>OZ010579.1:67350169-67770169 GCA_963932145.1 Acanthosepion lycidas
TACATACCACATACATATATATATACACATACATACATTTATATATATATACACATACATACATTATATATATACAAATATATACATATACATACATACATTATACATATACAAATATATACATATACATACATACATTATACATATACAAATATATACATATACATACATTATATATATACAAATATATACATATAAATACATACATTATATATATACATATATATACATACATACATTATATATATACATTTATATACATATAAATACATACATTATATATATACATTTATATACATATACATCCATACATTATATATATACATATATATACATACATACATACATTATATATATACATATATATACATACATACATTCTATATATATATATATATATATGTATACATACATGCATTATATAAATACATATATATACATATACATCCATACATTATATATATACATATATATACATATACATCCATACATTATATATATACATATATTTACATATACATCCATACATTATATATATACATATATATACATATACATCCATACATTATATATATACATATATATACATATACATCCATACATTATATATATACATATATTTACATATACATCCATACATTATATATATACATATATATACATATACATCCATACATTATATATATACATATATATACATATACATCCATACATTATATATATACATATATATACATACATACATAAATACATTATATATACATATATATACATACATACATAAATACATTATATATACACACATATATATATACATACATACATACATACATAAATACATTATATATACACACATATATATATAACATACATACATACATACATAAATACATTATATATACACACATATATATATACATACATACATAAATACATTATATATACACACATATATATATACATACATACATACATAAATACATTATATATACACACATATATATATACATACATACATACATAAATACATTATATATACACACATATATATATACATACATTATATATATACATACATTATATATATACATATATATATATATACATACATTATATATACATACATACATTATATATATATATATACATTATATATATATATATACATTATATATATATATACACATTATATAAATATATACATTATATATATATATATACATTATATATATATATACATTATATATATATATACATTATATATATATACATACATTATATATATATATACATACATTATATATATATATATATATACATACATTATATATATATATACATACATTATATATATATATACATACATTATATATATATATACATACATTATATATATATATATACATTATATATATATATATATACATACATTATATATATATATACATACATTATATATATATACATACATTATATATATATATACATACATTATATATATATATATACATTATATATATATATATATATACATACATTATATATATATATATATATACATACATACATTATATATATATATATATACATACATTATATATATATATATATATATATACATACATTATATATATATATATACATACATTATATATATATATATATATACATACATTATATATATTATATATATATACATACATTATATATATATATATACATACATACATTATATATATATATATATACATACATTATATATATATATATATACATACATACATTATATATATATATATATACATACATTATATATATATATATATATATATATACATACATTATATATATATATATACATACATTATATATATATATATATATATACATACATTATATATATATATATACATACATTATATATATATATATATATATATATATATATACATACATTATATATATATATATACATACATTATATATATATATATATACATACATTATATATATATATATACATACATTATATATATATATATATACATACATTATATATATATATATATATATATATATATATACATACATTATATATATATATATATATATATATATATATATATATACATACATTATATATATATATATATATATATATATATATATATATACATACATTATATATATATATATATATATATATATATATATATATATACATACATTATATATATATATATATATATATATATACATACATTATATATATATATATACATACATTATATATATATATATATACATACATTATATATATATATATATACATACATTATATATATATATATATATACATACATTATATATATATATATATATACATACATTATATATATATATATATATACATACATTATATATATATATATATATATATATATATACATATACATACATTATATATATATATATATATATATATATACATACATTATATATATATACATACATTATATATATATATATACATACATACATTATATATATATATATATATACATACATTATATATATATACATACATTATATATATATATATACATACATTATATATATATACATACATTATATATATATATACATACATTATATATACATTATATATATATACATACATACATATATATACATTATATATATATATACATACATTATATATACATTATATATATATATACATACATTATATATACATTATATATATATATATACATACATTATATATACATTATATATATATATATACATACATTATATATACATTATATATATATACATACATACATTATATATACATTATATATATATACATACATACATTATATATACATTATATATATATACATACATACATTATATATACATTATATATATATACATACATACATTATATATACATTATATATATATACATACATACATATATATACATTATATATATATACATACATACATATATATACATTATATATATATACATACATACATATATATACACATTATATATATATACATACATTATATATACATTATATATATATACATACATACATATATATACACATTATATATATATACATACATTATATATACATTATATATATATACATACATACATATATATACATTATATATATATACATACATACATATATATACATTATATATATATACATACATACATATATATACATTATATATATATACATACATACATATATATACATTATATATATATACATACATTATATATACACATTATATATATATACATACATTATATATACATTATATATATATACATACATACATATATATACATTATATATATATACATACATACATATATATACATTATATATATATACATACATATACATTATATATATATATACTTACATATATATACATTATATATATATACTTACATATATATACATTATATATATATACTTACATATATATACATTATATATATATACTTACATATATATACATTATATATATATATACTTACATACATATATATACATTATATATATACATACATACATATATATACATTATATATATATATATACACTTACATACATATATATACATTATATATATATATACACTTACATACATATATATATACATTATATATATACATACATACATATATATACATTATATATATATACATACATACATTTTATATATATATACATACATACATACCTTATATATATATATATATATATATACATACATACATAAATACATTTTATATATATATATATATATATATATATATATATATATATACATATATATATATATATATATAGAGAGAGAGAGAGATATGGATGGATTGATGGTGTATATACACGCAAGTTAACATAATTATGGTTGCTGGTAGATTTACAACTATATACTGAATGCCCAATCCCAGTATCACTATTTTCTTTGTAAATTTTTGGTTTTAGTTTAGAATCAGTTTATTCAAAGGCAGTTTATAGATACTTAGGCACAATAAATTTATTGATTTACTCTTATTTTTCCAAATACTAAGGTATATTGCATTATTAGAAAATAAATGTATCCTAGAAGCACACAGGAAAATAATAATCTTGATATTTATTTAAATGTCTTAAATGAAATTAAAATGAAAGAAATACTCAGCAAGAAATTAATAACTAATGTTCCAATGGGATATGAGATCTTGAATACTTGTTTACAAAGAATATTAAACTTTCCTTTGTTTTCTCCCCTCAACTTTATACTGTGTATTTTTAGATAATAAAGTATTTACAATACAATATTTGTACAAGACCAACTGGCTATGAAATATTTTCTGTGAAGCTATAATTATAAATATTATAAACAGATTAAATTTGCTAAAGCATGAAGTACATCAAATTATGAATTGTAAAAAAATTAATCATGAGTAAAACAAACATCTTAGAGTAACAATGTGGATCCTAATTTCATACTCTTTAAACCTTTTGGAAAAGTGCCTTGTTAGAAAATGGAATGACCTATCTTCACAATAGTATTATTATTGTTTTTTTTTTTTTTTTTTTTAATTAATCGTAGTGATCTTGGATATGTAGTAATTTAAGTGCTGTTATCTGCATTTGTTTTGTCACACAAATAATGTAGTGGAGATTTTCTTTCTTTCTTCAAAAAAAAAAAAAAATTCCAAATTTTGTTCAGAACTGACCCTCTTTGTACACTCAATGTTATCAACACAATGTTTTTGTTGATCCATTTTTCAGCCTTCCTAAGGTGTAGAATCAATGAGAAAAGAGGAATTATTTTTTCTCTAGGTAAAAAAATGACAAAATAAAAGGATCAGTTCATTTCATATACAAGGTCTGTCCAAATCCACATATTTTGAATATCTTGAGAACAAGGTGTGCAGCTCTGACACTCAATCAAAGGAAACCTCACTGCACATGGGCAGATACTTTCCCATGAGGTTACTCAGTCAGCAGTGATATACTACTGAGTGATCTTGCATACTATGTAATTAAATCAGTAGATCAGTAAATATGCAAAAAGTTTTCCTGGAAACTTGGACATTTGTTCACATAAATTATTTTAATGATTAAGTCTTTTTTTGTTTTTTTTTCTCAATGAATGAAGAACAGATAACATTTTGGTACTAACATTTCACATTTGACCAAAAATCTATTGAAAAAAAAAAAAAAAAGAACCAAAAATATTTAATGTGCGCAGCTATTTTGAATATCTTGACATCACTCACATCTGTTGTCTTCCACAAGTTTTAACTCATTGTGACTTGGTTTTTGCAAATCTAAAATTGCTATTGATAGAGAGATTTCAGACTACAGAATAGATTGAGATGATGGTGATCCGGAAAGAGGACTTTACAGGGCTCTTTTGAAAAATCTAAGAGACCCAGAGATAAGTCTGTTCCAAAGAGAGCACTTTGAAAAAGACCAATGATAATGTGTTTCTGCAAGTAGCAACAGGAATATGTATGACAAGACACATTCTAATCAGTCTTGTCAACTAACAAATTGAAGAGCTGCTCAATCAGTCAGTTAATCTGTGAAAATTGGCAGATTTATAACCATGGAATTGTGTACAGAGATGAATTTCAGCTTCAATGCATTGGAAATAATATTGACAATGTTGGGACATTGCAAAGTTTATGCTGAGTGAGTCCTAATGATACTCATATATGAACAGAAAGATTATCAAATACAAGTCAGTTAAGACAAAACATGATATCACTACTATGAGCATCAGAAATAAAACAATTGCCTAGTGGGTAGCAAAAGCATTTAAATTCTCCATCAAAGAAAAATTTCAAGATGCAGTTATAAGCAAGCAAAGTGATGTGCAATGTTTTTTTGAATGAGAAAGGCATGATCTTCATGGATTTCTTGGAAGCCATACAAACCAACTCTGACTATTACATAATGATGCTGACTAAGCTGAAGAAGACAATCATTCACTTGCAACACAAAAATGGCAGGACTCTCAATAGTTTAAAGACCATGAATAATACTGCAAATTTTTGCTGGGCTGTCCTAACACATCCACTGTATAGTTTGGGTTCAGTACCTGACTCATCAGGTCAAGCAAATGAATGATGGATTATGAGAACATTTTCCTGACAATAATGCTCTCATTGGTGCAGTGAAAAAGTGAGTCACCTGTACTGGTACAGATGTTTTGCACAAATACAATGCAGGCTCTTGCTCATTCCTGGCAAAAATGCAGAGCTAATGATAGTGACTACATAGAAAAAAATATTGTTTTGTTGCTGAAAACTTGTACTATCCAATGGTGTTACTCTGCTTTCTATATCTGTTTCTGTAGAAAGAAATGCATTATTTTAGGAATTTACTTCGTATTTTGTTTTTATTAACTGAAAAACAAATAGGTTCAATGGCCAGTGAACTATAAACAAGCAGTATTATGAAAATCAACATTCCATTATAAATGTAATTAACAGAATGTGTAATTGCATATGCAAATATCTTTATTACAAAGACAATTTGAATAGCTGTACATTCTTCAATATCTGTGTACAACATAATTTATCAAATGATTTTGTAATATTTTAAAGTCAAAATATATTTTAATAATTATTAACAAAAACTGAAGAATTTACACTTGGTCAGCACTTGTTAATGAAAATAAAATTTTTAATGAAATCACATACTTAATTGCCTCCTCTGAGCAAAATTCAGAATTATTGCTACAATAAAAACATGTGCAGAGGCCAATGTTTCATACAGTTAGTTGGTTGGGTTTTATGGCATATCAACCATGGTAGGTCATTTAATACCAAATTTAGTTTTATATATATATATATATATATATATATATATATATATATATATATATATATATATTAAATATATAGTACTAGTAAATGTATAGCCGGCAACATTGTTTTTTATTTTTTAAAAACGTATAGCTGGCAACATTATTTTTTTTTTTCAAAAAATGTATAGCGGGCAACATTATTTTTTCTTCAAAAAACGTATAGCTGGCAACATTATTTTTTTTTCAAAAACATATAGCTGGCAACATTATTTTTTGACGTAGTTTATTGCCATACCCAGGACGCGGATATAGTTTATCGCCATACCCAGGACGTGGATATATGATGGGAAAAACTGGAAGTTCACTATTTGCCCATAGCTGGGACCCTAACAGGTGCTACCACCCCGGGTCAGGGTGGACCTGGGAACACCAGCAATTAAAAGGTGGTTCCACACTTCCTCAAAACCTCCTGATCAGAGGCCTTGCTGTTGGATGTAGTTTATCATCTTACCCAGGACATCATACAGTTGGATTTATAAACATGAAGAAATGAGTATTGTATCAAAGTTAATAGCTTATACAGATATTTTAATGTGAGACTTATTACAATCTTGAGGTCATTGTAATAGTAGCAATTATCTTGATTGTCTCACTGCTGAATTTCATATTATCATCTCTCTGTAAAATTAGAGATAACAAAAATACTAAAATGGGAAAGAGAAAAATGATACTATTATTCAAATTTAGTTAAAGCCTTCCCATGATACATTTCTGAAATATTTTGGTAAGTACTGGAAACAACCCTTTTTTTTTTTTTTGCTTTTTAATATGATTGTCTTTGTACTTTAAATGAAAATTAGAAATAAATTTTAGCAAAAAATTAAATAAAATAAAAATTAGAATTAAATAAAAATTAATTAAATTGAATAAAAGTCAGAACTAAACCAGAAATAAATACAATTAAGGGTGTTTGAGATGTGGAAATAAAAATCAGAAATAAATTTTAGCAAAACATTAAACTGTTCCAAAAACTGTTATTCAAAGAAATGTATACCTTAATTTAACACATTAAAGCATCAGTTCTTTACAAATTAAAATTGCTAATGAACAAATTTTGAATATCTTTTATTTTGAGAATTCCTTTTTTTAAACTTTACATGTACAAATTTAAAATAAAAGCTAAATGAAAGTTAAACTGATAGTTAAGTACACTATCTCTTTAGAAAAAAAAAGAAGAAAATTGTCATTTTATCAAACAAGGGGCTTTCTCTATTCTTCAGGCTAGAGAGTTCATCCTAATATATCATTCAATCAAAAGCACACATTCTTAGCTAATCAAATATGCATGAGTGAAAGATTTGTGAATTAGCTCAAGGGGACTCCTCTAATAAGCAATAAAACTCCATTAGCAGTTTTTTTATCATTTATATTTTTCTATCTTTTAATTATCAATCATTCAATTGGAATCTTTTGGTTATCTGATGCAAAAGTTGCTCTGAGGTACAACATTGTATCTTGAAAATCTATTCAAGACAATAAAAAATACAGAAATGTCAAACAGTCCTTCAGTATCCAACAGCAGCAACTTACAATGATAATAATTTTTCATATTGGTGAATTTGATGGATCATTTTTTCCTATACGGAATACAAGAGAAAGAGCGTAAGATTAAAATGCTTGGGAATTAGCCATTTAGTACTTCTCAACTCATGAGATAAATGTTGAACTAAATCAGAAGCTCAAGCAAATTTCCACAAATGCAATGTGCTTAGAGCATGATGACCTTGTTTCAAAGTAGTTTAATCTCCACTGCCTAGAAGCTTGTATCTGGATAAATCTGATGTATTTATGAGGATGAATAATGAATGTAACAAGATATATCTCATTTTGAATATAGTTTGAAAATAGTAGAAATTATTCAGATTTTCTTAAAATAGCATGTTCAAGTAGTACTTAAATAATATATTTTAGTTCTTATGCTACTAATGTAAATAAAAAATGTCAATTTTTTTTAAAACTATTTCTAGAAAATTAACCCAAATCAGAAAAGTCTTCCAAATTGAAAAAAAACAATAATGAAAACAAAAGAATTACTTTAAAATTTCATCTGATTGAGAATAATGTACTTAAAATCATAAAAGTATTGTTGATAAACAGTATATTTAGTATCTGTCTATATTACTGAGATGAAGTATTATAACTATTTCCACTGTTTGGGCTGTTGTCCTCATCTTTATTACCATACTCACAATGTTTCAGTAACTGTATGGTCTGGTCTTCTTCAGGTAATATTAGTCAGAATTTCAAACCGAACCCATTACAGAGTCCATGGGAGTAGATTGTTCTAATTCTAGAAATGGTCCAATGGATAAAAGTGTTGGCTGTATGATCCAAAAAGTGATTTGACCCAAAGAGTTGGGAGTTTAATACCTGGCCATAGCAGAGGGAACAAAAACTTAGAGTTGAGTTACTAAAGTGAATTAACTGAAACTGAGTTATCCAAAAAGGGCATGGCACATGGAATTAGAATTTTTTTTTTTTTTTTTTTAATTCTCATGTCCCCACCCACCACCACCCAAAAAACAAACACATTTTATAGCAATATGACTTTTTATAGAGTAGGTGAGTGCCAGTTCTTTAAAAAAAGAAAATAGCAGGATATCAAAAATGCAATAACCTATAAAAATATATGCAATATGATAAGTGCTAGCAAATGGAGTCAATTTTCTTAGCAAAAGGAAAAAGAGGTAAGGCAAAGATAACTTATGAACAGGAAAATTAATTTTAAACAACAGAAAGAATACAATTTTATCAATTAAAAGGTTTTCAGAACAAATACTTTAAAATCCTAATAGAAATACATTTCAAAACAAGGCAACAAATTCTTAGAATGGAGACAAAATATTTGAAATCATAATGGAATGCTAACTTCAAATGATACAAAGCAAAAATAAGTGTTATTTTGGTATATTTTTGTAGATAGTATTAGAATCAGATTTTAGCAAAAGTTTTTTTTTTTTATATACTGTAAATTGATTAAATAAAGATTGTCTTCAATAACAATTTTTTTTTCTCTGAAGAGATTCCTTAAATCCTTTTATAATACCAACATGATACTGTAATTATATTGAAATAAAATGATGATGATAAACAGATTATATCAAAAGAAAACATTTTCAATGAATTTGTGCAACCATTATTTTCACTTATGTCAAATAGTTAACCATATTTAATGTCATTTATTTTTCAAAACATCAAATCAATTTGGATTCATCTTAATGTAATATGAAGGATTGTGATGCTTTTGTTCAAAGTTAGAGACTCAAAGTTAACTGGAAATAGTATTGCAATTTTGATTTTGTCTCCTAGACTACTATTCCAGCAAACTAAAAGGCAAGATTCACTGATGATCACAGTTGTTTTCAGAATATTCATTGTTTTTCTACACATATTATAAATAATTGATTAAATTATCTATAAACTTTAATATATGATTATTATGTATAGGGAGTTAACTTCTCTTAAGCACTACATTGTGCATGCAACAAAAGTTTAATTTTTTTGTTGGTATCAAAAAAGAATAATCATCTAAGGCTTGTATAATTAGCATTATGATATCTATACCACATTTTGCAAAAATTGTTCATCTATTACCTCTTACATTTAAATCTAAAAACCACATTTTTCTTCAAACAAGGTTGATCAAAAATACATTTTATTTTTATCATTAAGAGCATAGAGTTTAATTTTCTTCAAAAATGCATTACTATAGCCATCATATCAGCACATATTTTAAAAAAAAAAAAATAAGATTGACAAACTTGGCACATTTTTATTTGTTAAGAAAATAAGCAAAAAGTTTTGGCATATTATGTATTTGCATTTTAAGTAAGGTAAAAATGCAATTAAAATGCAAAAAAGCTTTGTCACAAATTGGTTTGCAAATTTTTGTGCAGGAAATTTCTTGCTGAATGATGCTCCACAGTTGTATTGATCAGTTAAGATTGATAACAACCAAATCAAGATATTACTTTAGAATAAACAATATTATACAAGTAGGGCATAGTTAAAATATTGAAATCAAGTGTTGAAAATTATTTGCATCAGCTTTTATGTGTGGTTTTCACATAAGTTCATTAAAACTTATGTTGTCCCATCTCTCTCTCTCTCTCTATATATATTGTAAGCCCTCATCCCTGTTGCTATATCAACCCATCAGCCTCCTTGTATGATCAAGAGTTGTTGATCCTAGAATCCTGACTGATTAAGTGTGTAATTACAGTTAAGACATCAGCAGTAGACCTAGAATAGGTCTACTGCTGATGTCTTAACTGTAATTACACACATAATCAGTCAGATACTAGTCAAAAATGATCACAAGGATTATCACCTTAGACATAAGTGTGACATAGGGGTTTTTACACAAATTCTCCAGTGATAGAATCTCTGAAAAAGCTTTCTCAATTTTCAAATCCATCCTAACAAATAGGTCTGCTTAGAACTTTAGTAAATATCTATGAAGATGATACAATAGTGCATAGGTACACCTCCAAAAATCTAAATGAGATCCTGGCAGCTGATCTCTCTTCCAAACAAAATCTAACAGCTCAGTAGGCTTGTAACATTCAATAACTCAAAAGCCAAACTAGTAACATTCCTTCATCAAGCAGACTGAATTTTTACCTATCATGATGAATGCTTGTTCTCTCAAGGAGGATCTTTGCTTTGAATGCCTATTGAGACTTCAGTTCCCCAGTGGAGTTTATATATAGGATTGATCCTAAAAGATGTTGGAAAAATTGTTGGTTCCTTGTACCATTCCAGTAAATACAAGACTCTCACTACTATGCTCTATCTCTACAAGAGCAAAATCAAAATGGAATACTGCTGCCCAGTCCTCACTTTCCAGTTTAGACAGAGTTCAAAAGCATCTATGCAACCGTGTTGGTGATGAATTAATTTTCCACCCTACAGCACCTTTCCCACAGATGAAACATTGCAAATTGCTATTTCCATGGCAAATGTTCCGATAAGCTATATTCCTTAGTTATACCAGTTCTGACATTCACATACACTGGGATGAACCATCTGCATTCACTTCACATTCCATTATTAAGAAGAAAGTTCCACTTGGGCAGCTTTTTTCCAAGAATTACTACTTTGTGGAACAGACCTCCAAAAGGGTGCTTTCTCAAACACTACAATCTTAACCTATAGTCTAGGGTTAACTGTTATCTTTACTGCATAAACTGCAATTGTTACCTCCTCTTCTTATACTCATACAACACCCTCATTCAATAATCAACTATTTTGAATAGCTCTTCAGTCATGTATTGAGTGAACATTAGTATAAAAAACCGAAAAAAACAAAACATTTTCATTCTCTACATAAGGAATTTAGAACAGTTCTATACTGACAAAGATTGAAATTTCTGGATGGATGAAATTATGACATTGACTGAAAGATAGAAGACATGGGAATAAAAACAATGGTAAATAAAGCCCATCAAAAATTTCAAAACATGTTTTTATTTTTACTGACTAAACAGAATGAAGTTTTGGCCAAATTGAACAAATAGATGGTTTGTAAGGTGTTATTTTGTGTAGTTGCTAACAGTTTAAGAGTATGCAAGTAATAAGCTATAATATTAAAAGTACACAAAAATAAGCAAATTGTAGAATCTGAAAATGTTTTTAATTTTCATACAAGAAAACAAATATGCATGTTTTATTGTGTGACATTACATAACAATGAACCTTTCATATGCAAAAATTGTAAGCAAATATATGTGTAAATGCTCTCATAAGTTCAGAGGTTCATAGGGAACAAAAACATTAATATAATGACGAGAAAAAAACTGTTTTTTATAAAGTCAACAAAGTATTTTCAAGAAAAAAACATCTGTAATTGACTTTAAAACTTCAGCTACAATCTAAAAAGGAGACCTTTTTTCTTTAAGAAAAATATATCTTCAACAGCAAAACAATGTCCCTATAAAATTAGATTAATCTAACTGCATAAGTAAAAATAATATAGAAAATAATCTGAAAAAGACAAAATACTTATTTCTGACATGAAAGCATAGATTTTCTTGTATAAACTATAACTTAATTTTACACAATACTAACTTTAAGGGCATTCTTTTTTTTTTTTTTTTTGCAAAGAAACTTCACTCTGATAGTTAAGTTCATCTCTGATTATATTTCTTTACTGAAATACCTGTAAAAGAAAATCCTATACTTACTCCACTGCAATCGCACAAGCGCAGGCTATTAAAAGATCCAACCACAAAAAGTTCTCCATTTGGATTCCAAGCCACAGATGTTATGGGATAATCATAAGCAAGGCTACTGTAAACAGGTTGTCCATAAGAGTCCCATATCTGTAAAATTATAAACAACTATATTAACTACTGC
This sequence comes from Acanthosepion lycidas, assembly GCA_963932145.1. NCBI lineage: Eukaryota > Metazoa > Mollusca > Cephalopoda > Sepiida > Sepiidae > Acanthosepion > Acanthosepion lycidas. The sequence continues at coordinate 67,363,442 of OZ010579.1, forward strand.
TCAAAAACATGATAGAATGGTCTCCAGAAAAATAAGTTTGTCTTTTTGTCTTTTTGGTAATTTCTAATCATCCTATGAATTATTTTCTTAAATATTTTTTATTAATTTTATTCTCAAAATATATAAAAATCCTTACAAAACTATAATCATGATTATCTAAAGTCCTTTTCATTTGATGCTTTCTGATCACTGATTATACTTGTAATGATTATATTCAGTAAGTGAAAAAAAAAAAGAAATTAATGTTATTGGTGAAATTTAATCAACCAAAAGATTACTACTTCCAAGTGAACATATTTTTACTAATAAAAAAAATTGGGAATACAGAACTTAATTTCTAGAAATTTCATGAAATCAAGTAAGTGACTAACAAATGTAAAAACAAAAAAAAAGAGACAACCCATTGTAAAATACACACAGGAAAAGATTTTGACTCTAAATATGGAATGTTTACTCATATACCCTACTCTCCTGAACTTTTTGTCTTGAAACAAAAAGGGCATATAACTTATCTGCTTGATGGGATTATGTAAAAGAAGGAAAACTATTCCCTTGAATGAATTTGCAATTAATCCTTAAATAGAAGTCAATTCTATATCTTAATGCAAAAAATTTCTGTCCAATATAATGTTTACATAATTACTTGATGAAGAGAAAGAGAAACTTTGAATCAATTCTTTACTGCATGATTGATCTGGACTGTCTTGCAGACAAGAAAGAAAGAATAACAGACTGTGAAGAATTATCTTTGCTGAGTAGATATATCTTGCTTAAATAATAGCAAAATTGTTGCTGGGAAGATGAGCATAAAAGAAAGAACAATAAATTATGCAGATTCAACCCGATGAAGTCTAATTATGAATATACAAGTGCAAGAAAACAATAGGGTACATTGCTACTTATATACTATATTTTCTTGTGCATAATATGAACACTTTTGGACAAAAATTAAAAAGGCAAAAAAGTGATGGTGTCATACACATTTTCAAGTACACATTTTCAAAAGTTTTTACTCAAGCTAAAAAAAACTTGAAACAGCAAGATTGCAAATATACTCAGTTGGTACAATATATATATTAAATACGAATGTCAGTGTATCACACTTTTTCAACTTAAAGGAACAACTCTTTAACTTTCAGTAGCTCAATTCAAATGAAAAAAAATTACTGTTCTAAAATTGCAGTGTCTCAAAATAAAATTGTCTGTGTTTTCAAGTTTACTCCTAGAAGTCATAGCCCAACATATGATACCATTTTGGAATCAGGTTGACTGTGAGCAAATTAAAAATATTCCAGGATGGATCCAGACCACAAACCTGAAATTTTGTATTCCCAAGTTTTCATTATTGCAATTGTTTTTGGCAATTTTTGTTGCATGATTTTTTGCAACAAATTTTTTTGTACAATAATTTTTTTTAACTTTGGGAATAACCAAAATTCATTGTGAAATCCAGTGAAAGTTACCCATGAAATAAAAATAATTGTTTGTAAGGAAAGTAAGGACCTGCATACATCAAATTGTCTTTAAATTAAGTGACAGCAGAAGAATTATCATCAAACTTTTAAAAGGTAAGCTTAGGTATTAATGCAATACTTAAATGCAGTAATCAATTTTGAGTTCTGTAGTTTATTGTTACCCATGGCATCTACTCCTCTCTAATTATCGTGATGAAGGCCCAATCAAGAGCTCTTTGCAGGATCTAGCTTAAAAGCCACCCAATAGGGTGGCTTTTAAGCTAGTAAACAATAAAACACAAAGTAGGCAGGTCTTGATAATAATTGTGCACAAAAGGTATTTGATATGTTGGTAATATTTATTCTTTGGGAATAAGCATAATGTATAAAATTAGAACAGTTTTTCACACAAGAGCAAATATATTGTTTATATGTCAATTTTTTTTATTTTTTTTTTTTTATCAAGTTTTCTCTCTTCATTCTTCATGAAGGACAATATTTTTTAATTTCATAGTTTATTAATATATAGAAATATAATAAAATCATATAAAACAGAAAAGTATAATAGATTAATTAACAATTTAAAATGTATTACTGGGTATGTCTAATTAGCACCTTTCCCAGACAATTTGAAAATAAATTTTGAAATAGAAATTAGAATAGATATACAATGGTTAAACATCTGGTTCATTTCTATTCTTTAATACTGAGAAAGATTAAATATTTTAGTAAAATATATGTACAACATTGAGATTTTAATGGATAATATGGTACCAATTATCAAAAAGAAATTTACATTGGGGTGGTTGTACTATGGGATTGAATGATACTCAAGGATGTAATTTTATTCGTTATTTTTAGCTTCAGAAACACGGGGTTGAATTATACACAAATCATTATATACAAGAAAATACAGTACTTGATAGGCAATAAACACAATGATGTAAGGTAATTACCTACCATTACATCACAATAGGGTCATATGGACATTTGTGGTTTTTGAGCCAACTGAATAATTTTCAGGTAAATTATGAAACTGTATGAATATGATTTGTATAAGGCAATAAGGCAAAATTTTCACATTTCTAATGAAAAACAGGAACTTAGTTCTAGAAACCCTGGTCTGCAGTGAAGAGTCAACATTCCCTAAAAGTGCTTACATATTACATTTAACCCATCTGAAGCATTTTTTTGTAATTCTTCCACTTTGCCAAAAAGATTGCAGCATTCACATGCAAGTCCTTGGTGTCTACATTTGGGATAATCTTCTTATGGCCAGGGAATTGTCTCTAGAGGCCCAAGATTACCATTTTATATGCTTCCATCCATCATTACTAAACTCTGTTAGCTCTCACTTATTCCTTTATCACTCCTCCTGTTCCTAGGACTGCAGTATATTAGACATAATAGCTGACAGTATAGAAAAGGCACTTTCTCTCCATCTATCTGCAAACATCTTCTTTGTCTTTGGTGACTTTAATGCTCACCATGACATATGGCTGAAACATTCTAAAATGTACTGATGTTGCCGATATTCAGACATTAAATTTTTTCCATTACCCAATACCTTACTCAAATTCTGGATTTCCCTACTCATTTCCCTAGCAAAACCAAGCAACAGTCATCTCTATTTGATTTATTTCTCATCTCCTCTCTTTGCTCATGCTAAGCTTTGCAACACTGCTCTCTTGCTAACTCAGACCACTCTGTGGAATCCATTGATATTTCATACCAATTATCTATTAAACACCAATTATCTATGAGACCTCTTTCCACTACCAGAATGCTGATTGGGACTGACTCCATGATTTTCTTCATGACTCCCCTTGGATTGACATCTTTAACTTCCCAATTGAAGGTAGTGCCACTGAGGTTTCTTCCTGGGTCAAAGCAAGTATGGACACTTTCATCCCTTCTCAGAAATACCAGGTGAAACCTCAATCCTCTCTATGGTTTACACCAGCATGTTCAGATGCTATAGCACACAAGAACCAACAACTCAAATAACTTTGGCTCTCATAATTACTAGCAGCTCTGTAATAGAGTATTAAATAAGTGCAAGGTCTCTATCCCCCCCCCCACTTCAATGAATTTAAAATGTGATCATCCTCTGGTGATAAAGCTGAATGCTTTGCCTGTAAATTCTCCTCAAACTCAACCCTTGATTCCTCTGGAGTATCCCTACCTAACTTCATACTTAGAACTGTATCTCTGTTAAGTGATATGCATATAACTCCTTCCATGATTTCTGTTATCTCTAACCTAGATCCCCACAAAGTAAATCATTAAGAAGTGTGCTCCCAAACTGGCTCCTGTTCTCTCTAAACTGTATAATAAATGCTTTGCTGCCTCCTGCTTTCCTGTCTGCTGGAAGTTATCATCTATTGTTCCAGTTTTTAAAAACTCTAGTGAACTGTCCAACCCTTTCAACTATTGACCTATTAGCCTTCTACTTCTTTTTGGAAAACTCCTAGAGGTCCTAAACAATGCTGAATTAGTTCAGCATCTCTCATTGCAGGTCCTTTTCTCAGACAAGCACTGTACTGACAATAATTACAGAAAGAGTCTATCATGCTCAAAGTAAAAATGGTGAACACTTTGGGCATCTTGAAAGCCTTTGACAGGGTTTGGCATACAGGTTTTCTTCACAAGCGGAAAAGTTACAGTTTTTCCAGATACTTTTTTTTTAACTGATCCAGTCTTTCCTATCAAATCACAAAATGAAAGTTATCCTGAACAGCCACTCTAAATCCTTTCATATTAACACAAGTGTCCCCCAGGGCTTCATCCTACTGTTTTTAATTTTCATTAATGACCTTCCTGATGACATCAGCTCAAACATGGCATTTATGCTAATGACACAACAATTTACTTCTGCCTCAAAAGTAAGGCTGATCAGTTTGACAAGGTCAAAATGGCAGCTGATGTTCAAATCAAACTCCAGCCCATTATTAACTGAGGCCAGAGATGGATTGTTAATTTTAATGTTTTCAAAACTAAACTTCTCTCCATTAATCATCTGAGAGACTCCTCTCTGCCTTCCATCAGCATGGCTGATGCTAACCTCCAGAAAAGTAACTTGTTGCACCTTCACAGGCTAACATTCTTAGTTGGCATGAAGTGAAAAGACTATATTGAATCCATTGTTATGTCAGCTGTCAAGAAAGTTGGTTCACTGTGTCATGCAAGACAATTTTTCTCTCCAGAATCTATCTTACATATCTATAAGTTTACCATTCATCCATGCTTAGAATATTGCTGCCACATATTGTCTGGTGCCCCTGCTATTTATCCAGAGCTCCTTGATAAGATCTAAAGAATCAGCAATATTCTTGGCTTCAGTCACTTTCCCACTACCATAAAGTTGCCTCTCTGTGCCTTTTCTATAAATACTTTCATGGTAATTGTTCAGATGAGCTCTTTGCTATGGTACCTAGACTTCATTAATTTAAGCGCAGTACTAGACTGGCATCAAGATTTCATTAATTTTCAGTTGAGCTGGTTAGATGTAGCTGTAAGTTCTATGCTAACAGCTTCTTTTCTCACACTTATCACTTGTGAAACTCCCTTCTGGCTCCATACTTTCCATCTAACTTTAATCTGCAAAAATTTAAATGCAATGTCAATCACTATCTACTGTCCGCCTTATTAATCTTTTCTCTTTCTACTCATTATTAATGTTTCTGTTCCTAATTCCTCCACACCTTATAACCCCTTGTATTTTAGTGGCATTACTGCCTTGCATGGGGTGATACCAATTCAAATCATTATTTAAAAACAGGCAAAAAATATATTACTTTGACTTTTTGTGTTGTAGAACATTAAAATCCACTTGATATAGGTCATTTTAAAAACAATGACCACTTAAACCTGTCTGTCATTTATAACATTCATTTCAACAATGACTTGTCCTGAAAAAGCAAAGGAAAAAAAAATAAAAAAAAGAGCAGTTATCCAGACATGTGCAAGTTTTAACTTCAAACAATCATAACTTGACAAATACTTGGAGTTAGGACAAAGTTAGACCAGTTCTGAAATTCTGAGACACTCTACTTTCATACTGGATATAACACATATCACTTCGGAAATATTCCCAAAATGACAAATGCCCATTTGCATGTTCAGTATGTACAGGCAAAGAAAATAATATTACAATATATTATTTGAAGTAAATAATGTTTTTATGCTATTTGTAAGAAGAAAAATGAAAACAACAGATAGAAAACTAGATAAGCAAGTATAACAACTTTAATACTGAAATAATACCACCATATAAACTTACATACATATTTATATACTTGAAAATATATATACATTTGATTAAAACAAAAATCAGCATATATTACAGACACACATGCTGTTTTTTTTTTTTTTTAAATGTATGAAATATTTTAATTTAGTTTTAAGGAGAAAAGAAAAATGAAATCATCTTATAACAGTGATTTCTGTTAATGAAATTACTGAATTTCAGGAGGAGGGGGATGTTGTACCTGAATCATACAATCAGAACTATTGTTTACAGAAAGTACACTATATCTATAAAGAAGATCGACTAGAAATGCTATCATTACACAAGAAAATGAATGGCTTCCTTAGAATGCAAAAATACTAAATTAAAAACTGAAAAACCAAACTGAAATTACTGAAATCAAAGCAAGCTCAGAATTTTAAAGAATTTACATATGAGTATTCATTATAACCTGAAAAATATATTTCAATTTTATATATGTAACACCTTTTAAATTTGTAATTAATGCAACATTATATAAACTACATTTAACAATGGAATTTACCATTATCCTCTTATTTAATATTATTATCCATTTATTTTACATGACAAGACAGTAGTTTCAATAATTTTATTTAATCTTTTACAACACATACTATAAATTATTTATTATTTCTTTTTTTTTTTTGCTGCTTACTTTATAATTCTTGAAGGAATTCACTTCCATGAGTCAGAGAAGAAATGAACATATTCCTGGTTGTAGTTTAAGGTGTCTTCTAATTGAGTATACAATTTGAAGAATATTGATAAAGATTGTTTTGCAAAATCAAAGTGACCAAGGTAATGTGTAAAATTTAGCCTTGACAAAAAAGTAAATCATATTTCTCATTTTCAGCTATTCAAAGCAAAATACTGTTTTAACTTGCTTTAAAAAAATAATTCAATGAATAAACCACATACAAATTACATATTTAGAAAGATTATTTTATTTTCTTTCCAGCCATATTGGACCAGAAATACACAGGAAATTGAGAGTTGCAAATTTATCAATCTCAAATGAAATTAGATATCAACTGGAAATGCTATCATTACACAAGAAAATGAATGGTTTCCCTGGAAAGCAAAAATACTAAATTAAAAACTGAAAAATGCAGTATCAAATTAAAAAAATGTAATCCGATACCAAAACATAAATTGCCAAACCGACCAACTCCTATATATATATATATATACACGCACATACAAAGAGGCCATATCAAAAAACTTTGGGGGCAGATTACTCACACCAAAGCAATGACAAAAGTCCATATATGTCCATAAATCCTTCATTTTTGAGTTATTAAGTTTACAGTAGACATTGTTAAATGTACAATCCAAGATACAATCCAAAAATAGTTTTACAAACTTCTTGCAAATGATATGGACACAGAAGTTCCTCTAGGAGTACCCTCTATGCAATACTATGAGATGTATGACATGCTAGGGCCACTTGACATGTGCTGATTGATACCTGGATTGTCTCCAACAGCCTGTAGAACATGTTTTTCAGGGTCAGGTGTATGAGCAGATCTCACTCTTCCTCAATCCATAGTTTGTGGTGACACAGATCCTGTCTCAGCAAAGTTGCCTTTGGTCTGGAAACCCAGCCATGCAGTCTCATATCCATTACCATTTGCACAGCCATATGTAAGAATTATATCTGCCTGCTCACAATATGAATATCCTCCTATTGTTAAATGGAACAAATATACAAAAATAACAAATGTAACCAAGTCTACAAGGCAACACAGTGCTATCTACCATAAATAACTAAAAAAAAAAAACGGGATTTGCAGACATATGTTTATATGGACTTTTGTTCTTGTTTTGATGCGAGGAAACAAACACCACAGTTTGTAAAAATATTTTTGAGATGCGCTATATATATAAATAAATATATACAAGTACAGTATAAACACTATTCTTAAAAAAGTGCTCAATACAGAGTAGAGCAAATAGTATTTATTAAAAAATTATAACATAAACATGTTATATCATCACTACAAAAATATCCATTTTGTTTCAACACTTGTATCTTTGCAAGTGATGGTGTTGATTGTAGAATAAAACGTTTTAAAAAGTTCAAAATCAACCAAACACCTCTTAATAGGGGAAACATTATTATGTAAGCTAGAACGATCAATCAAAATAAAAGAATATGATAATTCAAAAAACTTGACAATGGACCTTGGATAAAATTTATTAATGCCTTAATGTTAATATTGAACTAAATTAGAAATCATTCTGATTAATTTTTAAATTTACTATAAAGTTAAAAAATAAAAGTTACAAGTTTTAAATTTTAAATTTAACCTGTGTAGAAAAAAAAAAAATGATGATGAGGGTTTTTTTTTTTCTTCTTTCTTCTTCGGTCACCTCAAAGAAATGGATTGTGTGACTCCCATTCTCAGCCACTACACTGGGCAGTTGTGAAACAGACACCAACTCAGTTGCATTTACTTCGACTTCCTCTCTGTTCGTCTGTCAATCCGTATTACACCATTACACGCAGTCCACCGAATGAGTCCCTGACACTTGGTACTGCTGGCACCCAGCTTTTTAAGCTATTCAAGATGGCCAAAATTTGCATGTGTGCAAATATAGTCTCATTTTGGATAAGATAGGCATGCATAAATTGTGTCTTCATTAGCAGCCATATTTCTTTTTGTCATTACTTTGCAAGTAAGACACGTTCGTGCTCATTTTGAATTCTGAGGTAAGTCATGTCTTTCGTCACACCCCTCCCTGATCTCATGATCACAAAGGTGGTAGCCCGGCGACATTCATTTTTCAACAGATGCTTCTTTGCAAAAGCAGGGAGGGGGGGCTCTGCTCTTGCTCCCTCTTCGAGTGGATTGTTGGAGGTGGGAGGTGCTCTGCTTCTACTCCCTCTTTGGGTGGATTGACACGCTCTGCACTTTCTACTCCGCTCTCAGATATGTCATTAGAATCTTCTTTGGACGTGCTGAAACTGTGGCATGGATGCAGATCCTTAACGTGGCAGGGTATTCCGTCCACCAGAAATGACTGTGGGCTGATCATTTTCGTCACCAGACCCCTGTTGAACTTGGTGATGCACTGACTTATTGGCACCTTGACCCACACACGATCTCCGACCTGGTAAGAGCTGTGTCTGGGATCTAACAACATCATCGGGGCATCAACCCCTTTCACGCTCAGTTCATATTGGTGGATCCTGTTGGCGGGCACAGTCTGGGGTGATGTATTGTCTTTTGGTGTGACATTGTACCAGTAGACGGCTTCCTGGACGGAACAGCACATCCTGGCCGCGATTCGTTTTACTGTGTGGTGACATCGCTCTGCTATCCCATTCCCAGGTGGGGCATATGCGCAACGGAACCGCAAGTTGATTCCCCACTCGCGCGCAGAGGCTCTGAATTCCCTACTGCAGAAAGCTGGGTCATTGTCTGTGAGAAGCTTGTGGGGTGGGTGCTGCTCGAAGAAGACTGCTTTCAGCTGGCGAATCACGGCCGCCGAGTCCCAGTCTCACCAATTGCTTCCAGATGGAAAAACGCGACTGGTCGAAGTCCATCAGTGTTAAGAAATAATGGGTACCATAGTGGGTGATATCCATTCCCAGTCTCTGCCAGTTCCTGCTTACCTCAAGCATTCCTTTTTCCCAGTGAGTTGGTACAGGGTCTATAGACTGGCATTCTTCACATGTCCGTATAGCTTATCTAACGGCTGCTTTCATCGTTGACGGGCAGACTCTCCTAGCGAAGTAGGTAGTGGGCTGCACTCCTGGGTGACCACTGTTCCTGTGGATGGACATGATTTGGTCAGCGTCCAGTTCATCCACATGGATGGCGCCAATCAGTGGCCCAGGTCCATTTCTTTTCTTCATTGAGTCAAACCATTGCTGTGGTACTCTTGTCAGTCGATCAGCTATATTCAGAGTCGATGGAACCCATGTCACGTCCATGGTCAGCTGATACTCTTCCATGTGCTCCTTCAGAGTGTTCAACCACCTCCTGATGAGCATTTCATTTGCTGCCTTGGTGTGCATTCATGCTCTCCCAGTCAGAGTATCCGATACCCAGTGGTACACGCAAACAGAATCTGTTTTTATGTGTAGAATCTTGCTCTCCACTGGAGTGCCAAATTGACGCCTTTCAACAATGCATCCAGCTTGACCAGGTTGATATATTGAGCGTTGTCTTTAGGTTGCAGCCAGTAAGCATCCTCCAGCACTGTTTCGTGGCTCTCTAACGCTACTCTGATCGCCAGGGAACTGGCATCGACCTACACATTCAGCTCCCAGCCATCCACGCACCAATTCCCACAGGCCGGATTGTCTCGCTGCACAGAATCCATGGTCTCAGGCACCATGCGCTGGAGGTGGGTATCCTTCATTTTGTCTTCCCAGCCCTTGTAACCAAACTTGCTCACCTCTTGAGCATTCTGCATGCCACATGGAGCCAATCACACACTGGGAGGTGCACAACAAGCCTTCCACACAGAGAGAACACCTTCTGTCGCGTAACGATACCGGGGGCGCTAGGAACCATGCTTCCTCGACTCCACCGCAATTTACCTTGTTCCATCACGACCCCCAATCCTAGTACCCGTGCGCCATCCTCCAACCGTTCTGGCTCCTGGGCCAGATGTTTTTTTAATGTGGGTTGCTGGAACAACATCTTCATTGATATAGATGTCGTCCATGTAAGCAGATGCCATGTGACCCACAGTTTCTTCCTGAGCCAGCTAATGATCGCCTTCATGATGAGGGGAGCCATGTTTAATCCAAATCCTAAACATGTCGGGCAATATCTTTTTCCATCAATTTTCACGGTCTGGTATGGCCAGTGTGACTCGTGTATGCATACTTGGAGGTACGCTCTCCTGAGATCCAATAAAGATGCACTGGATCCCTTCTGCCGCAATTCACGCAGTTGCACAAACATCTGCATCGGCTGTGAAAGCGTCAATGTGATGGTTGAGCTCCTGGAAGTTTATCACTGGATGTACTTTAGACTTGTTCTGCTGTAGTATGACCATCAGGGAAATTAGCCCTTTAGGAGGCCCCAGTTATTCTTCTGGGTAGGGTATGAGCCAGCTGTTGCTCATCAACGTGCAGAGCTCCTGCTCATAGTCCTCTCTGATCTCTGCTGCTACCAGGTACACAGAAACCCCATTGTGCAGTCTTTCAGGTGCGCAGTCCTCTGACCACTTCCATGCTGCAGTCCTGGATTACCTCTGATGGTTGAAGGTGGCAGTGAAGTCTGGTTCGTCAACAGTAATGGCTGCACACTTAGCTGCTCGCCCATTGCCAATCTGTACTTGTCCCGTTGGCCCAACAGCAACACCTCCCAATGCTGTTATGGCATCAATCCCCAATAGCAGGTCAAATCCCAGCGGTTTACCACGCACCACCAACACACTGATCTTGGCAGAACCACCTTCTATCATGGATACGGTTACCACTCCTACACTGCAACATGGATGGGACATGCCTCCAATAGTCATAACGTCCACTGTCACTCTCTTCCAAGACTGGCACTGATCTGCATCCACAATCGTCTGTGAACAGCCAGTATCAATCAGCGCTGAACACCAAGTTCCATCGACAAAGATGTTTGCCACCAGGAGCGCCGTATTTACATCTTGGTTGGGGAAAAAGCTAGTGCTGATGCCTTATCCCCTGTAGCGTTTTTCCCAAACAGTCTTGAGCCCAGTGTCCAACCTCCCTGCATCGATAGCAGCGTGTTCTGTGCTTCCAGCAGTCTTTTGCTATGTGGTCTTTGCTGCTGCACCTGAAGCAAATCACACTGGTGACTGGGCCACTCTTGGTGGTCACTATGGGGTAGGAACACAGCAGCAACTGTGTCCTGGCTTTCACTCTCACTCTTGCTAATAACTCCCCCACACTCAGAGCTTCAGCATTCAGTGCCTGTCAGAGTTCAATGAAGATTGTATCAGGGAACCCCATGATGAAGGCTAGTTTGGTGAGCCTTTCCATCTCAGCTCCCTTGAATCTGGCCAATCCAACAAGCTGCCTGATTTTTTCCATGTAGACATCCACACGTTCGCCGGTCCACCTGACCATGGTCAGTTTTCGGTATGCTGAAAATATGTCATCTGCAAATGCCTCCTTCAGTCTGGCTTCGATCTGATCAACATCTCTCTGATCTTTCTCCTCCATTTCCATGTAGAGGGCTAGTGTGTCCCCCTCTAGGTAAAATGGCAGCAGGCTAGCCACATCGTCCACCTGCTGAAGTCTTGCCACCAGCCTAACCTGTTTTAGCCATGCTACCACATCGCCCTGGCCAGAAAATGGTTTTATAACATCACTGCTTATGTGAACCTTTGCCATACCCACTGAAATAGCTTGTAGGAAAAAAAAAATAAATGATGATGAGGGTTTTTTTTTCTTCTTTCTTCTTCGGTCACCTCAAGGAAATAGATTTCATGACTCCCTTTCTCAGCCGTTATACTGGGCAATTGTGAAACAGACACCAACTCAGTTGCGCCTACTTCAACTTCCTCTTTGTCCATCTATCAATCCGTACGTCCAGCTCTATTACACGCAGTCCGCCAAAGACTCCTTGACATTTGGTGCTGCTGGCACCCTGCTTTTTATGCTATTCAAGATGACCAAAATTTGCATGTGTGCAAATATAGTCTCGTTTTGAACGAGATAGGTGTGCATAAATTGTGTCTTCAATAGTGGCCATATTTCTTTTTGTCATTACTTTGTAGGCAAGACACGTTTGTGTTCGTTTCGAATTCTGAGGTAAGTCATGTCTTTCGTCACAACCTGCATTAAGTTTAAAATATTATAAGATTATTCGAAGAAGAAACAGAGGAAAATATACATATATTTTATTATTTATTCATTGTTTTAATTGAAAAACCAAATTTTCTGTTAGAGTAAATGCTAATCTAAGGAGATTCAAACATCATAATAACTTAGATACATTTGAAGGGATCTGAATTCAAATGATGTATGCAGGGGAAGAAGTTATACAAAGGACAAGACACGATCACATCATAATACACAAACGTATATATATTGAAATATATAAACACACATACACGGACAACACAGGAAATAGAGAAATCAACATCAAAGAAAAAATATCAGACACATATGCATACAATTAAAAGCATATACATGCAATCAGATACACATACTAATAAAGACACAGACAGGCTTACCATGAATCATACCTAAAAGTATTAATAAGCGAGTACAAATCAACAATCAAAATTTGCATACATGGGCAATGGTATATGGTTAAAAAGAGGGTTTAATTAAAGAAAGTTAAGGGTATAACTGAAAATTAAATATTCTTCTATGAACAAAAAAAAATAAAAAAGACAAACATATACAAACAAATGAACAAATACAACATATAGGCATACACATATAAAAAATATAACAGCCAAATTTGCATGCTCAAACAAAATATGACACAGAAAATAAGAACCCGTGTATATATGAAATGGAAACAATTACACACACACACACATATATATAGATGTACCCACATATATATAAATATATGTCTGGGTACATGTCAATCTATACATGGACACAAATATATAAATACATGCATACAGAAACATGCATACATATAAATACAAACATATAAAAACACACAAATATATATATGTATGTGTGTGTGTGTGTGTGTGTAGGGATTGGCCCCACTGAAGTCATTAACTTAGGTACCTCCATGAAAATCAATAAAAAGAGCATAGCATGCCAAGAACAGCCTTAAATTTGATAAAAAAAAATTTTATCTGCTTAAGTATATATATCATTATCAAGAAGAAATACCAAAGTATTTTTTGATTATTTTTTTTTAATTTTTTACTCATTCTTGGCATGTCCAAAATTTTAGTTAAAAATCTTGATTTTTTTTGTCAGTGAAATTACTAAAAAAAACTCAATATCAGCCATTTTTTTTTTAATTTTGTAAACTAAAATCCTAGTTTAAAATTCTTCCAAAACTCAATTATACATTTTTCAAAATTTATTTGACAAAAAATAGCAAATTTAAATATTATTTAATATATTTTGAAAAAAACTTTTACTTACTTTCTTTGAAGAAAATGTTGTTTAAAATAAAAGGGGGGTGATCTTAACATCATTGGCTATTAACAGGTGATGAGTGATGACTTATCATCACATATCGACTGCTAATGTGAGATTCGAGTTATCATACGGAAGGACATAATTGACGAAACGGTTTTTTTTTTACGTGAACCAGCTTATGTAGTACCTTGTAATTATTAAAGTAAAAAAAAACTTTCAGCATTCCAATTTCTTTTATTTTGTTTTTTTATTACTGTAGCTTACACCATAAGTTTGTTGATACTATCTGTAGAAATTATAAATAATATAAATAAATTAAAATACAAGTGCTGTACAGCTTATTGAGGGCAATTATAGCCCCTTAAAGTCAATACAGATCTGCAATGATAAAACATTTCTATCCCAAGTAAAAATCATCACAAACATATCAAAAGTTATTTTGTTACACTACAGCCAATTTGAACTGAAAAAAAAAAAAAATTGAAAAATGACTTTTGTCATCATCTGAACAAAATATCAAGGAAACTTTTGAAACTAGGTATTTCCTGAAAGCAAAGAATGCTCTTTCATTTCTAAGTGAAATTGGTTGGTGTAAATGATTATAAAAATTTTTTCTGGGGATAAAATATGAAAAAATAGTTAAAATTGCTATTCCTGAACACTGGAGACCAGGATTTTTTTTTATATGTTTATATTTAATTTTTTTAAGATCAGCGATAAGGAAAACAGTGTTGAAATTATGCCAAAATTGACTTTGACATTGCTGGGTCAAAGGCCAGCCAGCCGACAATACCAAGCTTGTAAAAAATCCCATTTTTTTAATCTATGTTTGAACAATGGCTTGATGTATTTTTGTTTTTTAACACCTTTTGAGCAGGGTAATGACCACAACACATAAGGATAGAACCGGAAACAGTTTGTTTGAAATAAGAAATTCACATAAAATTGAAATAAAGTCAACTCACTGAAAAGTGAAAAGTGAAAACTGTAAAACAACTTCAAAAAATTGAAATTGCAATGAAATATGTAAATGAAATAAATGGTACTTTTAAAAATGTAGTAATGTTGATGGTGAAAATGGCTTAGTATGATGTTCAAATTTTTTTAATGAGTAAAAAATGCTAATTCAAAATGTTCAGCATGTGTTTCGCACGAAGAATTTGCAATAATGTAATCGACGTTCAGCAGAGAACGCTTACACTCAAGCCACATGACATTTTATTGCTTGTGACCTTCCGTACTTTTTAATTACAGCCATTTTAACGATTTTTATGAACACAAAGTTACATTTCTTAATTACTGCGGATTTTCTAATTAGTCAAAACAATACAATTTACAACGCGCTAAAAAAAGATCTCATGAGGACACTTAGGAAACGTGATGCGGCTTTTAACTAATTTTATAATATTTTAACAACTTAAATGTAAAAATCTATTATAATTTAAGAAATAACAAATAATTGTATTAAAAATTCATTTTTCATCAAAAAAAACTTTTTGCTTTCAGAAAATATTAAAAGCAAATAAAAGTATTTGAAATTAAATAATATTTTTGATTTATTGAGTTTTGTATGTACAATTTAGAGCTGATTTTCAGGTACTGCGGGTCCAATTAAAAACAAAAAAAAACATGATTTGCATTCCTCAAAGCCTTGTGCTTTTAGCTATTGTAATCATTAAACTAGACTCAATCGAATTTCTAGCATTTTCATAAAATAAGTTATGGGCGGTTAATAGATATAAAAAAAATATTTCTGACATTATTTATAATAATTTCGATCATCTGTGAATAGTTTCTGAAAGTTTCATTAACATCCAACAATTATTTTTATTTTTGCAAGATTTTCCAAATTAATGTGTGTCATACAAAAAAAAACGTTCTAAAAATTTTGTTTTCATCAAGTTTGGTGTCTTTTTCATCATGCTATGCTATCTTTTTTAGCAATTTCGCAGAGTTACCTACATTAACTGGTTTAAAAACAATAAGAACTGTACCTTCATCCAATTTGATATAGTAGACTTTTATCCTTCAATATCTAAGGAACTCTTTACAATGGCATTGTAATTTACTAAAGTTTATTCAGACATTTCACGTGAAGAGATCAACATCATTATGAATTGTAGGAAATCTGGCTTCATCCACAAAAAACAGTGGGTAAAAACTTCTAACCATAACTTTGATATTTCTATGGGATCATTGGATTCTGTGCAAAAGTTATACAACAATAAAACACTTAAACTATTTAAGAATAATAACTATGATACAGATACTAATCCTCATATACTTAAGGACACCAACCTATGTAATTGTAAGAATCCTGACCAATGTCCATTATCTAACAAGTGCTTAACTGAATCCCTGGTATATATGTGTTCTATTTCCTCAATAGAAAATCTGGATTAAAAAGTTTTATATTGGTAGTACAAAGAATGAATTGAAAGACCGTTGGTATAAGCACTGCTCTTCTTTTTCTAATGCTACTTATCAAAATAGTACTTCCCTTTCAAAATATTTTTGGAAGTTGAAAGAAGCAAATAAAACCAATAAAGTTAAGTGAAAAATTAAAAAAAAAATTTTAAGCTAGAATTGGTAGATCCTTATATGAACCTTGTTTTTCTACTGTAGACACAGAAGTCTACAGTAGAAAATGCAAATAATCAGATTTTTGAATAGGGGTGAGTTGTTAAATCAAAGATTCCAACTAACAGTTAATTGTAGGCGTATTACACCTTTGACTTTACAATCTTGCTAAACTTGAATACTTAATAAAGATAATAAATATGAGTAAAATTATAAAAGCAAATAAATATACAAGGAAATTAATAAAATAATGCTAGAGACATTGTTATAGGTTTGTCATGATAATGTACAAAGGTTAGATTGAAGTAAGCTGGTATGGCACCTAGGTCATGATAAAATAAAAATATGAGGAAAAGGAATAAGAATCAGTCAGGCTTCCAGTATTTTAAGAGATACGTCCTTCTAGGTCTACATGCAATCATTAGCTCAGTCCACTAACCACAATGGGTCTTTGCGGACCAATAAAGACAATCCCAACTTCTCTATATTATAATGACAAACCTATAACATCTCTAGCCTTATTTTATTAATTTCCTTATATATTTATTTACTTTTATCATTTTCTTCATATTTATTAACTTTATTTTTCTACTTTTTAGTTTCTTTATATATACATTTATTTATTACACCCAATTATTTAATTCCCTTATATTTTATATTTCTTTTTCTCTTATTTCCTCATGTTTATCCCCCCCTATATTACAATTACTTTCCTTATATTTACCTGTCTTTTATATTTCATTTCTTTCCTTATAATTTTTTTTACCTTACTAAGACTTAAGCATCTTACTAACTTACCTCCCTTTAACCATTAACATTATCATGGCTATGCGAAAACATCGTTATTTGTAAATTTATAATCCTTAGTTTTCCTTTTTTACAATCTTTCTACCTTTTTCTATTTTTAAAAAATAGAACCCATTGGCATCACATTTACTACTCTTTTTGCCCAATTTTATTTTTGGGCTACATAGCAACGTTTCTCCAATAAGCCATTTGTTTCTTGTAGCAACATAGACCTTGTGCCCAACGATCTGTAATTCAGCAAAACCTAAGTCACACACCAACATGTAGGTACTAGTTTAGTATATGTATTAATATATATCTTTGCTCTGTCTAACCACATCAAGCATGATTATGTTTACACCTCATGTATAAATTTGATGACTATTTATCTGCTTGCACACATATATGCTTGGTTATATCTGGTTGTTTGATTTATCTATCCCTATAATTATATGTATGTGTGTGTGTGTGTGTGTATATATATATATATATATATATATATATATATATATATATATATATATATATACATACATACATACACACACACATATATACACACAATTCTTTAGTTAACAGTTACACCATTAATTTTAATTTATAAATTTTATCTTAATATTATTTACATAATTTATATATTTGATCATGTATCTTTTCGTTTCAGTAAGTTTTTATTTTTATTTATTTATAATTTATTATTTTGATTTAATTTTCTAATTTTCTTTTTCATAAGTCAATATATTTTGCTGCTTTTTCTTTCTTTTAGTTCTTAAAGTGTCCTTTTATTTACATACTATGTATCATTATTGTTTAAATTTGTTGCCTCTTTGAAAATGCCAACTGTTTATCTGACATTACAATGTATCCAAGAAACGTCTTCCGAGTTGACATGATTTCTTGGTTAAATTTAAATCTATTTTTCCATAACATCTTACTTAATGTAAATGATTTTCATTGGTTAAATCAATTCACATGTCTGGTTTTGTTTTTTTCATTTCATTTCTATATTATCCTCATATTCATCTTCATCTCTTTTTCTTCGGAGAACAACTTATATCTTGGGCCTTTATTCTCTTTTAGCGCTTCTTATTTTTCTTTCTTTTTCTTTTTACTGACTATCCTACCTTCCTTTTTTCAGCTATATCTTGTGCTCCTTTTTTTTCCTTGCAGAGAAGAGATGTATAAGTATTATTAAAAATTGTTATAACCATCATTTTTACACTGCCTGATGAGATGTTATGTTGCATCAAAACATTAATGCATTTTTGTAGCAGAAATATGCATGTTTGAATGTAATAACCTATAATAAAGAATATATGTGTATATGTATGTGTGTATATATATATATATATATATATATATATATATATATATATACGCACACATGTACCATATATGCCAGCTGGATGTTTTCCATGAGAGCTGTCTGCATCTGTGGAGTTAGCCTTTAAGACAGGACAACCAGGTATAATATTAGAGGAATCGAGACTTTCCTCATACAGTTGCAGTGGACTGGTCACATCTTGAGAATATCTTATGACAGGATACCCAAGATCTTAATGTACAACCAGGGCTACAGGAATGTAGGGTGCCCATGGCTTAGATACAAATACAAGCTAAAGAGCAACTTGTCAACTGTGAATATACCTCATAACACTCCTGAGTGCTTAGCCTTGGAGTGGAGATCAACATGTTTTAGTGGACTCAGTGGTTTTCAATCTACTAGTCTGAATTATCTTCAACAAGCAAGAGAAAGATCTAAAATGTCAACTGTGTCATTCACTCCTTTGATGTAATAGGGATTTGTCAGCAAATTTGATAATTTCTAATTTTTCATGTAAACATAAGTACGGTTCATTTAAAGATTTGCAAGTTCTTCTTTTTTTAGTATTTTCCATTTTACCGTAGGGGTTTTATTAGCTGCTTTTAAGTTCCAGAACTATTTCTGTATGTATTATTGGAGAAAGATAATACATGTAGGTACCACCTAGTTTTAAAGGAATTCTTGGTACTCCAGATATAAAATTTTATAACTGATGGATTTTCTATAGTAGATATAGTGCTTAGGTAAACAAGAGAGTGTTTGACATCGGTTTTGCAGTGGACATTCATTAGAATTTCTACAGTTACACTTGTTGATATTAACTGCATTTATTGCTTTAGAATGGCAATTATTACTCAGATTTTTGTATTGATCTAAAATTTTATTATGATTTTTAATAATTTCTTCAAGATTATCAGTACAGATATAGCTTAGTTTTAGTGTATTTCTGTTAAAAATCTTACTAAGTGGATTATTTCTCGGGAAGTGTTTCTTAAGAAATTTCTACCCTAATTTAGTACTAACCATTTGGTTAAATGGGAGTGTGTACCAAATGATTTTTCTGCTTTTATTTTTATTCCTATGATTGCTGTTATGTTTTATATATTTGATGTCAGGGCACTTATAGCCACTATTTTTTCAAGGCAATATTATAAAATTTACTATGCTTGTAAAAGACATCTTCACTGAAAGAGTTATTGCTAATCCTGTATTCTATGGAGGAAGGTAAGTGTTTGATTATGGATGGAGTGTGGTTAGAATTTGGGTGGACATATATTGGATAGGCATTTGTTTTCATGTAGGGTTGGAATACATTATTAACTAGGTCTAATGTAACATCAAGGAAATCTACTTTTTTTAAAAATTAGTGTTGATCTTAACTTTAAGGTTGGGACTTTTAAATTCTCTATGTATTAATTTCCTGATTTTGTCAGCTTAAATTTTTGTAGAATATTTCACCACCATAGAACCATCATCTCTTTTATTCAACATAAAAAAAAAGAGCATAAAAAAAAAAGAGGAAAATAATGGATACTCTTCTGAGACCCAGTCAATTTGAGGGATTGTCGGAGACAACCACTGATGAATGGAATCACTGGTACCGTACCCTTGTCAATTGCATCGACTCTCTGACAGTAGCTCACCCTGACAACCCTCCTAACAAGCTCAGCATACTAATTAATTATATATCACCTAGAGTCTATTCCTTGACTCTTTCCCGTTCATGCTCTGCTTAGTGTTCATTATCACTAAAAGATCTTCCCGCAGCACTCTGTCATCCAGGAGTAGCGAGACTGTATCATTTTGTTAAACAAAAGAATCTGCCTTTCTCTATGGAAGATGTTAAACATATCTGTGCTGAATGCCAAATATGTGCTGAACTAAAACCAAGGTTTTTCAGACCTCCCCCTGGTCGCTTAATCCATTCTTGATCCCCTTTTGAATGCCTTGCTGTTGATTTCATGGGCCCCAAAACCATCAACAAATAGCTTTAAATATCTACTCGTGATTGTAGATGAATACTCGCGCTATCCTTCCGTCTATCCATGCCAAGACATCTCAACAGCAACTGTAATAAAATGTCTCCAAAATCTCTTTACCTTCTTTGGCTGCCCAGATTCAATCCATAGTGACCGAGGGGGCCTGTTCGTATCATCTGAACTGAAAGAGTTTCTCTGGCAACATGGCGTTGTAATTACCCACTCAACACCACACCATCCAATCGGCAACAGACAATGCGAGAGGGCAAACGGAACAATATGTAAAACGATCAAACTTGCACTCAAGATGAGGCAACTGGATGAACGTCATTGGCAAGCTGTACTCAACATTGCTCTGCACTCAATTTGATCTTTCCTTTGCACAGCAACTAACACAACACCACATGAAAGATTGTTCAATGAGGTCAGGTACCGGATACACCCTACCTGAATGGTTGCAAGGAGGTCCGGTGCTGCTAAGAAAGTTTGTCCGTCAACACAAGTCTGACCCACTAGTGGAACCGGTGGAAATAATATCAGCAACTCCCAATTTTGCGAGAATTTGTTTCCCTGATGGCCGTCAGTCAACAGACGCAACAGAAGACCTTGCCCCCACTCCTGTTACTGACCCATTGCTTGTAGATTCGGATTCTCCTGTCTTCACTGATCACTGTGAGTCATCGAGTTCTACTCCATCAAATAACAATGAACCGGAAATGTCTCTGACCAACAAGAAACCACAACAAATGGTGAATCCTCCACTTCAGTTGGCGAAACGAAGTCTCAGGATTTAGAACAGCAGCAGCGGTCGCACTTAGAGAAGGATGCTCTGGGATTTCTTCCCGAATCATCAAGACGAGGACGAAAGATCATCCGTAACCCAAAGTATCAATAAAATGTAGTGGAGAGTGTTGTGATATACTTATAATTCTTTTGTGTTCATTCAATTAATTATTTAATACCTTCTACTTATCTGCATATGGACTATTGCGTGATTTTGCGTTGGTTCACGTCCCGTGATCTTGTGTTTATAAATAACGGTAGGACGCCTCTCTCTTTCTCTCTGGCATCCATTTGTTCATATCTTCTATGTAACTGGTAACTATGTGTGCTTTTTTATGTTGAATAAAACCTTAATTTTCAACTTTCTAAAAAGGTCTCTTTTCATCACAATCTTAACAATCCCATTAAAATACTGAATTGGTCAACAGAGTTGTTCTTAATACAGTTCATAATAATGTTAAACTCCTCATTGGAAAGATCAGAGTACTCCCTGGCAAAATCATTTAATCACCAGTTACTTACCATTGCCTGAAGTACAATCAAATTATTGGAACATGAAAGCTTTTGTGAAGTAATTTCAACATTATTTTATCTCTTATAATAAAATAATAATACATTGCTCTACTTTGTATTGAGCACTTTTTTAAATATATATATATATATATATATATATATATATATAATCTGAGAAGTAATGAAGTGTAAAAGAAATTACCAACAGCAAATACACTACAGTTTTGCTTTACTCCTCTTGTAGAAGTGAACAGACGGATGATAGTGTATATATAAATAATAGGTAGTGTAGCTGTGGCAGCCATAAAATATGGATAGGATTTAACATTATCTGTCCATGGAATGATTGTAGTGGAGCCAGAATACTGAAGCAACAGCTCTAGGGTTTTTTTTAGCAAAAGTATATAAAAAATACATGAATTCTGGATATTAGACATTCTGGATAACAGCACATGAAAACAATGGGCATCCACATTTGAAGCAAGAATGGAACTACCAATGACTGGCTGATAAACATTCAAAGGGGTATATTGTAACAAATCACATTCCAATTAAACATTGGTGCCATTCAACCTATCAGTCAATGCATTGTACACTGAATTCCATGGGGTTTTGTAGTTATCAATAATGAGCACCCTATCAGCAGTCTGTTGTACAAGCTGGCAGTGTCTCTAATGACTAAGGTATATTTTGTTTTCAACAACCACAAGTTAAAATGAAGTTTGTCTAAGAAGGTGTAATATGTTGCAGATCATTTTCACCAATTTATGCTTGCTAGGTTTTTTTGATGATGATGCAACCCTGCCCCTTCCATTTACATTGTATGCAAGTGATACCAAACTTGCTCCAAAAACATTCAGCCAACTTCCAGATCTTTCACTGACACCAACATTTTCCAGATGAAATCACCCATTGAGTATGTATGGGACATGCTGAGGATCACATTAAATTCTCTGAAACCACACCCAACAAACACAACTTTGAGAGTTCTGAAATGTGCCAGGATAGATATATCTAAGCAATGACTCCAGCTCCTTGTAGACTATATGCTATGTTGTGTAGCCATTATTTAGATGAAGAGAAGAGTGACACATGGCTGTATAAGTTTTTGTCATTTCAGTTTAATTCTGACAAAACAATCATTTTTCTACCCAGCGGAAACCTCATTGAGAGTTGTTGAACAACTGCAGTTGTCTTTTTGTGTATGGTAGTTTCTTTATATAATGGTGGGTGTTATAATGTCATAATATATAATCCCTCTATAAGCTAAGTAGGTGTAAGAGAAGAAGGTGGATTTCAATTCTATATAAACTGTAGTGCAATTAGTTTTTTTTTTTTTATTATTGTTGTTACTTCATTTAATTACTTAATTTCCCTACAGAACCACACTTAAATGGTTATATACCAATAGCATCTTTCTTTTGTATTCAAGTATTTACTTTTAAGCAAAGTAAATGAAAATCTTAATGAAAGTGAAACCAAAGAAAACTTATTCAATTTCACTTTTCCCTCACTAAAGTGATACAACCCTTACTTTCAGTTGGTCTCTTTTATTTTGGATCATTACAGACGATTAGGAATTTTGTTACATTTTTGTCATCCTATAATGAGATTATGAAAAATGAGTTTTTGTCTAATGAAAATCTGACAGTGCAGGAAGTTTTATATATATAAAAAAAAAAATCAATACATATCTTCATATATGTCAAAGATCATAGAAAATATTTATTTTTTTTATGAAACAACTTATACTAAGTTAAAACCTAACTATTAAAACTATACAACAGATACATAATCTCTACTTAAATTCATGCATTTGAATCCTATATGCTCTTAGTTTATTATACTTCTAACACCTTTGCCTACACTTCAAGATTTTATTTACTAATTTTTTCCTTCCTCAGTAGTATTACATAGGTTCACACCCTTTCACCATCCTTTGAACAGTAGAGGTTTTTACCTGGTTTCCTGTTTAAGATGAGGGTTTCTGCTATGGTTATTGGCAATATGACTGGAGAGGCTATAACTCATCATATTGAGGATACAGATTTGACAGTTTTCTAGTTGCTGCATCCAGACTGGTAGCAAAGAGTCTGAACTCTTTGGCAGTGCTTTGACAGATTGTTCTGGTCAACATTCATATAATATAGAGTTCTTGCAGTGCCAGGTTGCACAGGGATAGGTTCCCCTGCAAGCACTGATTGTGGGCAACCCTGAAGTCACACCATGTCTTCTTCATCTTCCAGCTGACTTATAGTGCCTTAGATTATTGGCAGTGACTGTTATTCTTGGCCTCTTCCACCTTAAAAATTTATCATATGACTATAATGATTAATAAAAATAAACCAGTCTGCAATAAAACACCAAAGTTCCTCAACCTTTCTTTCTCCAACATTCATGATATTCATACCAATTCGTGCAGTGTAGAATTGTTTCTCTTGGAATGTTCCTCAAACATCTTAGGTCTGTGAAACTCTACCAATCTCTATTACTGAATTCTCTGTTGCTGGCTATCTTCTCAATCAAAAGGATTCTAAGGTCATGAAAATCTCAGAGAGGCAAGGGAATTATCTCAAGGCTCTGGATTATTCTTATACATGATTCCAACTTTTACTGTTAAACTCCATTATCTTTCCTCCCTTTATCAATCCCCTTATTATGACTGTTGCTTGTTAGATTGAAATATCTGTTAGCATAGATATGGCTCTCTTTCTACATTTGTATGCAAATATTTTTGTTTGGCAACTTCAATGCTCATCATGTCAAGTGACTTCATCAATCTAATGTCAATCTCACCAGCATCCTGACTTTAAATTTCTCAATCTTTCACTCATACTCATTTCCTTAATAATTCTGACAGACATGTTTTTTTGCTTAATCTGTTCCTTAACTTCTCTTCAGACTCATGTCATGCTTTACAACGCTGTCCTCTTAGCAACTTTGATCACACAATAGTATCTGAAGATATTTCTTTTCCACTAGGCAAGAACCTCCTATTCACAGGGCATATTTTTGTTACCAGCACACTGACTAAGACTCATTTCATAATTTTCTTTATGACACCACCCAGAGTGAAATTCATAATCATTGAAAATTGTGCTACCAAGTTTTCTTCCTGGGTGAAGGCCAACATTGAAGATTTTGTGCCAGCAGAGAAACATCAAGTGAAACTAATCTTCTTTTTTCACTTCTGCCTATTCAGCCACTATAGCCCACATAAACCATTTTTCCAGTTATACCAGCATGACAATTCAGATCATAAGGCATCTCTTTGAATCCACTTGTAATAAGTGTAAGTGTGTCCTGAACAAAGTTGTTGATGTTTGCTGACAGAATGAGACATTATATAACTTCTCATAAGTTTGGTTCTTAATAATACTGGTGGATCCATCAGAGTGTGTTGAACAATAGTAAATCCTCAATCCTTGTCATCTACTGCTGATAAGCAGAATGCTTTGCTCCAAAATTCTCTTCCAACTCTATTCTTGAATCATCAGGAATATGATTTTCCCTCTAGAACAAAATCTCTAGTGATGTGCACATATCTCCAAAATTAGTTCCCCTACAAGGTATGTGAACTTGATGGTATTCAGGAAATTGTCCTAAGGAAATGTGCTCCTGAACTGGCTCCTATTCTCTCCAAACTGTACAACAAATACCTTTCTGCTTCTTGCTTTCTGGCTTGTTGGAAATCCTTTTCTGTAGCACCTGTCTTTAAAAATTCTAATCAACTCCAAATTGGTTAAGCATCTAACCTGACATGAACTGCTTTCAGATAAACACTGTCTTTCTTCACAAGCTCAAGGGCTATAGTGTCTCTGGATGAATATTTGACAATCCAATTGTTAACAAATTATGTAATGAAAGCCATGTTGAACAGCCACACTTCTAGATCAATTCACATTAATGCAGGGATTCCACAAGGTTCTATCCTTCATTGTTTCTTATCAATAACCTTCTCAATGTTATCGGTTGCCAACTAGGTATTTACACTGATAAAACTATTTACTCCTGCCTTCATAGTAGCTTCAATAGGTCTGACAAAGTAAAACTCTTGAAAATGACCTCCGTCAGTTGTTAACTTAGACAAGAAATGACTTGTAAATTTCAATGCCTCCAAAATGAAACTTAACTTTTAATCATAGAGAACCATTTTTACCTTCTATCAGCATGGCTGATGCTAACCTTCAGAAGAGCAACTCATTGTACCTTCTTGGTCTCACATTTTCCACTGACATGAAGTGGAGTGATTATATTGAACCACTTGCAGGCTCTGTTGTTAACAAAGTTGGTACAGTGTCATGACAGACAATTTTTCTTACCAGAATCCATCTTACACATTTATAAATCTGCCATTCAACTGTGCATTAAATATGCTGCCATATTTGGTCTAGTACTCCTATATATTTCAAGATTCTCTACAAAAACCAAAGAAGGTACTGTAATGATATTGGTCCTGATCTGGCATCTCACCTTCACTAAAGTCTTTTCATTCTCTTTCACTCTCAATTACCCCTGGCATCTTAGTGGCATTATCAACTTGCTTGGAGTGAAATGATTAAAAACATAAATAAATCTGGAAGTTTTGACTTTACTGAGTAGCTTAAAATTTTGTAAGAATTTAAATTCATTAAACAAGAAGACTATTTAAAAAAACATATCTGCCATATGGAAATTCATAACATATCCTATTTTAGTAAAGAACACGTTTTTAATCCTTAACTTCTAAGAAATCTTAGAAAAAAAATCTTAGAAATTTTATATCTAAATTTTACACTGATAAATTGCTTTTTTACAAAAATGAATTGTCACTCCTGCAAGAGATTTACCCCAAGAATATCATTATAAACAGACTAGAATTTTACTAAAAACAAAAAAATGTTTTTAATAGTTAATATTCTCAATTATATTTAACAATAAAATACACAATTTTACAGATAGCAGCTCCCAGTTCTTAAGACCACAATATTAACACTGAACAAACATGCAATAACCTGATTTGCAAGAAAATCTATTTACATAAACAAAACAGAAGTAGCTTTGTTTTATGTTGATGCTTAAAAATTTTATTTCAATACAAATTTGTATAATGGCTTGTAGCACTGCTAGTTGTAACTATTACTAGTGATAGTAGAAGGTATTAATCAGTTCAAAGAAAACAATAACCAATTTATGGTTTGCATAGAAGTTTAAAAATAATGTCTATGCACTTCATTTAAATATATTAATAGACAATATCTTAATTTGTAAATCCATTTCTGGTTTCAAAACTGTAATAGATAAAATAAAGCTGAAAAAAAAAATGTCTTCTTCACATCATTCTCCTATTGAAATATATATATATATATATATATATATATATATATATATACACACACACACACAGTAAATAAGCATTAACAAGTCTAATATAGTAAATTTGTTTGAAACCCTCAATCACTCATAAAATTGAAACAACTCAAAAAGAAAAAAAAAAATCAGTGATTTTACTTCTGACTAACATGAAAAAATGTATACCAACTTTAAACTTAGGAGAAATGTGCCAACTTTTTATTTAAAATTTATTAAAATATAAATTAAAAATAAATAATTCTATTTTTGTTTAAAATAAATAGCATATAACAAATCCAATTGCTGTGAGCAAATAAAGATTAAATGTTTTTCAATTTTCACCATCTTTTCATTATTACATGTTTTGTATAATAGAAAAAATGAAAACAATGAACCTTAAATTGTTATAGCAACATGTTTTATAATTTAAGATATATTTTGCTGTTATAAAAAGTATTTATTCTACCTTTGAACAAAATTTACAAATATAAAAATAAACTTCCCTACATAACTTTAAGCATGGTAGAGAATGCATGCAAAATTAAAACATATGAATAGTAAAAATTCAAAATTACTCTTGGTTCTTATATAATAATCAATTAAAGAAAGTTGTATAGTATTTTGTACTTTACTTACAAGTGCATCAAACCCAAAACTACAAATAGACATTATAAATTTATTTTTTGTGTAGAGGCCAATAATGAACAAAAGTTAATTTTGTTCTGCACCATGATTAGACAGTTACTGATCAACTTCAATTTTAATTCTTATTCAATATTAAGAATAGAACCTGACCAAATCAGCTGAATAAGTCAATTATCTAGTCTTGCATTTTCACTGAAATGAAGCCGCTAGATTTGAGTAGGAACAGTATCACAAATATCTTCTACAAATACACAAGTACACTCAATATAACACAAATTTCTTTACATACTTTATAGAAGACTAACAAAACAGTGGTTCATGTTTAAAGAATGAAAGGGTTTACCTAAATATCATTAGATTAGACATAGGAAAATAAAACCAGAAAAGTAAAGAGGAAATATATGATTTTCATCAAAATTTAGCATCTATAAGAGGGTGCTGAAAAAGTTCTTGGCTCAACACACTTCCTAAAATCTGAACATTATTTTGTTAATATAGCAGGAAAGAGTTCTTTTATATTGTAAAGCACCAATTTATTTTGTTAATTTTTTAATTTGTTTTAAATCATTTACTTGTCAACAGAGATTGTAGAATTTTCAAGTGAACTTCAGGCTGTCGAAGTTCCAGTTCCTGGAACAGAAAATTCCATAAATGCATGATGCAAACATTAGGTTACAAGTGACTGCCATACACAACTGTGATATACTATGCCAACTTCCAATGTGGAGATTTTGGGACCCTACTTCCAGCACAAATTGAAAATCCTTCAATAGTGTGAACTCCTGAAATTGTTGATCATGTTCATGACCTGATAACTGATATTCAGGAGATATACAAGATATTCAAGGAAAGTAGCAATTGATTTATACTGAATGTACAAACAAGAGATCCAAATTTTAGCAAAGGATTAAACCAACAATTTCTGTCATTAACTGAGAAAAGGTTTCAAATTAAAATAAACTAATAGTTTTAATTATTCATTTTTAATATATATATATATATATATATATATATATATATATATATATATATATATATATATAATCATTTAATAATATTTTTACTTTTAATATTTCTTAATTTGAAAACCTTGAAATTAATATTTTAATCTCATGTTAAACAGCCTTATTTGGATACAAAGTTGCATACTCTTATGTATATATTAATCTTTGATGAAATCCAAAATTAAACAGTGATTGCTATGCTATGACTGTTATGGACACTGAACAAAAGGTCAAGTAGGCAGTTTCAGAAAATGTCAGTTTCTGAACACATTCTGTTGTTATATATATTGTAAATGTTACTATCAATATCTGGAATGTCTGTATGAACCTTATACTTTAATCAACAGAATTGACTTTTTAACTTTGTTAAACTTTTTAGAGAAAATAATTTAAGAGACAGAATTCAAAAAATCTTAACGGAGATAATATTACTTACATATAATAATAAATAAAAATAGGTAATAAATTATTTTCCTACTGTAACTGTATATTTTACAAAAATCCTGCGCTTATTGAAGTTCTTTTCAACAAAACTAGACAAATATTTCTTAAAAAATAACAGTATAATTTTACACCAAAAATTTAAGGTAGAGATACATTTAATAAAAATATGTTAATTTAAAAATTGGCTTATCACTATCTTGAAATCTTTCTTCATAAACAAATGATAAAAAAAAAAAAAAAAAAAAAAAAAAATCAAGCATGGCTACTAAACATTTTAATCAGCACAGCAACATTCATTTAGAGTACTGAAAGAAACTATAAGTCTTACCTTATATTTGCAATCTTCACTCCCTGACAGAATTAGACCATTGACTGAATTCCATTCAAGTACTAAGATAAGGCCATCATGACCTTTCCACTGAAATAACAATCACAATGTCCTTATATGCAACATACATATGATTCTTCATTTCAAATGAATACAAATTTAAGCACAATGGTATTTAACTTTGTTCACAGACAAAATGAGATTTCAAGATATGAAATGTGCATTTAGTTTAATCAAATTTATTTTATACATCTACATTTCATTCTTTTTTTTATAAACTTTCATGCTAGAAATTTGTCATAGATACTGTATTAAAATATTATAATTTATTACTGTAATCAAATTTTTAATTTAATAGCAACAAGAACAAGTTATGACGAAATTGGATTTAAGTTAACCTTATATTTAAAATGATCAGGAGAACAAAAAGTACATAATATTAAAAATATTCCTTAAAATTTTAACAGTTACCATTCATTTACTGGTTTTCTTTAGATCATTATCTATTATTTAACAGATAATAATGTCACAACCTCTAAAGAACATTTTTTGATACAAAAATAAACAGGGTTTATTCACTCCTATGATCACAAGTCAAGAAATTATAACTGGTTACCTTAGAAATTAAAACAGTTTCAAGCTATGAATTTAATAACCTTAATAGCAATTAATGAAATAAAACAACAAATTGTAGATTCATAGTAAATTAACAGACAAGTCAAACCAGTTCCTTTAATTTATTTTAGTTAACACACAAATAAAAATGTTTAATGTATTAAAACTTTGATTTTAATAAGTAAACAAATAAATAATATTTCATCAGGCATTTTCACCTTAAACGTTAATAAAAACTAAGTCTTACATTCATCTGAAGAAAGTAAAAAAATATCTACATAGTAATAATGTTATACTGAAATTAACATTTTTGGTTAATATTTGGACAGGAATAAATATTTATTAATAGAACATTTCATGATGAGAGATTATTTATATAAAGAAGAGAGACAGGCTTACAGACTCACAGTTTGAGACAAATCACATATATATTTAATATAAACTGAAAAGGAAAATATACAATATAACTGAATTAACAAGAAAAATATAAAAACATTATGAAATTTATAAGTTTTGAAATAATTTTTTCCGCTTCAATGAAATTCTATGATTTTTTTAAATTTTAATAAAATATTGATATACAATAAAAAGATCATACAAATGTATGCAAAAAGTGCAATACAAAAGATACACTGAAATAAATTTGGTGAAGTATATGCATCATACAATTTGTCAATTTCAAATACATCAGGGTTAAAAGTGAATTTAAGTTACCTACAAGATTACATCTTGAATGAAATTTTTATGAGTAATAAAGCTTAACCTCAAACATACTGGACATAAAGAAATTTGTATACTTCAGTTTCACAATGAACATTATGCATAAGAAATATTACTATTCTTCAGAAAATAATCATTAAAAAATCTTCTTTGTTGTTTTTGCTTATAACTTTAACAAATAAAAAGAGATAAAATAAGTACAATTAATTTCAAAGTTAAATTACCAACCTATATGAATCTCCATGTCTACTTTCTTCTCAGAAAGGAATGCAACATAACTTTATATAAACCATTTGAAATTTCCACTATTCAATTCCTACTCTAATACCATTGTCTTTTTAAGTCAATATCAAGAATTTTGTTTTAACAAAAAATATTAGAGGCTTAAGAAAATAAATGGGAAAAAAAAGTGAACGGTTCTTCAATTGACAAATACTGAAATAAAACAATCTGACTCATAGCATCAAATGTAAGGGGAACAACTCCGTAATATCTTAATTTCCTTTTATTAAAGTACTCATAATTCTAAGTTACACGATGGTGTGTGTGTATATATATATATATATTATATATATATACACACACACACACAAGTATAGGATTGGTATGGATGGAATAAAATTCCAATAACCAAAAACGCTATTTACATGTTTGTGTATTACGATGCAATTCTGTGTGTTTTGTCATTTGTAAAATTTCTTCCTCTGCCCACATCATCTGAGTTCAGGTCCCTTTAATTGTATCTAAGTTGTTATGATGTTTGAATTGCCTTAGATTAGCGTTTGCTCTAACTGAAAATTTGGGATTTTCGATTAAAACAATAAATAGATAAAATATATATGTATATTTTCCTCCATTACTTCTTCAAATTATTTTATTATATTTTGAACTTAATGCAAGGTTAAATTTAAAATTTGTAAATTTTTATTCTTTAACTTTTATAGTAAAATTAAAAATTACCCTTAGAGGGGAGTTTGGCTTCACTTTTTAAAACTCTTTATCCTGCAATCAACACCATCACTTGACAAGACATCAGAAGTGTTGAAACAAAATAAGTATTTTTGTAGCAATGTTATAACATGTTTATGTTATAATTTTTGAATAAATACTATATATATATATATATATATATATATATATGATGGTTTTATTTTTAATCAGATATTTTTCATCCACTAAAAATAACGTTTGAATATATGTAATATATCCCCTAAAAATTTGATTATCATTAGCTTGCTGTTTAAAGATATGGCTAGCATATTAGTAAATTTTTAGGGCAACAATTTCTTTCATTTTGCCATTTCAAATAAATTAACATTAATCAAAAACACAGATGAAGCCCTATATGAGATATAACTGAAAGCAATAACAAACATGTCAGTTGGTTTACATTATTTAACATTCAAGTTAATCCATCAAATAAAAGAAAAGAAAAAAATGTGTATTTTTTTTTTTTAATTATGCAAAAATTTACAACTTCAAAAAATAAAATTGTGTGTGTGTGTGTGTGTGTGTGTGTATTTACATTGTTTGGATTGCTGTCCTCATCTCTCCAGTCTTCAAATGAATCGAGTTTTGAACTCAACCATTTATTCCATCCACAAGGGTAGAGTGACCGTGCATCTTCCGGATGTCTCAGTTATCTCCCTTCAACTCAACTTTCCAAGTTTTTGTTTACCATTGCTGAAGCCAAGTATTGCACTCACAACTCTTTGGGATCCAAGCAACACTTTTATCCACACTTTTATCCACTAGGCTATGTGTCCTTGAGGACATCAATGTATGAATTGTTGGGAATTATAATATCTCAGCAAACATATTTACCAGAGTTCTTATTGCAATTTTGTTGTAATTATTGCTTTTTCTAGCACTCCATATTACTGATTCCCATATTGTATTCATTTCTATGCTTGGCTGGCTTAGGAGATTTTTGTGGCTTAGCACATGTGTTGATATTTTCTGTCTTATTTCAACTTCATCCCACAGAGGGCAGTGATCTCTCTTTTGCTTCCATATGTAGTCAGATACACCTGATTATTCTATTTCCCTTTGTGTTACCACTTTATTTCTTGCAGTCTTATCTTAAGGCGGCAGCCTGTTTCTTCTTTATCTTTCTTACTACAGCTGCACAGGATGGTGTACACATAGACCTTAGTGACATTCTCCTCTATGGTGGGGTATTACTCGGAAGAGGTGTCTGCAAAATGTCAAACCACTTTTGAAGTTTGACCTGATGTTATATGGACCACAGATCCTTTGTATTTTTCCAATAATCCCTTCACATTGGGCAGACAGATGAAAGCTGTTTTCTGAGTGTTGTTATCCATTTGTACCCTTCTATCCCAGTTTGTCAGAACTGCTGCCATGTACCCAAGCTAGTTGCTACATTGTAGGGTACTGCTTATACTGGCCATTTCTTGATCAGATGTCTCTGGGTTGCCACATGACTTTTGATTAATGTTGTAAGCAGCAGATGATCTCTTTCTTTACACTGTATGGGTGGTGAGAGTTGAAGTTGAGGTATTGTCTAGTGAATGTTGGCTTGCGATATACGAATGTCTTGAACCCCTGCTTTGCTCTGTTTGAGATATTAGTATATCCATTAAGGCGAGTTTGTTGTCATTTCCTTGTTCCATCGTGAATTGTATTGATGATCTTATCAAGTTCACATGGTCCAGTAATAGCTGGTGTAGCCAGAGTATGAAGATGTTATCTACATATCTCAGCCATAAGCATGGCTTTAAATGATGTGGATTCTAATGCAGTCTTTGAAGTATTCCATGTATATGTTTGCTATTGCTGGTGATAATGACAAGCCCATTTCTAAGCCTTCATCCTGTCAATATATGTCTGATTCCAAAAGTGTGTTGTTTGTATACAGAAAGTTAGCATCTCTGTCAAGTTATCTATTGGTATATTAATCTGTTCTCCTAGGAGTGAGTCCAAGGCCAGTCTGTCCCTGACTACCAATAGTGCCTCCTCTATGGGTACTTTGGTGAACGAATTCACCATGTCCAAGCTCGCCATCTGGTTGAATTGGCTGGAGGCATATTTGATTATTTCCACAAAGTGAATGGAGTTTCAACATATCAAGGTGATTTTCCTATTAATGGACCAATTATATCTAAAAGGATGTAACTCAGAGGGTGGCACACAGAGCCTTGGCAGCTAACAATTGTCTGGAGCAGAAGACTGTCTTCATGAATTTTAGGGAGATCGTATATGTGAGGTAGTTTGGTGCAACACTGTGACAACTGCTTGTATGCCTTAAGTAGGAAGTGATCCTTGTTCTTGATTAGGATCACTGACAGTTTTTGCTCCATTTTCATTGTTGGATTTTTCTTTACTTTACTGTAGCTACCATTTCTTATGTGGTTCTACAAGTTCCTTGTATATTCTGATCTGTCCATCACTACAGTCACATCGCCTTTATCAGCTGCTAGTATGATGATGTTTTCATTGCTCTGTAGGGTTCTGATTGCCAGCCTCTCCAGTTTCATGATGTTTAATATGGGTGGCTTAGCTTTCTTCAGTATTTGTCTCACTTTCAATCTCAGCTTATCTGCCCAAGTCTGAGGGATGTTCATGGCTATTTCCTTCAGACAATGATGACCAAGTATGGTATCTGCCTGATGGTTGTGACAAAATTGAGACCCTTGTTCAGTACTGACTCCTCAGAGGCACTCAGCCGGTGTTGACTGATGTTGATTACTGCCTTCACTAAAGAGTGATGCACCTTATGCATCAGCTTCTGATCATTAAATCTGTTCAATTTTTGTACTTGGCAGGCCTTGACTGCATAGAGTTTGTGTCTGAAGGATTTATCCAGATCATGTTGGATCTTCTTTCAGTTTTCTTCATCGGTAACTTTGTTGAAGAATGCTTCAAACCTCTGGGAGATATCAGATTGAAGTTTCTGTTTTATCCAACGGTTGTACTGGATTCTTTCTCAGACAAGGGCATGTCCCAATTTTCCCATGACCAGACAGGCTCTCCTTGAATTGACAAGAAGTCTTGGAGCCAAGCTTGAAAGGATAAGTCAGTCTACCAACCCTATGTGAAGGAATTATCAGAAAAAATAGAAAAGATCCATGGTCCATATAACATCAAGAGGACCTTGAAAAGTGGTTTGACATTTCACAGACACCTCTTCTGAGTACAAATCCTCACAAAGGAGAACATGACTAACAACTTTGTGTATGCCATCCTGTACAGCTGTGATAAGAAAGAAGAAACAGGCCGCCCCCTTAAGATAAGACTGTAAGAACATCGTAAAGCAGTAACACAAGAGAAATAAAACAAATCTGGCGTAGATGATCACATATGGAGGGAAAAGGGAGATCACCACTTCCTGTGGGATGAGGCTGAAATAATAGAGAACATCACTGGAAAATATGAAAACCTAAGGAATCAGCACATATAGTAGGCCACAAAAATCTCCTAAGCCAGCCAAGCACAGAAATGAATACAATTTGGGAACCAGTAATAAGGAGTGCTAGAGAAATCAATAATTACCATAAAATTGCAATATGAGCTATGGTAAATATGTTTACCGAGATATTATGTTTATAAGTCCCAAAAATTCATACACTGATGCCTTCAAGGACACATGGCCCAGTGGATAAAAGTGTTGGTTGGATCCAGTGGCTACAAAACAGTGATAAACAAAAACTTGGAGAGTTGAGTTAAAGAGAGATAACCAAGACATCTGGATGAGGCATGGCACATGGAACTAGATCAATCTACCCCAGTGGACAAAATAAAGGGTTTAGTTCGAAATTCCAATCAACAATGAAAATAATTACAATACCTCATCTCAGAAATACAAACAATCTCTTTATGTTAAGATGAAATTCATCAAGGAAGGCACTGTACTTTTTTCAAACCCAAGTACTTTTGATCTTTTCCAAGATAATCTTCAGTGGTAAATTACAAAGTCGAACTTATTCTAACTGCGATAAAATATGCATTGTGATGGTGATATTTAAAAAAAAAAAAAAAAAAAAAAAACATGCGGTGTTATAGTTTTTTAAAATTTTTACTTTTATTTGTTGTAGTTATAGAAATTTTGCAAAACAAGCGTTTCAATAAAAGGGTGCTAAATGGAAATTGGTAGAAATGTAAAATGGCATTAAATGTTTGTTATATCCACTTTAATATGTTGTTGCTATATTCATAAAAATTTTATTCAACGTTCAACAGACTTCACTTTTGAAACTGAAACCAACTACCCTCTTCCCTTCCTAGATATCATGTTACATAGAAATAATAACAAACTCAATTTTGACATTTATAGAAAGGAAAAAAACAAAAAATGACCTGATCAGTTTATACCCAAACCACTCTTCTAAAATTAAATCTGGAATTATTATAGGTTCCTATCTGAGAGCATTAAGACTCGGCAGTCCCCAATATTTACCTAAAGAAACATACATAGAAAACACGTTCAAAAACCTACAATACCCATATCATTTCATCCACAATGCAGGAAGAAAGGCATACAAAATATACAACAGAAACAAAAATAATAACATAATCCGCAATAAATTACATGAAAACAGATGCATAATACTATCAACCAACTCCATAATGTCCACTATCCAGAACAACCAATCCCATCTAAATAATCTTAAAATAATCACAAACACTTCCAAAATCATTATGGATATACAGATCCTCAAACACTAATAGCAATAATATTTCTGAAGCACGCATTTATAAAACAAATTGTCAAAACTGTTCCTTTCAATGTATTGAAGAAACAAGAAGAAATTAAAAAAATAAAACAAAAAAAAAACATCTATGAGCACAAAAGAGACCTCACAAAAAAAAAAAAAACCCCTCAACTAATGCACTAGTCATAAACAGAAATAAATTCAACCACAATCTTGATTTTTAAAATTCCACACTCAGACAAAAAGAAAATAACTCACTCGGAAGGAATATCACCTTTCCTAAAAGAATTACTACTCTCCCAAGCAAACATATACAACTGTATCAAGAAATCAAAAGAAAATGGTTGAATCCGTAAATACAACAATAAAAATAATATTTTCACACGTGATAGTACTTGATGTAATTTTCAATTGACAATATGAATACAATAGTGTTTTCTAAATTCTTCTAGTTGCTAAGGACATTTTGTTTTGCTGTTAGTAATTACTTTGTTTCTAATAAATTCATTTCATTTTTGCCTTGAAAAAGTCCACATTGGACAAAACCCATCAGCTAATAATACAGTTTTCCTATTGTCTTACCTTTATATATAGTCTTTTTCGAAAGGTTAACTCTGAGAATTTTTTTCATATATAACACTCAACTTTGAATTTCAATTATGTATAGTTGGGGGATAATTAGAATTGAAAGTTTAAACAAATTTTAACTCATTTCCTTGTAATCAAAACTTCCAAAATAGCATTAAAACCTTTATTCAAAGCCCAAATCATTCTATTGCAAAGAATTTTATGATTTATCAGTATGCCAAAATAAATTAATAAATAATAATGATTATCTTGAACAATTGTTCTATGTTTCTTTCCTAAAAAATGATTATGTTCAGTAAGTATTACGAACTCAGCATATATTTTAGAAGTCAGACACACAAATACATGAATTTAATATTATTTGATATGAATTCACAAAACTACTCTTGCGTATATTTACACACATGAAATGTGTAGAATTTCAGAAATAAAGGATATCTCTTCTTTTCATGTTATTTTAAAAAAGACTTTTAGATTAAATGCTCATAGACAATGGAATGTAATAAAATAATGAACTACTGAAGTTCATTATTTTATGATTTTTTTAAAGTAAAAATTTTTAAGTAAAAATTTGAAATATATGTCTACAAAATAATAATTATTTTGAATTTAATCATACTAACCATAATAGGTTTTGAACCTCCATGCTGCCCTTTAATGACTAGGTGCTTGCCATTGGTGAAAACTAATTGTTTGGAGTCAGGAGCCCAAGCCAAGCAATAAACAGGGGTACCTAAAAAGTATAAAACAAAAAACAGACAGTGAAATTCATCAGAAAATTCAGTTTAAATTAATTTTCCTCAAATATACACATCCCTCTGCCTTTTCTATAAATATTTTCATGGTATTGTTCTGATGAGCTTTCCTCTTTGATACCTTGACTTTTCGAATTTAAGTACAGTACTAGACTGACAACTAGTCATTTTATAGTTGAAACGGCTAGATGTAACCATAAGATGTAACAGCTTATTCTTTTGCACGTCTTGCTTATGGAACTTTCTTCTGGCCTCTTGCTTTTCAATCAACTTTCACCTTTCAAAATTTAAATGTAATGTCAATCATTATCTTTTGATTTAATTATTCTTTTATTGTTTACTCTTCTTAATTATGTTTTTATTTTTCTCGTATTCTTTCACACACAGTAACCGCCTTAAAGATTTTTACTGTCTTGCCTGGAGTGAAATGATTAGAAAAAAAAAAGTATAACATAATACATCAAAATACACTAAACTATTTATCTAAGAAGAGATACAATAAAGATAATTCATGTGTAAAGATTAATATTCAAAAATAATGAGATTTTATATCTGCATATCTGTACATATGTATGATATCTTAGAAATGACCAAACTGTAAAATACTATACTTTAAGAACTAGAATATTTTAATTTCATGCTAAGAACATAACTAGGTCTTCATTATTAGTAGTATACTTAAAAGAACTCAAACAATAAAAAAAAAAAATAACGCATTTCTCCATTTACACTGAGGATAGTAATACATGACTTTGATCACAACTGAACTTTTTGGTAGGATCATCAAAAATAAACATTTACATTGTACAGAAGGTCCTTAGGCTGCATCAGACCCAAGTAATGGCATTTCATGATTACAGTGCTATCTAATACGTTGTCACTTGGCGCTATATGAAAAAGACAGTGTTATTTTTTCACCAGCTGTATACCATATTGGAGTGTGCTAAATTCACTATCTCTCATTTGTGTCATATTTTTGGGGAACTTTTTGCACTTCATTATAGCTCCCAAATGTAAGGCAAACTTGTGGTTGCTTATGTAGGCGAGTTCTGACCTACAACAAAATCAGGTTACATTGTGCCATAGGAATGGATCTCCAACCTAAGTTGAGAACCCCTGTACTTTGGAAAACATTTTTTATGAATATCTAAAGCCAGAGTCATCAGAAAAGTGATTACATGAAATAGTTTGTAATCTAAATGGTCACTGATAAGAAGAAATGTATGCAACTGATATTGGGTGTTTCTCAAAAACAGGAACTATGGAAGAGGATTTTCAACAAGCTGAAAAGCAAGAAAAAGCAAGGCATTTATTGATGAGCTTACAGGAGCCAATTCAGGGGGCACATGTCTTAAGGACAATTGCAGGGATACCACTGAGTCCATATGCTTTGTGGAGGATCAAATTTAGAGATGATAGCAGAAACCATGGTATTAGGTTGGTGCAAAAATAATATCATTTTTGACGTTAAAAATATGTCAAAAAACGATATTATTTTTGCATCAACCTAATACTTTCCTGCCTGCTGGAAGTCATTGTCTGTTGTTCCAGTTTTTAAGAACTCTCATGAGCCAGCTGCCCCTTCCAATTATTGACCTATTAACCTTCTACCTCTTTTTGGGAAACTCCTAGAGGCCCTAATCAATGCTGAATTGGGTCATCATCTCTCATCACAGAGCTTTTTCTCAGACAAGCAATATGACTTTCATTTCTCCAGGTCAGTTGCTGATGTACCGACAATAATTGCGGAAAAAGTCTATCATGCTCTAGATAAAAACGGTGAAGCCCAGGCTGTAGCATTGGACATCTCAAAAACCTTTGACAGGGTCTGGCATTTAGGTCTTCTCCACAAGCTGAAAAGTTACACTGTCTCTTGACACATTTTTGAACTGATCCGGTCTTTCCTTTCAAATTGTGAAATGAGAGTTATCCTGAACAGCCACTCATTTAGATCCTTTTGTACTATCACAGGTGTCTTCCAGGGCTCAATCCATTAATGGCCTTTCTGATGACATCAACTCTCAACTTGGTACCTACACTAATGACACAATTTACTCCTGCCTTGTTAGAAAGGCTTATCAGTAAGACAAGGTCAAAATGGCAACCGATGTTCAAAATGACCTCAAGTCTGTTGTTAACAAGGCAAAAGATGGCTTGTTAATTTTAACACCTGCAAAACTAAATTTCTCTCTATTAATCATCTGAGAAAACCCTCACTGCCATCCATTAACATGGCTGATGCTAACCTCCTAAAAAGTTATTTGTTGCACCTTCTTGAGCTCATGTTCTCTGCTGATATGAAGTAGAAAGACTATATTGAATCCATTGGTAGGTCAGCTGCTAAGAAATTTGGTTCACTATGTCAGGTGAGAATTTTTCTCTCCAGAATCTATAAGTCTATATATCTATAAGTCTACCATTCATCCATGCATAGAATATTGTTGTCACATTTGGTCCAGTGTCCCTGCTTAAACTCCAAAGAAGATTCAGCAGTATTATTGGTCCTAATTTGGCAGCTCGGCTTCCCACCAGCTGTCTTTTATATAAATATTTTCATGGTAATTTTTCAGATGAACTCTTTACTATGGTACAGAGCCTTTTTCAAATTTAAGCACAGCACTAGACTAAGATCAAGATTTCATCAATTTAGAATTAAGCTGACTAAATGGAGCCATAAATCCTATGCTAACAGTTTTGTTCTCTCGCACTTCTTACTTGTGGAATTCCCTTCCAGCTCCATGCTTTCAAGCCAACTTTAATCAGCAAAAATTTAAATGTAATGTCAATCGCTATCTGCTGTCCTCCTGATTACTTGCTTCTCTTTCTGCTTATCATTATCATTTCTGTTCCTAATTCTTACACACCCTGTAACCCCTTGTGTTTTAATGGCATCATTGTCTTGCTTGGGGTGATACCAGTTATAAAAAAAAAAAAATGTACATTAAACCGTAGAAACTCAATTCTAAGTGGGAATCCAGGCAAATATACTCCAGATGAGTAGAGTGAGTAGAGAGTAGAAATGGAAGATAATATATGAGTACCATATCAATTCATTTAATAATATAATTATCCATGATTATACCTGGATTTAATTGCATCCTGTGTATGATCAGCTCTATAGAACCTCTGCATCTAACCTCCTTCCCACTGACTGCATGAATTCTGCTCATCCAACTCCACCCATCTACCAATATTGTTGTGCAGCTCTTATAGCCTTCCTTCCACTAACTAGCATTTTCACAAGCATTATTAGATCAAAAGAGTTAGCCACTGGCACAGTAGCCATGCTCCCTTCCTCTAACCATTCTTGCAATGATAGGATTTGCCTGGCTACATTAGTAGCATGTCAGTTTTGGTCCCTTACAATCTTTAACCTTATGCACTTCTTGACATCTGAAAACAGTCCTTTCAGCATTCCCGCCAACCCCTTTCCTTCCTTCCAGTTTCTCACTTTCTTTAGTGTCACCTTCCTTCTTTTTGTCCTACAGAAAACAGTGCAACAAGATCTTGGGCCTTGTTTACCATTAGCACACACTCACTCTAACCAGCAAATCTTCCATGCCCATAAATTCAATGAAAGGCAATTGCTATAGTCCCACTGAAATATGATCAGAAAACCAGTTAAAAAACATGAGTAACTATCCTCTTCAACTTCTGTAAATCTGGTTAATTCCAACCTTCTAATCTCATTTATATAACCATCCATCTACTGTACAGCTTGCATGCCACAAAACAACCTCCGTGAACATTTTTCTAAGGATAAACAACTTTATATATATCAAGAACAGTTTTGGAAGAAAGATGTATGACAAAGTGGAAAAAGTTTTTGTGTGATGCATTTCATTTCCTTAGAACTTTATCAGACTGAGTTTGTTTACATTGATGCAACTACACATGCACACAAATGACAGACAATAGGAATTTTAAATTTAGAAAAAAATTTTTGTGTGTTTTGGCTATATAATCTAGCCAATTTCATTTAGATTCTTGTTTCGTATTGATTAATTCTTTTATTATTTTAGATGTACTTGTGACATATTTTATACTGAGTTTTGATAAATTCTTTTCGATTGTAGTTGCGATAGAGTTAGTGGGTAGAAGAATATATTTTTGGGGATTTGTTGGGTTTGTCAGGAGGGACAGCTTTTCTACTTTGGAATATGCTATGAGCATCTTGTTTCGCATTGAATATGAAATAGAGGATTGGAGGGGGTCTTGAAAGTATTTTCAATATATTTCTCCTCTTCATATTGAGGGCTGCAAATTCTGAGTGCTCTTAATTTGAATTATTCCAGATTTTGTTTTGTTGTTATGATGAGAATATACATTTATTAGATTATTTTTATTAGTTGATTGTGTGAGGACATTAAGTTTTCTATTCTCATCATAACAACAAAACAAAATTTCTTAATTCCTAAGTTTAGCTACCCAGAAAATGCTCCTGCCATTGGAATAAACATTTGAATGTGCTAAATTGAGTAAGATGAGAGAGCTTGATTGAATCTATTTAAGTTGAGAGAACTTGATTGAATCTATTACCCTCAGGATTTGATCCTCATGAATTTGTTTTGCCAAACTGGGCTTTGCAATATCAGGTTTCAGAATGACATCTTTATTCTTGACCAGAACAGGACATTTTTTAATGTAAATGTTTGTTGGTAAAAAAATATACTATAATAAGCTTATTTTGTCCTAAAAGCTCATAATGGATACATCCTACTATTATATATGGACATAAAAAATGGGTAAAAGTGAACTCTTCACAATTTATGAATATACTAGCATCAAAAAGCCTTAGATTTTCAAAGAAGGATTGACAAAGCAATTTTTAAAAAGCAATAAACTA
Source organism: Acanthosepion lycidas (assembly GCA_963932145.1). Classification (NCBI taxonomy): domain Eukaryota; kingdom Metazoa; phylum Mollusca; class Cephalopoda; order Sepiida; family Sepiidae; genus Acanthosepion; species Acanthosepion lycidas. The sequence goes on from OZ010579.1 coordinate 67,406,141, forward strand.
TGTCCATTTTACTAAGAATAGAAAATATTAAAATTGTTTTCATTTTAATATAAATTTTCATTTTAACTAATTTTTTTTATTTTAAATAATTAGATTTTCTTATACATCAATATGAATGCCAATGAATATTCTGAATAAAAATTGATGTAAATTTTCTACATTTACAATTCAGAAAATCTTTTCAAAACTATAACAGAATGCAGAAACTGAGGAACAGCTTCAAATTATCCCAGCTATTTCAGTCAGATTCTTTCCCAACAGGGTAACTTGGCAATCAGCAGTTAGCAGCTGGTTTATCTTGGACACCACAAAACCATTTTGTTTATGCTTTTTTTTTCAAACTTTACAAATACTCAAGACAGCTTCTTTTGGTCTTTACAATAGTGAATTTGCCTGTAATACACCTTCATGCTGATAAGCTGAAATATGACTATTATTGGTAACAATTTTCTTTTTATAGTCAGTTTTCATATATTCTTTGAGCAGAATGAATGCTCGCCCAATCCTAATAGATCTATTTAGAGTTTCAACTAAAATTTTCTTAATTTAAATATAAACTAAAGTCTTTATTATTCAGAAGGGTGCACACCCACTTTCCTTTATAGTAAGTTTTATTTTAGGCAAAGAAATATTTTAGTAAAATATGTAATAATAAAATATGTAACTTACAAATTATATTAAATTTGCAAAGTCTAATGGAAATTACATTCAACTGGAAAAATAATATATCAACTATATATATGTGAATATATTAAGAATTTATCACATGAGCATTAATAAAAACATACTGCAAATACAATAGTTTTTGAAGGTTTTTATAAATTTAAAAAATTACTTTTTAAAAATTCCACATTCTTTAAAAAGAAAAGCTACAAATAAACTTTCAAAATGGTATTAAAATAAAGAGGTATTTTTCAAAATTTCAAATGGTGATATTGTGAAAAAAAAAAAAAAAAAACCAGATCCTAAACACCTCCATTTACTGATTCATTCTATTCAAACTGATAGTAAATACAGACTGCACTCATTTAAGCAAACGTTGCCAGTTTCGTCAAGTGTTGAATGGCGGCTTTGCTAACTTAACTTTTCATTAATGAAATTGGATCAAAATTCAACTGGTGTGAAAAAGAAATTGACTGATATTATAGATATTATAAATAAAAGATCTTTTTCTAGTATTAATTTTAGTAGAAACTGTATAGAAAAGAAATAATTAAAACAAAAAAAAACTGCTTACTGTTTTGTACAAGAGTGGAACGTAACATTCGTTGCTTTGACCAAATTTTCACCAAGCCATCTTCTCCAGCTGAAAGGCAATTAAGATTACTTGAAAGCTTATTACATTCAAACTACTAATGACATAATAGAAACAATATAACAATTTTCTTTACTGCATTTAACAATAAATGAAAAGAAAATAAATTTTTTTCATTTTAATAGAATTAAGGGTAAATTTATTCATGAATTTATAAATAAAATTATCAAATTGAAGTGCTCATGAATAAATTGAGTATTTTTAAACATACTCTCATTAAATTAAGAATTAAAGCAATAGAATAGTTTTAATCCTAGATGTGTCTTACCAGTAGCAAAATCTTCTCCATTTGGTGACCATCGACCACAGAGTATAGCCCCTTTATGAGCATCAGTGCTTTTTTCTAAACGACCTGCTCTATTTATGTAATGGATTTTACCTATAAAAGTAAATAAACTTCATTAAAATGCATTTACAGGTAAATCAAAATATAAATCTATGGTAATTTATTTCTAAGGTTTAATTTATGCTACATATATTATAAAACTTAGCTTTGTCTAACACAGGACTAAATAAGAGGGGGTTAGTGAGTTCAGAAAATTACATTGCACCAATTTTCAAAATGCTGACAAGTGAAATTATGCCTCTTATAAATACACAACTATGTCATGAGGTAGTTTCATTTATTTTGTACATAAAACTAGCATAATTGATGAATGCAGAATTCTTCCTTTTACTCATAAATATAGCTTAATTCACTAGCTTGATTTATAGTAAAAGTGGTACATGCAAACTGAGTCTCAGAAAAAGCAAAGTTCAAGCCTTACAAACAGTTAATTCTTTGTTTGGCTTCTATTATCAATAAAATTTTACATGATTTTGTTAATTATAAAAACATAAACCAAAAGCAAATGTTACAAATTCCAATATTTAATGTTAATATTTTTAATTTTATAATATTTAAAGTAACTGCTTATTAATTTTAGTGAATGAATAGAATTTTTTAAAAGAATTTGGCACATTAAAATGGTAAATATTCTTGTTACGAAGGAGTTGGTGAGAGAGGGTGTCATTCACCTGCCATGAAAAGAATTCACATGGCAACATGCATTGTTTGTCGCTGTAAACAGAATGCAGTGTAATTCGAATCTGAGCCTTGCATTAACCAGTTGAGGTTGATTTATCCAAGTAAAATGAACGTACAATAGACTAGTCAGGATGTTGGGAGAGTGACACGACTTGCATATATGTATATGTGAATTTAATCCAAACACCCAGATCAAGTACTTTGGGAGAAAATAAAAGAGCAAATGAGATTGACACAGGGAGTGGAGAGAAAGGTGTTCATAATGGTGTTTTTTAAGGCTGGCCAGCGTGAGCAAGAAACTGAGACGAGCAACCGTGTTTCTTTCCTTTTGTCTTTGACTTCTCTTTCTTTTTACTGCACATATTAAAAAAAGAATTCCAGGTGGCTAATCATAAAAATGGTCAAATCAATTTTCAAGCAACAAATCAAACCAAACCTACACATTTAATCCAACCTTCAATTGTCATGAAACAAACAAACAAACAAACAAACAAAAAAATCGGTTCCCACTTCATGTTCTATGACACTAAGATCTTATGGGGATACAAAGATTATAAATCATACAAAAAATTGAGAATATCAGTAATGTAAAAGCTTCCATTTTCTAAGAAAAATTCATTAAATACTGTTTTTCTCTATATTTTCTTGTTAAACTTCATCAATGCCCTAAAACTTTTAACCAAAAAGATTTTACAACTTCTCAATAAAATGCCATTTATTGTTTTCAGAATTTAACCACAATTTTTTTTTAAATTTTGAACAATTATTTTCTTTATACTTTTAAGAGGCTAATAAAAATTTTTACCACTATAAAAGCTTATACCCCAACAACTTTTTATGACAACTCCCACATCAGATGAAAATTCATACATGTTTGTAACTTTTGAAAAGAGTGTATTTGATAATAGCTAACAGTTAAAATATTGTAAAAAGAATTGGTAGTTTTAGATGTTATTGTACAAACCACAAAAAGATACAGAGCAAAAGTTAAATTACAGCCAATGTTAAAATATCTATAAAATATTAGAAGATAGTTCAACTTTATTTTCACAGCTCCTGAATAATTTTGCTTACCTCCTCTTTTTTATAGTTTTTTTTCCAATATTGAAAAATGTAATAAACTTTAAAAAGATCTTTACAGTGTCATACTATTCAAATGTTAGGCAAGTGTTTATATTTAATTGTACTTTCCAAGATTAATTATGCTCACATAAAAAAATATGAATTTATTATTCTTTATATTATCATTTATTGCAACATATGAAAGAGGTACTGAAAAATTTTTGGTCTGGCCCAATTTCCAAAATCAGTATTCTAATGTTTTGATGATATTTTGAATTCATAAACAAGAGCTTGTAAAAATTGTAGATTAGAACTTTTATCTAAATAATCAATATTACTTGTATTTAAATATTCAAAATAAGACTAAATTGAATGAACCAATTGATATGAATACAATATAAGGTTAACAAACACAGGAAATGTTGACCATTCTATAAAAAGCTATTATGGTTTTCATTATTTATAATCATAAGCTCATCAATAGTCTCTCTCAAATCATATCTGTAAAATACTTGTCAATTATTTATATTTTGAAAATTACATTTACTCACTTTTTTTTTTGAGACATAAAAAATAAAAACAAGATTGTTCTGAAAAATTACTTGTAATAAATTACACTATAAAAACACTCAGTTCCACACAATTCCAACAGTAATAACTTAAACTTTCATGATACTTTTCTCCAGAAACTTAATTATGAAATATTAATAAATTACCTAATTTCCGGGAGAAAGTGTTTCATACTTAAACTAAGAGTAGATATTACTGCTTATACTCCAAATTAAAACAAATCATTTTAAATGCTATATTCACAAGAAAATGTTAAGTTTTAAACTGATTCAGTCAGTTAAGTACCATATGTGATACATGCTAAAGTATAAGCATGAGATAAGAACATGCCAAGAGATTGAGAAATATAAGACCTGTTGAACTATTTGAGTACAATAGTCATTGGTTAGAAGCCGAAGTAGGACAAAGAGAAAGGTGGGTAAGAGAGAAACTGGACACTGGTGATCAACAAGCAAGCCAACGTATTACATGCCTGTCTGAGTTGAGATGACATAATGATATCAGATAAAGAGAACTAGAGATTGTATCAAAGAAAGTAGCTTCATATAATTATGATGAGGCAGATTTTTTCCTACAGTAGGTTTCCATTTCTTTCTGCAGTAGACAGGTTGCCAACCAAGGCTAAAGAACCTGGTCTGTCCTGATATTCAACCCATAGCTGCAGAGAGAAGAGATGATTACATACCATAGGGTATTTGTGCGTAAGTGAATCTAATGAACTCAACTGGAATTCAAACTCGACTCTCTGAGTTCACACTTGGAGCTGATATCCATTACACCACAATGCACATTCATAGTTAAATAACAACACCAATAAAAAAAAAAATTAAAAAGAAAAAATGGTACCTCATATTTTTATATTGTGTGTTTGTATAAATTTTGATGAATTCAACATTTAACCACTAACAAAACTTGCAATAAAAAAATGGTAACAAAAATACAAAAACTAAAATATCTGATCCTTTGGTAATATTTACCAAGTTTAGCTTATTGTGAAAAAGTGGAAAGTGCACAATATCCAGTGAAAGTAAAACTGACTGCGGTAAAAATGGCTTATAAAACTAGCTTATTCATCATTGTTCCACATTGAGGTATGGTTTATCTTTGGCTATATTTATGTAATACATTAATAACAAAGGTGAAAAACTTCTTCCCTCTCTCCATTAAAAGAAGTAAAATGTTATTTGTTCAAATACTTTTAACTAGGTACTGCCATAGATTTACTAAAAAATAAGCATACATGAAAAAATCCCCAAAACTTAAAAACAAAGTTTTATCGTCAAGATCTTTGTTATTAAGAGGAAAGACCAAAGGATTTTTGATGTAAAAGTTTTTTAAATCCTTCAAAATTTTAATTAAAAATCTTGTTTATCTGGCATCAAAGTGGTACCATAAATTAGTATGGGAAATTTGAGTGTCATTTTGCAGTGAAAACATGCTGATTTAAGAATTCTTGCAAAAATCAGATAATTTTCAGCACTTACTTGGAAGGTAATGAAATGGTTTCGAAATTTTTTCCTTTTTAGAAAATCTTGGTAAAAATCTGTTTTAATTTCTGTTACTGCCCCACTTGTCTAATTTTATGAAATTTCAAAACATTCTTTTTTTTTTAGGGCTTAATATTTATATTTGTTATAAAGACAAATCCTCAAAGAATTTACATCATCAGGTTTTTTGTTAAACTATATTAAATTATATTATTGGAATTAAAGCTAAAATAAAATCTTCAAGAAAGATTTTTCATTTTTAAAATGCATTTTAAACCTTAAGCATCACTCTTTTTTGAGGGGCTTTTTAACCTTTTTTAACTTAATTTTTCTGGCTTAAAACTATCAATTTTCATTTAACAATATACAAATGATACTTGCCATCTGTGGATGTTAAAACAAAGACATCATATCCAACTTTCTTCCCAGCAACTACATCTTTTGGAGACCAGAGTAAGCTGGTTGGGAAAACCCCATCAGGTAAAGTGACAAATTTTGTTGTCTCTCCACTGTTGAGATTCCACCTCAAAATTGTATGATCGTCAGCAGTAGAGTAGACTTCTTCTGGAGTTGTCCAACAAACACAACTCACAAATTCACTATGTGACAAAAGATTAAGGATAAACAATTAAACCTACCATTTTGTTAATTTGATTACAGTTCATTAGAATTAATACAGCATTCCAAGAATTTACGTAACTAGAAAGAAGATTCCAAACCATATTGAATAGAGAAAATATTATGGACAGGGCCAGCACTTGCCACATTTCCCCCACCAAAACTTTGATATGCCCCCCCACCTCTTGACTACATGTCGATTTAAAAAATTTTCAACCTAGGGGCCACAAACCCTGAAAGAAAAATCAGGATGCGGGGCAGTTTATTTTTTTGTTTTTTTTTCCAAAAATCATGGAATTATCCAATTTAAATTAAAATCTCAGTACATATTCATTAATTATTTACTTTTATAATGAATAGGTTTTTTTATTTAAGAAAACCCTGAGAAAATGTTATTCTTTTTGTAATAACCACTAATATTTTCATGACTAAATTTTACTCGAAAAAAATGTTTATCGCAAATTTTTATATTTCCGATGCATTTCCTCTGGAAAAGAAGTTTTACAAAGATTCCAACACATCACAAACAGGATTGTCTTAAAAATTTATTTTAAAAACAGTATTTCAGTTTTTGGGAAAATTTTTCATGTGTTGAAATCTTTAAACATTTATTTTTTAAGCAATCATTTTAGTATTACTATTAGTAAAAAAAAAAAAAGAAATCAGAGATCTTGCTTAGTTTATGATCTAAGAATAAAAAATATTATTTATGAGATATATTACCCTCTTAATTGCTTTAAAAGAACTGTTCAAAAAGAAAATTACAATTTAAAAAAAATAAGCACTACTGAAATTAGCACTTCTGCACCCCCATTACCCAGTAGGGAGCCACAGTTGAAAGGTTCAGGGGAATTAAGCACTGGCCCTGTCAATTATTATAGTTGATGATTGACAATATAACTTAGGTAGAAAAAAAAAAGTACAAAAAGCAAAAATAAAAAAAATGATGCTGAAAGTAGCCCTTTTGCAGCTCCAACCTTGTTAAGGGTTTCTGCGTAGTATGCACCACACTGGCCATGCACAATGTATATTATTAGTTGATTACTGACAATGTAACATCAGTTTTAAAATAATTAAAACAGTGCTGTAAAAAAAAAAAAAAAATTGCAGAGGCCACAACAGGGAAAAAAAAAGAAAAGTAAAATAAGTGGGTGTTGTCACTTTAAGTAAAAATAAATAAGCAGAAGTGGTATAAACCCTTTGTAAGCAAAATTGCACATTGTACTTGATGGACAAACATCAGAAAGTCATGAACTAATTCTGTAAACAGTCAGCCAGAGCCAGACACTCACAGATCAATATTAGAGTAACTAGAAGAGTCTGTTTGGAGACTATACAATAGCCTTTTACAATATTCTTGAAGACTGGAAAAACATTCTGATAGATATTTATAAGCCAGAAAACTAATTATAAACTTTTTTTTTTTTTTTTTAACAACTGATTCATGCTATAAAGAACAAAGAATAAAAATGAGGAAGTTATTGGCTTTTATAATAAATAAATTTGCAAAGAAACAAAATTTTTAAATAAAAAGAGTTCACTATGAAAATTCCAATAAAGTTTCTGTGTATGGAGACAGACACATGAAGGCTAGAGGGAAAACTGCTGAAACATTGTGAGTATAACGATTTAAATAAGCAAGCTGGTTTGAACAACAAAGCATATAACAACCTATTTAAGATTTTAAAAGCAGCACTATTTTTTTCATCTTACTGATTATTTTAATCATAGTCAGTGTAATGAATAACCCGAAGCAAATAAACTTAGGAAAGCTTTATTCAACTTAATACAGCTACAAAAAGAAAAGAATTAAGCTAGCTTATTTATAAGCATTTCTGGAGTCTGTCCATTACACCAAACAGGGGTAGCAGGTTGTGGGAATTACTTACAACATTCTCCCCCACCGGCTAGTTATTCGTACAGAATAAAGTCTTTCCAGCGACCTGGCATTTTGCAGGTCCTTTTGGGAACATCCTAATTGTTCAGGTGACTGGTGGCCGTCTACGTCAGACAACAAGTTATAGTTATCGTGATTAACGCATTTCTGCGTAGAGGGTCTAGCCTTGAAACGGCACCGTTTTTTTTAATGTTTCGGTTGCTAGGTGTCTGAAAAATAAGTGTCAGTCTCCGATGTAGGGTGAGTCCGTTTTTGGGGTGTCGGTCTTTCTTCAGAATCAGAAGTAGAAGAAGGTTCATAAGGATAATCGGATTCATTCGGTAGAGTATCTGAACTAGATGTATGCGGGATTTGATCGCCTAGCTGCACTGGGCTGGTTCTGAAAACTGGATTTTCGCGATTATCCATCGCAGTAGCCTCTTCAGATGTATTTCCAGACGGCGTGAGATCTCTTAAGGAGACTGTTGATTGTCTTCCTTCCGCAGTTTCAATCTGGGCGTATTGGGGGTTCGCCTCAATTAGTTTCACTTTGCTGACTAAGGGGTCATGTTTACTATGATGAACATGGTGTTTCAGTAAAACGATGCCTGTTGAGCTTTGTCCTTGGAACAAAAAAAATTTCTCATGTGGAGTGGTGTTTGTAGATGTACACAGTAGGGTCCTGATAGTGTTTAGAGCCTCGGGAATGACACTTTCCCATTTCGAGATCAGCATTTTCTGGATTGCCAAGCCAACTGAACTGTCTTCCATATTATTCCATTATATCTTTCACAGAGCCCGTTCCCTTGAGGGTTGTAAGGGGAAGTTCGACTTACCGCCACTCTTCGTTCATGCAAAAAATTCTTGAGGTCTTCCAACATAAAGGCAGATCCCCGATCTGTATGAATGTATGCAGGCACTCCGAAAATTGCGAAAAGGGAGCAGAGGCCTTGAATAACTGTAGTGGCCGTTACATCAGGGCATGGAATGACGAAGGGGAACCTTGAGTACTCGTCAATTACAGTAAGCATGTATTTATTTTGAGTTTTAGAAGGTAGTGGACCCTTGAAATCCAGATTAAGCCTTTCGAAAGGCTGAGTGGCCTTTACGAGTGTTGCTTATAGAATCTTCGCTTATTTTCTGCGCATATTTGACAGGAGTTGGTCATTCTTTTTACATCTTCAACTGAATATGGTAAATTCCTGCTCCGGATTACATGTGTCATTCTTGTGATGCCCGGGTGGCGCAATTCTCGGTGTATGCTCTGAAGATCAGATGAGCTTGCTGTTAGACTGCACACCCTTGAAAGTGCATCAACTGCAGCATTCTCCTTTCCAGGGCGATAGGAGACGTCAAATGAATAACAGGAGAGTTCCATCCAACATCTTGCAATTTTCTCATTTTCTATTTTACTTGAGGTTTTTGGGTTAAACATGAATAATACCCATTTTTGGTCGGTGATAAGGTGGAATTGTCTACCGATCAGATAATGCCTCCATTTTCGTAAAGCTTCAACTATGGCGTACACTTCTTTTTCTATGGCAGTATGGCTTCGTTCAGACTTCGAGAGTGTCCTAGAGAAAAAAGCTACAGGCCGACCATGTTGTCTTAAGGAGGCAGCTATTACCGAATCAGATGCATCGGTTTCAACTACTAGTGGAGCTGAAGGATTAATGGCAGCAATGGCAGAATTAGCAATATCCCTTTTTAAATCTTGAAATGCTCTAATGGCTGAATCAGATAATGGAAATGTTCTTACTTGAGTAAGAAAATGTATTTTTTCAGAAAAGGACTCAACCCATTGGGAATAATGGGCAAACATGTCAAGGGCTCGTCGTAATGCAGCTACATTTCCAGGAATTGGTAATTCCATTAGGGGTTTAAGTCGCTCGGGGTCCGGTCTCATGGCACAATTTCTGACTATGTACCCTAGTAGCTTGATGCTTTTCAAATTATATAAACACTTTTCCTCATTATGGGTCAGGTCATATTTATTTACAGCGGCCATGAATCGTTTGAGGTTGTGGTTATGATCTTCCTCGTTATAACCGCAAATAGTGACATTGTCTATGTATGCCACAGTACCCTTCAATTTCTCCTTAGAAATGATTTTGACTATTACCCTTTGAAAACTTGCAACCCCTTTTGTAACCCCAAAAGGGATCCTACGGAATTGATATAAACTCCCACAAGCTTTGAATGCCATGTAAGGTTTTTCTTCCAGCTTGATGGGTATCTGATGGTAGTCACTCCTAAGGTTCAACGTACTGAAAATACAATACTTAGTGATATTGGAAACCATTTCATTAATACGGGGCAGCGGATACGCATCGAGCTGAGTATATCTGTTGATGGTTTGGGAATAATCAACAACCATCCTCTTTTTATGGTTTTCATTAGTCGTTATTAGGACCTGGGCTCTCCATGGCGATTTGCTGGGCTCTATAATATTTTCCTTAAGAAGTCTCTTCACTTCCATTGCAATAAATTCCTTGTCTTTGAGCGAATAGCATCTAGATTTTACGGCTATAGGTTTGCAGTCAGAGGTTAGATTTGAGAAGAGAGATGGATATTGGACTTTTGCAGTTGCTAATCCACATATTTGCAGCACCAGTTTGGTACCACCAAATGGAATTGTAAGGTGAGAATGTCGGTTAAGGAAATTGTGCCCTAGAACTACTACAGAGCAGAGGTTCTTCATTACCAGCAACTTGATTTTAGAATAGAAATTTTCTTTTAGCTCGAGGTTAACCATGCAGAATCCGATTACACGGCAGGATAAGGTCGAAGTGGCCATCGATATTTGATTAGAACAGGAAAAGATTTTTCATTTGTTTGTTTCCACGATATGTGCATCGATAAAATTTTCAGAACTCCCAATAAGAGTGTGGAGATTTAGTCCGTTCACTCTGACCGGCACAATTGTTTTAGAGAGGCATTTGGGAGAGACAGTCGATATGGTAGATAGAGATAGGGTGGCAGCTAAATGGGTTTTCTGTAAAGAGGCCGACTGACAAACCTTAAAAAAATGTCCCTGCTTGCCACATCCATGACATCTACTGTTTTGAGCCGGGCAGGATGAACGAGTGTGTTTACGAAGGCCGCAGAAGTAGCACTTAATCTCAGCTGCAGCGATAGTAATGGGTTGTTCAATAGTATTTGAAGAATCCTTATCCTGGGGGTCACAATGATGGGAATTTGTTGAGAATGAGAATGGGCAGGAATAGTAGCCCCTGAAAAATCAGGTTGCAAATAGAGATCTGATTGTTTCTGGGCCATGTCCAACGTAAGGGCTAGTTTGTAGGCGGTAGCCAGATCCAAGTCCTTGTTTTCGAGCATCCTTTGTCTGATTTGGTTAGACCGTACTCCACTGATGAAGGCATCTCTTATTGAGATATCCCTGGCTTGGCTTGCTGTCAGGGCAGTAAAATCACAGTCACAACTTAATATTTTCAGGTTTTGAAGATACAGCTCTAGACGCCGAGTAGCAAGTAAGTATCGTGCAAAAATGGAGTTTTTCTTCTTAATGAACATACCATCCAGAGTGCTTATAGCAGTATCGTAATTTTGACACCCGAACAAACACTTATAAATGGGAGTGGAAACATGGTGTAATAAGAGGGTTAATTTCTGTGAGCCAGTCAATGCCGACGTAGAAGAAGACTGCAGCTCCAAAAGAAATCCCTCGAACATATCCCTCCAATGTTGCCATTTGTCACTAGAGTCAGGGTCTGACGTATCGAGTTCCAGGCGGTCAGGCTTGAGGTATCATTCCATTATTTTAAGTTGAATAAATTGTAATGAATAACCCAAAGCGAATAAACTTAGGAAAGCTTTATTCAACTTAATACAGCTACAAAAAGAAAAGAATTAAGCTAGCTTATTTATAAGCATTTCTGGAGTCTGTCCATTACACCAAACAGGGGGAGCAGGTTGTGGGAATTACTTACAACAGTCAGTGTGCTTACTACAAAGTTTGATAATACTTAAACAATCAAAGAAATACTCGCCCCATCTATCCACTTCTGTTCTTCAATGATGTAAAACAGTTTTTTTTTTTAGAAGCTACTATATAAAACTACATTTAGACACTGATTTTGTAAATTCACTAGATACACGATTAGCTGCAATGTTAAAGCAGGGATGATGTCTGTTTAACTTCTTGTGAACCAATATAAAGAAAATTCATTAAATAATATGTTTCCATAAAAAAACAAACTTTTCTACAAAGACTACAGCTTATAGAGTTTAAGTACTCTGAAGCAATATAATAATTCAACAACAACGTTTATTAGCTTAATGCATGTAATATTTTCCAATACAAAGTTTTTAAGCAAGAAGAGTATTATACAAGAGGAAATGCAAAAATACAAGCATTGAGCAAGTCTTCTTAGAAGCAATGCACAGATTATTTAAAATGCAAATATTTAAATATTCAAATAACTTTCTTTGATAGGATGAAGATATAAGTATGGCCTGAAAATCAATGTCTTTAAGTCTCAAACAACAAAAGTGGCTTTTCAAAACAATGTCTCAAAAACATTTATTTATTTTTTTAACAAACAGGAGAAAAGTGTAGTGAGTATTGCACTGATCATTTAAATACCACTGTGCAAGCTCAAGTACATTATGTGACTTTTTAATCAGCAAGATAAAAAAATTAGATTTCCTTTGGTTTTGTATATTATGAAACCTACATACTTGAAATTTGACAGGAACTTGTCTGATTGTTATTTTTTTATGTAATTTAAAAGGTTCTTAATTTCATGATTTCAAGTAATTTATGAAAATTAACCCAAATTGTGATAAAAATACTAGTCACAACAACACCAACAACAAAAATCAATATCTTATTTTTTTAAAGTTAAATATTTACAATCAAAATTCTAAACTTGAAAATCTTAATGGTTGAAAAACTGTTAAGTTACAAAAAAAAAAAAAGTGCAACAATTTAAAAAGGAAAAGAAAATCTTGGTTAATGTTTTTGCCAGGTCGTATTTGTAAAAAAAAGTAGTTTTAAAAAATGGTCCATTTTTTTTGCGTTAAAAAGATTTCGCTTATAATGAAAATTTGGCCATGGATAGGCGCATAAATAATTCCCACGAATGTAAGGTGTAAATTTTCCAACCTGTGAGTGAGTGACGTGAGCGAGAGCAATGTTTGTAATCTAATTTACACACACAACATAATAATTGTAAACAGTAAATCATCCAATGTGGATTTTTCAGTGTTTCCAAGAAAAATTAGAACATCATAAAAAAAACAACAGGAAATGAGTCATGCCAATTCACAAGTAAACTAAAAAGGAATTTATAGAGAGTCATGGTCTAGAAGGGATATGGCATTAAAATATATATATATATATATATATATATATATATATGCACACTGCTACACAAAGAGGTGCTGAAATTTTAGATTTGATTAGATTTATTTGGGGATGTGGTTCGAGACACAAAAGTGTCTCCAACCACATCCCCAATGCCATTTTTTTTTTTACACATTTGTAAGCAAAAGTTAATCCTCAGCTTTAAAAATCTTGCAAAAATAAAATATTTCTGAGGGAAATTAAACTTAAATTAATCTGATTTGAAACAATTGTTATTTTTATGGGATAAATGTTGTGTTAATCGATTTATTGACAGCCGTGTTCGTAGTTAAGTATGGTGGAGCAGACGATAAATTTTGAGGTTTTTCCTGTTAGTTAAAATATAAAACCTTTTAAAATGGGACCTTTTAAGGATAATGTTATAAGTTTGAATATCTATACTTAAAAATTCTGCACGTATATCGCACATACAAAAATAAATCGAAATTCTTTTAAAAATATTCAGGGACGTCAGATTGTAATAAGCCTTACAATATATGATTTAGAAATTATAGTTTTATTTCTTAAGAGTTATCACAATGAAACTGAATTTTAAGATTTACAAACTTTAAATCTTGTAAAAAAAAAATTTTTCTGAAGACAATATTCATTAAAACTTAAAAGCTTCTCTAATTAAATAATGCCTTACTTAGTGTTATTGCGATTTTTTTTTGGGGGGGGGGTCGATTCAGAAGACGGGGTCCGATTTTGCAAAAAATTCGGTGATTTAAATTCTTCAAAAAAATTCTTTTAGTTACTAAAAATTATCACGTTGAATTTCTCAAGTTTTCATAAAATCAAAAAAAAATATTTTCACCAAGATTTTCGGTAAATTTTCATTTTAACACCCGAAACTATTTTCTTTCAGAAATTAGAACGCGCTTCCGTAAAGCGATTTTAAAATACTTCACATTATTATTTTTTTTTAAGACCCACAATTTAATTATTTGTCGATTACGTGTTACAATTCAAGATGAAAATTGGATTAGAAGAAATATTGAGAATCCATTTTTAAAATACTTGAACTTGAGACTTTCTTTAAGATCTAAAATTTTTAAAATCATAAAAGAACGGAAAACAATGGACAGGATGCTACTTTGATCTCAATTTTGAATTCTAAAAAGTTTCTAAACATAGAAAACATGAATACACGTGGTCTCTTTATTTTCTGATATTAAAAAATATTTCCTATACGTGCCATGCCATATTTAATTTCAAAATTATTCTTAATTTGATGAGGATTAATTTCTTTCACACTTTTTTACTTTGATCATGAACGAATTATTAAACTTAGTATTACTATTTATTTACTAAGATAAAATATTTATTGTAAAAGTGTAAAATAAGTTACTATAGTAAATCATTTAGAATAAAATCGTATAACTAAAAATGTATCGGAAAATAAAAGTATATTCTGAAATGAGATGAAAACAAAACATCACAATCAAAATAACATAGCAACAGTTCAATTCAATCAAAACAAAAAAACGCATTAAGAATTTTACCAGTTCTGTAACTGCACTAACGAAAACAAATATTTGAAATAAATAACGATCATGAGAAATATCAAATAAATGAATAACAAACATGCTAATAACAAAAGGATATGTTTCGGTTCTCTCGCTAAAGTTAATTTTAATCTCATTTCGCAGGATTCGGTGGTTAAACAACAAAGTGGACGAAACCTTAGAAACTTGTCATTTTACATTTAGAGCGCATGCTTACAGGAAGTTCATTTAAAACTGACACCGGAATCACCTAATTCGGTTTCGAAAAAGTTTTCAGAAAAATTTTAATTTGAATTAATTAATATCTTATTTTAAAGAAAAGTGATTTCTAATTTTGCGATTGAATAAAAGGTTAATTTGTACCTTTCTACAATTGAAAATCAAAAGTAATTATAGAAAATATGAACAAAATAAAGTGGTTATATTGGTAGCAAGCTGATTAATTACACAAAGTAAAGAAAATGTACATATATAAATTGAGGTGATCATAAAATCAATTTAAATAGGTATACAAGCGAACAATCTCACACGCAAATAAAAATATCTACGTCAAATAAAAAAGTTCAAGTGTTATTTTTTTTATTGCGTTCCATGTTTCATCACCGTGTTGCATTTTAAAGGCTACTTTCGGTTGCCATGGTGAAAACTAATAAATTACTAAATGACGTGCCTTATTCATCTAAGAGAATCATCACTATTCTTTAACATTTAACAAGGTAGTACTAGTTTATGTTTTGTCATATTTTAAAGTATATTTGTACTATGTAACGAATAATTTAAATTGTTTTTAAATAAGTCCTTTGTATTTATTTTTTTTCATTGATCCCAATTTCCTCAAATAAAAACTAAAAAGTGTTGACTACGATACACAGCCAGCAAACTCCCTGACCGCTACGCAGATGCTATTAAAAAAATCTTTGACAGAAGAAACATCAGTGCATTCCAGGAACTATTTTACTTGTTGAAAAATCAAAAGAAAACGTTTATTCATAAAAATAAGATAAAGCTTTTATGTTTTGATTGTTCAAGTATATATTTATTTTTATCACGCGCCCATCACTTATTAATAATAAATTTAATAACCGAAGAAAATCAGATAACTTATCTTTCGCGACATGATAATTTTTATCGCTTTTCTGCTTCATAAAACTTAGACTTTAACTTATCGATATCTGCTTCCTACTAAAAAAAGAAAAAATAACGGATCCATCCAGCAGACCGATTCATTTCAAATTGATTTGTAAATGAAATCTAATTTTAATTTAAATTTTAAAATGATAACAATAAATGCTATCTTCGATATTAATGTTTTCTTTTTCACTCCGTAATTTCATTTAAAAAAAAAAAAAAGAAGAAAAGAACAGCCTCTGGCATATAATAATAATGCTCTGTATATAATTATTTTCCGTCTGGTCGTATTTCCGATGTAGGATCAAGGTGACAAAGACTGCTTCTGGAATTGCGAGGTAAAATTTCTTATGTGCGTTGGTTTGCATGAAAATATGATTTCTCAGGACTTGGTGATATAATTTTATTTTACTATTTTAAAAAAGTGTCGAAAAATTTCCGAAAGATTAAGAGTAAGACCTAATCCACGAAGTTTAAAAGTAAAACCAATGTTTGTTTCCCAGTTTAGTTTTACTTCTAAATGGCGACTTTAGGGTCGGGGGTCCCTCACTAAATTTGTATTTGTTCGATAAAATATTTCCTGGTAAGATAAGTTTTATTGCATTTTCATTTCTGTGGTGATTGATTGTACAATTTTGCGAATATTTCAAATTAAATTTTACATTAAAACGGCTCAAATGTTCTTAATTTGTCCACGTTCATATTTTTTGTGTAACAAGGAAAACATGATGATCACAGGAAATGGCCAACAGAACTACAAAGATTTATTTTTTAGTTTTACCATTTTCATTTATTTATTTTATCAATTTTAAATTCGAAAGAAAATTAATTTTTATGCATTATGAATATTTCAATGATTGCGTTGATAAAGAATAAAGATTAATGAACATTTGGTAGGATTGGCCACAAACTTAAATTCAGTAAAACAATAAATATATTTTTTACCAATTTTACAAATAAAAACACTCAAACAAAAAGCATTTCTCCGGTGCAAGTTGCTACTTCTGCTTCTTCTTCTGTCGTGTCCCTTTAAAATGTAGGCGATAATGACTCTTCACAATTCCCTGAATTTTTTTTTTTTTTTTTGTAGCTCTGTAAAACTTGAATTTTTGCTAGTCTCTATCTGACAATCATAACAAGCTCGTTAGGTAGGTTATTCGCTGATCTCCTTTTTGTCCCTCTTTCCTTATGACCCAGAAATTTCAACTGTTTCTTTCCGTTTCTAAGTTTTAAGGAAAATGGAAACATAAATATCCATTTTCGTTAACACTTTGTCATTACTACTCACATGTTCAGTGAAATGGTATTCTCCACATCTTCTGTAGAACCACATTTCTGTTGCCTTGTCTCTTCGTCTGTGAGATTGTCAAGCATTCACTGCCCTATAGGACTGATACTGCATAACAGTTCAGCATTCTTTTATTTGTTTCTAATGAAATTTTCCTGTTTCTTAATTACTTTGCTTAGCTTTTGGAAGGCAGCTTTCATTATTTCAATACACATTCAAATTTTGGAATCGCATTTTACACCTCTGAAAACACTATCTCTAGATAATTAAATTTGCACGCTTGCTTCATTCTGACATCTCCAATTTGTAGTTCATATTTTGGGTTGTTCCTTTTGCTAGCAACAATATATTCTGCCTCCTTAAAATTGATTTATAGTCCTTTCTTCTCACTTTATTTTATTACCTTCTCTAGGCGTTCCTGTAGTTTCCCTTCTGTATCTATCAGCACTGTCTCATCTGTACATGTTAAGATTGTTGCCATTGTAGGTTATCCCCACTTGGCTTTACCAAAACACTGAAGGAACTGTTAAACAATTATAAAAATGAAAAGCACCTATTTTCTTTCTCTTTTCTCTCTAGCATGCAGTAGAGTTGTGGGAATCACTTACATGTGCCACACCTCCGCTTTCTTTAATGTCATTGGTTCATAAATATATGATACTCATTATATGACAATTTAACCATCGCAAGTAATTCAAATTTTTCTCTAAAATCACGGATTGGTCCATTTCCTGACCAATCGCATATTTTAGTGTCTTTTCTATATTTTTAGCGCCAAGCTCTCCGGAGCCTATGCATTGTTATATAAAGCCTCTCGCTGTTAGCCAACAGCCAGTAGCAGTTCAATTCTTGGAAAATAAGGCACGGCGCTATATTGACATTTTAATTCTTAATTATTACTCATTCGAGTAATCATACTAATTCTTATTGATATCACTCATGAACATTACATTTTTCTACACTGATAAAACACTGTGGAACTATTCTTTATTTAGCTAAGGTCTTAATTGAACTTTGTTGTTAAATAACATACAATATTGTACTCAACATTAATTAGCTAAACTTACCCTTTTTATTACAGAAAAAGGGAAGCAACTTTCTTTATACTTATTGTTGAAATTTGTATAACATTGTTAATACAATATTTTATTAATGTTCACTGAGCTTGATTATTTTTCTCTCGTGTTTATTGTGCATTATTCATGTGGGGTGTTGTTTTACAAGAACACAGCTTTCCTTCTTGATTATATTCACGGTGACCCTAGCCAACAATACTTACAGCACCACTACAGAGTAATACCTACTGGAACTTATCCCAGTCATGTGGATATCTTTTCCCTTAGTGACTGAACTTACACTCACATACACACACAGTGTATCACCCATAAAATTCCTAACTTTCTTTCTTTTACAAGCATACTAGCATATTTTCTCTCCTTTGTTAATTTGTTATATAAAAATGCATGACAATATTGCCATATTGAAATTTATTCCATTTCCTTTCACTTCTACTAACAATAACAACCTGTAAAAGCAAAAAAGCAGTTGCTATTTTCCACTGCTTTTAGTTTAACTAGGAGAAGTACGATACCCTCACCAATAATAAATCCTGGTAAAACTTTTAATTCTCTCAGAATCACTACACTAGAAAAATTTAATAAGTCCGGTGAGAAGATACATCCTTGTCTTATGATTCTTTTTATTTTTGTATATTTACTGAATTCATTTTCTATATGTATGCAGGCAGTTTACTTTCAGTATAATTGAATTATTCTAATATCTTTCCCAATTAAATCAAACTTACCTAACATTTCAAACAGTTCTTTGAAACATACTTTATCAAATGTTTTTTCATACTCTACAAAACATTGGTATGCATCCTTCTGCATTTGTATAGTTCTTTCTGATATCATTTTGAGCATAAATATTGCATTTCTTGTTCCAGTGTGTTTAACAAAATCATACTGTTTTGTTCTATTTTTGATCAAATTCTTCTATGCACTCTGTTCATCAGAATTTGAAAGATAAGTTTTGTAATGTGGTTTATTAGGCTGATTGTCCTACGGTGCTTGCATTTATTTGCACCCAGTTGAAATGGAAGAAAATGTTTCTAACCACTACCAAATTAGTTTCAGCATTTGTATTTTTTATTTGATGGCCTTCTGAATCATTAATTTCTTTAAATTTTATCAATAATAAACATCAAAGAACTCAGGTCTGCTAATTAGAGGTATTACAATTTTATCATTGTAAATTATCATACACCTAAAAGTAGGAAATATATGGGTTAGCCCCACATAGCATCACCAGTTTCAATAAAAAGTTGTTAGAGTTGTTAAGCACCTATAAAAACAGGACACTTCCTAACCTCTCTCTCTCTCTCATCTCTCTTTTCCTTATAGCATATGTTATAAGTGACAATGCCAACTGGCACCTTCCTGGACATGGAGATATTTCCATCCCAGTGACTGAACTTTATTTTCTAACACACATACACACATGTGTCACTCACATAATTGCAAGGTTTTAATGTCTTACTTTTGCATGCTTATTAGTGTATTTTATCTTTTACTCAGTTATGCAAAAATAAAACTATAAAATGTCAAGGTATTTGCACATGAGTGAATGTAATGAACTTGACAGTAATTCAAACTGAACTTGGCTTTCCAATTTCTCATACTGAGCCATTATCCATTACACACCAAGTGCACATCCAAGCTAACAGCACCTGGTATTCCCAATAAGTCACCCTTCTAGGTAATTGATCAGGATGATATGATTAGACAGGAACCAGTGTTTCAATGTGATATGACTGTAAGCCTGTGTTAAGATAATGCTAACATAAAATATCAATTTTAGAACAGCTGCAAAATATTAATTTAAATTTCTTACTTTTTCCCTTTATCATTATTTACTTACCTTTTATTTTATTTTTATTTTTTGGCTTGTCTAAAGGGATCAATTTACAATGAATTTACACAGTAAAAACTTAGAAAAATTTAACTTTTTTTCTTTTTTTTTTCTTTTTTTTTTTAGATATTCATAATCTTGAAAGCTTAATTGGTAGAAATATAAAAAAAATAAATTTTAAAAATTTCTTAGAGATGTGTTTCTGTAGAAAGGCCTGTTTTTCTAGAACAACTACTGTAATATCCAATCTTACCACAGAACCTTGAAATTTCTGTTAAGATAGTAGGATGTGATGAATCCCAGGTACTACTTAATTAGTAGGTGAAAAGGCTTGCATAAATTAAATATCAATTCGCATAACTCACATAGTACATTTCAAAAGTACGTTTGTGTACCATCATCTTAACAGAAAGTTCAAGAAGTCTTGGAGATGAGGTTGCTGTCTGTAGAAGAGAAGATGACTTACTTTGTGTGGCAAAGTGAGCACGTATATACCTGGCATGCAAAACGAGTGAAGGAAAGGAAAAAGAAATATGGCCACCCTGACACCTTAATTTAAGAACGACA
Organism: Acanthosepion lycidas; assembly: GCA_963932145.1. Taxonomy (NCBI): domain Eukaryota; kingdom Metazoa; phylum Mollusca; class Cephalopoda; order Sepiida; family Sepiidae; genus Acanthosepion; species Acanthosepion lycidas. The sequence goes on from OZ010579.1 coordinate 67,426,865, forward strand.
CAGTCTTGAAGCTAGGAGAATTCACAAGAGTGGGTGAACGTATGCAAATTTTTTTTGTGATATCAGCTGGACATAAAAATCCTGATGTGGGAGAATATAGTTGAGTTCATTTTTTTCATCACTTGTATGGAGAGACTTTGTCAGTTGGAAAGAAATTACTTGGATCAGTTTCACACAAGCTATTTTGGCAAAAATTATGGCAGGGAAGTTTGATGGCTCTGCATCTGGACCATCTTTGGTCGAATGGACTGAGAAGGCTGAGCTGGTCTTTAAGATGTGCCAGGTTAAATGTCCAGGTCACTTTAAGGCTAATGAGGGGTGCGTTTGCTGTCTACCAGCAGCTGAGAGGAATAAAAAGAGGATTTCAGCCAGATAAAATCTACACTGTACACAGCTTTTGCTATGAATGGTTTTCTGGCTGATGAGCAATTTGCTGAGCAATGTCTCCCTCCTGGAGAATCAGTGGATGTCTATCTGGTGGAGTTACAAAAACTTTCTATCCTGTTCAGTGGAATGAGTAACTGCAGCTTGGCATGTGCATTTGCACAAGGGTTACCAGACCAAGTTAAACATCTCCTTCGGGCTTCAACGGCGGTGCAGACAACATGGGATGTGGCAAGGAAGCTTTCTACCGGGGATCCATGTGGCTCCATAACATGCTATCATTGCAATGGTCCCAATCATTTGGCAAAGAACTGCAAAATAACCATATACCAAAAGGTGGACATCCCGGATGTGATGTCACAGTGCAACATGGTAGGAAACGATTCAGGAGAATAGGCCTCAGTGCCAGTCCACTCCCTGAGCTGCATACAAAGGAGGTGCTACCTGCAATTGCTGTGCGCATCAATGGAATCAGGAGTTTAGCCTTGCTAGACACAGGCTGTTCTTGATTGCTTGTAAGCAGACTGCTTTGTCGCTCTTGGAAGAGGAAAGAAGTGGACGTACTCACTGTTGGTGAAAGGACCCTCATGTGCTCTGGGGTAAGACTTATTCAACTTGACATGAGCAACAGGCCCCCTGTCGATGTTGAGGTTCTGGTTGTAGACAAAAAATTGCTTGGTTTCAACCTGCTGCTTGGATTTGGCATTATTAAGTTGGGAGGAGCATGTGTGTCCAGTGATGGGACTGTGAGCTTCCCTCAACTTGACCAACCTTTGTGTGTGGCCATCACCATCAACAAACCTGACATCCATGCAGAGTATGACCAGACCAAGAAGATGTGTCTTGGAAGTGGTCTGGTGACCAGACACCACCCGTGATGAAGAACCAGACAGCCAAATATCCAGTACCAAAGCCGCTCAGGGAAGAGTATACAAATCTGGATGGGTAATGGCTGGCTACTTCCTTATCCTGAGGAAGAACTTGGGCCCTCTAATGCCCTGATCCCTCTAATGGCTGTGCTGCAGGAAAACAAACAGAAGGTCCACCCAGTCATGGATTATTGGGAGCTCAATCAGTATGTGGATGTGCACACCACTGATGCAGATGTTTGCATGCAAAAATAAGGTAGTGGCAACAGCAAGATGTCGCCATTGCAGGATTTGCACTGTGCCTATTTGCAAATCCTTGTTAACAAATCAGTGTGGCCCTTTCAAATAGTGCAGATAGGATAGGCAAAGATATTGCCTCACCCATTTGGGTTTTGGGCTCAACATGGCATCACTGATCATGCAATCGACTGTGAATGCCGTGGTCACACAGGTCAAGACCATCCAGAGGGACACATCCTCGTACATCAATGACATATTTGTCAATGAGAGTATATGCACTATGGCACATGTAATGGCATATCTTCAGCAATTTGGACTAACCAGTAAGGATCCAGAGTGTTTAGAGAATGGCACCTGTGTGCTGAGATTACGTGTCTGGGAGGAGTGAGTTAAATTGCAATGGAGTCACAGGAGTGACCTCCCACCATTACCTAACGTAGCATCTTCTCCCTGTGTGGGAAGTTGACTGGACATTTGCCAGTATGTGGCTGGCTCCACATTGCAACTACATTCTTAAAACAGCATGCAAACACTGGATTAGGAAGTGCGAGACCCACCCCTGACTAGGATGCTGATGGACATCATTACCAGATTGGTACGGATGGATTCGGCATAAGGTGATTGGTGCCTAACAATGTAAAACATTTCTAATGTTAGAAGGGAATCTCTAAACAAATCTTACCAGGAAATAGAAGAGTTCTGCCTGAATTTTAATATAAAAAATTAATTATAGTATAGGGAGTCCCTCACTTTATTTGTCAGGACACCTGTTAGATGTTATTCTATTGAAGACTATGAAAGCAAAAGATTCACTCTCTCTTTCTTCTTGCTCCAGAATGTAGTAGGAATAACAACAGGATTCTTCCCTTCAAGGGAAACACACTCCAGGCAGCAGACTTCTTAATTTCACACCACCAAACAGCATCTCATATACACCATATGCATACACACATACACACTCTACTGTTAAGTACATAAATGTTTCCTTTCTCTTTTTTAACTATATACATGTAAATAGAATCTTCTTTCTCTTTTTTTTTTTTTTGTGAGCTATATTGTTCTTCATAGAAATATGTATGTCAAACTTCACCACATGTTGAATTTGTTTATTTTGAAAGCTTTCATCCTCATCAATAACAAATTGCAACTTTCCTGCTACAAACTGGTGACCAACAACAACCATATCTGTTACTATGTATTACCTATTTGCCATAATAGAAAGCACTCTATTTTAGAAATACTAAAAAAATGTTTTTTTAAACCATACCACAATATGATGGCTTGTACAGAATTGGTTACTTTAATCTTAGTAGCTAAAACATGATAGGCATTTAATGACTTCTTATAGTATAAATTATTTTTTATTTCTTTCTCTAGTAACTCCTCATTCATGAAAAAGAATGTTGAACTAAAGATGGTCGAACCTGGTAAAACAGCTTTTTTACATCTTCTTTTGCCCTCAACTGAAGAAATTGTACCATCTGAGACAGATGCTTTACCTCCCTGCGAAGACCAACTTCACTTAGGATGTCAAAGCTTAAATTCTTGGGAAAATGGTCCATGCATGACTCTTGAAATGTAAGAATATTGAAACAACCTCTTTTTTTTTTTTTAGTTGAAATTAATTGAAAGTTAATGTTTCTTTTCAAAGTGTTGTCCATGGTTTGATTTCATTTTTTTTAAATTTTAATACACTCAATAGACAGCTATGAGAAAATTAAACATTGGACCCATAGCATTATTCTTGTGTAAAACTTAAGAGTTTTTTACATTGCTTCTCTTCCTAATAATCCTGGCTATTTTTTCTCTCTGTTTATACTTTCATAAACTATCAATATCTTAAAATTAATATCTTCAACTTTTTTATTTTGTATCAGAAATTTTATCAGAGGAAAGTAAAACAGTTACATACAGATAATTGAAAGAGTATTTTCTTTTCTGTATCTTCATGATGTGAGTGATCATAGCTCTCCACAGCTTCTTGTCTTTTGTTGCTCTCATCATTACTTTCTTTTTCTTCCTCCATCCATTTTCAAAAAATTGCCAGATAAGCTCTTCGCTACTCCCCCTGATGTATCTTATGAGTGTTAAATTCTTTATTTTTTAGTATTTGTTCTCCAAATATTTTGTTCTCAATAGAGTTTGTGGATTATTCATAAATCAAGCTTTCCCAAAATTCGAAAAAAGATTTTTTTGTCTTAATTTATCAAATGCATTTGTATAAACTATAAAACATAAGTATGGATCTTTTTGCATTTCTACTACGTTTTAACAGCATTTAATAGGAGTAGATAGGTTCATCTACCATCCAGTTCACACTCCTCACCGATCTTTTGAACAGTAGAGGTTTATTTCTTGTTTGTTTAGGATTAGGTTTTCAGTTCCTTCTAAAGGCCTACATTGACTCTATACTTCTAACATCTTTGCCTAAACTCTGAAATTTTATTTATTATTTATTTTTTATTTTTTCCTCAGTAGGAGTAGATAGGTTTGCTACTCATTCAGTTCATATTCCTCCCCACTCTTTTGAACAGATGTAGAGGTTTATCCCTTGTTTCCTGTTTAGGATTGTGTTTCCAGTGACTTCTAAAGTCTTCTCATTCTCTTTTACTCCTAGTATCCCCTTGATTGTAGTCAAATGATAAAAAAAACTGCTTTCTTTTCTGCATGCCTGCTGTATCTGTGTCCTTCAGTTTTTCAATCCCTGTGCATTTCCCTATTTTACCATTTCTCTTCCATCTGCTTGCACTTATCTTAGGTCATTGTACACTTTTATGTAATGTAGATTTCTCTCTTCCATTATACAAGAGTTCCCTATATATTCATTCTATTATTGCAGTACCTTTTCTTTTAACATAAGGATCATTCCTTCTTTGGATTTTATACATCCTAGTAAAAAGTATGTTTTCAGTCCTGTTATTAATTACATCTGTGTCCTTCCATTTTTCAATCACTGTGCATTTCCTATTTCATCATTTCTCCTCATTCTGCTTATCTCTGGTGGTTTTCTTCAGATATATACTCTTCATCATTTCTTTTCATTATCTTCTTTCACTGTATCATTAGACTGAGAATTTTACTCATCATCCACTTCTTTTTCTCTTTTCTTTTGCACTTTTCATTTGTGTTTCTTTTCAAGTGTTCCACTTTGAATCACCAACATAACCCAAAGCATCATACTTTCTCTTAATTGCAAATGCTTTTATGCAAATGGAGTTTTTCATCTTTACTGTTACCAAAACGATGGATCATATTGCAATAGAAGGGATGTAAAAATAGAGAAAGTACAACTTTACACACTCTTGATAGAAAGTAAGAAATATCAACTCCTGGCTAAATATTTTTGAAGTATAAAAATATTAAACACTTTACATTATTTACTCATTTCAGACCTCAGATCCAGCAGGCTGCTAAAATGATAAAACATACCTGGTTGGCCAGTAGAGACCGGAAGATCTTCAAAATGCTAAAGCATGCTATTTGTGCTGCTGTAAGTTTTATTTTTATTTAAATATATTTTGAGTGATTATCAGGAAGTTCATGCTATAAAAATTTACCCGAAAGAATTATTATTTAGTGATTAAACTGTACTTAAGTTTTGAATTGCAGAATATATCGTCTATAGAATTCATTATCTCTATTTGTATATCTATCAGACTTAGATTTGCATGTACTAAAAATGACATTTTATAATTGTATAGCTACTTCATAAGAGCCAACAGTCTTTCCCCTGTCATCCTACAAGGTACCACAAAGAAGAAAAAGCAAACAAATATATAAGCTGATAATGTCTTTGAGTGAACTGGAAGATCATTCAGAAAGACATAGACATTGGCATGCAACCAAGACATATAGAGGGAAATGATCAGGTGCTCAGCTGTGCAACAACCATATGAACACACCTAATAAAGAAACTCTAATGATGATGATGTTTTTGATTTAAAATGTTTTTAAAATCCTCATTGAAATTTATCCTTTCATATTATTTTATCTTCTCAATCATAGGATTATAGGTTAATCCTTTCTAATTATTTGGATGGAATCAAAGTCTCTTATTGTGATAAAAGAATAAAAAATTATAATGCCACTAATGACAGATTCTTCTGCTTATAGTACACCAAAAAACTGTAAATTTGCAAAAAAAAAAAATCAAATTATTTAATGTAAACTAAATGAAGACATTTACAACAATATTCTTAACTCTTTTTTAATTGTTCACACATACAGTTCTTACAATTGTCATCCTTAAAAATTCTTTTTAATAGTATTTCACATGTAAAATTTAAATTCTATATGGTCTGTAAAATTATTAGATGATAATTTATTAATAACAAACTTGTCTTTTATATAGTTTCCTAGTTGAAACAAGTTAGTTTTGATTTGGTTGGATTATAAATGCTTTGTTACATATAGTGTTTATATGTTTTGTTATATATACATTTTTTAAAATTTTTTAATTTTTAAAATTTTTTTAAATTTTTCTGCTTTAACTTTAACAGAATTATACTGTTAATTTAGATATTTACATAAAACTAGTCACAAATGAACCTGCAGTCTAACAAAATATATTGCCAAAAATGAAGAAATATATATATATATGTGTGTGTGAGTATGGAAAACTCTTACAGGCCTGAGGTCTATTGTCTGCTTTGTCTGTGGCATTTATTTGCACCGTCTGAGTGTATCAATAGTTCTGAAAAGTATAGATGGCTCTGCACAAGCCCTTACCACTTTAATCAAATTACTTGTGAGAGTTTTCTGGAAGTTTGCCTTGATTCGTTTCTTAAGTGCCACTTAAGATTATCGCACAAAATTTCATAACTGAATGAATTGGTTAAGTTGTCATATGTTGAAACTGATGGGAGAGTCCATTATATATATATATATATATATATATATATATGTATGTATATATATATATATATATATATACGGTTTCAACGTATGACATTTTATTTCTTTTATTTTCAATCAGTCAATTTATTGTTCATGATTCTCTTTTATATATGTATATATCTTTATATATCTATTAAATGGTGCAGTATAATTGATATTATAAAGTAGTCATACAAAGAATAAATTAATTTAATGTAATTAATGGTGAATTCACTTAGCTAACACATTTAATAAAGCATTAACTTACTAACCACTCATTGAATGACATGATCCTTGTTTTTAAAAATTGTAAAATTGGTTAGATTTTCCATTGATATACTAGTACTTTTGATAATTCATCAAAAGTACTATCATTTATATATATATATATATATATATATATTACAAATATTATGTCTGCTTATTTTTAGCATAATCCTTTCATATTCATGAAAATTTTTCCATGTATTACTATCAAATAAGGCAAGAAATGCACTGTAACAGTGAAAATTACTTTTATTTCCTAAGTACTTTCCATCATTTTCTGAGATCGTCAAGGGTGCAGCTGGTAAGGAAAAAAACTGTGTAGCTCTCCATTACCAAATTTTTTCTTTTTGTGTTTAAAGGTAACAACTGACAGTTATGCTTTAGTGTTCATTAGAATGTAAAAAAATTATCCATTATGGAAATTATAAATAACAAATTAAAACTACAGATCCTTGAAGCAATCTACATTAAAAAATTGAAACTGAGACTGAATAAAATCAGTTACAAATACTGTAATAATGTTCTAAAATGCCTATAAAAAGAATAGATTTCACACTTTAATGCACACTTGACCATGACATTCCAACATAAAAGAAAAAAATTCCATAATGGATAATTTTTTCACATTCTAATGAACGCTAAAGCATAACTGTCAGTCGTTGCATTTAAACACAAAAAGAAAAAAATTAGTAATATATTGATAAATAAAAGGCCCAGAAGTCACTTAAACTTGAAGATGTTAGGATTGTAGTAGTCATGGAGGCATCCTCCTGGGAGTTTGTTCTACAAAGTGGAACTTCCTTCTTCTTATCAATGGAATTTGAAGGGACTGTGTACATTCTTAGCTATAAAGAGCTGAACTGGAGGAACTAGGGAATAAAGATTGTTAAAACATTTTCCATAGAAATAGTGATAGAGTAGCTTGTGACATTGCATGTGTGAGAAAGAAGTTGTATGGTGGAAAATAATTCATCCCCTATAATGCTGCACAAATACTTTTGAACTTTGCCATGGCTGGAAAAAGAAGACTGGGCAGTTCCAGCCAGATATAGTAAAATACTCCATTTTTGGTTTGATCTGACTATTGTATGGAAGGTGGAGTCAAGTACTTTCTGGAGCTGTATAAAGAGCCAACTATTTTTCCTGCATCTTTATTGATGGAGGTAAAGTAGCAGCTTGGATTGAGGAATCAGAGAACCGAGTTCACATTCCAGTTGAGTTCATTACATTCACTTATTTCCCTTGGGAAATGTTTGAATCCATCTCTTCTCCCCCAGCTATGGGTAAATAGCAGGACAGGCTGGGTCATATAGCCTTGGGTGGCAACTGGTCTAGAAGAAGGACATCTCTAAATTCACAACCACCAACCCACAATTGGTCAAGCATGGTGAGTATGGGTACACTCCTGAAGACATGGTCAATTAGGGACAGGTTCCTCCAAGGAGTGAGAAGGCCCAGGATATAGATCTGTTTTAATTAGCATTCATTCTTGCTATCATTTTTTTTATTGATGGATTATACATATGAAGTAGATTTATATATCTAAAATAGTAATTATTTTTCTCAAAATGATAGAAGCTAACAATGAATTTTAGCTATAAAATATTTTCTACATTAACTTTTAATGATTCAATTTCAGTTTGTAAAAACAACTATTTAATAGATTTTAAATGTTTTTATGTTAAAGGTTCCGAAAGCATAAAAAACAACACTGCAAATAGTAACAATATTGGGAAATTTGACAGTTTAATAATGAAAAAATTATAAACATAACTCTAAACATCTGGCACTACAAAACACAGCGGTATTATTTCTTAAAGGTTTTTTTTTTGTTTTGATATAGTTTTTAAAAGATGACTCATTACTTTGTGACATCTTAAAGATCATTTTTGAACATGGGGTAAAAATTTTTTTTTTTTTTGCCATGTCCATCTCTACTATTATTTACTTTGTTTAATATCTAACATCTATGGAATCATTTGGTGAATTTATCTTGGTAGCAAATAAATCATTTAATGTAAGATGGAAAGTTGCAGGGGAATTTGCTGAAATTGTTATTTTCCAACTACTACTAACTATTATTTTCAAGGAAAGATGGTAAGAAGTCAAAAAATAGCCAGTATCATAACAATTTAGTTTGAAATGAATATGGGTCCATGTACTAGGCTATGAAATAGAATTCAGTATTGTATGGTAAAATGATTTTATAGTTTATGGGTGCATAATCTCATAAAAGATAAAAACAAGTTTGATTTTACTTTAAAGGTATCCAAGATTTATGATTTATGATTTTTTTTTTATAGTTTGGAATGGCAGACAACTGCTAGATTGTTTATCATTATATGATGAAACTTTAAGAGTGTTGTGGATTTACATATTACACTTTGCTGAAAGAGATGACAGGTCAATCTTCTTGTGGTATCACCAATAAATGTTGATTTTTTTATTCTTTCTATTTAAAGAGACAGTCTCCCAAAGGACAAGAGAAATGGTATACAACATCAGTCTATTGCAGAGTTTTTTGTAGAAAGTATTGTTGCCAATAAAAAGCTGAAAGTTTAAAATAGTTTATAGAATATGATGAATTTTAAGCAGTTATTATTGTGTGCAGGAATTATTTATCTCCGGATTATATTTTTCATTGATTTTTTTTTTTCTTTTATGGGGTGTATTTGGTTATAATAAAATAAGTTTATAGTATGTTTCTTGTGGTTTAAATTGAGTTTATTTTATGTTACTATGCTTAATTGCTTGTAAAAATAATTTTATTTGCTCATAAATGATGTGATTAGAAAATCTATTATTGCTGTTTATTCAATATTAAATAATTCTTTATAGAAAATTGCTTTAGAGGAAGAGATTAATTTAGCACAGTTGGTAAAGTGTTTTTTTTTTTTTATAACTGTTATCTTAACAACATAAGATACATTGACAACACTGTTAGTCACAGACTCAGAAAGAAAGATGAAAGAATTCTTAGACAATGAGGTAAAGGAAAGCAAGAGGAAAGCACTAACCACTAACTGTAATAAATCAAAATCAAGCACATACAAAAATTTAATTGTCTGGGTATATAGATGAGTAACAGATAACAGAGAATGATACACAGGAATTTGAAGGCATCCACAAATAGCAAATGATTCCTTCAAGGAAGTAAGCAAAGTATTGTAGGGTGTGATTCACGTCAGATGATACGAAAAAACTTTGGATTCACTGTCCATCAGAGAAGTCAATTGTATTAACAGGTTGACTTGAAAGCTGGCTTCACTGTCTATTATATTAGAATATATTTAAATGAAGGATTTCTACTTAAATATACTATGTTTATATTATTGTGATATTAATCTACAGGTGAAATGTTAAGTAAGTTGAGTGAAAAATGATCCAGTTATATAAGTTATAACACTATCATAAAAATTCATCTAAATTTGTGTTTTCTGTTTGTCTATGTATTATCAGTTTAGATATTACCATTTTTTATATTTTAGGAAAATTGCATGACTGAAATTTTTTTGCGGAGAGTTTCTCCACGAGAAGCAGATTTACTCCAAGATCCAGCTTTTCCAGCCCGAGTCAGGCTTCGGTATGTTGCTTTCTCATCCTTCAGTAATTTACATTGCATTTTATGAACATAAAAATACTTATTTTCACTTATATAAATTATTATTGCTTGTAAAAATAAATGTGGTTGTGCTTCCTTGAGATTAAGGTATATTTTATTGAAAGATTGAAATGATATAATATTCCTTATCCTGTCAGGTACCTACCTTACTGTGTAGCAATAGTTAGCAAGCTAGCCTGGGAGATCATTGCTACTAGAGTGAGTTTAATCCTCACTGGGTATCCTGTACATGTGGACTTGTGGCTAATTAAAGTTAATAAATACTAATCTCTTTCATTTTCTGATAGCGTACTTAAACATAATTGAAATTTAAATTATACATATTAAATATCAGTTTGGTTTATTCATAGAAGCTTTTACAGAAAACTTGTAGAATGTTTATGAATAATGCGTCTATTTTTACAAATTATCCTTCAAAAAATATATCAAGGATATTAATGATAGTTAAATTTAACTCAATGGATTAAATGTCATGACTAGATGTTTATAAATAAATATGTACAGTGCCATCATGTTAATGACATGAAGATAGATTTTTCTTACATCCAACTATTTTTTAATCACTTAATTGTTAACAGTTGATTGCTACTCTTCTCAATGTCCCATATTTTTTTGACTACATTGAAAAGTGATTCTAATTTTCTTCATAGGAAATTAACTTCTCCCATTTGCTCGATCTGCTTTGTTTTCCAATTCTAGTATTTACCTGAATCAATAAGAATTTTATGACGTGAATATTCTCTTTGACTTCTTTGAGGTATCAAATACTCAAAGAAACAATCTCATTTCCATGATTTCCCAATAGTCTTATTTTTTGCTACTTATGACTGAAAGACTTCTGGTCAATTTTAGATAACTACTTTGACTGGCTCACATTTTTAGTGTGATTTAAAATTTCTCAACACAATTATTTTCAATGATAAACAGTGATTTCAATCTCTATGGCTAATGAAACAAAAAAATAGTTTATTATAGTACAAAATATTTTTTCTTATAGATATATTTGTCAGTCTGGCAAATATAGATGTGATGCAAAAACTTATATTTCAAATTACACAGGCCCAGTTTTGATGCACTATTGATTTCAATGACCATAGCTATTAGGCAAGAACATAAATCAGTAATAGTGGTGGGTTATTACTACTGACTGAGCAAAGACTGACCAAGTGCTTTTGCTCGTGAAAGAGAATGATCTTGTGTTAAAAAAAACAAAACAGATGTTAATAGCAGTCAACCATCACTTTATTTGTGTTATTGGATAAAGGGAAAACAATTTTAAATGTCTTTGTAATAAAACCTTTTTATCTAGTTGGTTGTTAAGTGCTAACTTTGAAATCCTGCCATCTGTAAGATAAAAATAGATGAAGTTCTCATAAAAAAAACTGCATTGTGATGATGATGTGTCATATTTGATCCACAAGAGAAAGCAATCATATATTGTTAGATCAATGATGTATGAGTCAAAAAAAGGAAATATTTCAGTAAGTACCTCTACAAAAACACTATACCTAAGGTTTAAAATGATTTTTTTAATAATGAAAAGTCTTTCTTGAAGCTTTTATTTTAGTTTTAATTTTAAGCTAATAGATTAGATTTAATATTTCCAATAAGCTAAATACTTTGCTGTATTTCAAAATTAATTTAAGTGACTGGAAGGATTTTTTTTTAATCAATAACATTGGTGATTTTAGTGCCATTTTTAGCCTTCTATCATTGCAATTTAATTCTATTTATTAAAATATCTTTCAAAAAGAAAATATATTTTTCTGAAACTTTATTTGAAGAATATTAGCTGATTTAAAGTTTAATTAATCTGATTTGAAACAAATATTACTTACTTTAAGCTTGAAATCTTGCAGAATTTTTTTAACACAGCAGTAACTGTTTATATTAGGTGTTGACAGCTTGAATGGCAAACGGAAGTTTATCTAATGTTTTTCTATAGTGGATATATTTGTAAAATTTAGTTGCAGAATATAATGTGAGTGCAGTGTATATATAATTTTTAACTATCCTGTCTTAAAAATTTAGGAAAATATTCTCCGTAATCTAATGTTTTATTGAATTTTAGGTACTTTGGCTTTAAATTTACTAGAGTTATTGCTCTTATTTTCTAATAATATCATGTATGGTTTGGACAAAAATTGGCATGTTTATAACATTCAAAATTCTTTTTAAAATATTGGTGTTTAATGAATTTCCATTTATGATTAGTAAATAGTTTTTACTTAATAACAATATCACCTAACGACAACAAAGTAATGCAGAAATTTAAAAGATTTAAAACTTTATAAATTATTAAAATTTAAAAAATGAAAAGTTCTTGTAAAAATTAATTAAAAATTTTTTCTTAAGACAATAGTATCCATAATATATCTTATTAATAAAAGCAATTAATAGCTTTTCTGATTAAATAATGTCTTTGTTTTATTGCATTTTTTTATTTTACAATTTGGAGCAGATTTTTGGTAAATGTTGTTCCTGTTTTACAAAAACAAATTGACGATTTAAATTCTCCAAGGAGTTCTGCTTTTAACTAATATAAGCTTTAATTTGTGCAAAATTTAATTTCTAAAAATTTTCATGAAATTAAATAAGTGGTGGGGTAACAGATGCAAAAATTACCAAGAGTTTCTAAATACATTTACCAAGATTTTTTAAAAAAACATTTGTAAAAATAATTTCATTCATTAGTGAATAAGTCTTGAATGTTTCATTAAAATCTAACAATTATTTGAACTTTGCCAAAATTTCCAAATCTGTGTTTTTCCCCTAAAAATAGAGGCTTAAATTTCCTATACTAAATCTTTGGTCAATGGGTTGATGCAAAAAAAACAAGATTTTTAACCAAAAGTTCATATGTTCTAAAAATGATGAAAAAATATAATTTAATAATCAAAAAATCCTCTTAATAGTAACATGAAGATTTTGACCATAAAACTTTGTTTTTATTAAGTTTGGGGCATTTTTTCATCACAGTATATTAATTTTTTTAGCAAATATGAATTAAAAATTAATATTAATATTAAATATTTTTAGCATAATATGAATTAAAAATTGACCAACCACCTGATTTTAGATTCACTATGAAAACCTATTACCTAAATTTAGTGTTAACATTGTTGTAAAATGTCACTTACAAATTTGAAAAAAATTCATAATTCAGTATTAAAAATAGGGACCAAAAGTCTTAGTTGACTTCTAAAATGGTAATTTGTAAAAATTGTGTATATTTTGTATTTTATTAAATGAATATATTTTCTAGTAAATAAATTGAAACAAAAAAAACATACCAGGATAAACCTTTATGATGAGGTGCTGAAAAGATCTTCCAAAATAAATTCTGATGATTAGTCATTTGCCCAAACTGTGGGAAATGAGTCAGGAACTCATGATAACTTTTTAATGCCCCCTTGTGTTAAAATTTTCTGATAAAGAAATTGAGAACTGTTTTATTTTACATAGATATTTTTCTTTCAGATTTGGAGGCAGTAATTTTCCTCCAATGATATTTTTCAAGATTTTTCATCAGCATAATGGACCTGGAGTGAAATACATCAGTGGGAAGCAAATGATCAAGGCATCATCCGAAGTATATTTTATCTTTGTCTACTATTCCTTTTAAAATCTTTTGATTAGATAGATTAGAAAAAAATGACAACTTAGATTAGAAACATAGATTAGAAAAATTTCTTTCAGTGTTTGCTATATTAAAAATAAGAATTATACTTTTGCAAGGGAAATTTTAAGGTCCATTTAATGCAGCTACAACAGTATGTAAAATGATCCTAGAATCAGCCATCTTATGGCCATATTATGTTGAAACACTAGTTCTCATCCAATCACTGAAGTTAACCCACATCAAGCCTGGTCAGTACCTAGATGGGTGATTGATTGAGAATACTAGGTGCTGTAAGCTTGGATGTGCAGGTGGTGTAATGCATAATGCCTAGTAAATGGAAGTTCCAATTTCAGTTAAGTTTATATGCAAATATCATTGAGAAAGGGGTGAATCCACCTCTCCTCCCCCAGCTATGTGTTACTTAGTAGGACTCATATTAGTAAATCAATGTTTTTAAAAATTTCTTACGATCTAAAAATATTTTTGGGCTTTAAATAACCTGTCAAAGGTTGATAAACCATAAAAAACAATAAAACCTAGAATCAGCCTTTTAATGGTGAGTAGCTACTGCAGGGAATAACACTGTTTATTTAATATGTTCATTCTGCCACCTTACAAATTTTTGTCGATTAACTAATACTCCTAAAGTAAATAAATACCATGTTTTTTTATGTAGTCTGCATAACATTTGGCAAGATTGTACTTGTTATTGCCATGATTGATAAAGACAGACCAGGTCTTAGGAGCTGGTACATCTAGTTACATATAATATTGTTGACTCTTACCACAAATTCTGTTCCATCTGGTAATGTTGTTTATGCTATCCTTGTCATATCTGTTATATAATAAAGGTGTTACATACCTTGATTATGACCATGGATGAGTTGCCATAACTCGGACACGTGTAGTTGATTTTAAGGCATGTTTATTCACTATCACTTACAACAATTTAAAAGGAAAAGGGGTCACTTAGGACCTTAATAGTACTATACATTCCCCACCACTGCAATAAAAGAAAAATGAAGACAAAACAAGGAAAAGTTCATGGAGATAGGTTTCTCTGAAGAACCAAGGAAGGCCATCATCTGTATCATTGGAAAATGATGACATCTGCCACTTTGTGTTGTACGATGGGTCTGATGTGCTTCCAGATCCCCATCTGTCCATTCAGAATGTTAATCATCTGGGACGAAGTTTTCATAGTTGATATCTGAGTTAATAAAAATTCTCTCTTTTGTCTTGAGCAGATGACATTGATTATGTCTAATTTTGAGACTTTTATTGGTCTCTACCAAACAGGAGCAGAAATACATTAGTTTGTTAAGCACGCTTCCTTTCATTTCCCATTTTTTATCTGAGTGTATCTGTACTATATATAACCAGGTTTGAGTTCAGGTAGAGTCCAAGCTGCAGTAATTGGTGGATCTTTGTTTATTTTGGTGGTGATGTTCAATATGAGGCAGGGTTGTTTGGAGATTCCTACCCATGAGTTGTATTGCTGGTGATGGTGCATCCTTAAATGGAGTAGTTCGTAGGGTAAGATTAGCTAGATATGGGTCTTGGTCACTTTTCATTGCTTTCTTCAGAGTGCATTTAACAGTTTGGATAGTGCACTCAACAAGACCATTGGATTGTGGGTATAGAGCACGATGTGTCATGTTGGAAATCCCAATATTTAGCAAATATTTTGAAATCTTTGAGTTAAATTCAGGACCATTGTCACCGATTACAATTTGTGGAATGCCACTTTTGCAAACATGCTCTTGAGATTCATGATGACCATGGAAGATTGTTTGTCTAGGAGACTGTGAACTTGGTGGAATAATCAACAACAATCACATACATTTTTTTGTGTAATTCAAAGACGTCATTGCCAATTTTATTCCATGGTGATTCAGGAATTTTATGGGGTATAATTGGTTCAGCAGGTTGTTGGTTGCATTCATCAAGGCAGGTGCTGCAGTTGCCTACCATATCTTTAATCTTGGCTGTAATGCCAGGCCAGTAAACATGTTCTTTCTCTCGGTTGAGACACTACTCAATGTTTTGGTGTCCTGAATTGATGATATTTTGGACCTCTCCACGTAGGTCATTTGGGACGATGATTCTGTTCCCTTTTAACAGTAAACCATTTAGCATTTAAATGTCCTGTCTGCTATTGTAGAATGATTTTACCGATGGTTGTACTTATTGTTCTTCAGGTCAATCATAAAGAGTACATCTAGCTAAGAGTTTTAGTGACTCATTAGTTGCTTTTTTTTTTTTTTTTTTTTTTTTTTTTTTTTACAGTAAGTGTTGAGTTTCTTGTCAGTCATTACTTGTGATTCATTGATCAGGTGTACATGACCTTCCATGTCTTCAGTGGAGATTTCAGTTGTGCAGTCATCTAAATATACACATGATAGTGTGTCAGGAATTACTGCATTTTTCCCTTGGATGTAATTGAGGGTCCCAACATGAATTGCTGGATGGGTGGTGGTGCTTTGGTAAGTGACTTTTTGAAGATTGACAACAGTCTTGCAGTTGTTTTCAACTTCAAAGTCATGTCCATACACAAATTCATGGAATCTTCTGCAGCCAAATAAAACTCTGAGAGCCTCAAAGGGCAATAGTTCTGCTCAGCTAAAGAGGTGGCACACGATGCATATGTTATGGGTTTCCAGCCCCTCTCACTCTCTTGTTCAAGGACCCAAGTTTACTTGAATCTGTTGAGATTTTTATTAGGAGCAAAGGATTATAGAGCTGTAGTAACAGTTGATTTGTGATCAAGTCTTTCAATTTATTGATGGCTTTCTTTTTGTGGCTGATTAAAAGACCATTCAACATTATTTTGGAGTAGTATTTGGAGTGGAGCAGTGACATTGGAGTAGTTTGAAATAAATCTGCATAGATAGTTTCACATGCCTAGAAAATATTGCAAGTCTTCTTTGTTTTTAGGATTTGGCCTTTTTTTGATTGTTTCTATTTTGGAGGAGTCAGGTTTGAGTCCTTCTGTGGTGATTTTATAACCCAAATAAACTAGTTCAGTAGCGAGAAATTCACATTTGCTTTTGTTAAGCTTTAGACCATGTTGCCTGATACAATCAAATACCAATGTCAGTCTCTGGTAGTGTTCTAGGTCTGAATGTTTCTGACTCCTTCAATTCCTTCTATCACATGGCCAATTTCAATATGAAATATTTTGCTTGCTCTATAAATTCTATATGGAAGGCGAGTAAATTTGTAATGACCAAAGGGAGAGTTAAAAGTGAGTAGTTTTGAGCTGCTCTTGTCAACAGGAATCTGCCAAAAGCCATTACTTGCATCATTCTTTAAGAAGTATCTAGCACTATGCATATCCACAAATATTTCTTCTGCAGTAGAACGTTGAGACAAATGGCTTTTCAACGATTACTAGCAAATTTACCCACTCAGTAGGTCCACTGTCTGCTTTGATGATGCCCATTTTAGTCATTATGTCTAGTTTTGCTTTCAGTTTGTTTTTCAATGCAAACAGGATCTATCTGGGAGGATTAATCACAGGGAAAACTGATGGGTCAACAGTTATATGGTGTGTTGTGATCAGAGTTCCAATTCCACCAAAACAATCTTGGTATTTTCTAAGGAATTCTGGTAGATTTGATTTGATATTGAAAATCCTCTTGATCAGTTGAAGTTTCTTACACATATCAGCACCAAGAAACTGCTTGAGAATTTATATCCGTGATTATATACTTAACTGGAGAAATTACATTTTTGTAAGTTACAGAGGCTATGCATTTGCCTAGAACTGGAATGCTAGTGTTGTAGGCAGTGAGAGTGATCGAGGTTGATTTTAGTTGTGGATGCTGGTGAAGTTTGTTGTATATTCTTTTGAGAATTACATTTATCTCAGCAACTGAGACAATTTTAAAATTAACCATAGAACCATTAGTGTCTAGGGTTTAGCTTTCTTATCAGTAATGCAAGATGTATGCAATTCATTTGAAAACTAAATTACATGATAGGGATCCTTGGCTTTGATCATGTCCAGGAAAAATTTTGGTTGCTCTGGATTTGAGTCAAAATCAGATGAGTCAGTATATATTTCTATTTGTCGCACTGATTTTCATGAGTGACAACAGATGGCGAAGTGTCCTTTGCTGTTACATTTTGTGCATCGCTTGTTGTCCTGCTGGATGTTGTCCATGTAAATGGGAAGTGGCACAGAATTTGAAGGAATTTATGTAGAACTGTTTGCTGCATTGTTTGTCATATTTGTCAGCATTTTGGTGACTCTGCTGAAAGTGTGCTCCACGTCTGTTTTTATTTTTGTGTTTTATGAGGGAAATATCCCTTTCTGGGGTCTCAGAATTTGTGAGTTCTTTAACTTACCTTTTTGTTTCTTCAGCAGCCTGACCAGCTTGAATTGCCCTCATCAGTGTTAAATCTGGTTCCCTAAGTAGGTGTTCTGTGAGACGCAAGTCCTTTAGACCAACTATTAGAATATCTTTTACTAAGGAGTTGCATAAGTCCCCGAATTCGCAGTTGCTCAATTTTCAATGTAGTTCTGTCATGTAACCATCGAATCTCTGACCATTTGCTTGTTTGTAAGTAAAAAATTTATTTCTGGTAATAGTTAGGCCTTTTCTGGGTTCACAATAAACATCAAATTTCTCAATTACTTTTGTAATATTCACTTTATCATCATTATTTTCAAAGCTGAATGTGGAAAAATTTCTCTTCCTTTTGCTCCTATACATGTTAGTAAAGTGGAAGTTTGGACTTTTCTGGGTTTCAGTTGCCTTTAAAAATAATATTAGTTCCTCTTTCCATCTACTCCAAGTTTCAGACAAGTTTTCCTTGTTGAATTTGAATGGTTTAGCTTCAGGCAATTTTTCCATTATTGGCAAGTGAATGAGTTCGTGGGTGATGAAGAAGGGAGAAAGAAAGTGCAAATTTAGGCAAATACAATGAAAAGAAGCAGAGTATTGAATTAAATCTTCAAATAACACAGCAAATTCTCCTCTGATACCATATTATATAATAAAGGTGTTACATACCTTAATTATGCAAGCCAGACAGTTTATAAAAAAAGAAAAACATGAATAAAAATTGATGTGTAAAGATTTGAAAAAAAAGTCTCCCAGTGGGTATCATAAAAAACATGTCAAAATGAAGACAGACAGCTTAAACTTTCTGTGGCCAAATTTTGCAGGATGTCCTTGGCTTTGATTTTGTCAAAAACCAGCCACTTTTGAATTGAAAATCGGAGTGATCTAATTTGATAGTGAGTCTTAAATTTTTAGCCAACAGAGATAAGAAGTATAGCCTCTTTAAGGAGTTGATTTA
Source organism: Acanthosepion lycidas (assembly GCA_963932145.1). Classification (NCBI taxonomy): domain Eukaryota; kingdom Metazoa; phylum Mollusca; class Cephalopoda; order Sepiida; family Sepiidae; genus Acanthosepion; species Acanthosepion lycidas. The sequence continues at coordinate 67,446,054 of OZ010579.1, forward strand.
TGAGCCAGTTTTGATCCTGCTATAAAAGAGGAGAAATTTTAACTGCAAGGTTTGAAAAGACCACCTTGGCATGTAGACAAAGGATTGTTGCCTCTGCATGTATCATCTCTACTGTTGAAAGGATTAACTATATCTGGCATATAAAGGCAATCATCTGGGAGAAAGGATTTGACCACTCAGTTGAACTCAGTAACCTAGGATGATAAAAGGCTATTACTACTATTACTATTATTGTTGCTGTTGAAGAAAAAGAAGAATCTTCTAAATTTGATATACATTTTTTCAAAACATGAGTAGACATGAGTTTATCACATTTTAAAAACCTGACAGTTGATCCCAAATTTGAGAGCACCTGTCCCAAAAATCTGCATATTTGTTAAAAGGACACAGAAAAGCAGCTTTGCCTGAGATAGATTAACCTTTTCTCATCCTATTTTGACTTCCAACTTTGAACCATTTTGAATTGTGAACTTTTTAAAGTAAATTCCTTTGCTGTTAAGGAAAAAAATTTGTTTTACATGAACTAAGAGAAAAGAGATTTGTATTTTGAAAGAACTTTTTATATGCCTTGATGATCTGAGGTGCATAAGAGTAATTTTATACAAGGCCTATATTACAATTTGTATATTGTAAAATATATATTTTTTCACATTAATAAATGTTTGTTTCTCTGCAAAATTCACTCAGTGTAAGAGTCATCTTGACTTTTTTGTAAGTTCCTCAAAAGTATTTGCAAAAGGATGTATAAGACATTTGAAATTCCCCTCTTCTTATTGAAATCCTTCATCTTATCTACCTTACATCATAACAAGCTAAACTTAGATAATGTTTTTTAGTAGTATGGGTTCAATGACTATAGTATATCAAATACTAAAGAAGAAAATCTCCAATTGGTGGAAAATTATTCTCGAATGTTTATTTAGTAAATTTCATAGGAAATTAAGTAGATAACATTCTGCTAACAACAACAACAAAGATGAGGACAATAGTTCAAATGTAAATAGTGTAAATAACTATTTCCAATATTTCCCTAATATTATACAAAAGAATTGCAAACATTTACATTACTCTAATAGACTCAGACTTATGCATTACACAAAAAAGTGGATGAATCTATACAATATTGAAGGTGTTTTTATACTACTGTCTAAATCTACCATATCTTGTGATAAATAAATTTCAGGCAACTGAAGATTCTTTAAAGATGATGGGAAATCGCATTTTCTATGAGAATATACTTCAAGATTCCATGCAGGAGCACTATAATAGAATCACTGATGAAGTAAATGTTATAACATTGAAAGACTACATGCAGGTAGTATTTTATTTTTTTATTGCTTCCTCTGAACAGTGTTTTAAAACAAGTATATGCATTCTTCAAGTGATTTATACTTGTTCAAGTATGACACATCTAAGACTGGGTTAATGAAGCCTGTAGTCATAAACTAGCTTTGGCAGAGAAAAATTTGCTTAAAATCAGAATTAAATATCCATTTTATCTGCTCTTTTAAGATTTCTTTTTTGGAACTAGTGTATCCACTCATTTAAACCTTTCATAAACTAAGTATAAAAAGTGTTTACTTTTCTATCCATTATAAGAACTCTATTAAGGATAATGTTCAAAAAAAGTCTTTTGATATCAACTTTGAATTATACTTACAATTAAACTGCAAAAGAAATTGGTATTCAATGTTCTTATTCTTAGAAGTTGACTAATTTTACCAAAATATTGATTTATCTAGACAATTCAAGTAGGTTCATTATTATAGTCTGGTGTATTTAAAATTTTTGACATTGAAAAAGTTTCCAAATACTATTTTGTAAAGTTTCACAATAAGGTATAATTTTAAGAGTGACATGATTGCATAATAAAATTAGAAACAAACTTATCACAATAACATCATTGTATATAGTTTTGTGTCAGAAAGATATTTAAAAGATTTGCACATTTCATAACTCAGCTAACATGCCTCTCTCAAAAAAAACAAAACAGGAAGAGCTTATATAGCCTCAAGATGCCCAGGATTGGTCAACCAAAGGTTGCATGAGATGCCATGAAAGAAAACTAGAGAGGGAATTTAGGTTTTCTCTTTTGGTAAAAAACACACACAAAATATGAGTATTTTGCATGGAGAAGCAAGTATGGTGATCTTTCACAGTGGACCAGTCATTACCTCTGGATGAGTTATCTCCAAAACAATCATTAGATATCCCCAGTTCATTTTCTTCTGAGATGCTCTCTGTCCAATCTCAATCATTTTCTATAGATGGATTACTGGTGTCACTTGATCATGAATGGTTGAATGTCCTTTAGGTAGAATGGCATCTCATCAGTCAGGATTGTGTGCAGGCTGATGATCTTAATGTGACATCATATTTAGAAGTACATTGGCTGAATGGGACCTTTACCTACATGCCATCTTCCACTTCATACATCACTAGCTCCGTTTTATGTTCAGGTGGGAGTGATATCTGAATTCCTCAGAATTGGTAGTCATGGATAATATTGGTGTGATGTATTGTCTTTTCATGTAATTTTGTACCAGTACATGTCATTTATCAAACACTGCTTCTTAACAGCAATTCTCTCACCATCCTTATAGCATCCCTCTACTATATCTTTGCTCATGAGGACATGTTTGCATTGAAATGAGATTTGGATACTGTACTCATTCAAAATATCCTCAAACAGTTTGCTTTGATATATACTGTCATTGTTGGTGAGGAATTCAGCTGGTGGTTCTCATTGAAAAAAATTACACTTACTGAATCCTACTAAAGCCTCAAATTAAGTGGGGCCATAATAGATTAGCATCAAGTAATTTTTGCTGTTATTATGGGTGATATCCATCCATGCATCATTCACACCTAACTTAGTTTTTTTTGCTGGGGTGGGGGTCAAGCTTGACAGGATCCATGTTGTTCCAACAGTTATATGTACTTTTAATATAGCTTTGTTGAAAAATCAGCTTTCATGTGTGTAACTAAATCATTTCTCTTTATTAAGCCATGGAAAGTTCTTTATTCTTAGAATGAATTCAAAATTATCTTTACAACATTTGTTCATTAAAATGATCTGTGATGCATTTTTAAACTGTTTTCACAATAAGAAAATGACTGAAATATATATATCACTTTTATCAAATGTTTTTTTACTCTGTTCTCTTTTAGTATTTAGCCAACTTGGATGAAACTCCTGCCAAATTTGGTGGTAAAAGTAACTTTTGGAGATTGTTAACCTTGGATGGTAAGTCGTTTTTATGATTTTAGTTTTAGAAATGTATGAAAATCTGTTTAAATCCAGTATATTTGTTTTGTACAAAGTAACCAAAAAAAGTCCTCGCTATTTTTGTCTTATTAGAATAAAAAGGTATACAGCAATTTTGATATATCATTAGTCCTCAAAGTAATCTCCATTGGCATCCAAAACCTTTTGCCAATGTGACTCCAGCTGCGCAACGCACTGATGGTAAAAATAAGTTGTCTTGTACATGAAGAAGTTTGTGAATGCCTGCTGCTAGTCTGCCTCATTTGCAAAGGATTTTCCACAAAGGTGGTTGTCCATGGAATGGAAGAGGTGGTAATCTGTTTACACAAGGTCTGGGAAGTAAGGTGGATGGCACAATGTCTGCCAGCCAAGACGCTGTATGGTATCTCTGGCCATTTGTGCCACATCAGTGCTGGCATTGTCATAGAAAACCAGTACACCCTTGCTATTAAGCAGTGCTGGCTCCTTCTACTTCAGCACCTGTTTATACACATTCCAACTGATGCAAGTGCAGCGATGGCTTGGCCTATTGGTAGCAGCTCATAGTGCACTACTTGTCGACTAGTCTACCAGATACAGAGCATGATCTTGTGTGGGTGTAGAGGTAGTCTTATGATGTAAGGCACAGGGTCCCATGGTGACAACCAATGTATGGTATGCTTGGGAGTGCCATACAGGGCCCACTTTTCATCAATGGTGAGCAACTGATGAAATACAAATACATTTCAGTATCGAGAAACAGGCTGTCACTTCTTGCTTGTTGGCTTGCTCAACTAATATGCTTTCCCTTTGCAGTGCAGGTGAAATCTGTTTCATCGGAAACTTGGAAGCATTTGCCAAGATCACCACAGATTTGGCTATTGTCTTTCTATGTGGCAGCCTTCAGGGCCTCATCATCCAGCGCTTTTGGTTGTTCACTGCATGATTCATCACAGAGAGAAATGCAAAAAAAGAAACTGTTAGCATAGAACTTGCATCTAACCAACTCAACTGTAAATTGGTGAGACCTTTTTTCCAGTCTAGTACTATGCTTAAATTCAAAAGTCTAGATACCCTGATGAAAAGCTCATCTGAACAGTTGCCATGAAAATATTTATAGAAAAGGCACAGGGAGTCAATGCTGTGAAAGTGACTGAAGCTGAAATGCCAGATGAAAACCAATAATATTGCTGAATCTTCTTTGGATTTTATGAAGAATCTCTAAATATATAGCAGACTATATGTGGCATAATATTCTAAGCATGAACTTATAAATATGAAAGAGAGATTCAGGGGAAAAAATTGTCTAACATGATACATTGAACCAACTTTCTTCACAGCTGACTTAGCAATGGATTAAATATAGTCTTTTCACCTTTGTCAACTGAGAATGTTAGCCCTGAGAAGGTGTAATGTGTTACTCTCCTGGAGGTTAGCATAAGCCATGCTGATGGAAGGCAGAAAGGAGTATTTCAGATGATTAATAGAGAGCAGTTTTATTTTGGTGGTATTAAAATTAAGAAGCAATCTTTTGTTCAAATTAACAACAAATTGAAGGTTGTTTTTGACATCAGCTGTCAATTTGACTTCATCAGATCAATCAAACTTAGTATCAAGCCAGGAGTTAATGGTTGTGTCATCAGCATAGATACCAAGTTGAGAGCTAATGCCATCCAGAAGATCATTAATCAAAATTAAAAACGAAGCAGGACCAAGTATAGAGCCTTAGGAGATGTCTGCATTACTCCAAAAAGGATATAGAAGAGTAACTATTCAGGATAATTTTCATTACATGATTTGATAAGAAAGATTGGATCAGATCAAAAATTTGTCCAGAAACACTGTAATTTTTCAATTTGTGAAAAAGTCCTGCATTCGAATTGGTTGAAGAGAGGAGGAATTCTTATTTAGTATATTACAGGGTGCGATGAGTAAATTGTCGCCATTTTATATTTTTAATTTTGCGCATGCGTATTGTTTGTTTTTGATTTTGTCGTAATCACGAGAGTCAAAGTTGTTACAGTGCCTTATTCTCTTAGCAAACTGAGACTTAGCTCCTTCGAGGACACATTTACATTTATTAAGTGCAGCCACAAATATGTGCCTATTGTGGTGGGAACTGTCACATTGGTAAAGTCAAAAATAGTAGTTCCTGTGGGCTTCTTTTAATTGCCTTTATGAATAAGATCTATTATGGGTTCTATTGTCTTAAGAAAAAAATTTTTTGATGAATAATGAATTTTTACAAGAATTGTTTTCATTTTTTAAACTAAAAGTAAATATTTGTTTCAAATCAGATTAATTAAACATTAAATAAGCTAATATTCCTCAAATCAAATTTCAGAAAAATATGTTATTTTTGAAAGATTTCTTTACATTGTGATGGAAGATTGCTAAAAATGGTACTAAAATCAGCCATTTTAGCAATTTCAAAATGAAAACTCCTTATCAGTTTCAAGTATGTTGCTTATTGGAAATATCCAATTTAATATATTAGCTTGAAATTAAAACTAAAATAAAAACTCCAAAAAAGATTTTTCATTTTTAAAAATTCATTTTAAACCTTAGGTATCATGAATCTGTGGAGGTACCTAGGATAAACATTTTCTAAAACAGATTCCCTTTTTTTCTTCATAAAATTTATTATATGCTGGATCAGCAGTAATTGTCTTTTTATATCAAAGCTGTTTTAATTTTTTCCTCATATCATTGGTTTTTTGATTGTGGAAAACTTTTAAATAATAGTAATGATTTAAAAAAAAAAAAAATCAATGTAACAATTCAGGCTCAATCCTGGTTCACATCGAATGGCAACAGATGTAACCTTTTTTTGTGCTCAGCCTGAGGTGGATCCTGGTTTGATCAATGGAGTGATCCCTTCAATCCTGACCTGCCTTATCCCACGTTGTGATTGATTTGATTATAAGGAGGCCAAGATCGATTCATTGCAAGTATCTTCGTGTTGGGCTGGTCCAAGTCAAGTGAAGTCATACAATAAAACTGGAGAAAAAATAGCACTCAAAATATATATAAAAAATAATTACTATTTTTATATCAATACTGCGTACAATGGTTCGTTAGTAGTTGTGTCTGAAAACAGGTGTTTGTCAACCCAACCTATTCCTAAAATGGACACAACATTTGGGTAAGCTGGTAAGTTTTGGCTTGCAGAGTTAGCAAAATTTGTTTTATTGATTTGGCAAGTTTAGCTCAAGGTACTTGTGTTTGGTAGGAGTTGTGGAATCTCTCAGTGACCTCTGCTGCTTCCCTTCTCAGCTGTCAACTCTCAAGTCTCAACTGCAACTCCAACTCTTAATTGTCTGAATGGCTTTCACACATTCATTTTTATGGACTCCAACTAGAAACCGGTGCAGGGATGTTGGCAGGGTTTCGGTGAATCCCCTGATTTCCAACAAAAGTCTATTGTTTTTGGTCTTGAGAAATTAAATTAATTCATAATTTTGGGGAATTCTCTTTCTCTCATAGGAGATGGGGGCAGGCATCGCTCTGACTGGCTCTCTCTTATTACCATCTTCCACCATTGCTTACCAATGGGCATGAGCAGCTCCTTCAACCTCCTTAATGTCTCTTCTGTGCCTGCTGCCCTTCAGTTGGTGCAGGCAGCCCCTCATCTTTCCTTGATAGCTCTTCTGCGCCTGTCACCTTTAGCATTTGGTCAAAGATTAATTTTTTTTTAAATTATGGTTTCAAATGCTATTATTTCATAAGTGAATTCGCACAACAATTGGCTTTCTCACTTTTGACCCAAGAGACACTTTCCCCAGGGAAATTTTTGCAACTCCCATTATGGAGACAATTCATTCAACCAAAGGTCACCATCCCACAGGTGTTCAATTTACTGTTTTTCATTCCAACATTTTGGAAAAATGAATTCATTTGGTTTAACCCAATTCTTCACATATCAGATCCAGGCATTGTTTGCCAAAAATTATTAACACTTGACCTGTTTGCACAAATTGAAAATTCCTTTTAGACAGTTATCTGGTCTATTGTACATATCTCAATTCTCTGGGAACGATTTTATTATCAGTCTATCTTTCTTTGTTTTGTTTTTTTAACCCTTTTCATGCTAAATTATTCATTATTATCTTATTTTCATTGGTATTCCAAGTTGCCCTTATTATTATTAATTACCAGCAACCCAAATAGTGTTACATCAAAAGATAAAAGTTTATGAAGATTGAATTTCCAAATGTTTAATTTTTATAATTCTTATGATGCTAACTTTTATTGTTTTATATTTGGAATAGACCTTCAGTTGTTTTAAATGCTTAAAAAGTGAATACATCTAATTAAGAAATTAAAGAAAAATTATAATTATAAATGAAAAATATGAAAGAAATTTGTATTAGTTATGCTGTATTTCACTAGCTACAATAAAAGTAGCAAATTAAAAATCTTCCCAATTATTCTATTCATTACAATAGCTATATCTACATGGTATCAAATTATGCTTATAGTCATTGCCATATTAAGGATTATGTCAGTTACTTTTTTCTCATATTCCCTATCCCTCTTGTAAACATTTTGACAATGTAAACAATTCTACTGTATGAAATAATGTAATTTTTTGCACTATTATTTAGCTTCCTTCAGAATGTATATATAGAACAAATGTGATTTGATTCTTAGATATAATATAGATTTAATTAACATCTTACCTCAAAAAGTTTGCATATTCTTGTATTTATTTAAACCAAACTAAAATAAAATAAAGCAGAAAATTGGAAGTTTGTTTATTTTTTTATTTTTTTTCATATTACAAAATATGTACTCCAATATTTTTTTACTTCAGATGTACCTCGTCATACCATTTTCTATGACATAGTAGAGTTTTTGTACATTGGGAAATTGTCTAGACATCTTCAACAACAACTACCAAACCTTTTATTGAAGCCTGTCACTCCTGAAATACAACTGCAGCATTTGAAAATCATTTCTGCTCTGAGGTAAGAACTAGATTACAAAATTGAAGTTTTTTTTTCATCAGCTTCCTTTACTTTTTTATATGCTAGGGCATTAATAATCAAGCTGTCATATATTTTCCTTAAATATTTGTCCCAACCATTATATAGGGGAAAATAATTGCTATATGATCTTTTCAGAATAATGCTATATAATGAAATGCAGTCTTCAAAATTTTCTAAATATTAAAATAATATAAATAATATTAAGCATAAAAATAATGAATTACTCATTAAAAACTACATAATTAAAAGTGTGGAATTAAAAACTACATAATTTAAAGTGTGGGATTACTCTCACTTGGTTAAGTCAGGTTTACCAAAATGATGTTAGGTGGCACTGTAAAACAGCTATGAAAACGGGACTGTAGTGTAATTGACCATGGTTAAATGTAATTGGCTGAAATGCCCAACAAACAGAAATGACAAAGTTTGCAATAAACTATAAGAAGAGAAAGAAAAGAATAGGACAAAAATAATATTAAGTCAACAAACAATATATGTGAGGCAAAATGTTCACAAACTATGAATGATGTTAACACACAAAAGGGATACAGACAATGCATGCATCTGTATGTTTTGTCTATAAATTTCGGGTGGGAGATGTTTTTGCAGTCATTCCTCAATGAATTTGGAACCAACTCCCATCTGCAATCAATCCATGAATGCACTCATTTCGCTCTCCTTCCCTCTTTTATGCCACCAGAAAAAACAAAGATCCACATAAATATTTACAATTGTTTTGCATTTTTTAAAACATTTTTTTTATTTTTTCATATCTTTTCATCTTTTAACATTTCAAAATTTTTTTTAACCAATTTTTAGTTACAAAAGGGATAAAGAGGGAGAAAATAAGTAATGTGAGGGGAATAAAAATTGGGGGAACAAAAAAGGGACAAGCAAGAATTTTAGAATTATGCTCCATTTAGAGCATTAAAGAATTTATTTAATTTTACTTTGCCAATAGGCAAGAATATTTACTTACTAAGTAAATCAGCGACATTTTGGTCTTACTTTATTGTACCATTTAGAATTTCAGTCCTTATAAAGTGGTACTTTGTCAACATGTTTTGAATGTTGGTGATAGATAGGGTCTTTACAAGAACTATGATACCTTGATTATCACAATAGACAGTAGTTTGCTCATTTTCATTTGAATTAATCATGGTGTTCAATAATTAAATAAGGAATTTTACTTCTTGTATTGAAGCTGCTAGTGGCATATATTCTACTTCACATGTTGACAACGCTATTGCAGGTTGCTTTCTCATTTTCAATAAAATCTGTAAACTGTTTGGTAATAATTGGAAACCATACTTTGTAATACTGCAGCAATCTTTTGAATTTCCTCAATCAGCATCATAAAAGCCTTTTAAAGAGCTTAGTAGATTTATTAAACACTATACAGTGTGTTTTTGTACCTTATAATAACATAAGACCTGTTTGGCTCTTATCAAATGATCCATTGTTGTGTTTGCTGAATATTGTAATAATTTTGTTACCACATAACATATATCTGGATGTGTTGCAGTTATAATATGCTACCAACTATTTTTTGGTAATATTTCCTGTCTGTAGTCTCAGCATTGCTTTTGTCTAGTATATTGATAGCTATTTCGCAAGGTGTTGATTGAGGTTTACAATGTTGCATTCCAAATTTAGCTAGAAGCTTTTCTATATATTTTGTTGAGTTCATCTCTATGGAGTTATTTTTAAAGTAAATTGTATGCCTAGAAAGAAAAAGCTGTCCAAGATCAGCCATTTTGAATTGTTCATTTAAATGTGTTTTTACATTAATTAATGCAGAATTGCAATTTGCGGCAATGTCCATACAGCCATAATCAATATTTTATTTGAAGTGTTTTTTGTGTAAATGCAAGTCTGCTCAGAAACATCATTGTTTTTGCTGGTAATAAAATAGCCCTCTGGTTGCTGGACATATAATAAGGGCATTTAAGTAGGTGGACAAATATGTAAATATATAAATTATGTTGAATAGCTAATTGCATTAAAGTCCTTACAGACAATAAACACTGTAGGGGGAGAAACTTTCGTGGTAATCTATTCCAGCTTTTTATAAGTAACCTTTTGCAAAAAAAATGAGCATTGAACTATTCATTACCATCTTATTAGTTTTAATATTGTAGACCTACTGACTTCTAATGGGAGTGTAGTTAATTCATATTTATCATTCATTTTCAGAGTGTTTAATTTTTTTTTTTTTTTTTTTTAACTCTACCAACTTTTCCAACTTGCATTTCCTAACATGCAACAGGAACTTTATTCTTCTAAAACCACAGTTTAATAATTAATTCAACTTTGTGAGCTCTGGTACAAATATTTTGCAAATCTAAGAGATGTAACTTTATCAAACCTTTAGCTTATATGTATGTACATCAAAACAAATAAATTCAAATGTTATGTTTTGAACCATTACGTTCTGTCTTGTATAAATTGCATGTGAGCAGTACATTTGATGGTGACCTCCAGCATTCCTAATCAAAGTTAAATAAATGTGGTGGGGTCCACTACATCTGATTGACAATCCTTCACATTTTTATTGCTGACCCATCGTCCGTTTCGCACCTTGCTATAAAACTGTGCAATTGCAGATTGAAGACTCTACAAAACATGGAAAAGAGAAAAAGAGATAATGAAAATTAAATGCACTCAAGACATTCTTTTTCCAAAAGCATGAAAAATCATAGAGACCACTTCCCTAGTTCAGTACTACTCAATAACACAACCTATCCAAAACCCTTCCACCCTAGAATGCCAGAAGTGATAGAAAAATTACTAAATCTGAAACCAGACAAATTTCCAACCCTTCTAAAAGAGCAAAACAGTTTGGGGTATGGAAGCCCCATAATCCAACCTCGACATTAAAATCCACTTAAAAAGAGCAAATGACACCACCATCATCCTTCCAATTAGGAAAACCCTCTCAAAACACCCAAGAATCTCCTAAACAGAGGGCATCAAGTCTACCTCTTTCTATGAAAACCTCACTGACACCAAAAGAGGGAACCCCAAGTAAACAAGAATCACCTAAATGATGACTCAAGTGGCAGCAACCATTTCCCAATTATAATTGAAGGCCTACATTCTGATGAAGAAAATCTCCCCCAATGGAGGCTAAACAACGGAAACTGGGAAAAATTCCAGACACTGTGTCTCCTACACCAGATAAAAAAAGCACAATTAATAACACTGTCAATGATTTTACAAACAAACTGATCGATATAGCCAAGAAGTGTGTCCCAAAGAACTCAGCCCCATATAAATGAAACAGACCCTGGTTCAATGAAGAATGCAAGAAGGCTATCCATTTACGACAAACATCCCTGCACAAATTTAAAACTGCACCTACAACCGACCAACCTAATCTCATTCAAAAACCACAGCAAAATTATGCAAAATCATCAAGAAAGCCAAAAGAAACTCATGGCAAAATTATGTTAGTAAGCTCAACCTCTCTACTAAATCAAAAACAATCTGGGACATGATTTGCAAAATCTCTGGGAAACAACAATCAACTTCACTAAAACACCTCTCCACAAGCCATACCAAAATAACTGCCAAAAACAATGTTGCAAATATATTTGCTGAAACCTCAAAAAATTCATCCAGCCAAAATAACCAACAATTCATAAAAATCACACAAAATGCTGAAAAAGTCAAACTACAATTCAAATTTAATAACTCAGAAGCATAACGGATGGACTCCATAAAAAAAACTCCAACAATACAGCTGTTGGTCCAGATGAAATACATTACAAGTTCTTAAAACAACTGCCTAAAGAAACTATGATGTATCTTCTGAAGGTTTACAATTTTATATGGACGAGCAATAAATTTCCAGATACATGGAGACAGACAGCAATTGTTGCTATTCTTAAAAACGGAAAGGATAGTACAAATCCAGATAGCTATCATTACCTTGACAAGTTGCCTATGCATGGCTGTGGAATGTATGATCAGCAACAGACTATTATGGTTCCTAGAATCAAACAGACTAATCACCAACCTTTAATCTGGATTCCTTAAGAAAAGAGGAACTATAAGGAACTATTTTGGTTAATCTAGAGACCTTCATAAGGGAAGCTTTTATAAATAAGAAGCAATCTTTTTTGACTTAGAAAAAGCGTATAACATGGAAGTATAGCATTCCTAAGAGGAAGACTACCATGCCTCCAAAGCAATTTTCTTTCAGACAAAAACTTCAAGGTTCATGTTGGATCCATCCTCTCTGACCTCCACAATTAAGAGGAAGGAATCCCACAAGAGAGCATCCTTGTAGTAACCCTCTTTAGTATAAAAATCAACAGCATCATTAAATGCTTAAATCTTGGAATAGACAGCGCCTTATTCATTAATGATCTCTTGACATGCTACAGATCTAAATACATCCACCTATTAGAATGTCAACTACAATTGAAGGTAAATAGATCAATAAATGGGCAATAAACAATGTTTTTAAATTCTCCAAATCAAAAACCCAGTGTATGCACTTCTGCTCAATAAGAAAAATGCACAATGACTCAGTCATTAAACTAGAAGGAACTAAAATACTCATCATTGAGGAATATAAATTCTTTGGAGTTACATTTGATAGAAAGTTGACTTTCATCCCTCACATTAAACACGTGAAATCAAAATGAAACAAAGCATTACAGCTCTTATGAAAAGTGGCCCACACAGTATGGGGAGCCAACTGGAAAAACCCTACTAAGATTATATAGATCACAAATCCACTCACAACTAGACAATGGTAGCTTTGTATACAGATCAGCTAGGAGGTCTTACCTCAGAGAGCTAGACCCTACACAAAATGAAGTCTTAAGACTAGTTTTAGGAGACTTCAAAACTTCTCCAGTGGAAAGCTTACATGCAGACGCTCACAAAGCACACCTACAACTCAGAAGCAAAAAACTTGCCCTACAATTCTACGTAAAACTTAAATCCTGCCCATCCAATCCATCTTATGATTGCACGTTTAATCCAAAGTATACCTAGCTATTTGAACAAAAAGAAAAAGCAATAAAACCTTTTTGCCTCTGTAGTTTAAATATACACCAGATGCAAGCCACTCTGGCTCGCTTGCTTCTATGGGGCTGTTCACCACACTCCCCCCTGATCTCATGATCACAAAACATACAGTCGCAAGCAGGTCACTTTTGCCGAGTACTTTGCCAAGGGAGTGGAGCAAAACAAGCTTTATTTTCAGATGAACTGTCATCAGGGGAGCTAGCAGGATGTACCACATTAGTATTTTGGACACTGACAGTTGGAGTTGTCTACCCCATTTGTGTCGTCTGTAACAGATCAGTATCAAGAGAGTGATCAGTTTCTCCTGATGGGTTGATCTCAAATTTACTAACTGCTCACTCTCTTCAGAATCACTGTCCTGTGTATCCATTGGGACAAATCCCATAAAGGGACGCAAGTCCTTCACATGACACGGAACTCCATCGACATGCACTGACTGTGGGCTATTAACCTGAGTAACGTGACCCATTCTAAATTTATTTGTGCATCTCCCACTTCATATGCTCCTTGAACATTCTGAGATTCAATGGGGGACATAGCCTCGATGCCCCATACATGGGTGTGGTACCTATAAAGTGCATCAGCTGGTGCAATAGTAGGCGAATGATTATCTTTAGGCATAATGTAATACCAGTGAACCGCCTCTGGTATAGAGCACTGCTTTCTAGCTGCAAAGGTTTTGATGCTTTGGTGACTTCTTTCTAACTATACCTTTCCCGACAGGTGCATAGGCACACTGGAACGGCAAGCATACACCCCAATTACTCAAAAAAATTTTTGAAATGTTTGCACGTGAATGCTGTGTCATTGTCGGTCAATATCTCGAGTGGTGGACCCTGTTCGTAAAAAATTCTCTAACTGCCAAACTACACTAGTAGAATCTTGTTGACGTAGTAGGTGCCATATTGCAAACCGAGAAGGCCCACAATCAATAATTGTCAGTAAGTGCTTACCACTATGGCGAGTGATGTCCATTGCAAACCTGTTCCAGTTGTCCCTCACGTTCAGCTTTCCTTTTCGCCAATGCACTGGAGCCAGGTCAATGGTTTGGCATGCCTCACATTCCTTGACAACTACTTTTACAACTTCAGACGATACTGAAGAGTCTATCAACCTAACAAAGTACAGGGTTCTTTTCATGCCCTGGTGTCCAGTTTTCCGGTGGACATTAGCCACGGTGTGTGTCCACCTTGGTCTTTGCAGTGGCGCATACTGACTGCACTCACTTCGTTCACTCTTTGTGTAGGTTTAACCACCTCCTGGGCACCCTGCCAGCCAGTCTGCCAGATTCATGTTGGATTTGACCAGTATTATGTCCACCATCAAGCTATATTCAGCTACAAGCTCTCGAAGTGTGTTCAACCATCTTTGCACTAACATTTCCCCAGACGCCTTTGTATTTATTCGAGCCTTGCCAGTTAAGGTGTTTGAAATCCACTGATGAACACATGCTGAATCAGTAAAAAGATGTATTGTCGACATCTGCCATTGAAGAGCCAAATTGACATCCTTTATCATTGCGTCTAGCTCAGCCAAATTGATGTGCTTAGCATCTCCAGCCGGGCACAGCCATGATGCACCCTCAATGACATTTCCATCTACCTCTAATACGACACCTGTGGCTATGGAATTCACATCCACCCATACATTCATTTCACGGCCACTCACACACCAGTCTCCTCCTACTGGATCGACCTCGCGTATTCTGGCTATTATGTCAGCTAACATGCAATTAATAGAAGCATTCTCAACTTCATTATCCCATCCTGTGGTTAGAGCACTTGCTTGTTGTTTCACAAAGGCAGTGGCCACTCGTAGCCAGCTGCAAATGGGAAAGTGGCCCACAAGTTTTTCACATAACGAGAATATGTGCCGACGAGTTATCCTCACAGGGATATCGGGGATCCCTCCAACTCGCCTCCATCGGAGAGTACCATTGTCACTCCAGACCTGTAAGCCCAGTACCTTAGGTCCATCTTCAAATCTCGTCGGTTCCTTACACACTAGTCTGTACTTGGACAGGAGCTCTCTCACACGTGTGACAGGAATTAGACTCTTGTTGACATAAATGTCGTCAAAATATGCCGATGTGGCATTCGCAATGGTTTTGTCTTGCGATAATACTGCATCAATTATGGCTTTCATAATGAGAGGTGCCACATTTAAACTGAAACCCAGTCTGGTGAGGCAGCATCTTTGCCCCTTCACTATGACAGTTTGATAGGGCCACAGCACCTTCTCCACATGTATTTGTAGATACGCCCTCCGCAAATCGAACAAAGATACATCAGCCCCCAATCGTTGCCATTCTCGCAACTTATATGCGTTAGCGTCCGAGTTAGCAGTATATGGTTCTACAAAACCATTCAACTCGTGGTAATCCAGTACTGGACGGACATTCTGTTTGCTCTCTTGTATCACTGCCATTAATAGGGTTAGACACTTAGGTGGACCAAGTTAGTCTTCGGTGGTATGGTCATAGCCATCCATTATCCAGCCATAACTGAAGTTCCCTTTCATATTCAGCCCGTGCATAGTCAGAGTTATAGGCGGTTGTCCATTGGTCCACTTCCATGAGGCTGTCCATACTTTGTTATGACAGTCGAACTCTACACTAAAGTCGGGTTCAATGATGGAAATAGCAGCACATTGGGGCTTACTTTCTTCAGAAAATTAAACTTCTCCTGAGGAAATGATGTGCACTCATAATTCTTTAATTGTGTAAATCCCAAGAAGAAGATCGAACCCAAGTAGTGGTCTGTCCACAATTAGGGCATCAATGTACATGGGTTGAGCACGACTAACATTCAACACAATATTACCCTGTCCACGGCATTTTAGTGCCTTACCGTCGGCAGTTAGGACTTGCGTCTTCATTGGTCGCCAATTACGACATGCGCATTTGCTCACCAACGACCATGAGCAACCAGAATCAACCAGGGCCATGCACTTCTTTCTGTCTATGGCCACTCAATGATAGGTAGCGCCGTGTTTTTTTTAGTCGCTTGGAGAAAAGACCGGTGCTGACATCTGTTCCCCGTATCCGTTTCCCTGGCACTCTGAGGAAATGTGCCCAACCTTGTTGCACCGAAAACACCATATCTTGTGGTGGGATCTTCGGGTCCGGGTAGCTGTCTTCTCTGAGTAGCCTTGCCTACAATCCTTTCCCAGGTGGTTGGGACCAAAACACTTAAAGCACACAATGCTGCCCGCCCATTGAGCTGCTGTATTTGTCTGTTGAGCTGCTGTGGCAACTGACTCATCCGGCTCTTTGCTATTGGTCATAACAGTCTGAGCGTGAGTCAGGATCTGGTCCAACGTCATAGTGTCTATTCTGGATGATGCGCAGAGAAGTTGCTTGATTTGTTGCGGCAGTCCAGAAATGAAGGTACACATCATCCATCGTTCAGGCAGTTGGCCGCCAGCCAACAAAGCTAGCCATTTCAATTCGTCTACCATTTCCCCTGGCCGAAATCATTGTGACACAAATTGATCATATGCAGTGAATGAATCCACCGCATATACAGTTATAAGGACTTGCTTAATCTGCTCTGGATCTGACCTCTGCTCCTTTGTCAGCTGCCGATATACAGAAAAAGCCCTGGCTCGCAAGTGCAATAGTAGTACCTGCTCAACTTTCTTCATCTCGCAAAATTCACAAACCAACTCCACATTTTCAATCCATTCTACAATTGGTAGATCGGTAGTATTAGGTTGGTGCAAAAATAATATCGTTTTTTGACATATTTTTTAATGTCAAAAAACGATATTATTTTTGCACCAACCTAATAGCTCCACTAAATTCAGGTATCCGCCTAATATCGAAACTTCTGTCCACCATGATTAGAGAAAAGGCCGAAATAGCTTGTAGTTTAAATAAGTCTGTATTGCTGCAACATCACTTGTACAAATCAAAATATCGCTGGTTCAATTCACTGTCCTCGCTTTCTGAACATGTCACTTTTGTTCTCCCCGTTTTCACTGCTCCAGCCCTTTTATAGAGTCAACACTGTGTCTCACCAACCAATCAGCGTTCTTCACTTTTATTCTCGGTTACACAGGCAAATTGCCTCCTCTAGTTTACCAATCAGCACACGACTTGCTATTGATGGCAGCATGCCAAACTGTACAAAAACCTTCATCACTGTACATACTGCTAGAATGGCTGGACAGGAGAGTAATGCCATTTTCGTGGAGCAAACTTGCTGATGTCATATGCCGCATGTTAAGGTAAGACCCTTATTTTCCTATACACCAGATGCAAGCCACTTTGGCTCGCTTGCTTCTACAGGGCTGTTCACAAGATCCTCTTTAGAAAACACACTTTAAACAATCGAACACTCCCCCTCCTATTTATCAAGAAAAGCTCCAGAATATCATGGAGCATTATCCCAATCATTCTTAGGCTTTTACTGAGGTAGTGGTAAAACTGCATGTGTATCAGTGCTAAACAAGAAAATTGGCAAGAGAGGTCTCCCAAAAGAAACCTCCATTTTTAGTGCAGAAGTCTATGCAATAAACCTGTCACTCAACGTAATCTATGAGAGCAACAAAAAAAATTTCATGATCTTCTCAGAATCACTTTCAGTTTTACTATCTATAAAAAATAAAAAAACTAGATAACCCTTTAATCAATAAAATACTAAACACTATAACAAAAAAAATCCTACTATACTGTATCCCAAACTACACAGGAATAAGAGGGAATGACAAAGCCAACTCAGTAGCCAACTCAGCATTAAAAATGATCCCTGACAGATTCAAAATCCTGTATACAGATCTGAAGACCAAAATCAGTATGTTCTTCCATAGAAAATAGCAACAAAATTGGAATCAAATTGGTTTCAGTTAAGTGGACAAAATTGACTTTTGCCATTTAGCCAATAGTTTCTTCATATGATTCCATCCTAAATTAGCATTCAAATAACCTTTAATGCAAAGATTGTTTAAGAAAGATTATTGAAGCATTAAAAGTGAAAAATTTCTGAAAAAACTCTTATTATTTTACAGTAAACGTGCAAAGAAGGATGGGGTGTTCATGCATTTGCACTTGCAGCTGAATCAACCTCTGACACTTCATCCATGTTTTTGTTATTAGATTTGTGAACTATTTGAAAGTTATCAGGAAATTTATTGACTAGCTAAAACATTGAAACAATTTAACCCTGAGCAACGACCGCACAAGAAGATTTTATTGATAGATTTCCTTTATTAAGACCAATCAAACACTTGTGAAGGACATAACATAAAAAAAGATGAGGGCAGGGAGTAGCTTAGTATGCCAACAGATGATGCATGCAAGTGAGGACTCAAGCAGACATTTCTAAATGGGGTTGTGCAGTTATACAATTGCAGCCATATACATCCAGGCAACACCAGGTACCCCAGCTAGTTCTCAATAAAGCCCAGTATAAGAGAATGGAAACCAGGCTTCAGAAAGGAACAAGTCACTATATCCTGACTACATATTGGTCATGCAAAACTAACACACTTCTTTTTACTTAAACAAGAAAACCAGCCAGAATGCATAGCATGTCAAACACCCTATATTGTTAAACACATTCTGATGTCGTGATTATGAGACCATGCATTTGCAACACAAATAACCTGATATATATATATATATATATATATATATATATATATATTAAAATGTCAGTATAGATGACATTTTGTCCTTCCTGAAAGAAATAAAATTATACCAAAAAATATAACAATAAACATCAAAGCGATTCACAATCCATTTAGCAACAAGCAACTGCAGACAGCTTGCTATCAAAATCAAGAAAAATCCTTGAAAAAGACAATAAATTTTACCCCTCCCCCGACAATTTACTGCTTGTCATAAAATAACCCCAGACGAGTTGACATGCCATTAAAAGTAACCAATCATCTTTTTAAGGCAATATTACTTGTTCTATTGTCATCTGTCAGGTTGATATGGTGATTTTCTGGATGAAAGTCATTACCAAAACTAATATATTTAGATTCATCAGTAATAACATGAGTTGTAGCATCACAATCAACAAGTAAACCGTTACTGTTGGAAATTAATTTTCATTTTCTGAAACATGTTCAACATTTTTTATAAAATGGGCCTTCTTTTTGCTTCTGCACTCAGTACTTTTATGTCCAGGTTAGTGACAAGCATGTCAAATAATATTTTTGCTTGGTGGATTGGAATTAGATCTTTTTGAGCAGAAATTATTTACTGAATAATTCCAGCCTTTATTTTGGGAGTCAAAGCTTTTATAAACTGGTTTACCACATGTCAACGAGGTGGGGATGTTATTAGTTTGTGGCTTTGGTCTTGGCCTTTGTATTCTAAGGACCATTCTAACACTTTCACCCCAGCCCCTCAACCTCCGACATCTTACTCTCTGTATTGAGGTGTCTACTCGGTCCTAACTGAACTTAAGGGAGTGGCCGTAGGTCCCCTCAGCATCTGTAGATTATTCGACTGGTCCACTGGTTTAATCCTGTGTCCTGCCCACGTTGTGTTTGGTTTGATCCAGAAAACAGAAGTGATGTTCATCCATTCCCGGTCGACTGAAGATGTAGACATGGCTGGAGAGTCTGCGCTAAGAAATTTAGAATGCAGCAAAAAAAAATAATATCTGCAGAAAGCCAGACAAATTCAATGATTGAATTGTTAATGTCTTTTATATTGCAGAAAAGAATAGTATAGAAAAGAAATGGGTTACAGAAAAGAAAAGTAATTGACATAAAAACGCATTTACTGGATTCTGGACAGAGAGAGAGTGTGTTATGATTAACTTGTTAAATCGTCTCAGAACAATATATGACTCTTGTGATGGGGGAATAAGATTTCTGTGCACGGCTTAAAGTTTATAGTGGCGTTCCTCCTTAGCAGTAGTAACAGTAGTAGTAATATTCGTGGTAGCAGAAGCAGCGGTACTTATATCAAGAGCACATGTTAGTGGATGCTTCATTCCAATCTCTGAAGTCACGTTCTCTCCTTCTTGAGTCCCCAACTCAACTCTCCACTGTCTCTAG
This sequence comes from Acanthosepion lycidas, assembly GCA_963932145.1. NCBI lineage: Eukaryota > Metazoa > Mollusca > Cephalopoda > Sepiida > Sepiidae > Acanthosepion > Acanthosepion lycidas. The sequence continues at coordinate 67,466,352 of OZ010579.1, forward strand.
CCCAACTCTTGCCCAGGCTAATTCTCTTCTGTCTGCCTCTTCTGTCTCTCTCTTCCATCTGTATGCTCGCCCGAGCCAATTCTCTTTTCTCTCTTCAAGAAAATTCTCCCATCTTCTTCAGCATAACTACATGTTTATATAGGAAAATCCGGCTGGTTACAACCCCACCACTTCACACATGATCATCACGGGTTTTGGCTGTTTCAACCAAAATCATGTGAATTCTAAAGGTCCTTCTAGCTTACTCAGCTCTATTTCAAGTTTTTATCGATAAAAATTATTTCTACCATTTCCATTGTCTACTGATGATCAGATTCAATGGGTACAACTTCTGCCCTAGATCAAATTTCCAAATCAGTTAACTAAATGCTGATTTAATTTCGCTATCCAAATCTACAATTTCACTAAAAAAAATATATATATATACATATGTGTGTGTTTGTGTTTCCCAAACTCTCTCTGTCACACATTATGGTATTTTCACTGCTATTCTCCTCAATCATCTCAGTTTCTTTGAAGCTTCACAATGATACTTTAAATTCACTAAACGTTACTATTTTGTCTTTCTGAGTAATAACAGTTGCAAATGGTTTAAATTCTGATGGTAGGCCTTTTAGAAAGTTGTCACTAATAAAGTTACAGCATTTTCAGTTCTAATAATATAATCCATGAACTTGCATTTCATAGAGAAGTTTATTCAGTATGCAAGGAAATTATTTTCGGCTTTCTTTTTGATAATAATGTTTATCAAGATTTGTAGTGCTTTTCTGCCATTGTCAGGGGCTTCTCTCATAATAAGAGACAGACTTCAGTCAAATTGGATTAATTCAGCAAACACGTCTGGAAAAGAATTTTTTGTGGCAGATATCAGGTCCCAGCCCTTCAATCTGCCACCAGAGTTCCTTCCTAGGGTAGTTATCCATGGTGTCTTGGGAAAGTTCCAGTTCTATTTAAACAGAAGCTTCAAGAGGACCTTCCTATGTGAGGACAGGTCCCTCTCAGCCTCCAGCCTGTCACCTTTACAAATGCCTTCCCCTTCAGGGAAGGCCCTCTTATTTGCAATAGGCTGGGGAGAGATTACAGAGCTCTAGAGGGAGAGGAAGGCAGTCTCCTTGATATGCCTTGTCGATGCAGGTACCTCCTTTTTTCTTGCTGGTAAAAGCAGGGTCATATTGAGTCTTGGTAATGCCTACTGCCTTCTCTGCCTTGCTTCAGCTTGTCTTCACTTTCTTCTTGCTACTGGTCCTTTCTCCCTCTTCATCATCCTCCCTCTCCCACTTAAGCAAAGAGAACCTAGGTGGCAGCATACTGTCTACTTCCATCAATGCCTGCCTCACTTACAATGGCCGAAACATGCCCAACAGTTCCATACTGAGTGAAAAAGGCCCTCAGATGGTCATCTGTAATGTCTATAGGCACCCCATGAAGTTTAACTTTAATCTTTCAAGTGCCCATAATTATGCTGTTGAAGCCTTTAAGGATTTGGTTGTAAGGAGACAACCAGATGGCTTCTTCACCACCCCTCTTCAGTTGCCAGCTGTGGATGTCCTACATGGTATTACTTCCAATATTTTATGTGCAATGTTGAGGCTTTTTATGGCATCCTCCATCGTCTCCCTGCTGACTCCTACCACCTTTTTGATCTTAAAATCCATGGTCAGCAGAGAGATAGTTTTGTCACCACTAATGGCACTGTCAAGAGATCATGACCCAAAACAAAAGGAGCAGAAAAATCTAGTCACTCCTCCAGCAAATGGACAGAAGTTGTAAGTAGATGGAAGAAGTCAGTCAACCCTCTCAACAACAACCCTGGCAAGAGCTGGAACAACAGCCCCAACAGGAATCTGAGCAGCATCAAACACAGCAGTTAGACCTTTTTTATGGAGGTGGAGGAGGTGCCTTCATCTCAATCATTCTCATTGAAAAGGGGAAGGACGAAGAAGAGGAAGAGGATACAAAATCTACCAAGAAGTAGATGTCTGGGTGGTTCCTAAGACACAATCCACCTCAGTTTTGCCAACAAGAACCAACATGAGCCAGACATCAGGTACGGCAAGGAGCTTTCCTTCATCCCCGTCTAGGGCACCATCTTCTCCTTCTCCCTCTCCCAACCCATCTCATGGAAAAAAGGAAAAAAAAAAAAAAAAAAAAGAAACATTGTCCTCGAGACAACAGAATCTGATATGTGAATAGAGAGGCTCTCGATAGAGACTTTTCAACCCAGAAAAGGGTCCTGTTATCAATGGAAAACATGAACAATTTCCCAAATGTCCCCAGAGTGGTCACCCTAATTCACAATACAGGTGGAAACCTGAAAGTCTGAGACCAAGCACGCTTACCTAAATGTCCAGATGGCACAAATAGTCTCTGGAGCTTAAGAAGATGACTAAGTTTTGCTCAAGGAGGGTCCTGGTCATCCTCCATCCCTCTTTATATAGGGCTTTAAAACTTACATTCCCAACAGACATTGGCCACATTATCATAGATGGATGAATTACGTCCGATGTAGTTACCAACAGTCTGGGACAATCCGTCGGAGTCTTGACCCCTGCAGATTTCCACCCAGTCTGTGTTTAAAGGACTTTAATGTGAGGGGCTTGAGAGATTGGAGTAAGGCTGCCGGTCTTCTTCAGGATCTCTTGTCCTTTGGCATAGATGTAGCTGTGATCCAGGAGACACACTTTGCGATGTTAGTGCTTGTGTGCTGTCTAGGGACTTTGTTGCTTATTCAATATACAAAAACCAGCTGACCAAAGGTATTTTTTGTTAAATGTTCTCTGGGTGCAAGGGGGGGACATTGTTCATGTTGACATGGGGGAGTCTGGTTGATTGTGGCTAATATTGTATGATCAGTAGTTCATTTCAGGTCATTGCGGTTTATGCGCCCAATGACCAGCGAGAGCATATCGACTTTTTCTGTCAGTTGGGGCTGTTCCTAGTTGATTTGTCACACTTAGTTTTAATGGGGGACTGGACCCCAAGATACACAGGGGTGGGGAGCTAGCAGGTCATTGGTGATCATAGCTTGGTTGATCTGATCAGTGAGTTTAGGCTCATCGGTAACATGTCAATCATCTGGGGTGGAGATGTGAACATGGGCTCTTAAGTGGCCATCTTTCCAGGTAGCCAGCTACCTGGATAGAATGTTAATTAGAAGGGTCGATCTAGATTTGCTAGATTGTCCCACATTTCACTGTTTAGACTATTTGGACCATAGACTTATCTGTGCCTGGATGGTGTTAGACGCTAGGCCTAGAATGGCTTGACACTGGAAGTTCAATCTGTCTTTACTAGACAGGTGGGACTTCAAGCAACAGCTGACTAGATTAGTGCAGCAGGAACTAGTTGGGGCAGTTATTGGTATTAAATGGTGGGAGAGGCTTAAGGATAGCATTATGTCTTTCACCATTAAATATAGCCAATGACTCGCTTTAGACAGGCTAAGATGGTGAGAACTAGAGGATAGTCTATTCTGGGCAGAGGCTGGTTGGGATTCTCTAAAGATAGCACTTACTAAACAGGCTCTGGAACCTGAGACTAGCAAGCACTATCAGTGTCAGGTAATTAGACATAGGTTAAACATGATGTCTAATGAAGGTGTGAATATGGGCACAGAATTGCATAAGAAAGAGATCCGTCGAGGTTCTGATTGATACATTTGTGAGGTTAATGCCCCAGAAGGGCATACTCTGAGGTTGATTGAGGGCATGTGTGAGACACTTCGAGAGCTGGTTTACCTAGGAGCTTGGTCTCAGTAGTGACTAGTTTTGCAGCTATTTGACTGACTTTCCTTAACTGAAGCAGCTAGCTGTGAGGGTGAGATCACAGAGGGCGAAGTTTACTTGGAATTGAAGAGGGTCAACAATGGAAAGTCTCTGGGACTTGATAGTCTGCTCTACGAATTGTACTTGAGGCTGTTGCGCATCTTTGTTCTGATTTTCACAGTAGTGTTCAACAACTGATTTTGACAGGGTCCATCCCTGATTAAATCTCAAGGAGTGTGATCAAACTATTGAAAAAGGTCAAGGATGTTGGGCGGGAATTAGATGATTATAGCATAGTTATGGGTCTATAATTATCTAATTCCTGCTCAACAACCTGACTGCAAACACTCAGCCAGGATCCTGATGGAACATTTGCAGTCAGTTGTTGCGACCCAAGCAAACTTGTACTGTGAGAGGATAAAACAATTCAAAGCAACCAGCATCTGGCCCGCTCAATTATAGAAGGTGTAGAAGACAACAAGCAAGCCGTGCTGATCAATTTAGATCAGTCCAAGGCATTCAATAGGGTTGATCATTGGTAGCTGGCAGCTGCCCTGCAGGCCACCAGATTCAAACCTGACTTCTGCAAGTAGGTCAATTGTATCACTCCCCCAATGCTGTGGTACAGGTTAGCAAGAAGCGGTTGAGCACTTTTGCTCTGTCTCTGTCGGTTCGTCACTTTATGCTTTGGCGTTGGAGCCTCTCCTTTGCTGGCTAAGGGACAGAGTGTGCAATCTGCCCCTACATGGAATCACTGTCCCTGGAGGTTGAGCCAGGTTTTCTGTGTACACCAATGACATGTATGTTTTCATGTCATGCTGTAGTGACATTGAGGTAGTACAGAATGTGTTTGAGCAGTATAAGGTGACAGGGTCCAGAATTAACCGCGACAAGTTATTTGGCTTGCAGTTAGGTGTTTGGAAAGGGGATGAAAGGTGTCACCAACTGAAGAATTGCTCAGAAGTACAGTCAAAGGTTGAAATGGCAGTTCAGACTTGGCTTTGATGGTGGTTGTCCATGAATGGTAAGGCAGAGGTGTGTTCCACTTACATCTTTCCAATTATCTTTTGTTGATTGGCAAGAACAGAAAGAAGGCACTCAATGGCCTCCCTCTTGTGGGGTGGTCGCAAGCATCTGGTCTGTAGAGAGAGTGTTGCCCAACATTCGTGTCATGGGGAGCTGGGAATGCTGCACTTGTGTCATTGGCATGCTTCAAAGTTGGTTTTTCTTACACTGTACAGTGAGGGTTCTTCCTCAGTCCAGTGATCTTTCATGGCCTCATAGGCTATCATATTGTGATTTAGTGGGGGGGTTTGCGATGGATTGCCTTTGTGGCTGGCTTGGCTTGTCAGCATCAGTTTCACTCTTTTTGGTCTTTGGCACCAGCACCGAACTACCTCAGCAACCCTGAGTTTTCACTTACCTGGCGATTGATTCATAATGTGCTTAGTGACGTAGCCTTCAGATGGGGCTGGGTGGATTTGCTCAACTCTTATCAGTGTGACCTTAGTTTAGAAGAAATAGGTTTGCACACCTTTTACCATTGTCCTTAGGTGTGCCCTTCCTGGGACTGTGTCAGCGAGTTGACTGCTCCTATTGCTCCTGATCATCTTGCATATGCCTGTGACAATGTGTTGCCCCTGTTCTCCAGGGGTGAAATGGATGGTGTTTCTCACATTGCTAGCCAAGACAAGAATGGTGGTATGGATGTCACGAATGGAGGGAATCTTGCAATATATAGTTTGTTTTTGCCCCCTTTTTTTCATCTCAGCTGAATCAGACTTTGTTTTCCCCACTCCACTGTTTACTTTTTCCTTCCCCACTCCATTAGCAGAATACAGTGGCTACTCTCATTATTTTGAGGGGTGGATGGGTCCTACTAATATCTGTTTTAGTTTTGTTTTGTTTCATGCTTTAGTTTTGATTTCAGGATCATTCCATACCCCCATCATTTTCATTATTATATAAACTTTTATATATTTGGAAAAAAAAAGGAAAAATACCAAAAAAGACATAAATTTTTATATCATGAGTTGTTTTGTAGGTCCCTGGTGAATATGTGGTATTTTGGTAAATGTAGGATTGAGAGGTGATAAACAAGTTCTTATGGTGATTGAGTATATTGTATTGAATGAATGGGTCATGATTGTTATTAACTAAGATTAGGATAGTTACTGAGTACCAGCCTTTCCCCACTTCCCCTTCGGCCCTGTGCCACAATTTTTGTAAAATTACAAAAATAAATATTCATTCCTACTACATTATTTAAATTCCTACTAACTGAAACCAACAGGGACACTTCCTGTTTCTTCCTCTTTTTCCTTTTCTTTCAGCATGTGGGCTTGTTTCCAGCTTGGGGGTATCTTTCCTCCAGGTGACTGAACTCTTTTACACACATACACACACACAATTTCTAATGGCTAAATTTTAATCTTCTTTATCTTTAGCTATATTTGCATGCATACTAGTGTATTTTCTCTTTTGTTAATCAATCATTATATAAAAACATGAAAATATTGCCTTGTTGAAATTTATTCCATTTCCTTTTACCTCTACTAACATTGACAACCCTTCATTTACATGCATAAAAAAGCAGTTTGCTACTGCTTTTAGTTCAATTAGGAGCAGTACCGTAACAAAACTTTTACTAATCTGGAGTACCATCCTCTATAAAACAATCAAATTATAACTTGTTTTATCATGTATTTGTTTTATCATATGATGATTTATGAGATGCAATGAAGATCAAAGATAGTATTTTGAGTATCAATAAATAGATTTGGTAAAATATTTTAGTCTTGGTGGCTCTTTCCTAGTAACACTTTAGAGAAAAGGTTATTAAAAAAATTTAAGAAATGAAATTACACACACAAACATTCCTTGTTTCATTGCCTTCAAAATATTCAACCTTATATTTTTTTTTCTTATACAATAATCTACACTTATACCACCTTACAAGAACACACCACAAAATTATATTTATATCTATTATATTTATGTATTTTCTAAATAGTATGAGATTTCAAATGAATTTCTAATCTTTATCCAGATTTTGAACTTTCTGTAAGTAGTTTCTAACATTGTTGCCTCACTTACTTGAGGATTTTAAGAAAGAATAAAAAAATAGGTGGTTGTATAAAACCATGTATAATAGAAAGTGATAAGAAATATGCAATATCATTAGTACTGTGATTTGACTACAATATTGCCAAAATTAGGTGTAACAGATTTGGCAAAAATCAAAGCTGTTCACTCAATAACATTGGCAACAGAAGAGGCTTCTAGATGGCTTTGGTTGAAAAGGTCAAGTGATTGACAGTCAGTAAGGAAATGAAAGAAAGTTGTGGTTTATATAACAGATATAATTTTTTATTTTTATTTATTTATTTTTATTTATTTATTTATTTTTTTTTGTGGAGGGGTCCTGGGTATGACCTAAAACTACATCCGAAAATGGAGTCTCAACTAGGAGACAGTATTAGGGTACCCCAAACCATTGTTACCTAAGGGTGATCCCTAAGATCTAGCACGTGTGCCCCAGTACCAGGGTTATGGTACTTAGTGGGGTTTTTTGTGTGCATGTGTGTGGTGGCATTGATGTGTGTTTGCATGTGTATAACTTATATAGGTAGAGGGCAGGGGGGAAAAACAGGAAGGAAGATAATTTTTTCTTTTCTTTTTTTTTTTTTTCATCTTCTCCTTTTCATTCTTCGGATGATTAACATTAATTTAAATGAGGATAAGCGTAAGCAGAATGTGATGTTTGCGTGTGTGTGTGTGTGCCTCAGGGAGGGGGTGGGGAGTCAAACCTGTACTTACCACTTCAAGCCAAGCATGCCACCATATTCCTGATCAAATAGAAATTGTGACTGTATTTCCTTCCTTTTTTTTTTTTTTTTTTTTTTTAACGTACACTACTGGTGAGCCGGAAGTCACCTGAGATTGGACAACAAATTGCCAAGAAGAGTCATATTGTGTGAACGGTGGAAGATGGAAAAAATTGTAGCTGACGGAAGGTACACAAGTCAATACCTGATCAGTATCGGCTGGGTCACTGTGGTAAGGGGGTATGATGTTGAAAGACCCGAAATCCTTTATGAACCTCAGCTTGAAACATCACTGATGATGTGTACTAAAGCATCCAATAGATTATTTTACGAAACAGAACTCTGAAGAATTCAGTGACATCTAGGAAAAGACTAAATGACAACCAGAGAAGTTTTGGTGACAACTGGAGAGACAGTTGACAGCACGGAAAGACGGCAGTTTGGGCAAGCTGGGTTAGCACCCCTACTTGCATCTTCCACTAGGAAGAAACCATTGTTGGCTACGAGTTTTATAAGAAATACATACCCCCAGAGGATCCCGAGATGGGGAGGGAGAATGAGATCTCCATCAGGACGGACGAAGGGCTTTCGACCAAGGATAACACCTGGATCACGAAAGTGAAATGCATCTGTGGGAAGAATGTAAAAACCTGTGTGGTCTTAAAATCCACCAGACCAGAATTAAATGTTTGGGGAGAGAAAGGCGGTCACAATGCACAGGTAATTGGTGAGAGGAGCATGGGCAGGATACACACCACACTGCCAAGACTCTCCATGTGCAGGTCTCTCAAAATCCAGAGAGAGTAACCAGAAAGCAGATTAAATGACTTGCTGCACACTAGAAGGAAGAATGAAACTCAGCTTGAAGCATCACTGATGAAGTGTACTAAAGCATCCAATAGATGTGTTTTAATAATTTATTTCACCAGAACCCTTTTAAAGGACTCTGGATCATCAGATAGCATTTCCAAAAGTTGAAATGAAATGAAAATTCATACTTTTGATGAGTAGTGTAAGGTTTTGTAATTTAACAGAGTAGGTAATGAGGGGTGGTTTGAGAGACATGGTCGAGTTTAGAGAGGGTTTATTTAATATTTCTTTCAATCGTACTTAGTATTGGGGGAGGAGGGACCAGACCTTGACCTATTTAATCAGTTAACTTAATGGAAGTGATATATTGAAAAGGGAGGGGAGAAGAGATATATATAATATAAAACACTAATATTCCATGGTTATAATTTATTACATTGGAATCGTAATCACATATATGCATCGGCAGTATGAATTGGCTAGATTTTAAGTTTAGATAATATCGTTTTTTTATTGTGCGTAATGTCACCACAAATGTATCCACACGTTTTCAGTGTGTTTTTTGATTTTAGGTCAGCGAATCAGTAGTTATTTATGCATCTGAAAATAATTCATATTTATCTGTATCTCACTCATTTAAACCATTATTTAACTCCTCTCTTTAAAACTTCTCTCTGTTAAATTTTAATCCCCACCTTCACCTTTAGGCCTTTCCTGTTCTTCTTTCTTCTGTTACACCTCTCACTAGAGTTTTCATACATTTCTCTCTAACACTTGTTTCCCACTCCCACACATACACTCTCACTAAAATTTTGTTTTTTATACCCAGAGTTATATTTTCTGATTTCTTTTTGAATTTGTATGTTTGATGAATTGGATTGTGATCATGATTCCAATGTAATAAATTATAACCAATAGAATATTAGTGTTTGAGCCTTTTATATTATATTCTTACTCTGTCCTGGACATTGAGTTCTACCTGGATTCTCTCCTCTTGGGAATTTATGTATGTATGTGTGTGTGTGTGTGTGTGTGTGTGTGTGTATATATATAAATACTAGCAGCATGGCCTGGCGTTGCCCGTGCTTGATTCCAAAATTGTACGACTCAGACAGCAATCGCTATCACTTGACTTAAAATATTTTTGCCCTTCCTTGCCTTTAAAGGAGTGCCCTTTGCCGTGCTAATGTTGCTACATGCCTTACTTCTTGCATATCTCAGACTGCAAATTTTTTCTAAGTTCTATACTAAACATTAAATCTGTTATGAAAAAAGAACTAAACAAAATGAACACAAAACGATCAGCTTTAAAAAAGGACTCGTAACTGGAAAAAACGAATGAAAAAAGAATGTTAACAACAAATACTTTTTCACACCCAACCCAGTTCTGCAGAATCAGAATCAACGTTGAGTTTAAGCAAGTGAATGAGCCAATTGGAGTAAAGTGCCATGCAGATTTAAATTTTTCCCACTTGTGACAAATGCATCTATTGATTTTTTTTTTTTTTTTTGCATGCTAGCATCCTAGTTAACATTTGTGTCAGTCAGCTGTTGGCTCTCATGCTGGACAATAGAATCTTCCTGCCTATTCGTGGCAACCAGCTATAGGCTCTCACTCTGGCCAGAAGAAAATGGCCGCAAACTACATGAAAATTGCCATAGAAGCATGAAAAAATCAATTATTTCCACTATTGATGGGAGTTGGGAAATGCAAAGTCGGTCTTGCCCTACCCGCTAACTTGGAGCATGTGCATGTAAATTTTGGTGCAAATCCGTCGAAAATTGCGGCTGTGCATTTGTTACACACATACACACATCCTGCCTTTTATAGATATATATATATATATATATATATATATATATATTGACCACTAATATATATATATATATATATATATATATATATATATATATATATAATATTAGTGGTCAATATATATGTCCTCGTGGAATGTAATTTATTAGGGTTGCTGTAGCTTCTTCCTTTAATGTCGGTCTTCACCCCTTACCCATCTATATCTAGAGACAAGACGCGTTAGGCTTAAGCAACGTCTAGCCGACACACAGTGGGGTTAAGAATAAGGAATTGAAATGGTACACCTAACCCACTCGTATCTTATCTTCTCTCCCACGTTACTTCCTCATGTCATTAATTTTACATATGCTTGATGAGGTCCATCAAAAACGGGTGAATTTCTTTTCATTTCAACCTTTGGAAGTAAAGTCTGATGATCCAGAGCCCTGTTAAAGGGGTTGTGGTGAAATAACTAATTACATGGAACCTTAAAGTGGTCTGTTTTTATTCAAACATATATTGACCACTAATATTATCTATCTATCTATCTATCTATCTATCTATCTATCTATCTATCTATCTATCTATCTATCTATCTCTATATATATATATATATATATATATATATAAAGATATTTTAAAATCCATAGCCCATATACATAGTTTTAACACCCTACAAAAAAATGATAACCCTTTATGAAGTCGTCAAAAAACAAACGTTACGGCCTTTTTATATACACAAATCCCTTTCATAAAGAGATATATAAAAGAATAAAATAAAAATAATTAAATCTCCATAGACGCTCTAGCCTGACTATGCGAAAACTTCCTCCGTCGTAAATTCAGCCACCCCCACCTTACCCTGACCCCGCATCTATGAAAATAACTCTATACTGATACAAATTATTAACACCCCACCCCTGCCTATTCTAAACAATCCGCCCTTGATGTCACCATGGAAATTTTTTATTTCAATTCTGACCATACTATTAAAACTCGTAAATTTCAGAAATAAGTCATTCCCAAAAAAATTTCGCTTGAAGATGGAACAGAGCCTACTTTAACTCAAGTTAATTCAAATATTATTTTGAAGTTTTCGGCTCTCGTTTTGAAACATGAGACCTCTTATGTAGCGAGTTGGAATCATATTTTTAAATAAATAATTATATATATATAAAGATATATATTGACCACTAATATTATCTCTCTCACTCTCTCTCTCTCTCTCTCTCTATATATATATATATATATATATATATATATGTGTGTATACTGAGAACAGAGTAAAAGCTGTATGTTACAAGAATATGCAAAATAAAATCCAGAAAATGCTTATTCATTTAATAAGTATAAAATATCCTCTTTTATATCAAGTGACTTTTAGATAATTTCAAGAGTGATTTGTCAAAATTAGTTTAAGATGATGACAATATTGGTATAAAGAAAATCAAGTTGTTTAATTATATTTTCTATGGCTTTATTAATTTAGTTATTTTAGATAAAAAGTTAATAATTTTATTAATAATTTATATTTTCTGTAGATGTTCTGTTCAACCTTCCTATTACCGAATTCCTCAGAACCTGCTGTCCAATTTTCATGGTACAAAACGAAGGTCCAAACAAGCAATTGAACGAGTATCTAAAATGAAAGAGCTTTATAAGCACGAAAAAAAGGTTAGTTTTTTTTTTTGTTTTTTTTTAATTTTGTTAGAGAAATTAACCAAATTAATCACAGTACACTTGAGACCTATCAGATATTTTTGATTTTGATTGTGCAAGTTTAAATTCATTTTTCAAATATACTGGAATATTATTTTAATTGTAATTTTCACTGATTATTTGCATTCTTTTAGGAGCATTGATGTTTGTATCAAATTTTTGTTTTATTAATTGCAGTTAAAATGGCTGTTTTTTTTACATAAATAATATGAATGTATATTATTTCCATCAGGGGAAGAATTTTATTACTTTTCTATTTTCTAGTAGCTGCATTTTTTTAGTAAATAAAGTATTTGAAAAATGTCAAAATTATAACAGGGTTTATATATATATATTTATATATGTATGTATATATTTTTTTTATAAAGGAAAGCTTGAACAGTAAAGATGTTTGTGTGGAGCCTCAATATGGGTCTCATGTGTCACTTGATCTGCCAGTAGACATTTGCCTTGAAAATTCTTCTAGTATATCTACAGTAGAAATATGTCCTCTGCATAGTTTAACTTCACCTGCTGAGAATGAACATGACATGAACGAATGGGACAGAGAGGCATATCAGCTGTACAAGTGGACTCAGCAACTCTCAGTGGATAATTTAATAAGTACACCAAGGCTACCAACATAAGATTTTTTTTTTTGTTTTTCATCTGATGGTTGTGATCTTTGTGTAACTCTGGATGCATTCATAAAAGTATACACTCTATTTTCAAAGTGTGTTAATATCATTCACTACCTAATTGCTTTTGGAATATTATACATTCTTCTTTGTTATTTATAAAAAATAATACTCTCACCACTTTCCTACCTTATGTAGTAGGGAATAGAAAATATTCTAAATAGACGCATTGAAGAGATAGATATAAACACAGGATGAATGGAACATTCATATGATTCTATTTACCTAATTTTTTCTTTTTTTTTTTTTTTTTTTTTATTTTTTGTCGTGAATTCAGAATAGTATTGTTATTTGAATAACATTCCTGATCTTTTCTCTTAGAACAAACATACTGTCAAGGGAACATACTTCATATGTAAAAGGAAATATAATAAAGAACAAATGTCTTATTTCACTTTTATCTTAGAAGAGATTTCCTTTTTTATTCTTAATGAATTCTATTGAGAAATATTACTCAAGACTCTGCTGAAATTAATTCTCTTTAATTAATGATATTATTGATAAGTTGATTTTTTTCATGTGGAATTGATTTTTTTTTTTTTGTCTAATTTCAATACAGATAACACAGAGTACCTGATGTAGAGTGATAATTTTGTAAGTTAGTGAGTTTGGGCTTCAACATGTGCTCTATTAAACTGGCCTTGTGATGAACAACAAAATCTTCCTACTACATTTTTTAAAGATGAAGAGTAACAATTGTTTTTTATTAATTACCCAAAAGCTCAAGTATTTGCCACCATAATTTATTGGGCAAAAACAGGATCTATTATTGGAATTTTATTCCAATATAGAAAAAAAGAAAAAGAAAATTAGTGGAGTCATTAGGTGCTCAAGAAAAGAAGAACTGTTACTCAGTGTGAACTTGAACAGAAAGAATTTATTTACAATTAAATATAAAATGGGAATGAAAGAAGGGTAATGATTTCCTCAAAATATTGTTTTAAGTGTTTAATTAAGCTGGGTAAAGAGAAAATGTTCATATGAAAATTAAAATTTACAATTGATAAAACTAAAAATGTCCTTTAAGGGACACCATGAATGTTCTCTGGAAGATGTGAAATTTAGACCTGTCAGCAGTTGAGGCCAAATGTAGCAGTAACAAAGAATATTGGTGAAGAAGGCCAAAAATTTTGGTTCTTCTCAGCAGCAAAGGTTTATCTTTTAAGACTGTCTTCTCATCTGAGTGACTATATGATTGTATGAATAAATAGCGATCACATCACTATCCAGCAACCTCATTTATATTTGGTTCCTTAAGATTACACAATTGCCATTTCAAATTGTCATGAGTTTCAAATTCCATTCCTCTGATTGGTGAGAAAATTCAAAGGAAGAATTATCCTTCTCAATCCCATTTTTTTAGGATATTTGAATTTTAGTACAGAGCATAGAATTGTTTTTTTTTGTTTTTTTTTTTTTCAAATAAATTTTCCCCTCAAAGAAGATGTAATAAATTCTTTTTAGTTTAATTTTACATTTTTATGTTTTGATTTTAACATACTGTTTTTTTCCCCCTAAAAGACATTTACTTAATGAGTAAAAATGTATTTTTAAAGACTAAGTCATAAAGTTTTTCATTTTTTATATACATTTAATAATAAATGCAAAATTTTATAATAAGCACAGTGATAAAATAATATAGAGCTTTTTTTAAAAGATCATTTAATTCCCAATTTTTTTTAATACAAATTTTATAAAACACAATAATCTTAAAGGTCCATTTTTTAATTATAATTTTTGTTAAAATTTATAAAGAAACACAATTATAAAATAATATAGAGCCATTTTAAAAAGTTCAGTTAAATCCCAAACTTTGTTTTTTGTTAAATATGTAAGTTTTCAGCCTACTCTGAGGTCTTTAGGATTTAAACCAATAGGAATTTTATATTTTAAATTATTTTAGAATCAACCAGAATTTTCATAATATAATAGCTATTTTAAAAGAATAGTATATCAGACCAAACTTTTAATTGGGAGGATATAGTCAAAAATTAACTTGCTTTTATGGTAGTTTAGTTCAGTCTCTCAGGTACAAGTTTACAAGGAATCACATTTAAAGCCTCAAAATTTACTTTTTACAAGTCATATACTTTTTAATTTTCGTCTACCAAGCCCTTTATGCTGGACAGATATATAAACAATTAATTTTAAACTTTTGTAAAATTCGGTTTTTGCAAATCTTATATTAAACCAGTCATTATTTTTCATTTTTGTCAGACTGAGCACTTTGTGTTGGGAAGATATATAGAATATGAATTTATATTATTTATAAAATTTTGACAGTTTGATCTACAAGGCCCAAAGTTCTGTCAATTCAGAACATTGACATATGTGAAGAATATAATCTTTAGTTAGCTAGAAAGATATGATTTAACCAAAATGTAGAATTTTATACATAAATCATATTAGAAATTATAGTCAATATTAGTCCTTATCCTTATGTAGTATTTCATATTAAACATGGAGATCTTCAGGAGACTGTCATTTGTCTCATAGAAGCTTTTCTTTTGAGTCTATTAGAAAATCATTGGACACAGGTTTTTTTCATTTTTTTTTTTTTTAAATCATTTCACCCTGAGCAAGGTGATAATGCCACTAAGATGAAAGGGGGGGGGGGGTTGCAGAGAGTGAAAGAATGAGAAGGCGCTATTCAGAAGACAAAAAAATAAAGGAACAGGATTCAAGAAGACAAGATAGCAATTAAATTTTTGCAGATCATAGGTGACAGGGAAGCAAGAAACCAGAAGGGTGTTTTGCAGGCAATAAGGGTGAGAAAAGAAACTATTAGAATAGAACTTATACTTATATCTATCTATTACAACTGTAAAACAATGAAATCTAGTTTTCAATCTAGTAGTATGCTTAAATTCATGAAGTTGAGGTACCAAGAAGGAAAGCTCATTCGAACAATTGCTATGAATATACAGTGGTGGTGGTGGTGTGGGGGGGGGGTCACAACAAATATTCATACACCTACAAATTTTTAATTTATTATATTTTCAACTAATGAATAAACATACTTTTCACGTAATTAACTGTACATGGAAGCATAACTAAATGTGCATAGAAAAAAAAATTGATTTAATAGAAATAAATCCCATTTATCCATTTTAATGGGTGAAAAAGTATTAATCTTCATTTAATACTTTGTAGAATAGACATTATTCATTTCTGCAGCAACCAACCTCTTCTTGTAGTTTGTGGGAACATTGTTATTATTATAAATGAAAATAAAATAATAATAATAATGAAAATTATAAATAAAATAAAATAAAATTTAAACCTCATTTAAAATAAATAAATAAAAATAATAAAATTACTCCCAGCATGCAACAGGGACTGTTTCTGCTGGAAATACAAACATCCTACCAAGAGACATGAGATTCAATCTCTTTGCCCAAGAACTGTGAGGATGACAACACGTACTTAAAAACTTTTCTGTGATAGAAGTTATGATATTGTGGAGTTATTTACTCCCTTCTATAACATGAACCTTATCACAATTGTAATGTAAAACTCACACACACACAAATACATAAATAAAATTGTATGAAACTACCATGCAATTTACCATGTTTTTTTTATTGTTATTATGTATGTTTGTTCTGTTTCTCCTCATGAACACAAGCCCAACATAGTGTGAGTGAATAAACCCCCACAACTTAATGGTGACCACCAATGTGCACAAGAAAAATCTAAAACACCTCCACAAATTACAATGATCTGCCAATGTGCATTCCACACAAATTTAGGAAAAAAATCGATGTTCAGAAAGGAAACCAGAAACCAAATGAAGCCACACTTTTGTTGAAAACGATGTAAAAAAATGAAGCACAATTTGCATTGCGTAAAATTACCAGTGCAAAAACAAAATTTTACCACTTGCTATCATGTTTACCCCCAGATACCATATCAAATTTACAAACTTCTATACTCGTTTCAAAGGAGTACTATGTACTCAAGGAGGCAGTAATTCAGATGCACGAGAGAACAAAGCCAGAAATGTTTGCTAAACTTATTTCAAATAGGAAAATTACTAGATTATCAAATTATCTCGAAGAATTACTTTCTACAGCATCTAAAGTAGGAACTGGTGAGGAACTTGTTTGACATTGTTTTATACAAGCATTAACACCTAATATTCACTAGTTATGATAGCCGCTAGAACTCTCTCAGTATCCAAGCTTGTCACACTAGCTGATGAAATAATTCCGTTTATGAAAACAAATTTGTTCCAAAATACAAGTTCTGTAACTCCGCATAAAAGTGAGTTGTTTCCCCCTTGACCGATACTCCTTATTTTCACTCAAATCCTTCTACGAAAACCAAAAACCATTACTTTGTAGAGGCCATGTCTACTTTGCTTCCACGTCAAGGACATGCAAGCCACAGTGTAAATGGCCTGATAAAACTTTACCCTTATGCTGTCAGTAAAGCCCAGCTCAAGGGCATCTTCTCACATTAGATATAATCAAGAATAACCCAAAAACGAATGACTGTTGGAAAAACTACTAATGTAAGTTGCTACGGTAACCAGTACCTTGCAGCTTTTCAAGGTTGCCATTATTATAGGCTCGTCTCAAGTTGACTTTCTTATTGATGCTGGAGCATCTGTAACTATACTTCCTACAAACTTCAAGGACTACATCTCAACCCTACTCCTGTTCATTTATTGTTGGCCAGATTCCTTGTCACGGTGAAACGTCAGTTGACATAGGCATTCTTGGCCTGCGATGCTTATTCACAAGGACAGCAGTTGTAGTAGACATCCTCAATCTATTACTAGGAGCAGACTTCCTCAGACATTATGCTCTAATTCTAGACTGCAGTATGGGAAAATTATGTGATAACAAAACAGAGCACTACACACAAAGCATGCACGTTACAGCTACTACTCAACAAATTATTGTTAATAACTGTTGTCAACTACCAAAGCAAGTCCAGTTACTACTAAGCAAATACCCTACCCTGCTTGTGCTACGCAGAGAAAGACCCAATACACCTATGTTATAGACAAGTGTATGGTTGCAAGAAAGAAATATGACAACAGCAGAAATAGATTTATGTGATTTATTTCAATAGGAACGTGTGGATTTGGGACAGCTACCTTGTGGTATAGTTCATAAGTCGGCTGCCGAACTGGGTTGATCTCTCATAGTAGTTCTCACTGGTTGACGTGGCGCTCCTCCTGCTGACTGCTGGTGACTGCCCAGACTGACCGTGACAGATCTCTTCCCTGGCCTCCTGTTGACTGCTAGTACTTCCCCGTGTGACCCCTTTTATGACATTTTTTATTGCTTAACAGGCTCAAAAAATGACGCGAGTATAATTAGGAGGGAAGCATTTTTATTGGTCAAAAAATAGAAACACTTTAAAATATTATTTTATTTTTCTACTGGAACTCGTGCATCAGGCCTATGTGCAAACGACGATAATGGTCATTTTGTGACAGGACCGTGTCCCGTTCACATCCGGCTCTCGCTCTTGAGTATGTTAGTTTATTTGCCTGCAAATCAGCCGAGATATGTCTTATTTTATTTTATATCTTTCTGATTCTCTGTTTTAGGAACAGCCCAGATTAGATCAGTTGCTAAGAAAAAAAATTAATTCTAACCAAAGTGCAAAGAAATAAATGTTTTAAATTATTTTATATAAAATTTAATCAACTATTTTTGCTTAATTATCCTCTCGATCAGACTTGCCCAGATATTTTTGAATCACAACCCCCTTTTGTCACAACTCCACCTAACTATTTCCACCCAACATTGGTAAAAGGAATTTGGGTCTCTTTATGCACGAGGGAACCTGCTATGGAAGACCAGATGTGTAAAAAATTATTTGAAAAATATGCTTATGAGGTTTTCTTTCAGAAGAAACACTACCACTGAAATAATTCCTTCTTCTTTTGGAAAAGTCTTAAACTACATAATTATTTATTCTTTCAGAGGAACAATATTGTGTAGTTTTTTTAACCATAAAATGTAAATATTTCTTGATTTAATTAGATTTCAAAACAACCGGTTTTAGTTACTCCTATCATGAAAAGAAAAATTAGTGTATAACTTTAACAACTGTTCCTATCTTGTTTCTCTAAATTCTACAGTGCTGTTTCATGTCTCTTGTTATTAAATTGCAAATTAAAATAATTTCTGATAAAAATCATGTTGTATGATAAATATTGTGATAAAAAAATTATAATTTTCCATTAACTGAAATAACTGAAATCATTCAGATAGACCTGTTGCGGTTGATTGATAATCACATGAAATAAAAATTAAAATAGGAAACTGTCATTATTTTAATTTACAATTTTTCACCATGGTTATTAAATTTTTGGACTTGTTTACATTTTGAATGTACAACTGCAAAGTTTTATTTTTTGCAAGAAAAATTACAAATAATGAACCTAAAGGTAGGTTATAAAATAGAAAAAAATATTTTCAATTGCACTCGCGACACCATTTGAATTTTTATGCCACCCCCATCTTACCCTTATTAGGTCGCGACCTTAATGCCTGCTGTAAATAACAACTCGATTATCAAGGTTAACAACTCTTGTAATCTAACAGTGCTATGGTAAAGTTATCTCCCTTAGATTATTAACTCCATCAAATAAACCATTATTTTCTTTTTAAGAATTAGAAATAGTAATTTTTATATTTTTTGAAGTGAAATGAGTTGGCCTACTAATCTACTTCCATTACTTTTCTAATAACTGAAGTTTTTTGGCTAGCTTACCAAGAATTGATGTCTGAAAGAATTGACTCAGTTTGGCATCTACTGTTACTATTATTACTATACTGTTACTTTTTTTGTTGGAGATTTAGATAATTTTGACATGTAAATCATTAAAAAAAAATTGAATAAGATTTCTTTCAATAATAATTTATCTTTTTTTTTTTTATTTCCAAGAATTAATTTTAGGTATGCAGAAAAATACAAGTTAACAAGTGACTTTAATTTATGGGGTTAGCCATTGAAATCAAATCTGTATTGAGAAATCCCTAAAGAATTTGTGTTATTGGAATTATTAAATATGATTAAGATTAAAACTAGAATGAAGGTAGAGTCAAGATAAGTAGGTGGGTGATAATTGTCCAGAAAGTACTAAATACTTTTCTAAATTTTGTAACTTGTATTTTTTTTACTTTTCTTCTGTGGCCATGTGCATCATCAACTTGACATTTATGATAGAATTTCAAATATGTTAAGAATCTCTTTAACTCTATCAAACTTGGTTAGAACATGTAAAAGGTTGTTGAGATTAAATTTTTCTTAAATACTTAACTGTATTTTAATAGTTTTTATTTATGAGAGCCAAATAGGCACACACATACATACATATATATGCAGAATAGATCACAACAAAAAGAAATCTCTACAAACACTTTATTTGACAGATATTATATTAAGTGTCAGTGAGACACCATGAAATGGAATTCATCTTAATACTACACAAAACAAAGTTTTAACTAATTCCATTAATTCAGAAAATTTTCCTAGTTATCATTAATAGAAAATTTATTCAGTTGTTATGAAGTAATTCTGTTGTAATCCATGACAGCTGAAATGAGTTTTATTTCCATAATATATCATGATTAATCACTTTATATCAAAGGTAGTTTTTATTATTGTGCATTTTACATTCGATTTTAAGAAGAAAATATAAATAAATTGATTGACCATATAAATTTGGCTGATAAAGGTAACATCTTTTTGCATTACTAGAAACTGATTTTACTATCAAAAAGTAAAATTTTAGTTTTGTGAATAAACGAACCACTTTAAAAATTTTCATTAGTCTTTTAAAAATATCATGACTGCTACTTATTTCCTTAAAATTAACACGGAATATTTTGTAGTTATTTCTGTGTCTCATTAGTTTTTATTCATCACCATCAACACAGTAATATGGACATCAAGCTAACATTTCCTTAATTAAGTCAAATTCAAAAGGGAAAATCATTATTCTGGCTGTAATTTCCTTACAAGCAGTGTTATTCGGTGTTTGACTCTAAGCAAAAGTCAGAATATTTGCTGTTCTTCAGGTTAGACAATTCTTACAATCAGTCTGTTTTCTACTATTATATTATGGGTCAGACCAAACTAAACATCAATATATCATTGGGAATAAAGGTTTGATGAAATTTTTAATAATTACATGAACACATTAAATGCATCTAGTTATTCAAGGGTTTGAACTCAATTTAGATTTCTTTTTTTTTTCACTTCAAGTAGGAATTTTATTTGCAAAATCAATATCTTGCTTTTTGGATTTTATATTGGTGGGAGGGGTTTAAAATGATTTTATTAAAACCAACTTTGAAACTTATGAGCTCTTTAGATAATAGATAAGCTTTTTATAGCATTTTCAATAAAAAGTTTCATCATTACTGCTGCAGAACCTGTCATTTTGAGCAAATCTAGATTTTATAGAGATTTACTCCTTTTTCACCATTACATTCTTCAGCTGTTGTTTCATTGCTTGCATTTTTGTCTTGCTGGTATTTACTTATTTGACTGCATCATATAAAAAGATTAATTTAGCTTTATTTTAATAAAAGAATTCATAAATTTCTGACAATTTAACCACAAATTATATTTGAAATATATAGTCTGAAAATATAATAGTCTGAAATAATTGGTTGAACTCATTTTTAAAAGTTAAAGTTAAGTTTATTTATTTAAGTTATGGAAATACCTCACACATATTAAAGATATTAATATTTATTTGCACTATTTATATTGTTCAAACTGTTGTCCTCATCTTTGTTGCCATATTCATGATGTTTTGATAGTCATATGTCCCAGGCTTCTTCAGGTGATTGGAATTTCGAACCGAATCAATGGTTGAAACGTGAATATGGCAACAAAGATGTGGACAACAGTCCAAACAATGTAAATACTGTAAATAATTACAATACCTCATCTCAGAAATAGACAGATTAATATTTATAGAAAACCAATATAAATTTAAATATGTATTCAGTTGTGTCTATACTAACAATAATCCAAATATATTATCAAAAATGTTCTTTACAAAATTTTTAAATAATTAATTATTTTGGCTTCAAACTGAAGCTACACATTAAAAATAGAAGGTTAATAAGGTTTTAAGGATTTATTATGTAATATTTTGTGGAGTATTTAATTTTTATCCACATGAAGGTGATTGTGATGTATCATAATTGACAACTCCATCACTTTTTTATAACATGTCAAAGAAAGGAGAAATGAAGTTATTAAAGAAACCTAGCATAATATCAATTTTCACATTAAAAAAATCTTATTTCTGTCAGTCATATTGGCAGTCTTTTACAGTAGTTGTAGCAGCAGTTTTATACAGATAAATAACTCGGTATATTACTTTAAATGTTATTCTTTTGTCTTTGCACTGAAAGTTTTTATTGTCTTCTATTCATATATCATGCATCTTGTTTTTACTATTCCCTAAACATATATTTTCTCCTGTTTGTTTTTTTTTAAATGTTTGTTTTATAAATATACTGAATATTAAATTTGTATATACAAATCCATTCTCGTTTAACACATTCTGCTGTGTAGACAAAATATTAATTATCAACCACTACCAGGTAAGCGCGAGTTTTCTCCCTTGATTTAAGCATATCTACTCCCAATTAGTAATTCATTAATCAAGAACGGTTTGGGAGTTGCAATAAAATTTATTTGATTTAAGTTAATGTTTAAAAAATATAGATAAAATGTGTAATTATATAATTTACCAGTTCTTGCACCTGCTGATATATTAAAAGGAAATATTTTCAATGATATTAGTATTAAATAGCAATGTGACAACTTAAAACAAAATATCTTTCTGGTGATAAAAATAACTGAAGAAAGTGCTTTGAAAAATTTAAACAAAACTTCACAGTAAACTCTTTTTGGATTGAAAATTATTACTTTATATACACTTTCTAATATGAATCACCAGGTATAAATATGTTTACACACAATTGTTGGACAGTGCAAACTTTGACATAAGACCTTACATGAGCAGATTGCATGCCTCACTATTATACCATCCCAAAACAATTTACTTTTTTGATGACGGATAAAACAAGAAGGAAAATCCTATGGAAACACTTAATCATGACAAAATGATTCCTAAGTTTATTCAACTTTGATTATTAACTCTGAAACATTTTCTGTAAAGCTCAAATCATTTTACATTTCAGGTTCTATATTCTGCATTGTATTGGGAATTTTTTATATAGAGAAAAATAATTAAATGTTGACATCTAAAAATATCTTGTGGTAACTTAAAAAACTGTAGAATATTTTCTAAAATTTAGTTTTTATTTCAATCAAATTCAGATATAAAATAATATTACAATATTTCTGCTAATATTTCAGTTAACTTCTATATGCATATATGTTGGTTAAATAAAAATGATTATTTATCCTGTTTCCTCAAATCAACAATTGTTAGAGGAATTGAAGCAATAAATATTAGTAAAGTTCAACACACATTCATATTTAATGGCAAAATTGAAACCAAAGACTAATGATTAAAATTTGGTTGTAAATTTAATAAATTAACATTCATTAGTTCAAATATTTCTGTTATATAAAATAACTGAAGTAATGAAGTTAGTGTATGTTAAGCAGATGTAAGTAAAAGACAAAGTGATCAATACAAAAAGTAATTTTTTTCTTGTTAGATATACAACAATAGTATTTTTAATCCATCATAAGGTTTACAAAATAATTTTTGGTGATTTCTGTTTCTTTGCCAAACTAAATATTTAAAATTTATATAAGCTGACAATGCTATTTCACATTTTACTTTTTGTAATACAAGTACTGTGGATGTTAACTAAGTATTTTTTCTGAAAAAGTAAAGACAACCAAAGATATGAAAATGTTTTTTATTTAATTGAACAAAACATCTGATTTGTCATTGTTGTAAGTTTATATGTATATTTTACATTAATCTCAAGATGAGATTTTGTTACAACTCTTTTGTTATTGGGGTAAATACCTCTCACTACATAGTGCACAGCCTAATCAATATTCAAAAGAAATGAATCATTACACAGCTACAAAGGTTTAAACTGAGTTGCATATTTAATCACCCACAGATGGGAATTTTCAACAAGATTTGCATTGTTCTTAAATTCCATAGTAAAAGTGCAACAAATGTAAGAAATATGAATAACATGATTTTAATAATGGTCTTTCATATTAGAATTGAAACTAATAGTCTAGTCCCAACACAAAAAAATCAATTGCAAAAAAAACAAAAGAAAAACAACAAAAGAATGGAAATCTATTCCTTGTTTTCACTCAGACTTCTATGAAAAATTCTTCCTAAAACCTAACCATTTCTTCAATGGTTCTTGAATGTGAAAATGAAATGATTTGAATAAATGAATTTGAGATGCCTATTTGGAATTTCTGCTTTTATCAATTTTTCATATAATGACTTGTTAATGACAAATTTTCTGCCTCCAAAACGTCTCACTTATTTTTTTACATACACATCACCACTAATATAAATTACAGCATTATTAATAAATCCCATGATTTATTAGCATTCAACACAATTTTCTTGCTTATTTAGGGGATTTAAATTTTTTTTCACATTTTAGGGTCAGCTGTTTCCAGAGGTAGTATTAAAAATATAGTTTATTGCTGAGGACTCATCTTTTCATTTGAAGGCAGTGACCAATAACTTTTATTTAAGATTAAGGTCAATAATTGTCACTTTTCAGGCACACAAAATCAATAGGTAATTGCTTAAACGATTAATTAACTTTTGTGTTATCAGTTATCTTGCGACATGATTTTGCATTTCCTTTTTGTTTCAATATATTGTCTTTTATGTACATTCTTAAGCTGCCTGCCATTCTATCCAGGTATCTGTCACTTTTTAAGTTTTTAATACTTGTAAATTTGGTTCATTTACAAAGTCTGGTGTTCAGTTCCGAGTATCAGGTACCAAGGATCATTAAAAAAAATCATTAAAAAAAAAAAGGAAAAAAAGATTTCAGATTCAAGCAAAGAATTTTTCTCCTGAGCAATCAGCAAAAACAATGTCAAACATTAGATATAAATATTTTTTTGTCAATTTTGTTTATTAGTCTAGATGTCACAGTCTCAATGGATTCAACTTTCAGTTATTCTGTTATATATGTGCGCTTATTTGAAATAATGTCTTGAGTGAAGAACAAAGGAAAGGATTTGCAAGACTTTTGGAAGATAGAGGCAAGGTTACTTTCTTAGTTGATATTATGCACCCCCCCATAAACTTTTTATTTTTTTCTTTTGATGCAACATGACAATTATTCTAGCCAACAACATGTCATCAGGTTAACAAATACGATATTCTTTAAATGCCTTACTTTCAACAACAACAATATGAAAAATGAAAAATAAAAATAATTTGACCAAAGCTTGTAACATTTTCAATAAATGATACATACACAATGTCAGTGGGAGTAGTTTCTTTTTAAAAAAATGTTTGACAAAATGAATGTTTATTACAATTCAAACAAATGAAGAAACAATTGTATGCATAAAATGGTCACCCTGTCTTGTTTTAATTCGTTGATAAGAAACAGATTTGAATTAATAACAGTTTAGTTCTTAGAACTTTATGAAACTTCACTATTTCAAAAGAATTAAAGAAATTATCTCCTTAAATTTATAGCCAATGACAGGGCTTGTAATTTATCAATTTGATAATTCAACCTTTATAAATAATGCTATCATCCACACATAACAGATAATATATTTAATACATTCTGTTATGCAAATGAAGCTTGGAATTAATTTTTATGTTTCCAGATTTAACTTGCCATTACAGCAATCTTCCCAAATAGCAATAAGATGAGTTTCAATTTGAGATGTTTAACATAAATAACCTTCTCAAAGTGGTTGAGATGCAAAATTGAAATTTTAAAACCTGCTAATGGCTGTCAATTTAAATCTCATTGAAGAGGTTTTGTTTATTTTTCTCCCAATGAATTTAATTTTTAATGAGCAAATAAATTGAACAATTACATGCAAAGTCTGGTCTGAAATAATTTGCCCCAAAACAATCAAATTAAAAAATGCAAAAAATCTTTTGTGAATTTTCTTTATAAAAAATTCCATTAAAAAGGAAAGTACCAAAAAGATCTGTTATACTTCTTTTTCATACTTTAGCAAGAAGAGAATGAGTAATTCACCAGTCACATGAAATAGTACTTTAGATCCTGAAGAGAAATACTGCCTGGTTCTTCTTTTTTAAAGATGTAAGAGAATCAACTTCTATGTGTTTGTTTTAATTATATTAATTGTAATCATAATCAAAGAGACAGGCAGAAAAGCAAATGAACCAGGTTTATAGACTCCTTTCTGGTGAAAAGTGGAGCACCAAAAAATATTGCAAAAACTCTTTCTTAATCAAATTGCACTCTTTTCTTATTACATTGGTAGGCTATTTAAAAATAAAAAAAATAAAAAAAATAAAATAAAAGTAGTTTTACTAAAATTATTCTATTTCTTACTTAAATTTGTTGAAGTAATAAAAATAGTCTTTCTTACTATTCTATATTTGTGAGTCATCTTCAAAAATATTCTTAGTATGAATAAAATTTTAGGCAAATCTTTTTAATTTTAAATTTGCCTAAAATTTTATTTGAAGCTTTGTAATGTTAAGATCTAACCGTTATTAAATATGTTATAATGTGTATATGTCTAATAATAATTGGTCTAAAATAAATGCGACATTAGTCAGAAAGGAATTTATAGAAAAAATTTAAATATACATTGTAGTATAGTAGTACACATGAAGAGGTGCTGAAAGTTATCAAGTTACTGGCTTTTATTTCTTTCTTACCAATATGGAACCATTCAAATTGCTATCCAAAATATAAATGTTTCTCAGCATCTTACAATATGTATACTTAACCCAATTTATGCAAACATTTACAGTAATGTGAAATCAAATAAATTCTTCTATTTTAAGACCAAAAGAAAACCTCACTTTAGTATACCCTGAAGTTCTTCCTACATTGAAAGAATCAAATAGATGCCAATGAAACTGTTTATTAAGATATAGAGGGAAATTTGTACACTGTGAATAGTAATTTTGGTGATATTACACCAATAATTAACATATTGGATTCATAGTAACTGAACAATGATTGTCTAATTTAGATTTCTCTATACTTAATTACTTTTGCCTTATAATAAGAATTATTTTACAGATAAAGCAAAATTACCTTAAAATTATTAAATATCAACATTTAAAATTAAAGACTAAGTTGTTATTAAATAATTATTTTAAATATAGATAATTTTTTTTTTAAATCCTGAAATTTTTCATCAATGTAAATAAAAGCTATAACTTAAAAAAAGGTAAAGAAGATTTTTTTTTAAAAAAATGAAACATTAATATAGGTAAACTATAAGAAATGGGAGAATTTGATATTCTTTCTGAAATTATTCACAAATTTTCAATATAACTTTGCAGTCAGTGTAGGATCATCTATATAAATTTCAACAGCTCTTATATTTTTTTAGTATAATCAAATTTGGAATCATCCTTATTCCTTGGAAGGAAATAGTCATTTTTTCCTTCTGTTTCATAATTATATCCAGACAGCATCTTAAAGCACAAATTAAATCAAGTGATACAATTTTGTTGTTAGCATAACATTTTGGCCAATCCATTCTGCAACCTTCTCCAAGCAAATATATGAAAAGTGTGAGGTGGGGGTGGGCTCTTCTTCTTGGTAGTACAAACCAGTAAATGGTTGCAAACAAAACAAATAGTGAGAAGCTATCCCACTACACTCTGAAATTAAATTCAAATAATAAATAGGGAGCATTGCTTAAAAATGAAGAAATTGAAAGAAGCTGTATAAATCAAGCCAATTTGAATTTCACACTGAATTATTTTGCTTGTCAAACATCACCACATATAGAAAATATATAATTGCCCATGTTATATGTATTGCTGGGAATGGCTTGATGTGATCAGTATATTTGCCATCATTTCTGTTTGCTGTCATTTTCTGGTGTTCAGTTTGTTATTGAATACTCAGTTTGCCTGCATCTTCAACCGAAATCGATTAAGAGATCGATCACCCAAACAGATTCCCTGAATAAGACTAAGAGCATTATCAAGAATGCAAAATATGACAAATGAGCCTCTATAAATTCTAAGTTTAACTGATGTGTCATTTTAAGTGTGTATAGAGATTTTTTCACATTAAAAAAAAGACCGTGTATGATATTGTGCCTTTGTATAATAGCAAAAACAAAAACAAAAGTCCCCTTTCTTGACATAGACACATAGAGAAGGTTACAAAATGGTTTCAGTTGAAGCATTGTAACAACAACAATGAATTCAGTTTCTAAAAATCTAAAAACAGATTGAAAAAAATTAAATAACATATTCCATTCCTATTTCTTTGAATTTGTTTTTAAATTTATTATTGGTGTTGAAAGCAATATACATTATATAAAGCTTTTTGTTTTTCATTCACATTGGTAGAATGAAATGGACAAAGAAGGTGCATTAATTTTGATGAATTAATATGCATGATTTGAAATAATTTCTTCTGTTCATTTCTTTGATATGAAAATTAGAAATTTGCTTTAAGTGAAAAATGAGGGAATTTTGCAATAATGTGTATTTTCTTCTTTTTTTTTAAATATAGTGAAACTGTTTTTAGTCAGTAAGTAAAATTTTTATCTAGTCAAAGAGGTGGGGAACACATCAAAATTACAAACACATGAAAATCATGTCATCCTTGGGACATAGATACAAGCATTATTCTATCATGCAAAATATGACTTAACAAAGAAAAGTAGACCATTTAAAAAAATAATAAAAATTAGTTTCATCAAAAACAAAACCTTCACTTTTGTGTTAGTGTATAAACAAAGCAACATAAAAGCCATGCATCATAGAATTGTGAATTATTTGTAAAATAACTTTTTCAAAGAATTTTTTTCTTTTGTTTAATCATACATGAACAATTTACTGGGTATATTTTCTGTATTTTGACTACATTTCACTTCAAATACTGGCTTGACTTGCATGGCTCACTTTTTAGCATGAAAGACGGAGCATTCCACAAGCACAGGGGCTTCTAGGAAATATATGGCAAAAGTAGAGTTTGTGTTGCAAAAGAGTGAGTTGAAAAATATTTCAGTTACAGTTCTGCAAAAAAAGATTAAAACAACATTGTTTATTAATAAAAAAAAAAAATTTAAAAAACACTTTCTCTAGCCAAAACTTTCATGTTTTAATGTCAAAAGCTGAACGCCTTACTAGAACTCTGAATTGGAAATTAGATGAAAATGCAAAGGAGATGTTTTGATGAAAAATCCCTGAAAGTTCTGCAAAACTAATTGAACCGTAGAACTTGGGATGAAAAATGGTATTTAAAAAGAAATGCTATTAATGTTAGTAGTAGTCAATGTTAACAAAGAAATGATAATGAGTAAAAAGCACATATGCATAAAATGACATTTTATAGTAACCTTTCTCAAATTTCCAAAGGTATTTCAATGCACATATTCTCAAAGAAATACACGTACTTCTACAATAGACTGAGAATCATTCAATCATAAGAGCAGACTTATGTTTTAAATTGTTCCTTTTTTAGTCTGAATATCAACAAAATTTCTCCAAAATGTAATACCTGATTTAAGCTATTGTGGTCCTACTTTTGTAGAGATGATTTAATTGTAAATTGAAAACATATTTAGAATTTAATTATTTGAAAAGTTGATTACATTCAGTACTAAATGCAATTGCATTGTGAAAGAAAACAGTATGCATCTATTATAACTTCACACATCGTAATTCTATAATTCTAATTGTTTCTGATGTCTGTAAATTTATTGTGTGCAATTTGATGATTGCAAAATGTAAATTAATGACCAATTTTCAAGTTCAGATTAAAAATTATAAAAATACTAGAAATTAGTTTTTAATTTTCTTTTGCTGAATAAAATGTTTTTGATATTAACATGTATTTTCTTAATGAAATTCAGTTTGTTTCTATTTGCTTTTCAATGAAAGTAGTTGAGAAAAATGTTAATATTAAATATGCAAATATTCATTGTCATTGATTTGTAAATATGCTTCTATGGTAGTAAAAAAAGTGACAAAAATGTCTTCCATCTGGATCTGGAATTGTTATGGAAACAGCAGTTGTAAATTTTGCACAAAAACTGTTGTCTTTGGAGTTAATATTAAGTGATTTTAATTTATTGATTAACACTTTGTATTTTAGTGATGCTTTCTCAGAAAAAGAAGGTAAATAAAACGAATGTTACTCATTAAACTTTTTTTTTAACCTTTCATCATGTTATGTCATTGGTGCAGGCATCCAGGTCCTGTTAATGGAAAACATTTCACTGGTAAATACAGAAAAGAGAAACTAATGAAAGACTTTGTGAATATAATAAACTTTGTTTATCTGAAACTGAACTGATCATTCAAGTAACTAAACTGATGCCTGATTTTACTAACTCATTAAATGTATCAGAAATTTCCATCATTTGCAGTTTAGCTAGAGAACCATAATAACTGAAATTCTAATTTTGGATGTTCTATTTCTGTTTGCTCTCTCTTATAATTTTTATCAGATAAAAAAAATTAATAAATTTTAAAGTTTGATATTTTTCTTGAACATTCATAAACTTCAATATCTGTCTATATCTCTGAGATGAGGTATTATGATTACTTGCATTATTTACATTATTCAGACTGTTATCCTCATCTTCATTGCCATATTCACAACATTTTGGCCATTATACACTTTGGCCTTCTTCAGGTGATTGTTGAAACAGGCTGCCCACTTAAAGTAAGACTACAAGAACATCGTAAAGTGGTAACATGAAGGGAAATAGAAAAATCAGGCATAGCTGACCACATATGGAGGGAAAAGGGAGATCACCACCTCCTGTATGATGAGGTTGAAATAATAGAGTGCATCACTGGAAAATACGAAATCTTAAGTAAGCAGCAGATATGCTAGCCCACAAAAATCTCCTGAGCTGACCAAGCATAGAAATGAATACTATATGGGAACCAGTAATAAGGAGTGCTAGAGAAAAGCAATGAATAGCAATATAAGCTCTGGTAAAAAAGGCTATAGAAAAAAACTGCAATATAAGCTCTGGTAAAAAATGATTGCTGAGATATTAGGTTTATAAGTCCTAAAAATTCATACACAGATATCCTCAAGGACACATGGCCCAGTGGATAAAGATGTTGTATAGATCCAGTGACTAGACCCAAATAGTTGTGAGTTCAAGCCACAGCAGTGGTGATCTAGGAACTTGGAGAGTTAAAGAATAAATAACTGAGACATCCGGAAGAGGCATAGAGAATAAAATACAAAATAAAGGGTTTGTTTCCAAATTCCAATGACTTGAAAAGAAGGCTGGAATACGGCAATGATAATAACAGTCCAAATAATGCAAGTATTTATAAACTTATTTAGCATTTTAAATGCATGCAGAATTTTAAAGAAATTACACTGTTTTCAAACCACTGCTAAGGAATTTGTTTTGTTGAACATAAAAATAATGCTTTACACATAAATTTGAAATGCCCTAATATTAAGAAAATTAATAAATATTAAATTCAATAGTTTTCTCCTAGCTCTTGAGTTTGCCCATTTTATATCATTTCTTTCAGTAAAGACAAAAATGTTGTCTAAACTTCTCAAATTATTCTAACTTTTTTCTTAAGGATTCTGTACCTAAAGAAGGCAGGAGAATTTGCCAATTGAAACAGATCAAAATGGCAAAGATAAGAATACTAATTAGGATTAAACTGTAAACGGAAAAATAGTTCTTTTTTGCAGATTCTGATAAAAATGGGGCAGTCCCTAATTGTTGTGCAGTTACTAGCATTAGTTTTCATTGAACCATGTCAAGGTTGACAAGGAATGTCACCTTGGCCTGAGCAGCTAATGTGGTTGTAGGAAAGTTGAGCAAGTGCTTTATCACCCAATCTGTCAACCATCATGATATACCTGTGGTGAGACCTTACATCACCATATGTGGCAATAGAACTGAGTACAGGCAGAAGTGGAGTCCTACCTTCCTTTCCTCACAAGAAACAGCCTAAACAGGAATTGCCACTTGTTTCCAGTACTGATAAACATTAAGCCATCTCACACCTTTATTGGTCATTGGTAAAAACAGTCCACAGTTGTATCTAAACTTTGCTTTCAATGTCCATTACAGTAGGTTAAGTATAAATTACTTATTCAATTTCTGCCAAGGTACAAGAATATCTATATTGAGAGAAGAATGTTATATAGTTTCTTTTTAAATATCTTAAACAAAAATCCCCTTTCTTACAATTAAATATGTAAATCTCTTCTGGAATTAATTTTAATGTCTGAAATATGAGAATGAAGAATAAACTGTCTTAGTAGAGAATCTAGTTTGAATCTCTTTTGCTACTATATTTGGAAACTATGCTTCTAAATATAACATTTTATTTCTTTAGAATTATGTCCTATTACATAACACTTAAAAACATGATAAACTTATCAATTCATTTTTTTCTTGGAAATAAGTCTAAAATATTAATAAAAATAAAATAAATCAGTAAAATATATTTTTACAAAAATGAAATAAATTCACAAAAAATGTACAGAAACCTTTGGTTTCTTACCGAAAAACATTTTTATAAAAATTATAAAAACAAATATTTCTATCATGAATGTTTCACAGAACTAACAAAAATTTTGCTAACATTTTTTTTTTTCAAGTTTACTTGGAAAGATGTGTAAAATTAAAGGGCTGATTCTTTAAAATATTTTTATTTTAATAAAAATATAAAAAAAGAAGTTAGTAAACTTCTAAAGTGAGCATAAAATGAAAAATATGAACTTTTAAATCATGTTTAGGTCATTTTGACATATTTCATCATTATTATTTTCAAATTAACTGACTTCACTGCCCTATTGAGTTGCACATATTTTGCTTTGTATCTTTACTATAAACAAGCCCTCACTTGCCAACAACCTAGATGTGTCTTCTAGATTTTATCTACATGGGAATGTACTGAACATAATGGGTATTGAATTGAAATAATTACTCCAAGGATACAAATCAAGCATAAACCATTCAGTGTTATTTTCAAAAATCTGCAACATTATATTATGAATTACTTTGCATCTGGTACACCATGTTGTAGATATAAGATAAAAAAAAATAGCCTTTCTTCCAGAACAATAAAATACAATTTAAAAAGAGAAACAAAAATATTAATGTTGAGCGGTGTTTTTCAGCAGGCAATATTTTTGTATATTGACACTTGTGAAGAAATGTAAAATGAAGAGAGTTACTTGAAAAAATTGTAGATTACTTCCATGAGTGAGTATTGTAGGTTGGGAAAAATTTGTACAATATGTGTTTATATGGAAAATGCTAATTTATGTATAGTGAAAATCAATATGCAAAAATTTGAATTTTGGAAATCATTGATCACAAAAATTAAAAGAAATATCAGTTTAATTGTAGCAGAACAGAATAGAAGTTAATTTTCATTATTAGTGTTTTGTTTTAAACCCGAATACTGATCTTTTTCACTATAAAGTAATCTACAAGTTTCTCAGATTTTATTAAAGTTCAACAAAATAAAGTAAATCTCACATCAAATAACAAGAAAAAAGTAAGAGTATTAAATCAATACAAAAAATCTAGTTGTCAGAGCAAAAGGGCTCATATCTCATTTTGACCATAGCCTTGACAGTGAATGATAACATTTCTATAGTTCATGGATTGAAAAATTAAATTAATGCATTTATTTCTCTTTTAAATATAGCAAAATAATTGATTCTGATGAAAATAAATTCATACATTTTTAGATATATAAGCATATATAGTTAGTTGATCTGCTGCCCTGAAAGAGTACATAAAGAAATCATAGTTGTCTTAAACAAAATCTGATTAAGACTATATTTGCCTGATTTGCCAATATTCAAGACTCAAAATCACATTCCTATCTTGCAATGCATATTAAAGAAATCTGAATAGTCTTCATTGTGCATATGTCATACAGACATTAAAAGATTCATTTTTGACAGGGTTTGGTTATAGTGGGACGGAGGCACAATGAATGGTGAATTTCTTAAGGCTGAGAAATCAATCAATGCCATTTTTGCATCTTAAATAAATTTTATAAATCTTGTTTGTTTTTTAATTGTAGCTGAAACAACTTATTATTACATCTCACTACAAAACTATTTTTAGACAATATGAGTTGATGCACATTGGCAAATACAGCTTAACTAAAAGTGTTTAATGAGTACTGAAGATAAACACACGTGTATTCATTCAACTCAAAATTAGTAAAGCATCATATTACCAAAAATGTCAGAAAGATACCACAGCACTGTTAACTAAAATCAAAATAATTCCACTTCCATATCCCATAAAATATCTATTAGCTACAACATTTATGGACTGGCCAAATCCCAAAACGAGACGTCAAATATTGGATTGTAGCTTTCACTTTGTTAAAAGATACATAATAAAAATATAATTCTTTTTTTACCTGACATCTCACAAAAAAGGAAAAAAATCAAGAATATCTAAGAAAATGTCAGGAAAATACAGCAAGTAAATGAACTATAGAGTTTTATCAATCAAAACAATCAAGTTTGGTATTGTGATGAATTTATCTGTTCACTGTGGCAAATGGGTTCCATTTTTAATATAATAATCTCATAAGGTAGACTCTTAATAAAGGATTGGATTGAAAGAGTTCAGATGATATATCAGTAGAAACGATCTACTCGATACAGACTGACATATCCACAGCGTCGTTCCTTGAGTCGTTCCAAGAAATCTTTGGCTTTATGAATATGTGAGAGTCCTTCACTGCATTCACAGATGACCAAGAATGTAAATTTTGTTTCTGGATGAATCTTTTTGTACAAAGTGATTCGATTGAGTTTCAACTCATCAGGACATTTCCATAAAAGGTAATCTGCTCCACTCCAGCTGCGCCAAGTTCGTTCAAGAGTTGATAAATTGCCCTCAGTCTGGAAAGCAGAAAGGAAGTAGGTTGTGGATGAGTTCATGGGTCGCTTGGGAAGATCTGCAATGCCTTCACGGCCAACACAGTCAACCTGATAGTAGGGGTCTGTAAAAACAATAAGTAAAAGTTTGTTATCAGCAAGTATAATAAAAAGTTAATAATTTCTTTAAAAATGGAAATAAATACACGATAACTAACAGGTGGAAAATCAGTTACAAAACAGTTGTGTAGAGTTAAGGACATAATTATAAAACAAAATGACTGGTAAAAAATGCTGTAAATTGAAGAAGGGATTCTTTTAAAAGCTACAAATTATGTGTGCACATATCTAAGCAGTAATCTTAAAAATTGCATGCAAAATTAGCAGGACAGATGGATGAAATGAGTTTTGAAACATGAATTTAAAATCAAAGTATCAATTAACGAAAGATCAATTTAGAAAAGGTCAATATTGGACTTAAACTAATTTCCTAAGCTAAATTTGACAGAGAATGAAACAAGTACAGCCAATAATCCTGGCCACCTAGCTGTCCAAAATGACAAACAGACCTGCAAAAAATTCTGAATACTACATCACTTGGGACACAGGGATTCACATTCTCTGTCTCTTTGTGACCAACCTTAACATAACACTCACATTTTTGAATGTTGGACCCAATTAAAGAAGTTGGTTATCATAGATGAAAATTATTTATTTAAGTTGTGCAAAGAAACAAGCCAGGCTGTCGAAGTCTGCCCAGACAGTCAATACCAGCCTCCCAGTCAAAATCTGCCATAGTTAGGTGTTACTCTTTGCCTGCCAAGCTGTCAGAAAGAGAAAAGGTATTGTTGCCATTAAAATTCTATGGTCACTGCTAACAAGAAAAAGAAAGAGCGTAAGCTGATAATTGTCTCCCACTCACAAGTGTATGAGAAAAGACTCATTTCATCTACTGCATCAATAGAAAACAAATAAGGATTATCTGATGAATGTAAATTTAAAAAAAAAAATAATTGCTTATTTTTATAGAAAATCTTCCATTTTCCTTCTGGTTTGTTGAGTGGCAACAGATAGATTTTTTCTTTTCAGAAATAAACTTACTATAGCTTATCAAAGCATCACAGATTTTTTATGAGAAATCACAATGTGAGAATTATAAACAAGTGTAACCATGACTCATGACCAAAAATAGCCTAAAGATAACCAATCCAGCTGGAGAGAATCAGTTTTATATATTTTTTCACTCTTGGATGTGCAGTCTGATGAACCAGGTAAAAACCATATAGATGGGGAAATAAATTATAACCAATGGACACTTTTTTTCAGTTTTCTACTTAAATTGAATTAATAATTGCTCTGATTTGATATTGAGCTCTCTGGATTACATCCTCCTTGGGATTATCCATACGGATTACCAAATTTTCATTACTTAACTATATATATCTTACTTATTATAAAAGGCAGATTGTGTGTGTGTGTCTGTACGTTTATATATTGGATCGGATTTCCTACATTTTTCAACTGATTTCAACAAAACTTCACAGGACTGTGTAAAATTACCTTGCAGTGTTTCTGACAGTGCCAAAAATTGGAAAAACACAATTGTTTTTGCACGAAATCAATTTGAAAACACGATTCTGTCGCCAGAATGAAAGGGGGACAACTCATATCGAGTTATACTTATTATAAAACCCAGGTTGTTTGTGCATGTGTGTGTATGTGTTCGTTTATATATGGGATCGGATTTCCTACATTTTTCAACCGATTTCAACAAAACTTCACTTTTTTTTCGCAGGTAGTGTTTCTTATTGTCTTGCACACTTTTTTTCTTTATTTTTACATTCAGAATGCTTTAAAAATTCCATTTACAAGACAATTGTTTATAATAAAATTCTATTCAACCGGTAGACTCATAACAATTGAAAACAATGTTTTTGTTTGAGTTTGGGTTTGACCAAATCATAAAAAAAACAAAAAAATAAAAAAAAAACTAATTAAGACATGCATGTCCATCAACCTTAAACAATAATCTTTGTCAATTTTATTTTTCAGTCTTTGTGATGGTCGATACTTGATCTATCTCTTACTGTTACATCCCTGGGCAATGCCAGGCTCTCCTGCTAGTATATATATATATATATATATATATATATATATAGTCAATGATGAAATTATTTGTACACTCATCAATTTTGAATATTTTTATCCATTTCTCAGACTAATGCCCATATGATGCCTATTTTTTCTGTGTTAATAAGCGCAAAAGAGAATATAAAATTCAATTTTCAGAACAATAGGTTAAATACAACAAATTTAACAGGTGAATTATTCAAAATAAGAAAAGAAAATTATTTGTACAGTATGAAAAATAGAAAAAATTGAACAATTTTCACAATATTAATAGTCTTATGGCCTCTTATCATTATAACTTGCTGCAATCATTTTCTAAAGTTTTTGATGAGATTTGAACAAGTCTTTCCTGGGATTTTCTTCCATTCTTTATTGGTTACACATTCTAATTCCTGAAGGATTTTTGGTGACCATTGATTTATTCAAACTTTCAATTCTTACCATAGATTTTCAATAGGATTCAAGTCATGACTCATTGAAGCCACACAGTCACTGATTTAGACATATGTTTGGGATCATTATTTTGCTGGAAAGTAAATTGCCAACCTAGATAAAGATTTTGCACTGATAAGTGTAGATTTTCATACAGAATTTTTATATAGTCTGCAGATTTCATTATTCCTCTTATTGCAATTAATTGTCCAGTCCCCCTTGAGCTAAAACAACCCCAAAACATCATCAAGCCATCTCCATATTTTAATGTTGCCACTATGTTCTTTGGGAGGAGAAGCCTCACCTTTCTTACACCAAAATCTTCTGTACAACATTATGTCCAAAAAGCTCAACTTTTGTTTGATCACTCCATAGTACTTGTTCCCAAAAGCAATT
This sequence comes from Acanthosepion lycidas, assembly GCA_963932145.1. Lineage (NCBI taxonomy): Eukaryota > Metazoa > Mollusca > Cephalopoda > Sepiida > Sepiidae > Acanthosepion > Acanthosepion lycidas. Next base: position 67,503,918 of record OZ010579.1, read on the forward strand.
TTCTTTGTCCAAAAGCATCAGTGTGACATGGTTTGTGAAGTGGGGTTCATCATGGTCAGTTTCATTACAACCCATTTCTATTTAAACAATGTTTTATTGTCCAAGTACTTATGCTAATACCCATTGTATCCAAACATTTGGTGATGTCTTTCAAAACAACACTTGGGTTTATATTAACCACTTGACACAGTTTTTGTGCAGTTCTCAGTGGCAATTTGGGTTTACTTCCATGCCCAGGCAAATTCTCTGTCATGCCAAACTGTTTAAATTTCTTTATAATGGACTCTACCATAGATCTAGGTATAGTTAACTGGTTCAAAATAGTGCTGTAACTATTTCCCAATTTGTGGAAGTTAATAATTCTCTGTCTCAACTCAACGCATTGTCCTGATGAAACAAGACTTTTTCATCAGGTTTTTATAGCCTTTTTTTAACTGCCTCAGCAAGTTGGCATAGATGATGTGACTCAATTGAAGATAGTCAATAAATACAATACATTTTGCATCCCAAAAATCTGAGGCAATCACCTTCCCTGCAGATGAAAAGACCTTAGCCTTGTTTGGAGCAGGTGAGGAGGGGTGTTTCCATTGCATGGATTGTCTCTTTTGAGAGATTTTGTCTCTGGATCAAAGTGATGAATCCAACACACATCTTGAGTTATGAAATAATCAAGGAAAATATCTGGATCTGCTTCAAACAATATCATATTTTTCCGTGATGTGATCAGACTGGTGCACTTTTGATCAGGTGTCAGAAGACATGGTTACCCACTGAACAGAAACATTTGTCATGCCAAGTTCATTGTGCAGAATATTCTCAATTTTCTCACAGGATATCGTAATAGCTTGGCTATTTGATTTATAGTCAATCACATGTCATCTATCGCCATGTGGTGAACATGATCAATGTTTTCCTTGAAGGTGGCATCCTTGGGTCATCTTCAAGACTTTCTTTTCCTCTTAAATTTAGCTGACCACTTTTGCATTGTTAGTAAGTTGGGGAATCATCCCCTAATGTAGCAACCATGTCAGCACGAATTTCCATGAGGGCTAATTCCTTTTACTGCAGGTATCTGATAACACCAAAATGCCAAATTTTATTTATTTTCAAGAGAAGTCACTACTTGATACATTTGAAGTCTTCTTTCAACAGTCAGATGTCAGTTTACCTGGAAAGAAATAATGCAGTTATTAATAAGAAGAGATGAAATTAATGCATGCAAGATTTCATCTCTCTAGTATCACTAGGCTGACTATAAAGTCAGCCTATGAACTTTTCAGCCCACCCTACTTTTTTGGAGTATTTGATAAAAGAGGGTTTCTATTATTTATGTAGTAAACTAAGCAAACTTTAAACTAGCTAAAAAAAACTGCAGTCTAAGCTTCAAACAAGAATAATATTTTTTAGTGAATCTAAGAATGTTTTAAAATCCAAAAGAACATGATGCTTATGCCAATAAATGAAAATGACATTTTGAAAATCATATGAATATCAACAACTTTATTTTTTGCATTGTGCTAAAAATAATTATTATTCCTTCAAAATGCCATGTTATCATTTTTATATTTTACTCAATTGTTGAATATAACTGAGAATGAATAATTGAAGTAACCACATTATTGGTTGATAAAATGAAAGCAATCAGTTACCTTGTAAACCATAAAGCTGAAAATAAATATCACACACACATGTGACACATCTGAACAGTTTTGCTAAGCATGAAGAAAGTTTTATAAAAAGCGCCTACTTTTCTTTTAATACAAATGTCCAGAAGCAAAGAATATTCAATGTTAGCATCATTAACCCTGCTAGATGATAAAAATGAATAATATTGAAATTCCTCCTTGTTTCTCCTGAAAAATGACCCATTATGCTTATTGGGGAATAGTTATGTAGATAAGTAGACAGGTTATAGATAAGTAGACAGGGGTTAAAATGACAGAATCAATAGAAAAAATTAAATAAATAAAGAGAAGGAAGAAAATTTAAGCTGAAAATTTTTTTTTTTTTTTTACTGTTTTGAAAATCAGCTGGTAATTTGCTTCCAATCTTCTATTTCATTCAGATTACATCAACTTTTATCTCCAAAGTAATTTGGAATATCAAGGATCAATATATCTTAGAAGAGAAAAAGAAAAAATTAAGTAAAGGGAAAAAATGGTTTTCATCAGATTTAAAATGATGGAATAAATAAAGCAAAATACATAAAAAAATACTTGAGATAACCAAAAAAAAAAAAAAAATGAAAACTAAGTTAATCTTCTAATTCAAATTAGGCACCTTAGATCTGAGACAAGTTTGTGTAATTTTAATTGAAATCCAAAGAGGATACTGAAATGTTTTCAACTCATTTTCCAAAATCTAACCAAGCAAGTTTTTTTTTTGGGGTCATGGGAATGAAATAGAAATAAATTATTAAATGTTTAATCCCTTATATTTATGACAAGCAACACTGCAGTTTGTAAGGCATGAACATGCAAGCAGTAGTAGATTAAGAAAAAGTCATTTTGCTAAAAATTCAATTTGTTTATTTTTTTTTTTTTAGAAGCTCTAAGTGTTCAACAGAGTATTTTCTAGAGTAGTATTTGTGGTCATTCAGGACTAGTACACATTGTCAAATTCCCCCAGACACAGTACAAGCAGAGACCTGAATGTAATGTGATGCTTAAAACAGTGCATACATAAGTTACGAGCAACTTGATCATTCCCCCACGGTAAATGTGCAATTAAGAGACACAAGCAAATTCCTCAGGTTAAACAGACATAAGCACCATAAATATTGCTTTAGTTCATTTAAATTTTATAATTGTAATATAGAGGTGCTCTATCTAAGTCATCCAGACAAATCGTGCTGTTTCTGGGAGCATATGAGATAGGTAAAAGATGGGTTGAAATTAGGCAATAATTGATCAAAGATAATTAGATTATCAGTATCCAACCGAATGTTAACATCTTCTCAAATAATGGATAAAAGCAATATTAGCAATGACTTGCCAGTTCATACAAATAGGAAATGTATAATAAAGAAATAGTGGATGAAAGTAGCATTACTAGTGATAGTGATTAATTCATTCAATTAAGTAGGATACAATATAAAAATATTTTAAATGGATGCCTTGCAACATAAAATCAATTCATTTTTAGTAACTTTTAAATTTCATAATGAGAAGAGTGAGTTTGAAGAAGAGGATGAAAATCTTTGAAATGTCAGAAAGAATGAGTCAATGTGAAATTGCCAAGGAGCTGAGTTACTCTATTCTAGTGATCAAGAAGAAGTATGCTGATGTTGGAAGCATTTTGGATAGAAAAAACAGGGATAGACCTTCAAAATGAAACAAAAAGATATCAAAGAAGGCCAAATTAGATTATCAGTATCCAACCTAAAGTCAGTTAATAGATGAAAGCAATATAAATTGTGAGGTGTAAGTAAACAATGTAGAGATATTCTAAATGAATGCATTACAACAACACAATCAACATAAAAAGAACATTTGCTGTGGGAGAAGGAAAAATGGGCAACAGTGATTAACTAGTTTGTCATGTTGATCATTACTACTAAGTAACCAAGTTGTGAGTTTGCTCCTTACTAGGTGCTCCAAACTTGTGGTCTTGTTCTTAGTAAATAACAAGTGACGTTTAGTGATGAAAGAAAACTTGAACTACATTCTAATACCAGAGAGGATATCTAAAGATCATTTGGTACAAAAAAACAAAACAATTGCTGATATACAATGAAGTGTATAAATTTTGATTGTAGGAGTCAAGTAGTTTAGGACTACATCAAAATCAGCGGGACAAGAAAGTTGTGTGATAGTCGATAGTAAAAAAAATGTTATTTTGCTAAGATCCCCCCCCATATTATCAGTGGTAGAAAGGGAAATATTTCAATATGTGCACTTTGCTATAGATCACTTGCAAGAAAAAGTTTTCCAGTGATTAAGATATTGCACTGTTAAAGTTTGACTAATGTGAAGAGGTGAAAACTGAATCCCAAAGAGCTTACAGGAGGCATCTAGGCATCAGATGTTGATTTGAAGTTATAGCTTGTGGCAATGGGGTTATACGAAATACTTTAATGTCACTAAATATATAAAGAAATTTAATGCTACATTTCCACTAGTGACTCATATATTTTGTATAGTGAATTTTCAGCATCACCATAAATTCGAGATCTGTATTTCCTTTCATTCTGTATCAATGTGAATGCAACAAACTGTACCACAATAGTTATCGTTAAAATACATTGCCCAAACTTTACAGCTTCTTACTAAAAATTAAACTTAAGTGGCTCATTTTTATTTCTCACCACTGTAGATTGGCAGGCAGAATATTTTGTATCTCAGATTTGCAGAGGAAATTACAGAGCAGATATACCTTGGATCACTCAAAGTAATTCAAACACTGCATTTTGCTATATGAGAGCATGCTGAAAGATTCTCATCAGACCTACTTGCCAAAAGCACTATTTTAATGACGAGCATCAGCATATTGAATTTGTGAAATGGGTTAGGCCAAAAACTTTTCAGCACCCCCTTGTACATATGTACAAGGAGATACTTTTCTCTTCACTTTGATAAAAAATTGTTATTTGTAATGCAGCAAATATATCTTTGACAAAGCTATCAATAAGTTTGTAGTATAATAAAATAAGGATAAGGATTTTTGCACACATATTTATTTTTCAGCATAATCTTCTTCCTTTTCAATGCACTTAATTCAGTATTGAATATTAATCACATAAATAAAGACCCAAAAATTTCAGGTCAAAATACCCTCTTTCCCTTAACTTAGTTGATTCCTTGTTGGTATTCAACCAATCCTGTTTTTTGGGGGTTTTTTTATAAAAATATTTATTAGTTAATAATATGAAATAATTAAAAATGTAAATAAACAAATATATCATTTAGGTTTGTCTTACATACTTTTGAGGGAAGTGTATTTTAAAGAAAGCCAAATGGTCTATAAAAAACTTGATATATTTTGTTTGTAAAATTTTCTATTTTTAGAATTGTCTGTTAAAGAACCATCAAAATTATTTCAGTCAAGATGGATTGTTTCAATTTCATTTTTCAAATTAAAAAAATATGTATAATTTCTGTTTATTATCCAATCAAAAGTGACAGCTTATGCCCACATAAATTTGAAGTTAAGGTCTGTCTGGGGCCCCTTTGATTGTTATAAAAAGAGAAAGGCCAACAGATAAGCTTTAGAAGGTATTCAAAATTCAACAAAGAAAGTAATCAAATTTCAAGGCAGAAGGTGGTTGGCAGCTGGAGGGATGGAACCTGCTGGTTGTGAAAGAAGGTATTCAAAATGCAAGGAAGAATGTAATCAAATTTCCAGGCAGAAGGTAGCTAGACAGCAGAAGTGGGTGATAAGTCACACAAAGAAATGGAACCTGATGGCTGCAGAAGAAAGTCTCAAATTTCAAAGGAGATCAAATTGCCAAACAAAAACTAAATATTTCAACCAAGATGAACTGACAAAAAAATAATTAATGTAGAAGGTAGAATAAAGATGCAAAAGTGAAATCAATTTTTGTTTGCCTCCTGAGAATCATAATCAAAAAGAAACTAAACCTGTTATTAAAACTGTGTTATATAAAAAGTCCTTATGACATTGATATTTTGAATATTGCTGAAGTTCCCTTTGTGCTTTGATTTTTCTTTGTCTTTCTTTTAGGTGGGTGTACCTCTTTTTTCAAAAAAGTATTTTTCTCTTTTATTCCAAATTTGTTATTACTTTTTCAAAGTTTTTCCATTTTTTGAAGATTGTTTTGAAATCTTAAAATCATGTGTATATTTCTTGATATGTTATACTGCTTTATGTTTTTAATAATGCATACAAAAAGAAATTTTTGTGCAAGCCTATCTTGTAAAATATTGTATTTGTTTTAATATGTTTTATAATAAATATTTGTTCTTTTAAATTTGCCATAGTAGTCAAGAGTCTTGTTTGCACCTTTTTTAACATTCAGGCAAAGAGAGTGGATGTTCTCTCTTCTTCCATTCCTTACCAGAAAAAAAAACAAATTATTTTATTTTTCACTACTACACACTAGAGCACATGTTAGCTGAACAATCACTATTTTTTTAAGGTCAAAGGAAAAATTAAATTACTTCTGCCACCCTGCCATTAATAATCTTGTCATTGTTCAACTACCATTTTTTCTTTATTTGAAAGAGTCATCATTGCTGTGTGTTTATATGCAGCAGCCCTGTATGCATGGTTGTTACAAATGTATGCATGAATCTTTAAATCCCATGGATGAAGTGCAAGTTAACAAATCAAACAGCAGTATCTGACAGAAGTGCAACACTGAGATCTGAAGACATATTGGGATGGCCAAAGACACATTCCAAAAGTTAGGCAGAGTATTACAAGACAGGAGGATTTCATTGGTAACAATGAAAAGTGTACTGCACTACTACATGATATCTGTCCTCCTTTATGGTAGCGAATGTTGGACAATTTCCTCAAAGATGAAGAAGAGACTCAAGGCAATGGTGGTATGGTTCTACAGAAGGGTGCTAACGATAACATGGACTGAACATGTGAGCAACGATGAGGTTTTGGAGAGGATGCAAACAAAGAAGAAACATACTTAACATCAGGAAGAGGCAGCTGAAATTTCTGGGACACATAATGAGAAAAGAAGGCTTTGAAAATCTGATGCTCTCAGGATGGATAGAGGGACAAAGGGAAGCAATGCGTGACATAGTGGACTTAAGCAAGCAGATGGTATAACAGGGTCTGGGGAAAGTAGCAAAAAGACAAAACTTATTGAGAACTACAAGGAATAGCAGGAAGTGGCTATAATCGCCTACGTCCTGAAGGAAGACAGCACATAAAAGAAGAAGAATATAATGATATACTTTAAGAAAAGAAAGACTGTTTTGCATTTGAACATAGAGCAATCAGGATCTGATTAAAAATCAAACAAAATGAATGAAAAGGACAAGAAAAGCTAAGGAAAAATCATCACTTAATATCTGTTTATATTTCTACATTGTTCAGACTGTTGTCCTTATCTTTGTTGCTATATTCATAACGTTTTGGCTGCTGTAAGATTCAGCTTTCTTCAGGTGATTGCAATTTTGAACTGAACCCTTTATTTTGTCCACTGGGGAAGATTGTTTTAGTTCCACAAGCCATGTCTTTTCTGGATGTCTCAGTTATCTCCCTTTAACTCAACTCTCCAAGTTTTACAATTTTTGGGGTCAAGTCACTGGATTCAATCAACACTTTTATCCACTTGGCCATGTGTCCTTGAGAAGCCAAAACATCCATTAAAAGTTAGCATTATCCCTGGAAATCTATGTTGAGTGTTTGGTAAATAAGAGTGGCTCTAGATATAAAATAATTTTCTTAAAATCTTCAAATGATGCATCTGAATTTATACACTCACTCAAAGTAGTTTATTTAAATCACAAACAAACAGCACTATGCTTGGTGAATAGAAAAGGCATGTCATTTTACTGCATTTTTTCTCTTGTAGAAATTAATAAAATTAACTTTCAAGCACTGAGGTTACCTTAAAAAGATCAACTTAGAGAAGACTTGAATGAATTCATTGGTTCTTTCAATGAAGAATTATTTTGGAAGAGAATTGTTTATTAGATTCTGAAGCAGAATAAATGTATAGCCGAAATTTTTTTTAACATTATTTTTGTTTTTTAATTTATTTTGATTTCCAGTTTTATGTCGAACAAAATAATTAAGAAAAATTATTATGTCTGTTGAATAAAGAAAACTAAGTATCAATAAATGAGTCCAAGCATTAACAAGAAATGCCAAAATATAAAGATTAAATATAGTTCTATGGATCATATTTCCACAGTTGCTCTCAGTTATAGGTGAGAGACATTTTTCAGAAAATTCTTAGATTTAAAAAAAAACAAAGTAAAAGAACTATGTTAAAACTTTACAATTTTTCAAATGTTCCCAATCTGCTAATGGTATCTTTTAATATGAGTGTATATATGTGGGTGCGATGGATATCCTCAGCTGTGGTGAGAGTAATTCATCTAGAAGGCAAACTCTGACATAAATCCAAATGGGTAGACAGAGCTATCTCAATGGTCATCTATTTAGGTGAAGGAAATGCTGATATAAAATCAACCATTTTAAACATATGACAATACTTATTAATTTAATGTCACATGTCACTGAGGGCTGCATCCCTTGGTGACCAACCAGGCTGAGGTAAAAAAATTGTTACTGGTAAAAAAATGTCTAGTCAGCCACTTAACCTATTATCAATAACAAGTAAAAAATCTAAAAAACTTAAAATATGTTTCAAATGAAAAATAGGACTGATCAATGTCCAGTCAGGATCTGATGATTTCAGGGTGAATTTAATTTTACAACAATGCATGAATGCAGACATTGATGCTGATTGAATGTAAGAGGTGCTTGGTAGTAACCTTTGGGATATTACTTTTATTGGACTGGCCTAAAGGAGAAAAGACAATGTAGAGTTGAAATTGTAATATACAGATCATCTGCTATTGTAAAAGATACTAGTCAGAAAGACTGATGGCTGCCAATATAGTTGTGTTTGGCTTTAAAATCCAAGTGATACTAGCCTATACTGAAATAAGTGTTGTTTCCAAAAAAAGCATAACTTCTACAGAAGGTTAACTAAATTTTGTGTACTAAAAAAAAAAAAAAAAAAACTTCAGAAAACTGTATTAATGGAGATTTCTAGTATTTTTGAATGTCATTGTTTCCTTTGAAGGGAAGAAAATGTCACCATTTCAAACAAAAATCTTAAACTGCAATGAGAAACTCTTATTAAATTATTGTTATGCATAATGATATTTTGTCATGATCATCCCATTAAGCATCATATCATTTGGCATGGCCCAAATAAAATGACCAAAATGTTTATTTACTTCAGGATCTCCAATTCTTGGTTTAGGCAATTTGTGACAGATGTCAGAGTATAGAATTCCTACTTTGAATTAAACCACAAACTTCTAGTAAGCTAACTGATAATCTCATCCAGCATTTTGTTAGATGATGTTATTCATTTACATAAACCACAGGATATCCCTAAATATAATGTCCAAACTCTTAAAAATTAAAATATAAGAATAGAATTTTGTAAACTAGAATTCAAAGTGACATCCCTAAATCTTAACCCAAAGTATAGTAGGGTCAGTTGGGCACCATCTCTGAGAAAAAGAGCACTATGACGCAATTCACCACACCAAAAATTTGGAAATGGCATGCTGTACTGCTTGGCATTTGCACTGAAAGTTCCAATACGAACATTTCAGAGTGTTTGGGTGTCAATCTGAGGACAGTGCAGAGGATTCGGAAAGAGTTAGATGAGTCTAATGGTGATTACGAAAGTACAGTAGCTCAGAAAACTCACTCTGATCATTTTGATAAGCAAGAACTCAGAGGCCTACATCAAGTGCTTTGTGGAGATACTACTGTCCTGGGTCAAGAGGGTGGCTGCTGGAAGACCCTATATCTGGCAACAGGATGCTGCACCATGCCACATATACAGGAGAACCCAGTCATGGCTGTCAGATAATTTCTGCGCCCACATCACTTAACTCCCGACTGCAACCCTCTTGATTATTGTGTGCTGTGCAATTGAGTGAGAGACCAACAAAACTGCTTGTAACACCAAAGATGAATTGATGCCAAGGATTATGGCAATATTCAGCAACAAGGAGACAGTCCAGAAGAGTTGCAAGAGATTCTGAAGTCGTCTGGAGGCCTGATTAAAGTCAATAGTTATTTTATTGAATAAATTTAACTCTTTAGTATTTCAAGATATTTTTGTGTAATTTTGGTAAATATATCTGTTAAAATGAGATGTCATTGTTATTTTCATTTTTGCAAAATTTAGATGGCAATTTATCCGTTGTACCCTGTAAAAAAAAAATGTTTTTCAATAATGAAAACTATATCTAATAATTTCTAGTAAAGAATATTATCATGGAAAGTAACATGTTTCCTTGAAATATGTTTAAATAGTCTAACTCACCAGCTCGGACTCCACGAGAGGTTTTCACTGGTTCTATCACTCTTCGTTGTCCACCAACAATTTCATAATTAGGGAAGTAATTGTTTATATCCACTGGCTGATCTGGGCAATCCAGCACAGCATAATCTATGTATGGGAAGAGAGCTGAAAATAGTCAAAAGCAATATATGTATAAGATTTACTACACACACTGACATACAAAGGATATCTTTTTTCAGAAATAATTTAAAATCACTTGCATATGTAAACAAGAATATTTATAATAACATAACAATGAAAAGATGTTTAGAAAGAAAACAAATTTGCTTTGTATTTATCACTAGATATTTATCTATGTTTAGTTTATTGTTTTTGTTGAGAAAAATTAGTTTGTTAAATTTTTATCTCTATCTTTATTGTTTGCATTTTCCCAGTATTTTGCTGCTGCTTATGATGATGATGAAATGGAATGGAAAAATGATCTGATGTAATGGATAATGTTCTAAATCATTCTAAGAATATTCAATGTAAAAAATAGAATTAACTGAAATTATGCAACACTGTGATGAGGCATGGTGGAGTAATGGATAGCATCTTGGATTGAGGAATTGGAGTTGAATCCATTACATTCACTTACATGCTAATGCCCTTGGGAAAGGTATGAATCCTCTTCTTCTCCCCCCCCCAGATATGGGTAAATAGCAGGACAGACTGGGTTCTATAGCCTTGGATGGCAACTGGTCTACAGCAGAAAGAAATGACAACCTACTGTGGGAAAAAAATCTGCCTTGTCAGTCATGTATCAAAGATTGCCTAAGCGTGTATCATGGATGGCATGTAACTGACTAATGCAATACTGTGCCAAATGTCATTAAATCAATAAAAATGAATATATTAATAAATAGTAAAATTTAATCCTGAACAAATATTTAATAATATTTTGCCTTAGTAATATATCATCTAATATGTAATAATAGAGAAGAAATATTTCAGAAGTTTAAAAATTTTAATTTCCAATAATAATTTACTTAGAAAACTAAGAGCAAAAAAGTTTATAAAAATTGAGTTTCAGTTTCATGTGTAAGGAAGTGCTAATGCATTATGTGTCTACCCCCAAATAGTTCAACTTGTCAAAAAAAATAAATGAGGGATTATTTTGACTCATTGTTGGTTTTAATAAATAAAAGAATTTACATTGATAAGGAACAAAAGAGAATGAAGTTAAATTAAGAAAATGAAAGAAAATCTTTTTTTCCTTCTTAATATCTTTATATAAAAGCAGAAGAGTAATTTTCAGAAACAGTAAATGGTTGTATTTTTATGTAAATATTTTCTGAAAGATTCTTACAGCACTGGGAATGTAATTTTGTTAAGATCAGTAAATACTTTGATTATTTGCCAAAATTTCTAATTCAGCATCCCTCTTTTTTGCCTTTAATATCTTGCATAGTTTCTTAGCATTCTTTGCTTTCATGAGCTCCTCTTAATTCTCAAATTTTCTTTCAGATTTATGTCATACATCAGAGAAATAATGATGAACTGAAAATGACTGTGATCCAAAATTAGGAATCAATCAATAATATATATTTGATATATAAAGCACAGATAGTGCTCGGTGGTAGGATTATGAATTTTGTGTTGTTGATGTTAGAAGTGTTATCAATGGTGTCTATTTTTTGGGTATTTGTGGAGACACCACTTTATAGCACTTCTAACATCAACAACACAAAATTCATAACCTACCCTCTTTCTACAAAATTTATAAATAAATTAGTTATCCTTAATTCTAGAATCTTTACCACCACATCCAAGACAATCAGAGATATAATTAGGAAGAAAATCTAAAAGCCCATATCTATGAACATAAAATTTAAGCGACCAGTTAAATTTGCTTGTAATACACAGGAACAAAACTGGTCATAACTTAAAAAAAGAATATAATTCTTTACATCAAAAGTACTTAAAGGGATTACTTATAAATATTTTACCAACTATAAACACACATTAATAACATTATATTACATCACCAACCTTTATTGAATTCATCCTTAATGGATGTTTATCTAAAAGAAATGGTATGTACATAAAAATGTTCCCAAATCAACGTGCAAAAAACCACAAAATAATGTCTACAAGAAATACACACAATTACAAATTATCATTTGAATCTCACATAGTCAAACTCAAATTATTATACACTTACATACATAAAGTAATATTTACAGTTTTACATCATAAATTATACTAACATTTGTTTAACAAGTCATATGCATATGAAACCTGATTAATCAGTAAAAATAAATGAACACAAAGTAAAAATACCAGAATTTTTTTCTTCTTTTTCTCCATATCTCATTTTCTGCTGAAGTTTTAATAAAAGTGAAACATGTTAGATTGATAAACATTTCCTATTTGTTCTTTATCTTATTCTGTTGGATCCCAAACCATATTTGACCTGTATTTGATATGTATAATTGGTGACATAATGCTAACAATTTGAGTATATTCATAAACCAGTTATTAATTGAATATTATCATCTTTGACATAATCTTCAAATATCATCTTCAGTAATAATATGTGAAACAAACAGCAATAGCAAAGGAAAATACTCAAAGTCAATGAAAAAATGATAAAAAAAAAGAAAAAAAGAAAAAAAGAAAAATCAAACTAGAAATGTAGAGTTAAACAAACTAAACAAAAAATAAGGGAAAAAGGAAGATGAACATGAAATGAGAAGAAAAAGCTACAGGAAAAAAAGGAACAAGTTGAAACATGTATGATCCCTAACTGACACAGACAAACAGTAAATGCTCACATTAAAAGAGTGAATTGAAGACATTACCAAATGTAGGGACAAGCTATTAATGCTAATCAAGAGGGTACTATGCAAACCTGTAAGATTTGAAAATAAAAAAAATATTGCCAACTGTTACTCTGGCATATACTGATGATTTTCAAGAAGAAACAACAGAAAATAATGCATTTGCTTCAAAATATAAAATATGAAAAAAGAGTAGGCAAAGAAGCCATAATAACAGGTTTTTTAAAACATTTTCAGGATTAGCACAGTTATTTACCCAGTGCATATGTAAAAGAAAGTAACCTGAAATCTTCAATTTAGCAATTAAAAGATCATAATAAAAACCTTGATAAGTTACCACCTTATTATTACTATTGAACCTATGTAATCATTCTCAGAAGGACTTACAGATTAACAAACACCTTAGATGGAAATCAGCTATGAGAACAGGCAGTTCTTAGTTGTACTTAGTCAAGAGTAGACAAGCCACAAAAATAGATCAAATATGAAGAATATAAACGATTGAGTTTTTCCTTTGTTGACTATGAAAAGGCATTTGACTCCATATGACTAGATTTTAACTTATTAATAAAGCTGGCTATTAACAAAAATGATATAAAGTTATTGAGAATATACATGATAGTAACACTGCAATAATTCAACTATAGAAACACAGCTAAAATAAGTATTGGATAAAGTGTGCGACAAAGAGGTATAAATTTTACATAAATGATTTCCAGCACATTTTGAAAGTATATTCAGGAAAAGTCACTGAGAAAGAATGGAATTAAACATAAATGAAAAATATATGAAATCAGCTATGATTTGTTCACATCTTAATAATATCAGAAGGATTCGATAAATTACAAGAAATGCTAAATGGTACAAAGAAAGTTTCAATGTACATTTAGGAATGAATAGAAATAAAGTAAAAAATAATATTCAGTTGTACAACAGAGCAGGAAAAGCTAAAAGTCTAGCAATATATCAACACAAGACAGGTGATAGCATTGTGAAAAAATATTAAAATGTAATGGAAATATATACCTATATATGCATGAAGGGGAGCTAAAGATTCTTAATTCAAACAAAATGGGATTCAAAACAATTTTGATATTTGGTCATTTTGTCAAGTGTTGGGAAGTTGGTATTAAAACACCCTTCTCATATCTGTGTGTGTGTTTGAGAGTAACAAAGACAGAAATCTATAGACACAAATATTTGCATATTAGTATATTTCTGTGTTATCCAAAATTGTTTATTTCCTCAGGTCAGAATTAAGTTAAACAAACTTCTTGAAACAGAAAATAAACCCGAAAAGATTTTCCTTTGCTTGGTTGCTGAAAGATAATCACTTGCCATAGAAATCACAGTTCAAGATTCAGATAAATGTCGAGGATCATACATGTTATGCGCCTAAATTTTACCTTTGTAATTGTTTAGCTTCATTTTTGCAATATGAATATGAAAACATTTACTGAACATCGGCTTTTAAAAATATTTCATGTTTAAATGAAATTTGTTATAAAAAAAGATAGGCTAAACAACAGAACACATATTCAGATGCTGTTGGGGTGGGACATTTGAATAATGCATGAGCAATAAATGCATGTAACAATGCCACATGGGTGATAATTGTTTTTAAAAAATTGTCAATTTACAATAGGCATTGCTATCTAAGTATTTGGATTTTGTGTAATATTTTATATCTCATGTATAGGTAATTTTTAAATGCAGGATTAATCACTAAAGAATAAAATGATAGTATGATACTATAATAAACATATGTAGTATATACTGGTCTCTTTTAATAACATCAATGGTGGAAAAGTGTCGGATAATTGTATTATTTGATTTAATGAAAGCAGTTAATTTTAATGAGTAGGGAAAATAACTGTTTTCACTTCACATGAACCCTAAATAAAAAAGAAATATTTCATCATTTCCTATAATTCCTTGTATAAACAAAATTCATGTTCTGGTTTCATTAGAAAAAAATTGCTAGTCAATTGTCTGTGTGCATACCAACATATTAAATGGGATCCATGAGTTCTGACCAAATTAATGAAATAAAAAATATTCAAACACAAACAGTTCACTATGATTTTACACATTGCCTCTATGATAGTCTTCCTATTAACTGAACCTTGATTTGTGTTAATGTACCAACTAAATTTTAAGGATTAAGAATTAAATCAATTTCATCAATTCCTGCCTTGATTCTAAACTTAAGAGCATAGTCTAGAAACTTGCAATCTGCTATAACTTATTGTTGTGGTGTCCTCCCTCTAAAGAGACTCTTCCACCTACTATAAGATTAGTAGGAGAGAAGGCCTTAGGGAACAGTTGAATAGAGTGAACGCTGAGTCAACCGACACACTCACTAATCATGTAATACTCTTCTGTTGTACTTACTGTTTAATATATGATATATCTGTAACACTTGTTTTGTTAACTATTTACTTGGTCACAACATCTTGGCAATGAAGGATTCGAAGAAACAGACTTCACGTTAAATCATAAAAAATTTTTTTTTGCCAGTGTCTGCAATAGTGATGAAGAAAGAAATTCTAATCAAACTCTATGACAAAAGGGTATCCAGTGTTAATTACAACAATGACAATGAAAAAAGAAACTCCTCAAAACAAAAGGATTTCTACAAGTTCTATTCAATGGTTGGGAAGAAGGTTGGAGGACCTTGTTATTTTTATATTCCAATAAGTCAGTAAAAGAACTGTACAAGTCAAACAGACTTATTGTTTTCGCTAATAGGGTAAAGTGAAAATTTACCCCCTCTCCCGCTTTTAATTTTTTTAGTAAAAGAATCGTACAAGTCAAACAGACTTATTTTTGGTTAAGAAGGTAAAGAGAAAAAAATTCCCCCTCTCATTTCTTATTTTTACGCAGTAAAATGGACGAATTGAAAAGTGTAATGCTAGAGTTGATGAAACATCAATAGGAACAACAACTACTGTTGGAACAGAAATATCAAGAAAAACAAGAAAAATTCCAACGAGAACAAGCAGAATACCAGAAGAAATTTGAGGAATTGCACCTAGAAATTCAGGTTAGACAACAGAAACTTGAAGAAATGCTCCTTCAAACACAGAATGAGCAAAGGCACTTGTATAATATATCAATCAAAAGATAAAATGAGGACAGCGAAAACGCGTTCTCTCAAAATGCTATATGGAGTTCTATTGAAAACTTCATTTTTGCACCTGAAGAAGAAATTCCATTCGCTTCTTACTTTAAACGTCACGAGGACTTCTACAATACGGATTGTGCAAATTGGGGTGACTATAAAAAGGTTCGCCTACTCCCCAGGAAATTAGGCACAGCAGAATATACTAAGTTTATTAACTATATTTTTCCTAAGAAAACCAACGACTTGAAGTATAAAGAGGCGGTTCAATCATTAACAGAATTCTTTAGTCCAAAAACATCACTGTTCCACAAGCGTTGTAAATCCATGAATCTCACCCGCAAAGAAGACGAAGATTATATTACTTTCGCGAGTGTAGTCAATAAACACTGCGATGACTTCAAATTGGCAGAGTTAAGCGCTAATAATTTTAAATACCTGATTTACGTCCAGAGTCTGATTTCAGCAAAAGACGCCGAAATACGTCTGAGGGTACTCGACAAGCTTGAAAACTAGCCCGACGTTACTTTACAGCAAGTTGCCGAAGAGTGGCAACGTTTCGTGAGCGTCAGAGAGGATTCGAAAAACATCGAACAGAGTGGCGTGGCTCACATTAAAGAAATACGCAAAAGAAAAATTAAAAAGGGTCAACCAAAAAATATTAAAGTTACTTTGCCGTCAAAACCATGTTTTGGGTGTGGTCAATTACATTGGTATAGAGATTGTCCTTTTAAAGATGAAAAAGGTTTTAATTGCGATAAATTGGGACACAAAAGTTCTCACCGCAGGATTAAGGACAAGACAAAAAAAAGTTTAGTAAAAATTGCCAAGTCTGAACCAGAAAGTCGTAACATCAGGAAACACGTTGAAGTGCAAATATTTAACAAAAATATAAGGCTACAGCTTAATTCGGGTTCAGACTTATCCATAATTATTTATCAAACATGGAAAAAACTGGGTAAACCGACTTTGTTAAGAACGAACCGATTAGCTAAAGGTGTAACTGGTGACCCTATTAAGTTTATGGGCGAACTTAAAACGAACGTAAAGGTAAAACTTTAAAAGTAAAGGCGTATATTATGAAGAATACGGGTAATTTGTTCGGGATTGATTTGTTAGAACAATTTCAGCTTTGGGATATGCCTATTAACTCATTATGTAAAAAAGTCGAAAATTTGACTGACGAACCAGAAAAGTTGAACTAAAAAAAATTCCCGACGTTTTCAGTGGAGGACTAGGAAAAAAATGTCTGTAAAAGTTCGAGTTAAAGCCAGACGTAAATCCAGTTTTTAAGAAAAAACGTTACGGTTCCATTTGCCTCGGTAAATCAAATTGACGAGGAGTTGAGTCGCATTGAGGAAATGGGAGTTCTGGCAATGGTTGAATATAGTGAATGGGCATCTCCCACAATTTATATTAAAAAAAGAAAAAGAGCAAAGAAATTCGTGTATGTGCTGACTTCTCTACGGAGCCAAACAGTGCACTAAAGGATCCAAGTCCAGAGGAGATATTCGCTAAGCTCAGTGAAGGAAAATATTTTTCTAAGATTGACTTAAGCGACGCATATCTACAAATACCCGTGGAAGAGAAATGCTCGAAACTCCTTTGCATAAACATCAACAAGGGTTTATACAAAGTTTTAAGACTTCTGTTCGGGATTAAGGTCGCCCCTTCCATTTTTCAACAGGTCATGCACACGATGTTAAATGGTCTGGATTTTGCGGTGGCCTATCTCAATGACGTCCTAATGAAAAGCGAGAATATCGAGGAACACAAATCGCACGTCTAGCGATTCATGAGAATCTAGGATTACGAATTCAAATTAAAAAACGGGAAATGTGAGTTTTTCTTAGAGAGGATTAAGTACTTGGGGCAAATAATTGACAAAGACGGAAGATGTCCTCATCCAAATAGGGTAACGGCAATAAAGAATATGCCAGAACCAGAAAATGTATCGGCTCTTCAAATTTTTTTAGGTCTTGCCAATTATTACAATGTTTTTGTCCCAAGAATACACAGTTTGAGAGGTCCACTTAATGAATTATTGAGAAAAGATAAAGAGTGGGAATGGACAACCAAATGCCAGGATGCATTTGAGAAAATAAAGGGGGTTCTTACATCAGATCTGTTCCTGGCTCATTACGATCCAAACCTTGACATCATTGTGGCCAACGATGCTAGCTCCTACGGCATCGGGGCGTGAATTTTACACAAGTTAAAGGATGGATCGGTAAAGCCAATACCCGATGCACCTAGGACGCTATTACCAGCTGAAAAAGGGTTACTCGCAAATAGAAAAAGAAGTCTTAGGAATCATTTTTGCAGTGACTAAATTTCATAGATTTATTCATGGAAGGTACTTTTTGTTGCAGACAGACCATCGTCCACTTCTTACTATCTTTGGATAAAAAAGGGTCTGCCAACACATACTGCTAATAGACTGCAAAGATGGGGAACCATTCTCCTCAATTATAATTACAAAATGGAGTTTTTCCCATCCACTAAAATCTGTCATGCGGACGTGGTGTCTAGATTGATATGCTAAACCCCTGGAAGATACAGTCATTGTTGCCATAAGAACAGAGGTCGAAATAAAAAGTACCTTGTGCAATACTGTCAGGGAGCTTCCTATAACAATGAACGAGATAATAGACAAAGCGTCCGATGATGAGTTCATAAAGGAAGTAAAGGATAAACTAAATAGTAAAGACCTGAATATCTCAGAAGTTTACTCTGTCTATAACGAGTGTAGTAACCCCATCTACACTACAGAAAAGAACATTAAAAGAATTCCATGTTGGCCATCCGGGAACTTCAAGAATGAAGAATCTGATGAGGAATTTACTTCTACTGGACCAACATGGACAAGGATATTGAAAACACTGTAAGATCGTGCAACGGGTGTGCTTTGGCTGCTAAAACACCCCCGATAAAATTCAATTCTTGGTCGCGGACACACATTGATTTTGCTGGCCCACTTGATGGTTTTTACCACCTTGTAGTAGTTGACAGTTATTCCAAGTGGCCAGAAATATTGAAATGTAAGAAGCCGACCGCGGAGGTGACAAAAAAGTTTTTGCACGAGCTATTTTCCCGTTTCGGAGTTGTTGAATGTATCGCAACAGACAATGCCACACAGTTCACATACTGTGAATTTAAGGATTTTTGTCAGTCATTCCTGATCGGACATATTACCACGGCGCCATATCACCCAAGAAGTAATGGACAGACAGAGCGTTTTGTGGACACTTTCAAGAGAGCACTGAGGAAGGAGAGAGGTACTCCCACCGATACATCAGTTTTTGCAGGTCTGTCGTGTAATCCCTAATAGCAGTGCTCCATCTGCCAAGACGCCAGCGGAGGTCATGTTTGCTAGGAAAATAAAATCGACATTTGACTAATTCCTTCCGAGTGAAACGAAAGCGGGTAATAGGAATAAAGTGCTTAAAAAGCGCTTTAAGATCGGTGAAAAGGATTTTTTTTTCGCGCATTTGGGAATAATAAAGCTCACTGGGAGATAGGAACAGTAGACAGACAAATTAGTAACGTGATTTACATGGTTCAGGGACCGAAGTTTATACACGAACGTCATGTAAACCAAATTAGAAAACGGTATGAAAGCGTACTCGACAGGGATCCCAAAGACGTCGTCTTTGACACGCAATATCGCAATCAGTGCCAGAGCTTAGAAGGCCCAAAAGAAAAAGGAAATTTACGGAACCTTTAGAAATTAACCCGAAAAGAAAAAGATATTGAACATCTTTCATTTCATATCATGTCTACAGAAAAAGGAAAAGAATGAGTAAAAAAACCCATCTCACTTATGAACTTTGAATTACCAGAAAAGCACAATACGCACTGGATTATTGGAAATTATTAACATTATAATTTACCATTAAAATTATCCAATTTTTCATTATTGAGGAATAATGAATAGAGGCCTTAATAAATAGGTAACACATAAAATGTTTGTCGTAAAACTAAAAAATGTGAACTTAATAGCTGTATATAGCTTTTTCAAACTGGTTGTTTCTGATTTTTTTTTTTTTTTTTTTGTGAAAAAAGGTTTATTTGGTTGAATAAAAGTATTGTGTGGTAATTATAAAAAAAACAAAAAAACAATCCATACGGAGTCAGGCTGAAAAGGAGGAGTTGTGTCCTACCTCTAAAGAGCCTATGTTGGACTCGAATAAATTGAACGCTGGGTCAACCGACACACTCACTAGTCGTGTAAAACTCTTCTGTTGTACTTACTATTTAATATATGATATATCCGCAACATTTGTTTTGTTATTTCTTTAACCATTTGCTTGGTCACAACACTTATGAATGACATCAAATATATATTTAACAAGCTGTATAACCCATCTTTGACCAGGATTTCATTACTGGGAATTTTTGCCGTTCAGTTGGAGCAGTTGAAACTTAAAGTCAGCCCACCTGAAAATCAATATTAGTTACAACAATTGGGTGCAACTGAGGCACATCCTCAAATGGGTGGGGGAGTTAACAATTTGAATGGGAAGGTGGCCCTGAAAAGGGCCGTTTTTACGTTCTCAATCTTACAAGGAAGGAACCTCTTCCATGGACTGTTACGGTGGAAGGAGAGAATTTGGAGAGGGGAGAATGTTTCTTCAGGATGTAGATACATTTTCTATTGTTATTCAACGTGCTGGAAATGATGCCATTTCAAGGGGGAGGTGATGTGATTGAAGGTGGCCTGTGGAAAGAGAGATAGAGGCATTGATTAGCATAAAAAAGATTGTCGGTGTTGTAATGGAAGGCCTGGTTTAACCAACGGTCACTGCTGATCGTTGGTATGCCACGCTGAGCATCCCTCTATGCGCTATTGGCGTTCAGTCTATTTTGATGGGTAACAGACGACTCCGCTGACCATGTGGTAGGAGTAGAAGTAGCATTCAATTGCAAACAATTTCCGCGCTGCTTCTCGCTTTCAGCCTCGCATGCAGCAGCAGATGAAGAAGCGTTTCACATCAGCCATTGAGCTCTATGATTAGAATTCTCACCATCACGCATAGCAGTATTTGAGAATGCCATTCTCCTCAGCCACTGAATCCTTCGATCATCATTTTCAGCTTCACGCGCAGCAGCAGTTGAAGAGGCGTTTCTTCTCCTCAGCCGTTGAGCCCTTCGATCAGCAGTTTCAGCCTCGCGTGCAGCAGTAGCTGAAGAGGCGTTTCTCCTCAGCCTTTGAGCCCTTTGATCGTCATTTTCAACCTCGCCCAGAAACGTTCAGGCATGCTCTTCTGGAAATCTGATGGCTACGTTGATCTTCGGACTCAGTGGCTCTGAGTGAAGCATCCCGAGAGGCATTTTATGATAGGCGAACTGAACGTTCTAAAGACGATTTGTTATCCCTTATTCGCATGGCGGGCATGGCGGCAGTGGTTTTGCGACCTAGGTAAGTTCTTTTCTTTGGTGGCATGTCTTAGGTAGGTATGAATTGTCAAATAGAATGCGTGGGCAAATACCAGAAGAGAATGCTGAAAAGCTACAGGAATCACTAAGTTTGAAACTTTAGGAAAGATTGGAAAAATAAATTTTGAGTCATAAAAAAGCAAGCTTACTTATTACTATGGCGAATGCAATGCAGAAAAATGGCAAGACAATAACAAAATTGGGAACGGCTATAAACGACAATGAAAGCAATGCATTAAGACTGTAGTAGTGGTAGGCTTTATGAAACGGGAAAGGTAACCTCACTTGAGAGAGAGTGAGACTTGGCCAAGAGAAGAGGAATGTGTAAGCAAGGCTGGGCGTACAGAAGTAGAAGCGGAATTGAGCGGTAACAATGAGCTTAGGACTGCATAGACAATCAGTATGACACAGCGACATTCGATTGAATGTGTAAAGGGCTTCGTGCAGCCAATGGGCAACTCGAACAGGTGTCGCACTTCGCAGGTTATGCATATGCGCGTGCATTAGTGTGTGTGTGTCAGCGTGTGACACATTGCGTGACACAGCTTGTATTGCAGAGCCACATGTACACACGTTGCTGCACGCACTAATTATCAAGGTCAGCAGCAACTGATGGGCAACATATGGAGGTGTGAATCACGCCCACACAGCATGAGCTAAAATTGGAAGGTTATGTGTGAAAAAGTAATATTAGGAAATGTATTAGTCAAATTAAACTGAGAGAAGATGAACAAAGAAAACTTGATAAATGGACACACAGAGTTGCAGAATGAGTGGGTTTACTCATATGCAGGCAGAATTGTGCCTAAACGTTGAGGTAATGGAGCATATCACAGATGTCTTGCACCCATAAAACTTATTTTAGGTTCACTACAATTTAGCGGATGTTTCACAGGAAAAATGACGAAAATAGGATGCCTCTGATAAAAGTAATCTTGCTTGAAGCATCATCATCATTACCATGCAAAAAATGTTATTTTTCATGCTTGTTGCCTTGTACAGCTACACATTGAACATCTCTGCAAATGCTATATAACCATCTCTTAATTGCACATATTTTGCATTAGATTTCAACTCTCTAACTTGACTGTACGCTGTTTTTTACAGACATTAAATTTTGGCTTTGATTTTTGCACAAAGTGTAAAAAAAATTTTTTTTTTTTCGACTTATCACTTTCAAGGTTGTAATTTTTTCCAGCCAATTTGAACTCAAAACTGGCACTGAAGAATTATCTATCAAACAAAGAAATCGGATAAAATCTGTGGAAATGCATAAAAAACATCCAATCACACACACACATTTTGAGAATTATATAGATATAGATATATATCCAAGAACAGATAGTAAATAGTAAAACGCTGCTGAGAGTTATAATAGACAGGAAGTAGTGGAGAGCCATTGTCGCCAACAATTTGGACTCAAAATCGGCACTGAAAATCTATCAAACAAAATAATTTCATCAAAATCGGACGAAAACTGTGGAAATGCATGCACAACATCCGATCAAACACACACGCACATTTAGAAAATTATAGATATAGATAATTAATTATATATATATATATATTATAGTAAAAAAAGAAAGAACAGTAAGATATATAATCCGGTGTTCTTATTATTGTTTTATTTTTACAAAACAGTGCTCAATGAAATTAATTATATAAATTTAGCTGCATAATAATATTATTGTAATAATTTAAACTAATTGTTTTTATTAAGGTTTTTATGAAAGATATATATCCAAGAACAAATAGTAAATAGTACAACATTGCTGAGAGTTATAATGACAGGAAGTAATGGAGAGCCATTATCGCCAATAATTTGAACTCAAAACTGGCACTAAAGAATTATCTATCAAATAAACAAATTTCATCAAAATCGGATGAAAACTGTGGAAATGCATAAACTACATCCAATCACACACACATACACACAAAAATTTTGAGAATTATAGATATAAGATACCAATATTTTACATTGTTTCAGTATTATCATACCATCATTATCATTCATTAGACCTTTATAAAAACTTTTATATGAATTTATATTCTTACTATCTCTTTATTATACCCCGCTTCAAGTTAGATCTCTTACTAATTCACTCTTCCTGTCAACTAGATGTGAATACTAAGAAAGTAAAACCCAAAATAAAAAAGTCCTCCTCTGCACAGGGACTCTGTGCCCACAAAAGAAATCCCCTCAAAATATAAATTAACAACATAAAATAAGTCAATTATGAACATTATATGCCAGAAAAAAAACATGAACAAAAGATGAATTTAGGAACATCTACAGTTTGCTTTTAAGGCAGATGCTCATAAATGACTGGGGCAAAATCATGGTGAACAGGTCAGCTGTTGATACCCAGGAGGCTCTCAAAATCACCACCATGACCTTGGTCAAATGACCCAGAAAACATATCCACATAGAAACATTCTGCTCACATTCTATCTATTGGCAGAGACATAATCACAGGCCTGTTATCAATGACCAGAAAGCTCTCAGTGTCACTACACATGACCTGACAAATGCATCAACTCCAGGCCTTACCAACTTTATCTTTCTTTCAAAAGCTACTTCTCTTGCCCACATTGGAGGCATTACACTCACATCCTCTGTATTAGCAATACAAAGAATTTTATATTAACAATTATTTTCTTTTACTTTCACCAAACTAGTGGTACTTGTTTTGTTTATTCTTTTGTGTTACCATATATATGAACAATTCCCATTAATTTATATTGATAAAATCAAAAGGTCTTTTTGTGTTCACTCCCTTATTTCAAAATTATAGTTGATGGACCACTTTAATTTTGTAAAGATAAACAGTATTTTTTCATTCATTGTCAATTAATTGTTTACATTTATATTTTCTACATTAAAAAATTGGCATAGCTAAAGAAGTAGAGAGAAGTTATAACTTAATTATTTCTTTATCAATTGAAAATAAAATCTAAACCTTCAAAATTAATAAGAATTTTATAATCTCTAGAAAACATTTCAAATACAAAAAGTTATGTATTGAAATATATCAAGAAAAATAATTTAAGAGAATAAAAAAATAATTAAGTTTTTGTTTATTGAACTAAAAATGGATTGCTTAAAATGTATCTACTATAGTCCTAGAATAATATTATGACTTTACAATGACTTAGCAATACCTTTTGTTTATGTATGAAAGTTTATTGATCATTTTTATAAAGATTTAAAAAAATGATAAATGTTACATGTTTAGAATAAAACCCAGAAAATATTCTGTGACCTATAAAGGACAAGCCAACAAAATAATGAAAAAAATGATACCATTACCGTTTGTAGTCTGTCATAATTATTAACTGAATTTTGATCTGAAATTTTCACTGTATAATGTTTGAACATGATGATTAATAACGACTATTGAATTAAGTGCATTAAAAAAGAACATGTTCAAGTATAAATATTTATGGTTTAAAATAAGTGCATTTTCATCCCTAAGCTAAAAATATTGATGTACCATCATAACAGAGTAATAATTATCCAAGATCAAATTGTGACAATGAAGAGATGTAGCCTAGATGATTTAAATAAACTAGCATGTCCAATCTATAATGAATTGCATTCAAAACAATAGTTAAATTGCCATTTAATTTGTGCATCTAAACATTTTTTCCTTATTCATCTCAAGTAATAAAAAAGAAGAGTAATCATAATTATATATTATTCTGTTCCTATCTGTATAAACTAAATTAACTGGAAAAGACATGATTCTGTTATGGTACAACCAAATAAAAAAACAAAAATATGCCTTGCAAAAAACGTGTATTTGATTTCATGTCTACTTTTAGGCTTCTTCTGTCACAGCAATATCAAATGCTACTCTCATGTTGGGTGGTAGGCAAAGCACTCATGAAGATGTTTAATTGCTTTGTAAGTAATAGTCTGTTATAATGTCAGGTAAGAATCAGTTTAGTGTATTTTTTCAGATCTGTTGTGTAAAGAAAAAAATAGTGTTTGATGCTTCAACCACCTGTCACTTGAATTAGAGGACAATAAGGAAAGAAAGCTTAAAGGAAAAAAATAAAAGAGACTGTGTCAAAAATAATCTATAAAGAGAAGAGTAAGGAATGTTCCTTACAAATTATAAAAATAATCAGAAGAAAAGTGCTGTCAAGTGATAACCACTTGCCAAAATTATTGGATTATTTTAGCTGAAGCATTTATGAAAAATAACAATATATGATCTCTTCTTTCAGGATTATTAACAAGTAACAAAAAAAAGGATAAAATTCTAAAAAAAAAATATTAACTTCTCACAGTAAGTTTGATAAGTACTTTACAAAAATTAGTCTTAACAATTCTTATACTTCTTTAATATTGAATTAGAACTACATTACCAATATAACTTAGTAGTAGCTTTTTTACTGTGTCTTGTCATTATTTTAAATTTTATAATGAAAAGTTCTCTATCGAATTATTAACTTACCAGAATCTTAGTATTTTATGCTATTGTTTTTATTTCCTTAATATACAATAATTTTATAATAAAAAAATAATTATATAATTTCTAAATTGTGACATCAGATAATCTTAATTGGATATGAAATAGTGACTATAATGATAATATTTTGGGATTCTTAATATAATATTAGTCTTTTTTATGATAAAATAAACAATCTTATTTATGCTGTAAATATAAAATAAATATACTTGCTTGTAAATTACCAAAATATTGATAATGTATATCAGAGATATATAACGATATATAAGATATAAAGTACATTATAAAAATCTCAATTATTGCTGCTACATAAATTACTAGCATTAATTTCACTTCTTTTGATAAAAGAGTTTTACTGTAATTAAATCAATATATATCATAAATTCAATATATAGTCAATATAAGATAAGAAAGATGAAATTTATTCAACATAAGACAATAGCATAGATGAAAAGCTAAAATATTACATAGTTTCTAGACAAAATGGATATATAGGCAATGTTTAACCTTCATGCCTGCAAAAATAAAAGTGTTTCAAAAGAACAATTTTTCTTTTGACAACGTTATTACTGTATATTAGTGAGACTCCCTAGACAATGTTTATTTGTAAGATTATAAAAGTTCCTGAACCAAGTATTATGTTGGTGCAAAAATAATGTCGGTTTTGATGTATTTTTTAACGTCAAAAACTGACATTAATTTTGCACCAACCTAATACAACATGATATTTATCATTTACCATTTTATAAATAAATAATGATGTAAACAAGTTTTTTTATTTGTAATTTTATGAAATATCTATGAACAAGATTATTTAAATAAACATGATTTTCCTGAACATGATACAATTTCTTCTCAAATTATTTTATATCTCAAATTATCTTTTGTTTTAATTTGCCAATTTCTTTGTAATAATATGATAATCTAGGATCAAGGACACCTAATCAATAGAAATCCAAGGCCTGAAACTCCAGCAATTATAGGTTACTCTTGCTTCTTATTCTTTTTTGAAAAACAATTTTGAAACATTTTTTAAATTGTTACTAAAAATGCCTAGAAAATCTGCCAATAGATTATCTATTGTCATTCAAGTGCTGGCTGATGAAGAAATCTTAAATGAAGAATGGGCAACTTGACTAAAGCAATTAGCAAAACTGGCAAATTGTGTTCTTTGGAATGTTTGGCAAAACATCAGGGAATTGTCAATTAATCCCAAATTTATAAAATGATAAATAATAAAGATTTTATTTTAGCTGCTTCACATATTTTTATGATTTAGTAAATTTTTATAAATTTATGAATAAAAAGTTGTTTTCATATTTATTCTTTATACATTAGTAAATGATAAACATTGCCTTGTATCCATTAGTTTGCATTTTTGAGTGTTGTAAATAAACAATCTAATAAATAATTTTCAATAAATATTAAACATCATTGTAAATTCTCAAGGCATAAAGAAATTGTTCAAATTCACTTTCATCTATTTAAGTTTTATTAAAAATTTAAGCATCACTTTAAAAACAAAATAAGAATTGCCAAGGGAATGATGCTAATGCAAAATAATAACAGTGTCAAGAGAAAAAAATTCTTTTGACAAACAGTTTTATTGCAGGCTTGAAGGTTAAACTTTGCTGAAATATATTTATAGATTTTCTTTGTAGAAGATTAAAATTCAAAATTGTAACAATGTAATGTTTTGTTCATTATGATATATTGAGGTCAACAGATTAAATTTATTATAAAACTCACCTAATTTCTTAAATTTATTATCTAAATACTAGATTTCTTTTCAATTTAATTGGATTCTCTAAAATTTGTTCAGTTCTTAAATATGCAATATCGATAGTGAATTTTCTTAGCAAAAATGATAAAGTTATTGCAAAAATCTATAAAAAATATATTCTATGAATTGATTACAATATGTTCTTGGTTTGTTCCTTGATTCAGAGGATAATAGTTTATTTCTGGTTGTTTAAACAGGGAATCACTTCATACATTAGGTTTTACAATTTATTAATGCTGAAAATATCTGAACAAAACCAATGAATTAAATGCATTATAAAGTACAACAAAAACATACTAAAAAAATGTTTAAAGTATTCCCAGTAATGTATTTTTGCAATCCATTAAACTTTTTTAAATCTTTTGCCTAAATTATTAACACTAGTGGGATCCATGGAATTTTCACAGACTGCTAATACAATGTTGAGTAAACAATGAACTTTTTCTACATATATGTATATATAAAAATAGTGCCTCGCAAAAGGAACAATTAAAATCTTTACATATATGATCAAATGACATAAACGGCATTGAATTGTAAAATTGTTCACACCTTAATGCCTTATATCTGAGAATTTTTGAGCTCTAGAGTATTACCACATTGCCCATGACTGAACACTGGCTGAGGTAAGAACAAATCCACCTTTTAAAATGCCTGCCCCCTGTGACTTGTTAATGGCATATGACTGTTGATGCATGGCCACCACTTCCAGTCTTGTACCAATGCAGAGTCCATTCTGGATAGAAATATTACGAAGAAGCATTACTATTGAGCCAGGTTTTAAACTCAATTTATGAGGAGGCACACCTGATGATGTCAAAAGTTTAGAAATTCAAGTGGGGAGCACTCCATCACAGAAGGATCATCTGTCAAAACTTTATCCGTTCTATAATAGGTGCAGCAGTCACCTGGAAGTTTTCTCAAAACTTCTTCATTGATCAGAAAGGCAGTCTGAGTTATTTGGCAAAAGAATTATTCTGCTCCTTCTCTCTTCTTCAAATATATTGTTGAAGATATCAGCCACCAGAGAGCCGTCAACACTTGAAATTTGAGGCATTTCTATGTCATCAACAGCAAGATTAGGGTCTTGTGAAGCTGCTGATTTTCCATTGCCAAGATACAAGAGCCATGTTGCAAATTCCCTTTGATCTACTGTTGTCCTGATGATTTGGTTTAATCTGTATTGGATGAAAATCCGCCATAGAGGAGAATTTCTAATACAGTTTTCAATGATTGCCTCATGGCTTCCTCTTGTGAATATGGGTATGACTTGACTAAAGTTTACTCCCAAGAGAACAACTTTACCATAAAAAATAGCAGCAATGTCAATGATATCTTGCAAGGCTTTATCAATAACATGAAGAGCAATGTGGCTGGTACATTAAAAATGCTGGTCTCCATGAGTGGAACTGGCAATTGGAACAAAGTATGATAGTCTTTCCACCTGACAGTAGTGTAGAGGCAATGCACCACTGCACAAATTGCAATTGTTCCTTTGCAGATCTGGAATTATGGTATTAAACATATAAGTTTCTATAAACATATAAGTTTCTATGTAGATGCACCTAGTGCATCTACATAGAAACAGGAGTTTTGGGGCATCTTACTTCTCCTCTTCTTATCTACAGATTCAAGCACAGAATTAGCAATCAGTCTCTGTTCATCAGTAAGTGTTCCAATGCCTGGGTGATCAAGGTCTTCATAATGGTCAAGCTGCGGTACTCCAAAAGGTTCAGGCAGCCCAATTGCTAAACAATTAATGTCATTCTCTATCAGAATTACATCAATTGATTGGAGTGCCATGTTTTCTGTATGGTCTGCATTAAAACCTTGGTGCAAGAAATCTCCAGTCATGGATTTCTTGAGTGGTCCACAGCTGAAAAGCATTTGCAGGGTTTATGTATGTGTATATGGTAGCAAGCATAACATGCAATGGTAAGGGCATCTAACAAGCAGTAGCTTCTAGCAATGCATGTTCCAGTGTGTCATTGTTTGAGAGAAGACCATATCTCCTTCTACAGTGTGCAAATCCTAGAAGCTCACAGCATCTGAAATATGCAGCAGCAATATTCACAAATGAAATTTTTCTGTGTCTCTAGGGCTCACTGTATACATTCTACTGATGATATTTATATTCCTTTGCCTTGGTGTCCATCTTCTAGTGCGCTTATTAAACACTTAATGCAGCAGAATGTCAGGGTACAAGTGGTTCCTTGCATCATCATCATCATCATCATGCTCATTCAGTTTAAACCATGCAGTGAGAGTAGTGTCATGCTCCCTCTGCGTTGGAGAAGCTTGCTGAGTATTGTCTATGTGAAAGTAAACTCTTTGCTGGTTTTCAAGATGTACAGGAAGTCTGTAGACATCTTGATGTGTCATGTAGCTTGAACTCTGACTGTCTCCACATAGCTTCTGGAAGAGAAACATTGGCAAGCAAGATAATTAGTAATTTCATCATGAGCTTGATTTTGCTCATGATCTGCTGCTGGGTTGTCTCTTACTTCAACAGAACCACAATCATCTCCCTTGTACACATATTTGAATATATATTTAATTCTTTTTACTGATGAACAAACTTCTAAATTAATGTGAGCTCTGTACTTTTTCAGCAAGTAGGCATTGTACAGCACAACGTTCCTATTGTCAACTGAGTGACATCCAACTTGAACTATGACTCCAGTATTGTATCTTCTGTACTCTGGATAGCCATTCAAATTCAGAAGCGTTTCATCTCTGTAGTTCTTTGGGAATTTCTTTTGGCATGGAACATTTTCCATGCAAGTAGAAGAATTTTCTGTTCTGTAGGGACCATGTATCATACATTTTTTTACTAAATCATGCAAGATTGGATCATCATTGCCATCAGGAATTGTGACAGAGTCAGCCCAATAAAAGCCTCCGACTTGGTTGTATGTAACCCCTTCGACAATGGGCTGTTGAAAGGAGACATATTTAGAGTAGGTGGCGCTGACTATTTGCATATGACCGATACTGGGCAGGTATTAGCCAATATTCAGCGTGGGTCTGAAACTGTGAGAGCTATATAACACCAGTGTTTTTTCTCAGTCGAGAGGGGCGCCCTCGACGTGCGATTTTTACGTTGTTTTTTTGTTTTTTTTTCTAATCCAGCTAGGTTTTGCCTGACGAGGATTTTGAAGAACTGTCAATTAACGTTGTTAATCGTTTTATTTTTCGTTTTTCTTTCTGTTATTTGTGAAACCTTTTTGAACTTTTGATTTTCAGTTTAATGCTTTGATTTTTCCTTTTTGTTTTAATACTTTTTTTTGTTTATTTTTTTGTTTTGTCTCCTTTTTTTGTTAGCCAAACTTGTAAGTTTCTTTTGTGTATTTTTTTTACGTTTATTTCGTTTTGTTCTTACGTTTGAGTTTTCTTTTTAACTGTTTTTGTTACCTTTCCACGACTATTAGTTCGCAAGACTTTAACCGGTTCCAGAATAAAAATCTGGAAGCCATATAGGCAAACTTTTCAATTATTTGGCCGTGGTAGGACTAGACTGGTCCTATCATAGCGGTGACGGTGAATATGGAAGAAACGTCACCGCAAAAAAAAAAAAAAAAAAAATCAGCCTAAGGTGAGGACAGGCCCTAAGGAGATGCGAGTTATTATAAAGCCTTAAGGGAAAAATACGAGGCCTATACTAAAGGAAATGAGTTACTCTCCATTCCAGATAATGCAGTAAAGACCAGGACGATCTCTCTTCTGACAACCGACGTGGGAACACAAAGGTTGATTCGTGTCAGTAGAGAGAATATGAAAGGAGCTTTAAAGAGCCTCAAGATAGGCCCAAACATCCTAACCTGAAGGACAAACGCCTTGTGTGGTATCTTGCTGGATACGAAGGAAGCCAGCAAAATATCCCACAAGGCGTTTCGCACAAGCCAGGCGAAGAAGTCGACGGGAAGCACCCTGGCCACGAAACCCGTTTGCCAACAAACGGAATACTTAGGAACAAGAAGAACAAAAATAAACGTCCAGTGTTCCAGTCGATATTAGCGGTGATAGGCTGGGGGCATTTTTTTTTTTTTGTTCGGTACGGTGAAGTAGAGGAGGAGGGTCTCGGCATCAATAAACAAGGAGAGGATTGCAACTGGGCACTTTGTTCTCGAAGTAACTCTGACAAGGAAAAGTTTTGGAGAGATCCCCAACATATTAATGTGCCGGGAAAGGATTATGCCCGTTGTCGTGGAAGGACATCGCCCTTATTGTGGTGCCGTGGGGCACATGGCAAAGGCAAAAAGGCGGGGCTACGGCCCAGTCAAACAGCAGGTTCCTGATGGAGAGTAGAAAGATGTGGCAAGAAGGGACGAAAAACGCTGAGTCCTCCTCCCCAGCAGGAGGTCTCACAGCAAGCACAAACCAAAGAGAGGTGGAACCAGAAGAGCAGCACAAGCCGCTGCCTCATCCCCCAAAAGTCAGCAACGAGAAAAAGAGGAGCAGCAGCAACATCAACAACAACAACAGAAGCAGGAAGAAAAGCCGAAATAAAAAAAAGCAACAGCAAGACCAACAACAGCAACAAAAGAAACAACTACAAAAACAACAGCAAAAAAAAAAAAAGAAACAACAATGTGCAGATTCAGACATGGAGGTGGAGGAAATTTCTCTACCACAGTCCTTCTCATTGAAGTGTGGAAAGGACGAGGTAGATAAGGAAAATAAGATAAACCTATAAAAAAAAAGAGAAGTGGGCTGAACGAGGCAAGAAGGAAGGGATCACAGACAGAGCCAGGTCCCAATCCGTCCCTGCTGCCCCAACCAAAAGTGACATTATCTCAAAATCAAGGAGTCTTCCTCCTTCGCCTACCCGGACTCCGTCCTCATCTCCCTCCACATCCTCCCTTGGCCCAACTACTATACGCCTCCCTCCATCCACTTCCTCCCCGCCCCACCCTGCTAGAGAGAAGAAAAAGAAAAAGTATTTCCCCGGACCCGAAGAAATCTGTAAGGTAAACAGAATGCAGTTAGAGAAGAACTTGTCTAACCACAAAAAATCCCTCCTAGGTCCGTTATTTAAGCTGACCTCTATCGATGGAAAGTCTGTAGGGGATCTCCGTAATTTCCCCCATGCCGCAGGTGTTATCACGTGTATAAAGAACACAAGGGAGGTTCATGAAAGCATGGTATCACTTGGATGAAGCTAAGGACGCTTTCCCAGACGTATGAGTGTTTGTGTCAAGATCGCCCGAACTAAAAAAGCTGGGCAAATTTTGTACAGGGAGGGTGCCGGTACTTTTCCGCCACTCGTTATACAAAACAGTAAAGCTAACCTATCCCATGTACGTTGGCGATATTGTCCTAGATAGACGGATGATGTCGGAGATGGGCACAGGGAACAATCCGTCGGGGTCCTTACACCCGTAGATTTCCGTCCGGTATGTGAATAGGGTTTTTGATTTTCTTTTCTCTTTTTCAGACCTAAAGAATGTATATCAAGATAGCCAGTCTGAATGCGAATAGCCTGAGGGATCGGAGTAAAGCTGCCCGCTTCGTGACCTATTGTCGTTTGTTGTGGATGTCACCGCGATCCAGGAAACTCACTTTGTTTGCAATGTTGATGCTTGTGTGCTAACGACTTTGTTGTCTATTCAGCATATGGGGACAGACTAACCAGAGGTATTTCTTTGTTGGTGAAGCGTACCCTGGGTGCGAAGGTGGACCTTGTCCATGTTGATGCCGGGGGCGTGGGCTGATCATGGCCGATATTGCGGTGAAAAGTGGCTCGTTGCGGTTTATGCGCCCAACGACCAGGAGGAGCGTGTCGCGTTTTTTCGGCAGTTGGTCTGTTCCTGGTGGACTCAACGCGCTTAGTCTTAATGAGGGACTGGAATGCCGCCCTGGACCCCAAGTTAGACAGGAGGCGGGGAGATAGCGGGAGGTCGTGCGATTAATCTGATCGGCGAGTTTGGTTTTGTCAGTAGATACCTGGTCGATCACCCAGAAGGAGAGATGTGGGTGTGGCCGTCTACCCTGGTAGCTAGCTATCTGGATAGAATGTTAACCAGAAGGGCCTACATAGATCTACTAGATTGTCCCACTGATTAGGCTATTCGGATCACAGGTTCGTCTATGCCCGGGTGGCGTTAGATCGTAGACCTAGAATGGCTGGCTACTGGAAGTTCAAGCTGTCTTTATTGGACAGGCGGGACTTCCAGGAACAATTAATTACCATAGTGAAGTGGGAACTAGTGGGGCGGTTATTGGGAATAGTTGGTGGGAGAGGCTTAATAGGATTAGATCCCTCACCACTGAGTTTAGCAAACGGTTTGCACGAGACAAGGCTAACAAGGTGAAGGCTCTTTCTAGAGCTGAGGCTGGGGGGTCCCCTAGAGATAGCCATAGCTAGGGGAGGTCCTGGAGCGTTTGGCTAGCAAGCTCTACATGGATCAAGTAATTAGACATAATTTAAGCAAGATGCCTTCCGAAGTCATTCGTTGAAGTTCCGATCGCTACATTCAAGAGGTCAAGACACCGGAGGGGCGTACTCTGAGTTTGACTGACAATGTGCATGAGGCGTTTCGGTGACATATCGGGAGCTGCTTTACCAAGGAGCCTGGTCTCTATAACGAAGAGTTTCGTAGCTATTTAACTGACTTTCCTCAGCTTTCACCGACTGAAAGCTAGCTGCAAGGGAGAGATCACGAAGGGCAAGGTCTACGCGTCATTGAAGAAGGTCAGCAGAAGCAAGAGTTAAAGATTTTGGCTAAGATCCTGACGGACCGTTTGCAGTCAGTTGCTGAGATTCTGTTGGGACCCGAGCAGATGTGCGCTGTAAAGGGGAGAACAATTCAGAGCAACCTGCATCTGCTCTGCATGATGCTAGAGGGTGTAAAAGACGACGAACAGGCCACGCTGATCAATTTGGATCAGTCCAAGGCATTTTAATAGGGTTGACATCGCTACCTGACAGCTGTCTGCAGGCCACCGTATTCAAACCAGTTTTCTGCTGCTGGATTAGCCTACTGTATTGCTCCGCCAGTGCTGTAGTGCAGGTGTACGGGAAGCTGTTAGGAGCTTTTGCACGAATCTGGTCGGTTTGTCAGGGTTGTTCACTGTCGCCCCTACTTTACGATTTGGCATTGGAGCCTCTTCTTCGCTGGCTGAGATACAGGGCGTGCAGTCCGGCCATACATGGAATCGCTGCCCCTAGTGGGGCTCGAGCCAGGGTTTCCGTGTACACCGATGACGTATCTACTTTTGTGTCTTCCCGCAGTGACATCGAGGTGGTACTGAAAACGCTTGAATGGTACAAAAAGGTCACAGGGACCAAGATTGGACGGATGGTCCTGTCTGCATTCTCGAAGTGTGGTTTGGACCCGACCTCCAGTACTTCAGTAGTACAGGCAAAGGTCAGGACTTGTTGTCGAAGGAGGTTGTCCTTGAAGGCAGGACTGAGACGTGTGCCACTTATGTGTTTCCTCTTGTCCTTTACCGCTTGACCGTACTTCTTCTCTGTAAGTGGTGTAAGAATGCGATCGAGTGCTTGCTATCCCCCGTCTTGTGGGGGAGGACGCAAGCATCACGTCGACACAGAGGTCTGTGCTCAGCATCCATGTCAGTGTGTGTGTGGGGGGGGGAATGCTGCACTTTGCGAGTCATCACACATTGACAGGGGACTCGATTCTGGTTGGGATTGTAAGGGCTGCATTCCCTTTCCTTATTATCACACCTCCAATCACGCGGACTGAGCGCCATCGTAAGCTCCGGGATCAATCGAGTTTCCTTCTCAAGTGTCATAGAACTGATAGAAAACGATTGGTTTTGATAGATTTCACTGGAAGGTGGGTGACTGTGACAAGCCTGGTTCGTGTTGACAGCCCACCTATGTCACATCAGGGTGGCTTCCTGTGGAGCCCAACCCTGGTTAGGATAGATCTTTTTTATCTTGTTTGCTTTTATATTTTACTTTGTTTTTTGGGTTCATCCCTTCCCCTCTTATTGCATATCATCTATAGATTCTTATGTATAGAATTTTACGTTCATGAAATTTTTATGTCATGGGGTGTTTTTTTAGGTTCCCTGAGAGTGTGGTATTATGGTGTATGGAGGATTGAATAATGATAGATGAATTCTTGTGGTGGTTGTGAAAATTCTAATGAGTGAATGGATTGTGATCGGATTAGCTATGTATAGAATAGTAAGTGACGACCAGTTTCAACCCATTCCCCCATTTTCGGCCTTGTGACAAAATTGTATTTTTTATACAAAAAATCTCAGGGCTGCTCTTGACATGCAGAAACCAGATAAGACGAACACAGGAATTTCAGCTCTTATGATCATATCTATGTCATTGCTGCTATATACTCTGTCTGTAGATCCTAATTCTCATGTGAGCAGTTCCCAGTTTTTGTTGTCAGTTCAGGATGAATACCATTTGTAAGCACACAAGTAGGAACCTTCAATTTTTCATGATACCTAAATTTTAAATTGATTTTTTATGAATAGAAAAGATTTCTTGAAGCTTTCATTTTATCTTTAATTGAAAGCTAAATGATTAAATTTACTATTTCCAGTAAACATAATACTCTGGTGTATTTCAAATAGAATTTATAAGTGATTTGAATCGATTTTATTTGGTCGCTCATAAAATCGGACATTTTTTACATATTGACAGGTTTGTGAACAAAAGTTAATTCCAGGTTTTAACAATCCTGAAAAAAATATTACTAAAATTGTGAGCACACAGTGTTAAAAACCATTGACAGTAACTAAAATGAGAGAACTAATTTCAAATGAGAATGAAATAAAGTTTAAATATAATTAAACATTAGATTTAAAATTAAATTCAGGGTTTCAAAACAACTCTAACAAAAAAAATTAAAAAAAAAAGAAAAAGTAAATTATGAAACATTTTTATGAAATAGGAGTTAAATATAAAACTAATATGAAATGATATTGCAAAATGACATGTAAATTTAAAAAATAAGAATTTCAAATAGAAATGTAATTAGAAAGGTAAGTTAAAGTAAAAATTATTCTTTTCTACTAAAATAAACATTTTTTTCCTAACTTTTACATCTAAAACCATGGAAAACAACAAATAGTCTTATAGATTCATCTATTTTGTGATATTTTAATACAGTTCGATTTACACATAGTTTAATATGGATAATGCAACATTGCCAATCTAACTGAGAAATTGTAAGAACATTTCTTGAGATTTCTTGCAATTAACAATATTTTTTAGGTTATATTATTCTTTATTTTTTGATATATTATATTCTTCCTACATAAAAGCTAAAAAAGAAATGCAAGAATACAGTAGAATAAATCACACATTTCTAAAGTAATTTCTAAAAAGCAGTTGTTTTGAGAATCTGGAGTTTTTAAGGTGTTATTTGGAAATAACCAAAAACAATCCTGATCTCATCTTTAAATGCATTATATATATATATATATATATATATATATATATATATATATATATATATATTAAAAAATTAATATTGTACATTTTATAATATTGGGATTATTTTCATATTAATGTAAAAGAAATATACAATTTAACAAATGAAATATAATATTGCATGTTCTAAAATATTAAAATTTTATTTTCAGTTTTATTTACAACTTTTACTTTCCAAAAATGATTGATATGAGAATGTGTAACAAAATGTCAATAACTTTACAATGTTTTCTCTGAACAGGTATGTATTCTCAGAGATAAAATGCCATAAATAGGCATTATAAAGTATTTCTCTTCCCATGACGATGTGTGTGTATATGAGTGCAGAGCGAAAAGATCAAAAGGAATCCAGTCAATATTCAGCAGATACTGTTTCACCTGAACTGATGCAAAGTCCACAAGTAAGCTGCTATTTTTATGTAGAACCAGAGCCAACCAACTGTGATAAGAGATAATTTATTTTGAGATCTCTACTCATAACAAAACTACCCTACAAAAAAGCCTATCAAATGTCAGAAACTAGTAAGTTTTTCAGATTAAAAAAAGTCAAAGAAGTCTTTATATTTTTACAAAATGCTTACCTCAAAAGCAAAGAATATTTTTCAAACATGTTTAGAGAAATG
Organism: Acanthosepion lycidas; assembly: GCA_963932145.1. Taxonomy (NCBI): domain Eukaryota; kingdom Metazoa; phylum Mollusca; class Cephalopoda; order Sepiida; family Sepiidae; genus Acanthosepion; species Acanthosepion lycidas. Next base: position 67,541,599 of record OZ010579.1, read on the forward strand.
ACAGAGATGTACATTATTCACTCAATATTTCTTATAATTACTGCATGAAAAATTGCACAGAAAAATTCTGAAATATGACTACAAAATGATGGTGAAATCTGAGAAAATTATCTTAGCCAGACAGATTTCATATATTATCTTGTGAAAGACAATAATTAAACTTGAATAAACAATATTTTCAAGAAGAAATGTCACTGAACATAATATGAACTTTCAGTTTTTGTTAAATACAAGTAAATTTTAAAGAAAAAAGCTTGAGCAAATGTGAATTATTCATTTTAAACCATGCATAATTTGAACTTACTGTTTAATAATTCATTTTTTAACAAATATATCCTCATCAGTTGCACCAAGTATAAAAACTACTGAAAATGATCGACAAATATAATATTTTCTCTTCACTATCTCACTGTTGTGAATCAGTTTATTGTTTTAAACTTTTAAATACACTGAACACTAGTGTTGTTAAAATCATTCTACCATTTTATGGTTATTATTGCTCTCAGAAATATTTAATCATTTAATACATTTAAAATTAAATATTTATATTGTTTAATAGGAAAATATGAAAAGACTATAGAAAATAATTCCAAGTTCTCTAAAAGACCAACATTACAATAAGTTACAGATGAGAAAATGGATGATGGAATCAGTGAATACACTTTACGATGAGTCTAAGAATTTTTGAAAAGCTGGCTTTTTATACAATTATTATTCCTAATATTTTTGGTTCTTCTGCTTTGAATATATGAATCGTTTCTGAATATTCAGAATACATATGTAAAAACTGATATCAAAATAAGGCAGAGAAATTCAAAATATTCGTAAAGAATATTCATACACTATGGCATTCATAGATTAACGTTATACTTTGATATGTCACATGCTTTCTGTCCATTTTAAATGTATTTACTATTTGTGTAATTTAATATTTTATCATATCTTTCATTTTAAGAGGAAATTATTAAATGTCAGTGACTATTCTGAAATTTCACCCTATTAAAAATGTTTTGAATTCTTGTAGAATTCAGACATAAACCAAACCTGTCTCTGTGTTCATTTTAGTTCAAAGAAGATTCATATAACTTGAATGTTAGCAAATATTTATGCATCTTAAGAATTTCTTTATTAAGAATCTTACTCATGGCCGTGAATGACAATTTAACAAAAACAAAAAACACAACTGATATTATTGATATAGAAAGTTTATAGAACCAAAAGTTAATGTACTAAAATCTGTGATAAGTTATAAATAATGTTTTGATTAATTTGTTTTTTATGGCTTATCAACTCTTTGTGGGTTATTTAAAGTCAAACATTTTAGATTGTAAGAATATTTTTTTCGAGTGAATATTGCAACAACTTTGATTAATGATTTTTCCAGATACAAGTCCTACTATTTAACCCATAGCTGTGGGGAGGAAATGGATTCATACTTTTCCCCATGGTATTTACATGTAATGAACATGACTGGAAATCAAACTCAACTCTCTCAGTTCTCATCCCTAGCTGCTATACATTACACTACCTGCACATCCTATAAATAATGTGAGGCAAAGGGTTATGAAATAGGTACCTGTAAGCCAATCAGTGAAAAACAATGCAAAACAAGTAAGACATTAGTACATAATTAAAACACTTTATGCACCTAGCCACATGTATCAGTAGCTCATTTATTCATTTTTGTTAAAAAATCATTTCATTTACACAATATGACTTTTCAAATTTTAAATTAAACAGTATGCTAAACAAATGAAAAATTAATCTAAATTTTGGAATTATCATGTTTTTTCTTTTTCTTTTAAACAATTTAATCATAAAACTGATTATTTTGATATATTAAACTTATCTAATAGAATATATTTTCTGTTGAAACTAATGTAATTTGTAATAAAAACAGATTTAATAATCGGTATTTCATTTTAGATGACATGAAAGAAATCTCCATGTTGAAGTGTAGAAACTGTATTCCTGCAAGACTGTGGGAGAGACATTAGAAAAGAGTTTTAAAAATCATTTATAAGTTTTTTGAGAGCAATAATAAAAGTGTAAAGATTCAATATATAACTTATTTGCTTATTTGTGGAATATAAAAGGAGTAAAACAAGATTAATTTACTGTAATTTGCTGCTAGATTGATGTTTATTTACTAAAAATATATTGATATATATGTATAAGGAAGCATATTTAAAATTGGTAATCTAAGAGAGTAAAGTAATTCATAAGTATAAAATATCAGAATGACTCAATTTTGCTGACTCAAAAAAAAAAACAAATAATAAACTAAATCATGGACTCCTTATCCAGGGCTTAAATGTTAGCAAACTGGGTCTCATAGATTCATTAGTACTGAGTATTGAGTATCTTCACTTATCTTTTACAAGATCTTTTGAAAGATCTTTTTAAATAAAAGTTTTAAAAACTCTCATTGTTCATTATTCTGATAAAAGTGGATAATCAGCAACTTGGGAAGAAATGGGTACCAAGTATTTGTACGAAAAGTTAATGATGAAAACCATTTGTATTCTCAATTTCCTCAAAACTCAAATTTTGTAAAACTCACCCTAATTAAATGACAACTCTGTTGTGTGCCTAAAAAAAATAACTTCCAAAGAAATTCAAGTACAAGCATCTGGAGTCCAATTTTCCCTTTAAATGACTCACTGAGAGATTTCATCAGTAGTATGAAGATATGAGCTAAACAGGATGGATCAGAGTGACAAAATCTTAATCACCTTTTAAAAGATGTTCTTATTAAATGACAGGTCATCAACACTACAATTCGTGTTCACTTCTTAAGGTGGGCGAATCACTACCATCATGCCTCCTTATTTCTATTGTTCAACATTATATTACATATATAACATATTAATGTTTTTAGACCAATTTAATTGTAAAATATAAAATTATTGTTTGATTTCTGATGTAATGGAATAACCTGTCACCCCCATAAATGAATGCACTATAGGTAGTAACTACCTATAATATCTGTAAGTCAAGTGACTACAGAGTCTAGCTGGGATCTGTTGAGTACAACTCAGAACTACCGACCTTCCACTTACTACTGGATTGACTTGCAATGACCTTGTGCATAACTGTTACCGTTATTCTTATTGTATTGGTTTTACAATAAACCTTTACTTATTTTATCCACCGTGTTTTTCAAGTATATATTCCTATTAGCACAGAATATAACAATTTCATAACAAAGACAATTAAAATATTTATTAAAATATTTATTAAAAGTGAGTTTTCTTTAAGTTTCTCAATAGCAATTCTTTGTGTAATTCCTTATCAAGAAAATGATCCAATTTCACATAACTGAAATGAAAAAAATTCTATGATGAAATATAAATAAAAAGGACTATGCATTTATATTTTTTTATCCATATATGTCATTTCAAATTTTTATAGGTTTAAATAAAATTATTTATATAATTAACTTTACAAACATCATGCAAATATCCTTGCTTCCCTTTTTATTAGTTTGTTGTTTTGCTGAAATTTCTCTATATTTTGCTCTAGCTCAATGAAAAGCAAGACAATTTTGAATCCTGGTTGTGGCAAATATATGATAACTTTGTTGAAAGTTTGCCTTTATTTTTAATTTATTCTCATTGAAATGTAAAGGTGAATTTTTACATCTCGACAAAATAATTTCTGTACTTACAGAACATAACTTGTGACAAAAGAGATAATGTAAGAGCAATATACATAAGTACATGTGTGAAAATTATTATTGAAAAATAAATAATTTTCTTGTAATTTGTGCCAGAAAAGTGTCCAAATATGGCAGAAATGTTATTATAATCCCTATAAATTTTGGAATTCATAAAAAATTGTAATTTCAAATTTCTGAGCTTTTTTAAGGTTAATCAACACTTTCCTGAATGAAAGTGTTAATGAGCTTTTCATCGAAGTAGATTTATAAATCATATAATTGCTCTTGATGCAATAAATAAAAATATAGATCATCTGAGAGATGAATAATACATCCCCCCACCACCACTGAAAAATAATGTACTGTGTATAATACAACTTGAGTATAATATAACCACATACTACAGCCATCACTATGTAATTTTTTGAATGGTTGTACCAAAATTATTCAGTAACATTTCAATGGCATAGATATATTTTACTAAACTATTGAATTTTTCACAAAATTAAAGAATAGAAATTAACCTATGAAAATAAAAAAAATATTGTCTTTTATTAAAGAACAAAACGAAAAAACTTTATGAAAATAAAACAAGAGAAAAACTTTAAAACTTTTAAGTCAAAATCCATCAAAATTAGATTCCTCACAAACACCAAACAATTCCTGTCATTCTCCTTGTATCATTTTCACATACTATGCCACTATTAATCCCAAGATATATCATGGCAATTAACAAATTATGGAATCTAATGGCGTGAAGAGGGTTAAGTCTATGGGAATTAACTCCTCGCTCAGTAAGGACCAACATGTGCAACAGCTGTCACCTGATTGTCATCCAGCAACTGCTAGCATAAACAGTGTAAAGGGGATAAAATTCCTCGGAACTCATCCCTCACCCAGAAGGGAATGACATGAGTGAGAGGTGTCACCAGACCATCAACCAGTGACTGCTTGCACCAAACAAAAATAACATGGAATGTCAGAATGTTAGACAATTATGGCTAGTTAGAAAATGTGAAACAAGAGAAGAGTGGGTTAAATGTTAATATTTTAGCTGTATCTGAAACTAGGTGTCCAAACAACAGAGATTTTGTCAGGATTATATATGTAAGCAGAGAGAAAAATGAAAAAGGTGTTGGATTGATACTAGATCAAGAAATATATTCTGAGATACTGTCAATTATCTGAAAGAATTCTTGTAGTTAAACTGAAAGGAAAGCCTTTAAACGTATCTATTATGATAGTGTATGCACCAACAGCACAAAATACAGAAGAAAAAATCAAATCTTTCTACTCCATGCTAGACAGTGCCAAGGCTCAGTACAAATCACAAGAAGTTATCATGGGAGATCTGAATGCCTAAGTAGACAAAGAGAGGGCAGGGGAGATAGCTGACAAATACAGATTAAATGCAGAAAAAAATGGGTCCAATGATGCATGGCCAATGCCAACATCTTGTTCCAAGAACATTCAAGATGACTATGAATATGGAGAAGACCAGGAGGAGAAGCTAAAAACCAAATTTGACACATAACCATCAACAAAAGATTCAGGAATGTATAAACTAAGAGTGCCCAAATGACAATACAACAGACTCTTGAACAACCTGAACCTAAAGGAAGAATATATGGACAGTGTGAAAAGAAGATATGGGAAATTGGACACACCAAGAGAAGCTTTAGTGACATCAGCAAATGACATCATCCCAAAGGACAATGGATGAAAAAGAAAAAAATGATTGGATCACAGATAAAATTCTTGACATGATGCAAAGGAGACAGAAAACTGCCAAGACATGAAACAGAATACAGAAAACTACATAATTAAATAAGGAGCAAATGCAGGCAGGCTAAAGAAGGTCAGAAGTCATGCTCATTAACAGGCTGCATAAAATCCAAGGATGAAACACACTTATATTAGAGAAAGAAAAAATTCCTCAGCACTGGAATGAATATATTGAATATTTCTTCCATTATGAAAGAGAACAACTGGCAGAAATACCATCAGGCTAATACTAAAATATTAAAAACTGAAGTGGAAGCTGTACTAACCAAATTGAAGTGTCAGGGCTAGAGAGAATTATTATAGAGATGCTGGCAGCCTCAGATGATTTTGGCATAGACAAGATTACAGAAATAAAAAATGAAATCTACAACAGTGGTGATATACTGGAAGACCTAAGCAGATTTCTTTTCATAGCACTAGGAACAAATGAATGCTAATTCCATTGAACAATCAGACTAATGAGCCACTTAATAAAACTTATCATTTGAATGCTGATGAATAGAGTGCGCAGCAGAATCAGGCTGAGATAGGACAAGAACAGTGCGGGTTTGTTAAAAACACCAAAACAAGAAACAGGATATGCTCAGCAAAAAGATGAGCCTAAAATACAATATACAGGTCAGGGACAATAAAATCAAGCAGATACAGAAATTTAAATATATGAGAAGTGTTCTAACAGAGAATGGAAAGTGTGACATTGATATTTGAAGAAATATTGGGATGGCCAAAGACGCATTCCAAAAGTTAAGCAGAGTATTACAAGACAGGAAAGTTTCATTAGAAACAAAGAAAAGAGTACTGAACTGTTACATGATATCTGTCCTCCTGTATATCAGTAAATGCTGGACAATCTCATCAAAGATGAAGAAGAGATTCGAAGCAACAGAAATGTGGTTCTACAGAAGGATACTAAGGATAACATAGGCTGAACATGTGAGCAATGACAATGTTTTGGAGAGAATGGAAACAAAGAGAAAATTTATACTTAACATCAGAAAGAGGCAGCTGTAATTTCTGGGACACATAATGAGGAAGGAAAGCTTGGAAAATATGATACTCTCAGGATGGATAGAGGGAAAGAGTGAGAAACATGACATATATAATGGGCTTGAATAAGTGGATGGCAGAACAAGGTCTGGGAGAAATAACAAAAAAGACAAAACTTATTAAGAGCTACAAGGGACAGGAGGAGGTGGAGGGCCATGATCGCCTACATCCTGAAGGGACACAGCACATAAAAAAGGAAGATAGGGTTTTGTTTCATTGTCATCCTGCAGCTTCTCTACTGAGACATCATTCAGCAGCTGGTCATATTCTGTGGCATCTAAATTATTACTGAAGACAGTTTTAAGAAAATTTTACCCACCATTGTATTTGGCAAATTGTTCCATACCACTTTTACTCATGTTCTTACTATGGCAAAACCAAATCAAATTATCAAATGGCTTCTACAGTTTTTCAACCTCATCAGAAGATATCCACATCATCCATCTTTTCCTGACATCTTTAAATGGCTTCTTAAGTAATACATGTCGTGGCTGAGGAATAATGGCTAATCAACCACAAATAACTAATTGGTATGTTTTTCCTACTTAAAATTTGTTTTAACAGGTTCTGTAAGATGGTTATGAAATTGATTACAAAATAACATTCATGGCTTTCTCAGTATTACACCAGGTGTTTTATTCCATATTTTAGTTATCCATAACACTACACCATCTTCATCCATCCACCCCTTAGAGTGGCAATATACAAGACCTCCTGGAGGAAACTTTTCACTCTTTGCGATGGATTTGCATTTGATTATTACCATAAATGGCAGTTTCTCACCATTTGCTAGGCAAGTGAGTTTTTTCATGTCCAGTAGTTCTTGCACATACAGTCTTGGCACTAACCGTATCTGTGGTTCTATTACTCAACATATTGAAAAATATGGTAGTTTTATTCATGTTAACAATTTGGTCAAGTGTAAAGTCATCTTCTTTCCTCAAGTTAATAATAAATGTGAAAATCAAAAACAAAAGGACATTTTTTATATATCTCGCTTATTTGTGCATCATCCACTTGAAAATTTAAAAGTAGAAATAATATATTTGGCTGCCTTTGAATTTTTAATGGTTTCGAGCTTTACATTTATTGGTGTTATAATATATCCATCTTTCCTCTGACTTTCTACCCAGTCAATTATATCTTTCTCAATTGAGGGATATTGTACCTGCTTACCACGATTAGTTTGTTTGGCATTAGGCATCTGTTTCAGTTTGTTTTTATTTCCAAAGCCTGATATTGCATTCAAAAACACCAAATTATCGAGCTGCTGCACATCTTTTTTCTGCATATTCAATTGCTTTTAATTTAATTGATAAATTATATGCAGTATATTTCGTTTTCTATTTGAATCCATCTTTTGTTTTCTTTTTTTAAATTGCTCAGTATTTTAAATATTTTTAAATCTGCATAAATTATCCTAATATTTTGCAATTTACAATTATACTTACACTATTTATATATCTATAATTATGTTGAGATTTTTTATGTATCTATATTGTATAGTTTTATTTTTCTTGAATCATTTGAAATTTTCAAACTGGATACTTTGTGTCAACAGAGGAATATGAAATATGAAACAACAACCTCACAGCATGAGAATTATTGCTCCCATTTTTCAAGCAATAAAAAATGAAAAAGTACATAATTTATACAATAGTTAGGCCTTTGTTGTAACATTAATGTTGTTAAAACATGACAGATCTTTTGTATTCCTTTTATTCATTTTATAATTAATTTTGATGAATTTCCTATCTTTGAGACAAAAGACACTCAATTACACTGATTCCAAAGAACAAATATTGGGGACATATCAAATACCTTTTGTAAACAATTTGTTATCAACACATGCCTCCCTTGTGTTTTATTATCTGTTGTGTATTTGCAATATTGGTTTTTCAAATGAGAGGTTTTTTAAGCTGAGTAAAAACTTCTGAAAATATGTATTTTTGTACCCCCATTTTTGCCTTAAATTTTCATTCAAGAAAATACAGTGGCAGAAATATTATGATAATCAGCTTTTGAACCTTTTTTAAATCAAGAAATATAATTCATTAAACAAATCTCATATATTTGCACTGATCATTGCCACATGTCAATTAGTTTAAATGGTAGATAATAAAAATGGTAATAAAAGATGAAGGACCTGTGCCTCTCCACCAAAAAGATTTGGTGGAGAGACAAGGATCAAAGCCATAAATTAAAATTTGTAGTACAGGTGAATGTGATATTAAAGTTATACTCTATATTTAAATATTCATCACACTTATTTGAGTTGGTGCTGAGAAGCTCTTAAAAAATGTTTGGTCATTCAGTCAGATTTTGGGAAGTGGGTCATGGTAAGAAAATTTAAGCACCCTCATAAATTATATGTAAAATAGATATTAAACCAAATAAGATGTTATGTCACAATATTAACAAAATGATTCATTTTAACAAACACTAAATTACAAGGATGAAAATTGCAATGGTTAAGTTTTCTGCTTCTAGCACTGTAAACAGTTTGTATAGGTTTTTGTATTCCTGTTAACAAGTGAATTTTTTAAGCATTTCACCCCAAGCAAGGCGGGAAGCCACTAAGACGCAAGGGGTTACAGAAAATTTAGAGCAAGATCAGATAGGAGTGATAGAAGAAAGGATGAGGAGGAGGGTAGTGGATAGATCAAGGCAACTGGAGATGTCGATTGACATTACACTTGAATAGCTGGAGATTATAGCTCTCAGGGAAACAGGAATAGGGAAGGGAGTTCCACAGGCGAGAGGTGCGAGACATGAAGCTATTGGAGTAGAAGAGACGGCTACATTTAGGAGTTTCAACAGTGAAGGGGTGAGAGCGGGATGCCAGCCTCGTAGGACGCTTGAACTCATGACGACTAGGAACCAGCGAATGCAGCTACTCGGAGCAATTTCCATGAAAGTATTTGTAGAACAGACAGAGGGAGGCGACGGCGCGTCTGTGAGAAAGTGACTGTAGGCGAGATGCCAGAGCAGGGCCAACTACATTGCATATCCGCATCTGGAGCCTATCAAGAACCCCGATGAAACAGAAAGGGCACCAGACCATATATGGCAGCAATACTCCATGCAAGGACGAATTGTTGATTTGTAGATCTGGAGGATCGATTCCGGGGAGAAAAATTTCCTGGCGCGGCACAGGGAGCCAACTTTCCTTGCAGTGGACGAAGCAATTCACTCAATGTATTTATTCCATCACAGGTCAGCAGTCAACGTGAGACCAAGCAGCCGCAGAGAGTTGCTCTCGAGAAGTTGAGCGTCAGACATTCTAATGGAGGGCAGGGAAGGATCTCTGCAGTGATTAATAGAGAGCAGTTTTGTCTTCGAAGCGTTGAAATTGACCAGCCAATTCTTGCCCCAGTTCACAACCGATTGGAGGTCCTTTTCGAGACGCATGGCCAGGTGAGTTTTGTCAGTGACATTAGATTTGTTTTTGAGGCAGGAATAAATTATGGTGTCATCCGCGTAGATGCCAACTTGGGAATTTATGGCGTCAGGAAGGTCATTTATGTAGATAAGGAATAGAGTGGGGCCTAGGATGGAGCCTTGAGGAACACCTGCGTTCGTGGGATAGGAACTGGATGAGAATCCGTTGAGAACGACCTTCAATTCACGGTTAGACAGGAATGATTGTATTAGGTTATACAATCGACCCGTAATGCCTTAACCCTGGAGCTTGCGAAGAAGACCGGCATGCCAAACCCTATCAAATGCTTTGGAGATGTCTAGTGCCACGGCACAGGCTTCCCCGTTATTTTGAAGAGCTCGGTAGACAGTTTCAGTGATGGCCATAAGCACATCAGCTGTAGATCGAGCAAAGCGGAAGCCATATTGCTTGTCTGAGAGCAGTTTATGGGATGTGAGGTGGTTAACCACCTTGGTATTGATTAGGGCTTCGAAGACTTTGCCGAAGAGGGGAAGGAGACTGATAGGACGGTAGTTGGAAGGGTCAGAGGGGTCGACGGAGTTCTTGAAGACAGGAACAATCGTAGAGGACTTCCAGCAGTCAGGAAAACAAGATTCCTTGAGGCAGTAGTTGTATAGTTTAGAAAGGGCGGGCGCCAGTTCAGGCGCGCATTTCTTCAAGACAATGGCTGGTATCCCATCTCCACCACTAGCCTTGTTGGGGTCTAAATTGGAGATAACGCCCAATACCAAAGCTGGGGTTATGTTTAACCCACTCAATAGGGCCTCAGTTCTAAGAGGGAGGTCGGGTATGGGTACACCCGAAGAGTCGAGCGTCGAGTTGAATGAAAATTTCGGTAGAGGAGGTCAGGACTTCAAACTGGTTGAATAAAGGAGGTATAGAGGGTTTGCAATTGTTCAATACGCTCTTGCAGAGACGCCAATCTTTGGAGCCAAATTTGCGAGATGCAATACGTTCCTTCATCTGAGCCGCAAATAGTGACTTGGCATCGTTGAGAAAGAGACGTCTATTGCAATCAGGCATGTCGCTACGGAATAAGTGGAAGTAGTGGTTCCTATGGGCGATGGCGGCTGAGCAAGCAGCGGAGAACCAGGGTGGGGGGAGCGCGACTTGACCCTATATTTCCTTGATGGGATGAAAGCGTCGATTCCAGCTTTAACCCAGGATGAGACCTCAGAAGCACATTCTTGGACGGGGAGCGTAAAGACTCCATCCCAGGGGACATCGTGGAGGAAATCACGGAACGCGTCCCAGTCAGCTCGTTGATAGTAGAACGAAGTTCTAGTGGTAGGAGGTTCTTTATAAGGGGTGGAGTTGAAGGAGATGTTAACAGATACTACCACATGATCAGAGTTACCAAGAGGGCAGAGTTGCGTGGCGCTGCAGGACTCGGGGATGGAGGTAAAACATAGGTCGAGAAGAGAGGCTTTACCTTCCCGGTTGAAGGCAAAACGAGTGGGGAAGTTAACTATCTGTGTGAGGGAATGAGAGATTGAAAAACTGAGCGTTTGAATGTCTGCGTGGTCAGTAGTAGCATTCTTAAGCCACAAGGTGTGATGGGCGTTAAAGTCACCAAACACAAAAATGTGAGCAAACGGGTGGAGGGTGAGAGCCTTGTCTATGCTGTCAGAAATGCTATCGAGTATCGCACAGTCTTGAGAGGATGGAGAGCGGTAAAGGAAGAAGAGATAGCTTACCGCATTGAGGAGAGATAGTCGGAGACACATGTATGACTGGTCTGGCGATTCGAGAGAGAACTCTCTGGCCAGAGGGAGATGTTCCTTGACGTAGACACCAAGACGGTGCATGTGGGTTAGAGAGTCTTTTCTGAGGAGAGGAATGTAGCCGGGGATCGAGAGATCAGAAGAGGGGATAGACGAGACAAGCTTGGTCTTACAGAGAGCCAGTATATCCGGGCAGTTTGCAGTGAGGAAAGATTCCATACTGCAGAAGTTTGTCCTAATGCCACGGATGTTGGAGAACGAAATGTTGAGGGGTTTAGGTGATTTTTGAGTGGCTGGTTTAGGGTTACTTTTTCGGTTTTGTAAGTCATGTGGAGTTTTGTTTGCAAGATGAGAAGGCCCGAAGTAAAAGAAACAGACAGTTTCGACCGTGACGTGGGCAGAGAGGAGTTGGCACAACCTGCATCATAATGTGGCCTCAGGGCTGCCCACTGGAGTTTACTGCAGGGACACTTTTCCATGCGCGACATGGCACTACAAACACCTCGGTATTATACAACTGTTGATCAGAGCGGCCGCTCAAGACGCTACGCAAGAGTTAGGGCTCCTAACTACCAGTCGGAAACAGCAACCAGAGAACTGTCAACCGTGTACCCTCAGAATGAAGAGGTGATGCCACAGACTGCACACATCACGGGAGAAACAGAGCTGCACTAATACAGAGGCCAGAGAGAGAAAGAGTACCGGGAACCCCTTCCGAGACAAGAAACAAGGCGTAAGCCTCTACTCATGTCCAAGAGAAGGAGGAGGAGTGTTGACCGGGCGGTAGGAGAGACTACCTACTCCCATTACATATAACACAAACAAGGACGACAAAAACAGTGGGAAGGATAGGGGGGAAGGTAACAGGCAAAGAGTCCTGGTTGACACTTGGATATACCCTATAAAAACATTAAGTTTTAACTTAGTATAATTCCCATTGTCTATTCTAAAAAGAAATTGAAGAAAATAAGGTTATCCGGATTTATTATCGCATCTAGCCAGAGACATTCAATTTTCCATTTTTCCTGATTTTTCTTTCGAACCGGGATTTCTTACTAAACTATCAAATAAGGGAGAATGATTGGGACAAAATGTCTTACTATGGTAGAGCACATTGACGAGTGCGGGGAGAGAGAAAATAAATTTAAAGAAAAAAAAGAAAAACTTAAAATTAAAAAAAAAAAAAAAAAAAAATAGAAAAAAGATTTTTTTTATAGACTATGGTCACAAGAAAGGATAAAATTACTTTGTTATATTAGTACATAAGTGAGGGTGTGGATCACCTATAACCTTGTATGTATATGTAAGTTCATTATAGTCAAATTTAAATAAACCTGATTCTTAATCTCTAACAATTAGTTGAAGTGCTATGCTTGGGCTTGAGTTCATAATAGTAAATAATATCCTGTACATTTCTTGTGCTTACACAACAGGTAAACTGTACTAACAGATTCTTGTTTGTTATGAAATTTATTTGGTGATTAAAAAGACAAGTGGGTTGAAATTTTGAAGAGTAATCAGTTTGTTATCTTGTTGCATACAGCCTTGGAGTCATTTTAATACTCAAGTCTGTGGCATGAAAATTAACTACAGAAATGATCTGTCTATATTTCTGAGATGAGGTATTATGTACACTATTTACATTATTCAGACTATTGTCCTCATCTTTGTCGCCATATTTATTACAACATTTCAGCCATTGTATGCTTCAGCCTTCTTCAGGTGGTTGGAAAGTCGAACTGAACCCTTTATTTCGTTCACTGGGGTAAACTGTTCTAGTTCAACATGCCATGTTTAATGGATGTCACTTATCAGTTATCTCCTGTTAAATCCCCTGCACAAGTTCTCCACTGCCTTAACCAGGTATTGAACCCACACTCTTTGGGTCCTGATCTAAGTAATGCCTTTATCCACTGTGCCATGTGTCCTCAAGGAGACATGGCACAGTGGATAAAAGCAACTAAAGATGAGGATATGGTGACAAAGATGAGGACAATAGTCCGAATAATGTAAATAGTGGAAATGATCAGATCAAAAAGTTGTCCAATTTCAACTGTCTTTTCATTGGCTAATCACATTCTTCTTTTGGTCAGAAAAGATGAATGCTGAAATTCAAATGTTCTACTCTAAAACTAATATTAGGTAATTTAAGAGCAAGAATGAAAGTGCTCTTTATGTTGTATTGCTCCCTCTTCTGGCGTTCTCCTGGGCAATGGTGTCAATTAATACACTGTTGTATATCTTCTCTCACTTCTCTTGGCTAAGTCATCACTAGTTGTTTTTGTTTGGAATTAAAAGAGAACTTCAAGAAAGGAATTTTATCTTCACTATTATTTTATTAACCACGTTGATGGGTACATCTTTTAACTAGCTAGTGGGGTTGCTCTCTTACCCCAACAGGGGAGCAGTTTCCCAGACACAAAATAACATGTCTACATTCTTTGACATGTAAAACTAACTCTGAAAATTCTTTCTATGTTTAACATTCCCATGCTAGTTTTAGCCAATCAAAAATGACTTCCTTTGTTTTCTTCTATCTGACCTCAAATGTCAAAATGAGGAAGTCAGAGGAGAAATACAATTCCCTAAAAAATAATAGTCTGTTAAACTGTTATTCAACATTTAATTGTATAGAAATTGATTCGATTTCAGTAAACAAGATAAACAAAACAGGGTTTAAGATGAATATTTTGTTTGTCAAAAATATGAGAATTGCAATAATTTGTTTTTGTCCAATTTTTATTGAAAACTTAATTGGGATATTTACATAAATATATCTTTTTCATCATACAATCCTGTATCATAGGAATAATAAAGATAACTCAAAATAATTTTATTTATAAAAAGCAGACCTGAAACGTCCCACATGAGTAAAAGTGTCAAAATAACTTTAAAAAACATTAAATTTAAAGAAAATTTAAAAGATTCTATTGATTTCAGTGCTCAATATATTTTATTCAATAAGGTAATTTCAGTTACTCAGTTGCCTAAAAGTATTTACTCTTCTACTCGGTCTAATATCTATCCATTCTTAACATTTCCAACAGCTATTCTGAGATCAAGAAATTTTAATTTTTAAAAAAATATTATTGAAAGAAATAATTTATCTCAAGTTTTAATTTTCTTTTAAAGAGTAATATCCCTGCTTTCTTTTTTTTTTTTAACTAAAATTATAATAGTTATCATTACAATTCAAATTATGTACAAAGATGACTTTAAATAGAAGTCTATAAAAATTTTCCAATGTATAATTGAAAAAAAATTAAATATGTTATTAAGATGCTGTTAAAAGATGTCAATTTTAAATCTGTCTAAATCTGAGCTTATTTATTTCTCATATATATATATATATATATATATATATATATATATATATATATATATATATATATATATATATACACACACACACATATACTTATATATATATATATATATATATAATGAGAAAGAGAGAGAGATAAATTAATATAGATTTATAAAGAGGACTGAAAGCATATTTATATTTTTATGAATTTATAACTTTGTTTTAAATTTATATCTAGCATTTTTACATTTTATCATTACTTTTCAACAAAGTATTGACTATTAATACCTAATTTTTTTCAGTTTTGGATTACAGAACGTTTATATCTGTATGGATTGAAGTACATTGATTTTAGGGAGCCATTAATTGGCTTAAATATTATCTATGATGCTCACTTCATTTATGCAAACAATAGAATTATCTAATTTTTACTGCTCCAGTGGAGATAGAAATCATTTCTTGTCAAATAAAAACAATTTCCTTATATATTTTCTAAATGTTTTCTTTATATCTCATTTCAAAATAATAAAAAATATATATATATATTACTGAAAACACTTAATCACTTTCCTTTTACAGTAATTGAACCAGGGTCAGTCTTAAGGAAACTGAATCAATTTGTTTCTAGGTAGTCCTCATGCCTAAGTGTACCCAATGATATAGTATTCTACTCTTGGCTTATCAAGTACACACAACAATACATATACATATAATGCAATACAAGAATGGTCAGGGAAGGGGTAAATTATTCTAAATCAATAAATTTTGGCTATTCATCAGAGCCTCTCTTCTCTTAAATATTATCTGCATTGTTAAATTTTTTTTTAGTCAAAGCTTCTAATGATCATAGATTTATGTTTGTTTCCTTCTCATGGTGTGAGTTCCACTTCTATCAAATATAAACACAGCTGACTGGATCTTACTACTGGCTATTTTGTATCACAGACTTATAAATGTAGTAAATTTCAGGGACCAATATCTGAAATATGAGGTCACTGACTTTCTAAAGATTATGGTAAACAACAATACAAATTGAAAATGATATGATACATGTAAAGTTAGTTTTTACAGTAAAAATATGAAGTCTGCTGAATTATTTATGACATTTTATTTTATTTTTTATAAGTATTTTTATAAGATCTTGACTTGATATCAATGCCGATAACTGCTATTTACTTCTGTCTTATTGATAAGTATGATATGTTCAATATGGTCAGATTGGCGGCTGATCTCAAAAATGACCTTCAGTCTGTTGTTAACAGGGGCAAGAAATGCCTTGTAAATTTTAACATCTCCAAAATGAAACTGCTCTCTTTTAATCACCTTGAGAGAACCCTTTTTGCATTTCATCAGTATGGATGATACTAACCTCCAGGTGAGGGACACATTGTTCCTTCTTGGACTAACATTTCCACAGACATGAAGTGGAATCATTATATTGAATCAATTCCTTAGTTTACTGCTTGGAAAGTTGATTCACTGTTTCATTCTAGACAATTTTTCCCTTATAAGTCTGCCATCCAAAATTTCCTCCAAGAATGAAAATAGATCACATCATTTAAAATGACCAGATGGTCAAATTGTAGATTGACCAACTATCTAATATACTTTGTATCAAATGATAACAATCTTCTGTTAATATCACAATTTTTGGTCATATATCATCAGTGTTTTCTGCCAACTCTTCTAGTGAAGTACAGTCATCTGCTACTTGGTATCACACAGCTTTGACACTTTCCATTCTACATTCTCATCATGTTTCAAAGAGATTTTACAGACAGACCTGTCACATGTTTTCTAAAAACAGTCTCTCTTTTAATAGATAATGCAAAACAAGTGTTCCAAAGAAAGTCATTGGGTCTAGGAATGTGTAGGCCATATCTGCCTAAACTGCATTATAGTTGTGACATGTGTATGGTGTAAAGAAGGTTCTTGAATTTTTCTGTAGAAGCTGTACTTTCACACTCAAATGTGTCCCATTGTATTGGCACCTTTATCATACCCTTGTCTACAGATATTTCAATATTCAGCACTAAAGTTTAACACTCAGGTAGAAAGGCATTGTGCAAATTTTCAACTGTGTTATTCTACATTACTAAAAACTTAATGAAACCTTCATATACTCCTGCTGGTGCACAATCAGCTATGCATCTAATTAACATCAACATTTGCTCCTGATGACTGATATCAGGAATCAAGAATTACTGCAGAATACTTAGCAGAGTTGATTCCCAAAATGATTTTCTATAGTACAGCTTGATCTATTCTATCAGTAAGCTCTTTCTGGATTCTTTATTCCTAAATAATGAGCAGGCTTCTTCTTATTCTTGATTAGCAGGAGAGCCCGGCGTTGCCCAGGGATGTAACAGTAAGAGATAGATCAAGTATCGACCATCATAAAGACTGAAAAATAAAATTGACAAAGATTATTGTTTAAGGTTGACGGACACGTATGTCTTAATAAGTTTTTTTTTTTGTTTTTTTTTTTTACGAATGGGTCAAACTCAAACAAAAACATTGTTTTCAATCGTTATGAGTCTACTGATTGAATAGAATTTTATTATAAACAATTGTCTTGTAAATGGAATTTTTAAAGCATTCTGAATGTAAAAATAAAGGAAAAAGGTGTGCAAGACAATAAGAAACACTAGCTGCCAAAAAAAGTAAAGTTTTGTTGAAATTGGTTGAAAAATGTAGGAAATCCGATCCCATATATAAACGAACACACACACACACACACACAACCTGGGTTTTATAATAAGTATAACTCTATATGAGTTGTCCCCCTTTCATTCTGGTGACAGAATTGTGTTTTATCGTGTTTTCAAATTGATTTCATGCAAAAACAATTGTGTCTTTCCAATTTTTGGCACTGTCAGAACCACCGCAAGCTAATTTTATGCAGTCCTGTGAAGTTTTGTTGAAATCGGTTGAAAAATGTAGGAAATCCGATCCAATATATAAACGTACAGACACACACACAATCTGTGTTTTATAATAAGTAAGATCATTCACATTATAATACAAAAAGAACATGTGAATAGTTTGGCAATTGAACCTGAAATTATCAGGAGTCTAAACTTAGGCAAAATTCTAAAAAGCTTTGCAGAGAAAAAAAGCAAGAAAGATAACTTTCTCAGAATAAAAAGCAAAAATATGATACATTTATAATTTATGAATCTACAATAGGTTTTAGAAATCTATTAAAATAATTTGTTTCCAACAATACTGTTTGTTTATAGTTTGAATTGTTTTCAGACCAAAACAAATAAAAAACACATTGATACTTCTAATAAATAATTTTACAGCTACTATTAGGTTGGTGCAAAAATAATATCGTTTTTTGACGTATTTTTTAAAGTCAAAAACCGATATTATTTTTGCACCAACCTAATAAACCAATTAGCCTTGTAACTATGTACTTTTCAGAGGTGATCTAAACATTTTGTTTGTTAATTTTCAGCTCAAGTTTATATAGTTTTATCTAAAATGTTGCTCAGATATGTTTGGTCCATTAACTTGCATGTATTTGTAAGTAAATATTTTGATTGTTTTCCATTCTACTGTAGAGATATAAAGTCTATAATAGGCTTTATTTCTATGTCTATGGTTTTACAGACCAATGTTTGGAAACAGTTGGGCTGTGAATTGAACTTGAGATCCATGAAAGAAATATCCATAAAAGTAATATTTCAACACACATTGTATCTTGTTTGAGTTTTTCTTTCACGATAATAAACATTTCTGTTAACCAAACTTTTTTCTTGCTATGTTTGATGTTAAATATCCATAAGTCAAATTCAAACAAGTCCAACTTTAACCTTTAATGCAGACCACCACATTGTCATTGTATTTGCAAGTAAAATTTCATGTCTACCAGATATATCTTTCTTGATTTGTAGAAACCTTTTGTTTTTAAAGATATGTTTATATATAGATAAACACTTTTTTTTACTGCAAATTACATGAAAGGGAGTAAAATTGAAAATTGTTACATATATAAGAAATAATTAATCATGGAGTTCAGTTGTTTATGTTTTTACTTTTTGTTGAGTTGTCTACCTTTAAATTTCATGAAATAAATTATGAATTATAAGATGTCAATCAACTATGCTTGTAAGTGATTAATCTAATAAGATATACAATGCAAAACATGTTATAAAGTAATGATTGATGTATTCATCCCACAGATCATTTGCTATTTATGACTGCATTAGTAAATAACTCCAGTATGAATCCAATTAACTATCTGGTGGTTGATGAGAATTAATAATTCCCAGACATAAAATTAATTCACAAGTCCTACTAAACAAGTAAAGTAAATTTATTTGAAGAACCTACAAATCTATGGATATATAACTAACAATGTGGATAGTAATACTTATAGGTATCATAATAAAAGTACATATTTACCATCTTACGTAAAAAGGAGAATTTAAAAAGTTGTTTCTGTTCTTACATAGTGGCCAATTAAGTGATGTAATATAATTTCAATTATCTCCCCTAGCCTAGCTTGCCAATAAAGGAAGGTAGAAAATGGATTGGGGAAGAGGGGGTGAGAAAAGCATATGGCAAATAAAGCAAGCAGCAAGCTGGCTAGACCCTAAGATGTGTGATACATGTCTTCATTTCTCATAAAAATACTACATGGTATCAGATGTAATAAATATAGTAACAGGGTCTACAAGGAATGCTACCAAGCTATAAAACAAGAAATACTTTGAGTTGAACAGACTTCAGACCCCTCTGGCAGGAATAATGAGGATTACTACAAGCAGTAGTGATACCACATGGAAATTTAATGGACACTACCATATTTTTTTTTATTTCAAAAAAAATAATTAGTACAGAAGAGAAAAGAAAAAGGAGCTGCTGCCCAAACACTCTTCAGTCAAACAGAACCACAGCTGTACAAATAAGTGCTTTATAGTGTTACATATTTATTATTTATTATTATTTAATGTCACTGTGCTTTACAACAGCATTAGACAC
Source organism: Acanthosepion lycidas (assembly GCA_963932145.1). Lineage (NCBI taxonomy): Eukaryota > Metazoa > Mollusca > Cephalopoda > Sepiida > Sepiidae > Acanthosepion > Acanthosepion lycidas. Next base: position 67,561,557 of record OZ010579.1, read on the forward strand.
AATGGCTGCAAGCATGTGCAAACTGGTCATGTGCTGGACATCCACAAATCTGGTAGATTCATTCAGAAACATACTAACTGATAAACAGGTTGATCACATTCTTTTGTTGGCTGAAGAAGAAGCTCTGAGAAGGTTCAACTTGTGGATTTTTGATAACTAAGCTGACAAAAATAACATAAGTTATTTGGCAGAAATTTGAAGAGCAACCAGAACCTCAAGTAAACTTCTGTATAACATGATTTTACCAGTGACAACATATGCAAAAGGATATGGAAAAAACTGATGATTTTATAGCTAGGTGCAGGTTACAAGCAAAAAAATGAAATTTCCAGGATACCCAGGAAACCGAAGAATGGTTAATAGAACAGATTATTACTGGAACAAGGCACCCAGAGTTGCAGAAACAGCTTTTAGAGAAAGGTGAAGGGCTTACACTTCAAGAAGCCATGAATATCTGTAGAATGCATGAGACTTCTCTTAATCATATGAAGCAAGTGGCCAAAATTTCAAGAAGAAAAGAGTCAGGAAATCAATGCAATTAGATGCAACTTCTGCAAGTGATGTGGCAGCACTCACTCCCACTAAAAAGGTAGATGTCCTGCTTGAAGTACTACATGTTCAGCATGTGGGTGAAAAAGAAAAATCACTTGGCAAAAGTATGTAACAACAAAAAGGAAAATACAGAAAGACACATGCAAATGCACACAATGAAAAAGGGCCAAAAATTTAAACCAGGACCCCAGAGAATACAGGGAAATCGCCAACACAAGCACCAGGCTAGGAAATTCAGTAACTGTGTTTACACGATAAATGCCTGCACAGATGATGGTGAGGAGTTATATGAATATTTTGAATATTTTAATACAATTCAGTGACATAACAAACAAGACATTCAGACTGAGGCTTTTGCAGATCTTCATTGCAGGCTTCCCAACCTACCAGGCACCCATAAACTAAAGACCAAGGTTAACACCAGAGCTAAAGGAAATACCTTCCATTTGCATATGTTCTGTAAGATGTTTCTGGAAAAAATCAGCCCTTCTGGACAGCCACTTCCTGGTGCAACATATAATGAGTCAGCTGTACTGACTGCATATAATGGCTCCAGCATCACTCAACATGGGTTCATTAAAATACAATGTGTCTACATAGGAAAGTGGAAAACTGAAATTCTATGTGGTGACCTCAGAGGGACCCACTATACTGATAACACTGCACTGTGTCATTCAAAAAACTCCAGCTCAGATCAACTCTGCAAAAGACCTAACAAACATGTACCTGGATCAGTTTGACTGCACAGACATTTGTGTGGGTGAATACCACAATGTCCTAAAACTAGACAACCACCCTGTAATCCACACATCTAGGAAATATCCCATCCATAGGAGTGATGAGATCAAGGCTGAGTTAGATGACATGGTGAAACATGCTATCATTCACAGCATAAGTGATCCTCCAGAATGGATTAGCAACCTAGTGTATGCCTTCAAAGGCAATGACAAACTTTGTCTTTACTTAGATCCAAAAAATCTAAACAGAGCTATTATGCGATCTCACTATAAGATGCCCACAATGGAGGAGCTTGCATCCAAACTCTCTGGTGCCAAGTACTTTTTCAAACTGGATGCCAAAAATGGATGCAGGTCAATCACACTCGATTCTGATTCATGGCTACTGACCACTTTCAGTTGTCCCTTTGGAAGATATTGCTTCTAGAGAATGCCTTTTGGTCTGGTAATGTCCCAAGATGTCTTCCAGTAAAAATGGACATGATACTGAGAAATTCCCTGGTACACTATGTTTATTCAATGATGCTGTAGTATATGGTAAAACTAAAGAGGAACCTGAGTGGAATCTGCACAACTTAATAAAGATAGGGCTTAGGTTCAGTGACAAATATGCAGTCAACCAGTAGGAAATACATTTCTTTGGAGCCATTTATGATGAGAACAGGGTATGCTCTGATCCCAGTAAAGTGGATAAAATAAATAAATTGCCGAGCCCTACAAATGTCACAGACTTACAAAAAGTGCTGGGAATCATCTCCTTTTATTGCACCTTTTATTCTGCATCTCTCTGATCTCACATCACATATGAGAGATGTAAGAAATAGAATACAGGTGGACTAAAAGTCACCAGATGTCCCTTCAACAAATTAAAAACCTGATTTGCAAAGACTTACTTTTATCCTGATAAATGAACTGTAATCCAGGCTGTTGCATCCAGTAGAGACCTGGGCACAGCTCTTTTATAAGATGAAAGGCCTATAACATTTGCACTGAAATCTCTGATGGAAAAAGTGCAACGGTATGCTAATATCAAATGGAAATTCAGAATCTGTCTATATTTCTGAGATGAGGTATTATGTACATTATTTATTGTCCTCATCTTTGTCGCCATATTTATCACAACATTTTCGGCCTTTGTACACTCTGGCCTTCTTCAGGTGGTTGGAATGTTGAACTGAACCCTTTATTTCACTCAGTGGGGTAGACTGTTCTAGTTCCACGTGCCATGTTTGATGGATGTCAGTTATCTCCTGTTAATTTTCCCTCTGAAAGTTCTCCACTGCCTTAACTCACAATCTTTGGGTCCTGTCACTGGATCTAACCAACACCTTTATCCACTGTGCCATATGTCCATCTGTGTATGAACTCCTGGGTATTATAAACCTAATGTCTTCAGCAACCATTTTTACCAGTGCTCATATTGCAACTTTGTTGTTATCATTGCTTTTCTCTAGCACTCCTTATTAGTGGTTCCCATATTGTATTTATTTCTATGCTTGGTCGGCTAAGGAGATTTTTGTGGCCTAGCATATGTGCTGATTCCTTAAGTTTACGAATTTTCCAATGGTGTTCCTTGTCTATGATCTCAACATGATCCCACAGAGGGCGGTGATAACACAAGGGGAAGTAGAAAAATCAGGCGTGGCTGACCACATATGGAGAGAGAAGGCAGCTCCACCTCATCTCTAGTGAATGCTATTACAGCTGCATGGTTATAACATGACTATTGTCTTTCACCTAGGCAAAGAAATTACACTAGCAGATGAAGTTTCCAGATTTCCTAACAAGAAAGCAAAGGAAGCAATTGATCTTGACATTAAGGTTAACTTCATTCAATCCTTAGCAGAGAAGTTAGCACAACTACAACTGGCAACAAATGCTGACTCAACATTGTCCAAACTAAGAGACATGATTCTATGAGGTTAGCCAACACATTTGGCAAGAACTTGTGAGCATACTGGTCATATTATGATGAGCTAACCATTGAAAATAGAATCTTGATCAAGGGCAATCAGATCATTGTCCCACAGTCCATGCAACAAGAGGTATTGCACAAGATCCTCTATGGCCACCAAGAAGTGCATGCTAAGAGTAAAAAGCTGTGTGTTCTGGAACAACATCAATAAAGACATTGACAGTACAATGTAATACATACCAAAAACACCAAAAAGTGCAGAGTGTTAAATCCCTGATGCCACATCAGATCCAAGTAAGACCATAGCAAATAGTGGCCACTGACTTGTTCCACTTCAATGGATCCAACTTTATGTAGATTATTACTCCAACTACCCTTTGATATGGAGATTAAGTTAGTTCTCCAGCCAGGAGGTAATAAACCAAACCAAACAAATATTTGGGGAACAAGGAAACCCAGACAGGATGATCAGCATCAAGAGCCCACATTTCAGCTCAGCACTATTTAAGCAGTTTAAAACAATGGGGATTTGACCATTACACATCATCTCCAAAATATCCACAATCAAATGGCCTCACAGAATGTTGCATACTCTTAATAAAATCTGCCATCAAGAAGGCTACATTGAGCAGCTGCGACATTGACATGGTATTATTATGCTTCTGAGCAACTTCGATAGACCTTACAATCCCATCAGCTAGAAAACTCCTGTTCAACAGAAAACTGGTTAGCAACATTCCAGTAAAATGTGCCTACAAAAAAGTGAAAATATCAGCCTGATTGTACCAGAGACAAGCTGGACAAAAAACATATTATGACCCGTATACAAATCCCCAATCATTGGATAGGACAGCATGTTAGAGTGCTCAACAAGGATGCAGGTATGTGGACTACTGCAGTTGTCCTGCAAGCATGCACTGAACCATGATCATACATCATACAGACTCCATCTGGACAAATCTTCTACAGGAACTACCAGCACCTGATGGAAGACTCATCCAAAACCAAAAAAAGTCATAAGGTATATTCACCAAAGAACCCTCAAAGATCAACCCTCTAGCATGACAGCACACATCTGATCTCATAATAAGGCCACTAACAAGGTTCAGTGAATAAGAATATTAATTCATTTTTTTATTTTTCCTGTTTCTTTTTCTCAATTCTTTATAAAAAGGGGGGGGATGTAATCTTATGATTCCAATTATCTCCCCTAGCCTAACTCATCAATAAAGGAAGGTAGAAAATGAATGAGGGGGTGAAAAAAGCATGTGGCAAATAAAGCAAGCAGCAAGCTGGCTAGACCCTAAGATGCGTGTTACATGTCTTCATTCCTAATAAAAAAATACTACAAGTGGCTATTCTTTGTAACTTGATGTTATTTTTTTACTGGAATCCAATGTATTTTTAGAGACTCATAATTAAGTGTAAACATCATTGTTAATAACAAGCAGACTTCAGTTAGTTATTCAACTTCAAATTTCCTTAAATCTATTTTTCAAAATACCAGACAATTAGCAACCAACAGGATTCAATAATATAACCAGGGTGTTAGATAAAAGCTCTAAGTTTATTAATTTTAAAAATTGATAATTGTTGCTAGAGGCAATCAATTATTTTAATATGTTTCACTCTCAATAAAATCAGTTCAAATCAAGTTTTTTAAATATTAAATATTATTAAATATTTTTTTGAGTTCAGTTTTATGAGAGGAAGTAAATTTATTTCAATTATTTTCTGAATGGAGACTATAGATGTTTTAAAAAAATGATGATAAAATAATGGGAGGGAGAAGTAAATCTTTTAGTAACCAAACAAAAATTGAAACTGTCTGTATTTCTGAGATTAGGTACTGTAATTATTTATGTTGTTTGAACTGTAATCCTCATTGCCAAATTCACGTTTTGTCATCACTGAAATTTTTGCCTTCCATCAGCATAATTACTTTCCTCAAAGTTTAAAAGTTCTTATCATGTTAATGGGCATAAAATATCTGTGCACCACAAATCCTTATTTCCAGATAGCAATTTCATTCATATGATAAGTGCAATACAAAAGGTTTCAAAATGTTTCACCAAGCAAAATGTATAGACATTTTAACAAATATCAATGCAAGATATTCTGTATATGGAAAATGTTCACAGAAACCTTAGCATGTCCTACATAACATCAGAATGTGTCAAAAGACTGATGTATAAAGTAACAATATAAACTATGTAGTAACTGTCTTTTTATATCAAGAGCATAACAAAAAAAGCAAAGTTCCTTTCCATGAGTTGTAAAATATCAGAATAGTAGTTGAAAGCAACATCACTGTTTGGGCCATTCACAAAACTTAAGCCTTCACATAAAAAAGGCCAGAAACTGTGTACAATGTTCATTGTGCCTGAGAATAAAAAGGTGAAACCATTCACTCTTGTAAAGATTTAAAAAGTACTGTGAATCTACAGTCCTAGAGAAGACCATAAAATCTGGTATTGCCAATCACATATGTAAGAAATAAAGAGATTAACTGTTGCACTCTAGAATGAAGTTGATATAACTGATAAAGAACCAAATTATAAATACAGAAATTAAAGGAATCATCAGTTATTAGAAAAAAATCACATTATACTATGTCAGATTTTATTATGCAATTCAATGTATTTACTATAAAGTTGGTATTAAGTAAACAATGTTGGTAAAATTTTCAGGATATTTTTATATCAGCAATAATCTATATAAATTTTAGCTTACATCTATTCATATTAAAAATATTAGAACATTTGTAAGTGATGTCAAGTTATATAAATTATGAAGTTATATATTATATAAACAAACTAAATATAAGATCAGTTTTTATAAATAAATCAGAAAGGCATATGTTTCAGATTTATAGAAAATAAACATTTAACACAATATCACACATATCTAAATAAATTATTATTTTGTCTGTTAATATAATCTCCTTGATATTCTATAAACTTCAACCATTAATTTTGTTAATTTTCTACAGCAATAAACATTACTTCCCACAATGTTTATTGCTTTTCACACATCTTTCCATAAATATTGTTTTATTCTTTTAATGATGGACCATATGTTTTCTATTGGATTAACATCTGAAGAAGCTGTGGGCCATTCCATTGATTTAGTGAGTTTAAAATCTTTTTTGGTAAGATGGACTATAATCAAATTTTCAGAATGTGAAAGAACTGGTGTTGCATAAATTTATTCTTTAGGTTATGGCTTCTTAGTTGTGACCTGTATCACTAAAAAAGCCTTGTACAATAATTCTGTGTTTTTATCTTGGCATTATCATCAATATGGAAGAGACCTAATAATTTTACTGCCTATGATACTCTAGAATGAAGTTGATATAACTGATAAACTGAGACATTATTTCCACTGCTGTCTTCTAAGGCAGGGTTAGGTAACTATTTGTATGAAGGATTCAACTTCTAGCCCAGTTACCTGGTCTAAATTTACCACTAAAAATTACAGCTGAGAAATCAATTTTCATTATTTACATTACAGCCAGACTAATGTCCTCATTTTTGCTATAACATTTCAGTCATTGTGCTCTCTAAACTACTTAAAGTGTCTGTGGGTAACCTTCAATTTTGAACTGAACCTTCTATTCTGCTGTCCATATCTATGGGTATCTTTTCTTCTTAATAATAATGTTTCATCCTAGAAATTCAGACAGAAATCAACTTTCTTGTAATTTTTCTTTATAAAGTTTACTTAGGTTTAGTGGCTTTTATTTCTTTAGCCAATTTTCTTAATATTGTGAATCTTTTCTATTTATATTTACTATCAATTCAATTTTCTTGCTTATTATCCAGTTAATTTTTCTCAATTCTCATTCTGTGACATTCTTAAAACCAGTTTTTTTCTTGTTTCTATCTTGCTGATGTTTTCATTTTCTTTTTAAACTGTTCTGTGATCTCAGAATTAAATCTGGCAGTGTCTCCCCATACATGAAAGCCAATGCAAAATTTAAAGAAAGAATATGAGAACTTAAATGTAGAGGGTCACAAAAATAAACTAGAATTTAAACCTCAAATTAAACAACCTAAGGACAATTCGAGGGAAAGAAAAATATCATTTGGTTTATCCCTCGCGCCCTTTAGAGGTAAAATGTAAAATAGGGAAGTTATTTTTCAAATTATTTACTGAACACTTCCCAAATAATTCAGAATTGAATAAGATATTTTTAAAAAAAGACAGTTAAAATTAAGCTACAGCTTCACTAGTAATTTAAAAACAATAATAAATAGACAAAATGCCAGAAATTTCAAAACTAATATGCAGCAAAATATAGCAATTTATGCAACTGTAGAAATGAAAATAGATGTCCATTAGATGCATCTTGTAAAACCAAAGCAATAATCTATAAAGCAGTAGTAGTAGATATTAATGGTCAGAATAAAACATACATAGGATGTACTGAAGGTTCTTTTAAATGAAGATGACACAGTCATAGGTCATCATTCAAGCTAGTAATTCTCAGGAGCTCTACCAAACTAACTGACCATGTGTGGAATTTAAAAGAAAAATACAGCAGGGATCTGATTGTAAACTGGAAAATATTAAGAAATGCAAAGCTTTACAAAAATCTCAATAATATTTGCAACCTATGCCAAGAAGAAAAATGAGAAATAATGATATTTTCCAAACTAAAAGACCTTTTGTACCAGAGATCCAAAGTCATGAGCCATTGCATTCTTACAAAAATTTCTTCTTAAATTCAAAATGTATGTACATTTCAACTGACCCCCACCAATACATTTGTAATACATTTTTCTCCTCCTCCCTCTTCTCTTTCCTTCTTCACATCCTCCTCCTTCCTTTCTATCACACACAATGTTGTGTTTGTTTTTTTTTTAAATAATATAGGATTCATTAGTTTTTTTCTTAAATAAAGTGTTGGGAGGTCAACTGATAAAAATTGCTGGGCATACTGTAAGTTTGAAACCAAAGTAGCAGAATCAACTGATCTCCTAATTTTTAAAGTTAAAAGCTACTTAAAATGTTAAAAGTTACTTTTTATTTTTTTTTCAGACGTGTATTGAGCACTTTTTAATACTACAGTTTCTTGGATTAATTTAACTCTGACTATTAATATTTTATCTATTGTGTATATATATATATATATATATATATATATATATATAGCTCTAACATTCATCCCACACTCTCATACTTACACTCTCTCTAAATTCTATTTTTATTTCCGGAGTTGTTTTTTCTTTTTTCTTTTTGAATTTGTAGGTCTGATGAATTGGATTGTATTTACGATTCCAATGGAATAAATTATGACCATGGAGTATTGGTGTTTAAGCTTTTTTATTATATATATATATATATATATATATATATATATATATATATATATATATATATATGAAAAGTGTGTGTATATAAATATAAATATAAATATAAATATATATATATATATAATTATTTATATATTTTATGTGCAGTACTTATTAGAAAACGTTCAATATCAGAGATAGAGCTAACATATTTAGTTGGATTGATGTGAGTTTGTGATCCTGGGTTTCATGCTTTTGTGATTGTCAGACAAACCGATTAATTTTTTTTAAATTTAGGGTTTATGTAGATTGCGTGTATTGGTGTTATTATGGAAGTGGGGGTGGAATCATCATCGTGATGTCACTCATGCTAACGCAAACATAGATGCATGTCTGTACACCTGATGAGGTACGCAGACACACATACACACTAGCTCATCTGCCAGGGCTCATACAGGTAAGTGCAAACAACAGCATAATATATTACATTGGTGCCACTGAGGGTCCATTCAAGAAAAGGAATAACAATCACAACCTTTCATTCACCAACAGGAAATACTTGAACAGCACTACACTATCCACATACATATGGCAGCAAAAAGACAGAAATATCACACCAACAATAAGCTGAAAAATATTGAAAAAAGCACTTGCCTACAGCAACATTACAAAAAAATGCCTATTTTGCCTACACGAAAAAGTAGCAATAATATCCCACACCTTGCAAAAGAATTTACGAAACAAAAGATCAGAGATAATCTCCAAATGTAGGCATGAGAACAAGTGCCTATTATTCGAATTTATACCAAATGGATAAAAAACAAAAAAAAACCCACCAACAATCACTCTTTAGTTCAAGCTACCATCACAATAATTACATTTATTGTTATTATCATTCCACTACCATTAGTAATCACTTCTACCACTTTACAATAACTATTAAGTACTAATATTATCATTACCACCAACACCCAACACCATTACTACCATATCACATCTACTTTTAACATATAAATCCACTATAATTATTAACGTAAATTACTCCCCCCAGCATATTTAATACCACCAAATAAAAACCAATAAGTTCAGAGATAATTTCCAAATGTAGGCATGAGAATAAATACCTATTATCAGGATTTATACCAAAATAAATAAATAAATGAAATAAAATAAAATAAAATGAAACACCAACAATGTCTTTTTAGTTCAAGCTACCACCACAATAATTACATTTATTGTTTTTATCATTCTCCAACCACCATTACTAATCACTTCTACCAATTTACAATAACTATTAGTTACTTATATTATCATTGCCACCAATCCCCTTACAACATTACTATCACATCACATCTACTGTTATCATATAAACCCGCTATAATTATTAACGTAAACTACCCCCTCCCCCAGCATATTTAATACCATCATAAAAATAACCAATAACGATTACACAGTCATCAAAAACAAGCAAATAACCAGCTTTAATATAATAACAAATAAACTTTTAAAAAATTAAAAATAAAAATAATAGCAATTTTTGCTTATCATAATTTTACACAGACCCCACCACATGTATATACGAGCATGCGAGGAAATATTATTCAGCGAAAAAATAGAAAAATGCTCTGATTGCTGACATGTATACATTCACAAGAAATTTTCGCTACACTTCTGATCTTTGAATTTCAACATACAAATGTGTATGTATAGAGACAACATCACCCATATACATACATATGTCAAATCCCATACTGTCCACATATGTTTATATCTGTATGAGCCCCGGCAGACGAGTGAGTGTGCATGTGTGTCTGCGTACCTCATCGGGTGTATGGACATCCATCTATGTTTGCATTAGCATGAGTGACATCACAATGACGATTACCCCCCCCCACTCCCATAATAACACCAATACACGCAATCTACATAAACCCAAAATTTTAAAATAATTAATCAGTTTGTCTGACGATCGCAAAAGCGTGAAACCCAGGGTCACAAACTCACATCAATCCAACCAAATATATATATATATATATATATAAATATATATATATATGTTTTTATTAAAGAGCATAGATTAAAGTTTGTTTTCATAAGTTTTATTCAATAATATTGCTTCTATTCATGTTACTATTGTATCAATGATTTTGTAAAATAATTTTCTAGTAACAATATTTTTAAGCTTAAAATATTTTTTAAAATCATTCATTATTCAGCTAAATCAAGTGTCAATTCAGCTATAATAATAATCATTTTTTATATCTATTTACATATTTCTTTCATCTTGACACTTTCTCCCTCTTTGTATATCTGATTCTCTTGTTATTTATCTGTAGCCTTTTTACTACATATATTTCCCCTTCTCCTCTCCCTTTCTTACCTCCTACCCTCCCTCTTCCACACCCAATTCACCCTATTCTCTTCCACCTTTTCTTACCACCTACATTTCCCATTTTCTTACCCTCTTCCATTTTCTCACCATCTTCACTTTTCTTTATCCTCTTCTCACCATCTTACCTTCTTTATTCTCTTACCCCCATCTTTTCTCTTTCTTTACTCTCTTACTCAAATCTTACCTTTCTTTTTCTTAACTCTCTTACCTTCATTCTCCATTCCCTTTCATATCTCCTACCTTTCTCCTTCCATATCCTTCTCCCTCATTCTCATCACCTAACTTTCTCCTTTAATATCCTTTTCCTGCCACTTCTTCCAATTCTTTCATGATCTAATATATGTAGGTTTCTCAGTCAGAATGTATAACTGATTCCAGTTTCAGAAGAATTGGGTATTGGGTATTCTAATCTGAGGCAAAAAATGGAACACTATGTTAGATTTATTTGTGCAAGTCAATTTTTTTCACAATAAAATTTGTAGTAATGAGCTGATAATTGTAAAGTTTTCAGAATAAATTTATATAAGCAGATTGTAAATATTATGAATTTGAGCTTATAACATCTGATTTTATTAAATATTTAAAATAACTTGTTTGGTGTTGTAAGATTTTAGAGTTGTTCATGTTATAAAAGAATATGTTAAAAAAACAATAATCATTGATAGGAACACAATGTTGGGAATTGCAAAAACAAAAAATGTGAATATAATCACAGAAAAAATCAAAATATAAATCTAAAATATTGACCAAAAATAATAAGAAAAAACTGGTTTTAAAAATGTTACAAGAGAGATTTGAGAAAAATTGGTAATAAGAAAAATGGATTAACCAATAAAAATATTTGATGAAGCTGATGTTGTGACTGTTAACAGAGAAAAGATGCAGAATATTAAGAATATTGGCTAATATTGATTTTCTCAACAATAATTTTTAGTGATGAATATAGACCTACATTGAACGGTCCTAATAGCTAGAGGTTGGATTCTTCAGGGAAATAATCACAAACATGATTTAAAATGCAACAGTGGGTGCAGTAATGTTCTAGGTCCATTGAAAGATGATTATGTCAAGATAAGAAATAACATGTGTATTTGGACAAAAACACATGTAGTAAACATGTAAACAAAAGAGTAAATTCATGCATGACTATAATCATTTACATTCTGCATTGGTGCAAAAGCATTTGATAAAGTTCATTACAAAGAACTGCTAGGTAAGCTTTACATATTTGGGAAGGATATTAGAATAATCCAGAACATAATGGCAATAAACTGCCTGTATACAGATAGAATTCAATAAATCTACAAAAATAGAAAAAGGTGTGTGAGACAAGGATCTCACCAGACTTATTTAACTTATACAGTGAGGTAATTCTGAGAGAATTAGATGTCCTACCAGGATTCATTATTGGTGGCAACAATTTTAACAACATAAGATATGCAAATGACACAGTGTTGATAGCAGACATAGAAAGAAAACTACAAATAATTCTACAGAAGGTAGTGATGGAAAGTGAGAAGAAAGGATTAATATTAATTACAAGAAAATAGAATCCATGGTTGTTAGCAAAAGGAACAGCGCAACATGCAAATTAGAAATACCAAAATCTAACAAGTTTAATATCTGGGAAGTGCTTTAACAAAGAGCAGAAAGTGCAATATTGAAATCTGAAAGCACATTGGGATAGATGCCTTCCAAACAAAGTATTAATAAAAAAGAAAAAAAATCATAAGAAACAAAGGAAAGAGTTACTGGACTGTTATATAATATCAATTCTCCTTATATGGTAGTGAATACTGGACAATCTCCTCACAGATGAAAAAGAGACAAAGCAACAGAAATGTGGTTCTACAGAACGATACTGAGAATACCATGCATGGAACATATTTTAGAGAAAATGGAAACAAAAAGGTTACTTAACATCAGGAAGAAAGAGTTGAAATTTCTAGGGCACATAATGAGGAAAGAGGACATTAAAAATTGGATGCTCACAAGAAAGATTGGAGGCAATACGAAAAAATATAACCTACCTAGAGTAGGATCGTAGAATAAGGTTTAGGAGAGCTTAACAAAAAGACAAAATTTAATAAGAACTACAAAGGACAGGAGATTGTGGAGAGCCATGATCGTCAATATCCTGAGGGGACCAAGCACATAGAAAAAGAAAAATGGTAATATTAGCAGTTTTCTCATAAGGAAACATTTGACGTTCATTGACTGAGCTGCCAGTACAGGAAAATAGATTTCTCAAGTACAGTTATTGCTCTTTTCAGTATTGAAGTGAAGAGGAGGGCTTCTTTCCTAACTTTTATTAGAAGTAGTGTGGAATGTCAACATCTTGTTTTATTTTCTCTTGTATGTAATATCCATTTTAGTTGTTGCTGCTGCTGCTGCTGCTGCTGAAAGTTCACAAATAGTGTGGTTTCTGTTATTTGGTACAGATATTTGTTTGAAGAATAGTTTTCACCAAAATCTACAAGATTCACTTGTTCAAGGCCGTTTTTTAACCAGTGATCTGAGAAAGCAATTGTATACAGCTGACATTAGCTCACTATTGCCCATCTTGCTAAAAGATTTTCATGGATTCGTCCCCAGCCACTTCAGATATTCATCCAATAGAAAATTTAAAGAGTGCTGAATTTGTGAATTGTAAACAATATTTAAGCAAAGAAGATCTATGGGAAGCAATAAAAACTTTTAAAATCAAAACTGTAGAAAAGTTAACAAAATCAATAGGGAAAGATTGATGAAGGTTACAGAATGTCAAGAAATCCATATTAATATGTAAGATAATAAAATAATTTATTCAGGTTTATATGAGATATAATGCTAATAAAATATGTATTTCTATAGCCCATATCTTTCAGATATATTTATGAATAAAAATTATTTTACACTTTGTATGTTTCCACCAAAACAAGTTATTATCAATATTGTTTAAATAAGAATAGATATAAACAAACTCACATGATGTATTGATCATATAAAGATATCGTAAAAATTTCATGAATATTGATTGACTAATGCCAGTTTTATTGTGTAAATATTGACTTGTCTAATAAAATCTGATACTGTGATATTCAAACAAGCAGAATAAAAGTGTATACATAATTCACTAAATTCTGATGATTTCAACATTTAGAAAAATTAAATATATAAAAATTCACTATTTGAATGAGAAGTTGTAGAGTTTCTGCCTTTATTTAAACTTGTTTCTTTGCAAATAGCATATTTTCTAGCATTCAAGGAAGGATTAATGCAATAACTTTTATGTAAAGATTTTTAGGAATAAAACACAATACTAAAAAATTTCAAATGTTGACCTGGATAAAGAAATACTAATGTTGATCAGGCACTCGATCAGAAGAGCTTAACAAATCTGTATATAATATTGACTACTTTTCATGAATTTATATGCTTTATTTAATTGAAACTTCTCAGAATGTTTAATGTGAAATAAAATCTGGAAATTCACTCTTGAAAATAGAGTTTTAACTTAGTATGGTCAATGACCAAATCAGAGGAAAAAAGGCATTTTGATACACAATCTTCTAAGTAAGAATAGCCTCCGTGGAAAAGGTGGCAGAATCAGTAAAATTGGAATAAAAGTTTAAAGCTTGGAAATATTTTCTACAAATAAAAGTTATAAAGAAAAAACAATTATTGACATCCTAACTCTATAAATAATTGGAATTGGTCATGTATTTTTTGTAAGCTGGCATAGTATATTTCATCTATTTATATACTGTTAACATATTTTCTCTTTTGATGACTGGGTTCCAGCAAAACCATTCCATCGGTTTTATTATTTAAAATTTAAAAAAATAAATTTCAATAATGTCAAAAAGAAATAATCAAGGAAAAAGAATATGTAAAAGGAATTAGTACAATTAGCAATACTCTGACATGGACTTTTCCTATTATTTGATACTAAAATGAGAGACAAAAGCCATTAAAAATGAAAAATGGCACTTGTAGAGAAAACCAAAATGAACAGTTTTTGTGCACCACTATGCATCCAATGTGTCCATTTTTGACAGCATCTTCTTTTTCTTTTGGCATGGTCCTTAATCACTTTCTAGTAATTCCACTGCTAACTACATCAGCAGAACATCTCAATAATCTGCCTTAGATTTTACTGTAGCTTCAAAATCTCATCCTAATCTGTTGCAGGCATCTCTCGTGTTACCTATTTACTGTAGATTTGCTGACTAGATAATTCCACACTCTTTTCTGGTCTGTCTTCTCTTTAGTTCATTAGAGTTTATATACACATGCACAGCTGTATACTTTCTCTAAACTAAACCTGTGAAATTTTGAGAGATGAAAAATTATACTATTAGCATTAAAATATGGCAATGGAAGGATATTATTTTTGTTACTGAAGCAGAATTGTTAACTGTTAATTAGTTTCTTTACATTTAAAAAGGTTATTTAATTTCCTCTTACATTTTTTTATATCATTGCAAAGTAACATCAGAATATGTAGTATTAGTAGAAAGTTGCATTAAATTTGTTCTTTAATACTCCACAAGTAATATGCTTAACATTTCAATTGTATTTTGCTCTAAATAAACAAGCATCAAGTCAGCTGAATTTCTCAGAAGCATTTAATTTACTCAGTGCTGCATTTTCAAGTATTAATTCTGACACCCCAAACTAATTTCAGCTTAATGAGTGTCAGTTCATTCAATATAAGCTGTTTACTTAAGAGCAAAATATCAACAACTACTTTACAGTTTCATCAAAACCAAAGAAGCTACTTAGCAAAATTGCTTTGATAACTTATCTTTGTTTTGCTCTAAGCATCTAACAGGTCTGGAGCAGTTTGACTGGTCAATAGTACTTATTGATCAGACCCTTTAAAGTCACAATTTTTCTAATGCTCCATTTTGTTTGATTGAATCATGAATATGAGTATTCCCTAATCTTTTTTTGGTACGAGATAGTTATCTCCAGGTTATCTCCAAATCTAGTTTGCTTGGATTGACATATACTATGATCCCCTTGTATTCAACAATCATTTTTACCAATGAATGCAAATATTTAAAACACATTAGATATCTGTTACTACTATCCTGCATTGTTTTGATTCTAGAAAATCATCTCTTACATTTACTCTTGAATATTTTTAAAACATTTTTATTAATTTTAATATTTCCAGGTTTTCTAAATTTCCTATTAAAATGTTAATAAAAGGCATTAAAATTATTAATACCAATAAATTGTTAACTAACTAAAAGAGTTCATCTTTTATGAATTTTAGACCTTTGAAAGGAAATGGAAAACCTTTTACAAAAAAAAATAAAATTAATCCGATTAACTAATTTGTGTTGCTCTGACAAAACACTTGAAATTTCAATGACTCTTGGAGGATACTGAATTTTTGGCTTGGGTTCATAAATCTTACTACTTCTGCTTAAAAATGAAACATTCAATTCCAAACAAGTAAAAACAGGATTTTACATCATTAGATTTGTTAGTTTTCTTTGAACATATCTTTATATCACAACACATCAGTAGTTGCTAAAATGCTATGATAATCTGATGGAAATCCATTGACAACTTTCCTTGTATAGATAAATGATAATATAGTAAATTACATGTGAAATTTAACTTTTCATGCCTAAAGTTAATCCACTAACTGACTTTTCATAGTTTCAGGACAATGCTGAAACTGTTTGGTGACTTTTACAAATAAAGTAAATGAACCAGTAAAAAAAATAAAGTAAAATGATGTAAATGGTTGTGGTCAGTTTATTTTTGGTCAACAGTATCTTTTTTTTACTCCTACATAAATCTAGCAACAATGGCTATTTTTATATTTCCCTTCAGTGTTTTTTTTATAAATGAAATATTGTTTTCATATGCATGCTACATGCATAAATATGATTGGATAAAAAATATATGTAAATAATAATGAGTAAATAAATGACAAGATGAAAAATTATGCTGTGGCATTTTGTTAAGAAAAGAATGTCTTCAGACAAAATAACAGTTTTTCCAATTGGTTTTATTGATTTTATTCCTGTCTTGACAAAAATATCCTAAACAACTTTCAGTTATCACAACATTAACATCCTGATGAGATAAATGATTTCATTTTATATAAAATCAGCATTTAATAATATGGACTTCCTGTATTGCATAAGTAAGAAAAATACTACATATTTTCTTTTAATCATTTCACCCCAAGCAAGGCTGTAAAGCCACTAAGACACAGGGGTTTACTGAGTGTGAAAGAATAAAAGAAAACACTGAGAACAATAAAAGATGAGTAGTCAAAAAAAACAAACATTAGATAATGATTTACATTCCATTTAAATTTTTGGAAATCAAAGTTAACTGGAAAGCAAGAAGCCAGAAGAGTGTTCTACAGTCAAGAAGTGCATGAGAAGAAACTGTTAGAATAGAATTTATGGTTACATCTAGCAATTTCAACTGTAAATTGATGAGACCTTGTTACCAATCTAGTACTGCACTTACATTCATAAGGTCTCGGTACCATAGAGGAAAATTCATCAGAACAATTACCATGAAAGTATTTATAGAAAAGGCACAGGGAAGCTACATTACAACAGTGGAAAAGTGACTGAGGCCAACATGCCAGGTCATGATCGATAATATTGCAGATTATTCTTTGGATTTTAGCAAGAATCTTTAAATATATAGAAGGAGCACCAAATATGGCAGCAATATTAAAAGCATAGACAAATGGTAGACTTACAAGTATGTAAGATAGATTCTGGTGAGAAAAATTGTCTAACATGATACAGTGAACCAATTTTCTTAGCAACAAGCCTAGCAATTGTTACAATATAATCTACTTCATGCCAACAGAGAATGTTAGCCTGAGAACGTGAAGGGGAGTCATTCTATATATTCATATTTACATTTTTATAAAACTGTATATAAACCGACTGAAATATTTTCATATATAAATTGACTGTCTGTTTATAAAATGTGTGAATCTGATTTACTTTGGCAATCGGTAACTTTAGGTATTTTTTAAAATCAGTCTTTTTCTGTGTAGAACTACTATTAGTAGCATAAAAATAAATTTGATTTATTTCAAGAATCAGAATATTATATTGTTTTAACTGAATTTCATCAGAACTATGGAACTAAATTTCTATTTATCTTTCTACATTTTATTAATTCAAATTTAGTTTTTATCTTTTATGTATATCACACAGACAAGTTAAATTATCCCAACATGCAAGCCATCAATCTGCCACCTAGTGGCATGCCACTAGTATTTACCACTGGTCGCCTGCTGTTGGACTGCTGGCATGTTTGTCTTGGCAGTGTAACCACTAGCGAACCACTAGAGGCCCACTGGTGGCCTGGCGGTGGCTGCTACCAGAGGACTGTTGGTGTTGCCATCAATGGCCCACCAGCAGGTCATTAGCGGTTTGTGTGTAGGATATACATATATATATAAGTTTCATTAAAAACAACTGACAAG
Source organism: Acanthosepion lycidas (assembly GCA_963932145.1). Lineage (NCBI taxonomy): Eukaryota > Metazoa > Mollusca > Cephalopoda > Sepiida > Sepiidae > Acanthosepion > Acanthosepion lycidas. The sequence continues at coordinate 67,579,918 of OZ010579.1, forward strand.
GTACTGTTATTAATTTTTTATTTAATTTTTCTTCTGTTATAATTTTCTTAGAAAACACAAAAAAAAATTTAAATAAAAACTTACCTGCAGCACCTTGGCAGTCATTTTTAATGAAACTTGTGTAAAAGAGGGATTTCTGCCCAAATACACAATTATATACATATATATATATATATATATATATATATATATATATATATATATATATATATATATAAGGTTTATTGCAAATACAATATGAATAACCTTTTTTACATAACTTTTCTATGGTTTGGACTATTTTTCTGCTTTTCAGGAGAAAATTTGAGCACATTATAGAAGAGTTTTATTTTTATGTTGATGAGGTTGTTCTGTGTGTATAAATAATGTTTTTTTGTTAGTTTTTGAACATCATGTCTTCACAATCCAATGGGTAGCATGTTGATTTTTTCAAGTATTGTGACTTAACTTACCAGTGTCAATTTTTTTCAAATATTTCTTCAAGCATCAGTTCATGATGAGGTGTCAGTTTGTTTTATACTGTTTGTTGTGAAATATATCTAGAGTATTTCTTCCTAAGTTCAGTGAAATATTATTGATGCTGGGTTGTTTGTAATTTATGGTTAAGGCTTATAGTATTTGTAGTCATTTATTACTGTTCATGTGGCAAAGTATTTATTGATGAGCATTTGTTGTTTTGGTGTTGGTTATATGTGATTTAACTGAGCAATCATCAGGTAAATGACAAGTTAACTGTCACACCACTGTAGTGATTGTGTAACTAATGTTTATGCTGTTTGAATTGTTATCATTAGCGACACAGTCCCCAAGTTGGTAAGCAAATTTATATTGAAGTTCTGATCTTTGTTTCTTTCATGTTAAAGGTTTTTTATTTTTTTGTAGTAAGTGATGAATTTATTCATTTTTGTTGTTAGGTGTATTTTGTATTATGCTTCTTATATTTTTGTCTAGTTTGTAGTTCTAAAATAGGTGCTTTCTGTAAAATAGTTTAATAATGTTTCTATGTTATTATTATTATTATTATTAATTTTTATTCATTTTCTATGGTTAGTTTAATTTGTTTATTTGGTTAAGGAAATTATTAATTTAACAAATGGAGGACACTCAATACTTACTACATGCACAATATTCTATAACAAAATGAAAAACATAAAATGTATTTTTGAAGTTCAGTCATTTTTAAGTGTTTCCTAATAAAATTATTCATCATGTGTACTGACAAAATTGAAAAAGTTTTAAAACATCTCTAGCTGGTGGAACCTTATATATAGATGAATAGAAAAGGGAATAGTTACTGTGATAATTTATTTTTAATTGTATTCTGTGGTTTTAAATTGACTTTGAGATTTGTTTTAATCCTTTCACATTAAGAAAAGCAATAAAACCACAAAGATGTAAGGTGTTACTGAGAGTGAAAGAATCTGAGAAAAATCATTATTAAGGAGAGAGCAGAATAAAAGAACAGGATTTAAGGAGACAGAACATAACATTTGACATTGCATTTAAATTTTTGAAGATCAAAGTTGATTGGAAAGCAAGAAGGCAGAAGAGAGTTACACAATCGAGAAGTGCAAGAAATTGTTAACCTAGACCTGATGGTCACATCTGGCCATTTCAATTGCAAAATGATGAAACCTCACTGCTAATCTAGTACTGCACTTAAATTCATGAAATGCAAGTATCAGAGAAGAAAACCACAGAAAAATTGCCATTAAATTATTTAAAGAAAAGGCACAGAGCAGCTATGTTATGGGAATGAGAAAGTGATTGAAATCAAGATGTCAGGACCAATAACATTGCAAATATTTCTTTGGATTTCATCAAGAATCTCTAGATATAATATCAGAAGCACCAGACCAGATGTGACAGCTATATTCAATGCATGGATGAATGGTAGAGTTATAAATATGTAAGATAGATTCTGGCAAGAAAAACTGTCCAGCATAAAACAGAGAGCCAACTTTCCTAGCAGCAGACCTAGCAATTAATTCAGTATAATGATTCCACTTTGTCATTAGCCTGAGAAGGCAGACTGGGTCACTCTTATAGAGGTTAGCATCAGCCTTGCAAAAACAAAAAATGTTCTCTAAGATGATTAAAAGTGAGCAGCTTCATTTTGGAGGGGTTAAAATTAACAAGCCATTTCTTGACCCAATTAACAACAGATTGAAGCTCATTTAAGAGATCACCAGCCAATGGCTAAAGCTTTAGGCAAATTTCAGTTTTACAGAAGTAACCTTTGAAAATGTCTAATAAACTTTCATTTCATAAAATAGAGAAACCAATGATATCTAATATAACTGAAAATTTATGGAAGATTTTCTGACATTTTCTAGAAATAAAGCAGCCTTGTTATTTGAATTTTCTTTACTGATAAAACTCAGTACAATCTGATATTAGTTCTATTTAAGGATTTACAAATATGCTAATTCAATATAATTGCTAAACAATAGTGCATAGTGGATTTCTGTGGAGTTGGCAATTTTACTTTGGCTTTTGGATATCATCTTCAAATTTGGATGATCAGACATTTACATTTAACTTATAGCCAGACATTCTATTCACTGTAGGAGTGAATAAAATATAATTCAACAAAATACATTTTGAGTTCATATTAAATGTTGATGCAGCACATTCATAACATAAAAAATGCAATGGGCTAAGGTAAGTCAATAATTTCTCATGGGAGGACATACTTAGGTTGATTTCTTTAGAGCATATAACACTGAGAACTTTAACATCTAGTTTATTAAAAAAATATATTCTGATAAAGGAAAATAGGTTCAGAATTTTGTTTTATTTTCCTTTAACTGTAAAATAATGGTTGCTTTGAACTAAATCTATAGGTAGTGTTTGTACATGTGGTCCGGTGTTTTAATTGTTAGTATGAATAACTTAAGCTTCTTGATTAAGTATCTGGTATCAAAACAGCATTGCTTTTTGCTATTGGGTAATCATTCCTTTGTCATGAACATCTTTTGAAAGAGAAAATGTAAGCTGGTTGAGACTTTGCACTGATATTGAAGAAGACAGCTGGGTATTGATTACTTTCATGGCTTCCTTATGTAAAAGAAGGCTGGAGGCAGATGTGTAGGTTGGCTTACTCATGTAAGATAATTTATCAAAAGGAGTTTTTGATCACTGATGTAAGAAATCAACAGGTGTCCTCAATTAAATATTTTTTATAGAGGAACTGACCTGTACTCCCCACTGTGTGTAGCAACTTAATTCATTAACAATACTTATTCAAAGCTTTTTTTGCTGCTGCAGTTTATTTAAATGTCATAAAGATATACAAAGTGAAATAAAAGCAGATCTGTATTAAGAAGTAAATAAATCCTTTTAAATATCAGCTGCAAAATCAAATAATAAAATAATAAAATTAAAAAAAGAATTCACTGATAAAAATTGAAGTTATATTTGAATAACATTTGCATTTACAATCCTCAACTCTCATCAAGGGAGCAAATATGCACCCCTCCCACTACACGTGTCCTTGTAATGTCAGTTTGTTTATTGAGAACTGTTCTGCAGAATAGAGAGGAAATATTTTGCATATCACCTCATGTTTTCTATAATAACTTGGTGTTCTGGCTGACATACAACTATAAATGCATTATGTTTTTATAGGTGTATATTTCTAGAGCAAAAGAATGATCCCTTCGGTAAAAATATAAACAGGCATCTGTTAAATACATACTTAATGCTTTGTACAAGAAATAAGCTATGTGAAAAAAGGCTCATCATATTATATATTTATAACTATTCACAAGCAGAAAGTAGTGACAGCAGCAAGCTCTGAGTTTATAAAAAGAACAGGAAGGGGCTTTTGTTGACAAGAAAAAACAAAATGAAAACAAGAATGCTAAGTATGTTATATAACTGACTTTGTCAACTCCATTTTTACACAGTTTAAATAATCAGTAAATGTAAAGAGATATCTCAACATTAATTCATTTCAAACATTATTGACATGCCTAATTATAATTTCTAAATTGTTTTCAGTGATAGGTAATATGGGTGTGTGTGTATATCAATAAGTTTGTATCCTAGCGATGCAACAAATATTTTACACAAGTATTTTTCAGTATAATCTCCTTCCTTCTTAATGTATTTCAGTGGGGATTATTAATTGTAAAGATCAAACATTATACAGTGAAAACCTAAAATAAAAATTCAGTTAACTGTGTGTCTGGCTACAGATCTATTGATCCACATGTATATATATATATGCACAACCACATTGGTTCACTTTTTAATCAACATGTGTATATTCTTATTAACACAAAAACATGCCTTGAATTGGTGCTTCCATAGAAGTAGAAGAGTGCAAAATATATAAAATTTAATAAAACCAAGTAAAAAAATATATTAATAAAAGAATAATATGACATTAACATTTCTTACAGAATATGAATAGCTTTTTCATAATATAAATGAAATATAAATCCATGACTCTGGCTACTGAGAAACTTTATATAAAATTGATTTTAATGATAATCATTATTTTAATTCCTCACAAGGTAAGATTAGGTCCTAGTTATGATAAAAGCATTTTACTTTTTAAGTTATTTATTTTAACTTTAACCATTACTTAATAGACCTAGAAAGTAATTACCAGCAATCTTTGACTAATACAATAATTAATTCATACACACACACACATACACACGTGTGTATATTAACATTAACACACACACACACACGTGTTACTATGATTTTTATTTTATACATTACATATTTAAGTGCATTATTGATCATTATTTGTAAGAAGTAAAACAATTTAAAGTACCTTTTTTTATATAAAATAATCTTTTGAAAGCAAATATTTACAAAGTTGAGATATCTAAAAACGGGAGTTAACATTTCAGAGTAACATGAGTCTTACTAATGATTAATTATATATTAAATATAATGCAAAGAATTGATAATTTAAGAATTAAATGTTGGTATTCATAAACATTTTTCAGCTCACAAAAGGACAGGATTACTACACGTGTAAATACTACGTGTTGTTAATTGAAGATTAATTGAAAGAACTAAGTACAAAGATTGGAGTAAATTGTACAAGGCTGAAACAGCCACTTCTCATAGTAGAATCGAATCAGAGCCAACTGTATTAATAAGATTGTTAGTTAAAGAACTATGTTTACTAGAATGTTACCAGTAACATCCAAATCTAATTACATGCAATCAGTAGTAAAAATTGAATCAATTCTCATTCATATATGCACAAAATTTAAAGGTTAACAATGTAATGTGACTTACATATAAGAAATTAATCTGAATTGATATTAATATTTTATATTTTTTACTTAGCAAAATCAAAATCAGTGTTATTTTACAATCATTTGTTTTCAACTTTTATTTATTTAAAATTGAAATAGTTGATCTGTAAACTATCATAAATGTTTAATAAATTTCAATCAAGTCAAATAAATTACTTTAAGTATTCGTTTCCAATTCTAATGATATTTTAATTTAAATCATTTTAGACTGTTTTTCTCATTAATTTAATTATTAAAGTCATGTACGTTTATCCATACAGACACGCACAATTATAACACATTACAATACATATATTCTTAGCCTCTGTTACAGTTAACCAGAGGTATAACAGTAGTAAGATATTGTATTGACAGGAAAGTGATTTGTTGTCTATGTGTTCATTCACACACACCCTTCTCTATCTACCATGGCATGTCAAAAACGAAACATTTTTGTAAAGATAGTGATGGGGAAGGCTAAGATTCACACCTTTACCAAGAACTAAGGGAAAACACCTACCGACAAAGACACATGAATTGTTTTGCATATCAATATAGTGTTCATGCGCATCCATTTTTAACTTATACATTGATATATAATAGTCTCATAGAAACATAGACATTCACATGTATCACATGTCATACAATATAAAAATAATGCTTATGATTAAGTCGATAACTGAAGCCAATGCATGAATTTTCTCGTGCTTTATAATAAATTCAATGACAATTCATTCAAAACAATACATTAGATATCATTGATTTAAATTACTTACGTCTTGCTTCCACGCTTTTTAATAACATTCCTTCTAAGAAAGTGTGGTGTCGCATATTTCCTTTGGCGATTTGTCGCCATTCTTTCCGAAATTCATTGACACCGATCACCGCAAAGTCCTCTTCAAAAAGGTGAAAATTCGCTAATGTCGGGTGCTCGTTGGCCATGCTCCCGGTCAAAGGAGTGCTGTTTTCGTCACCAGACCCTGCTATGATTGCAGTTATGAGTAAATTCAACACGGAATTATCAAAAATTAAAAAAGCACGTTAATCATTGATAAGTTTTTAGGTGTTTTATAACGATGTTGTCTGCAGTTGGGTTTTCTTAAATAAAAAAAAAATTGAGAAAAGAAACTAATAATTTTTAAACATGGAAGATACAGAATGGTTGTAGGATAAAAATTAGTTTTTATTCAGTATTGCTGTTGACTAACGATCAGTTTGTCTTTAAGTGAACATGCAGTGTTTCTGTATATAAATCTACTCTTTGAATTGAACACATTTTCCTAAGTTTTACTTTATTTTAGTTTTATATCATTATTATTGTCACAATCGCACTATCACAACGTTCCCATTTTAACAAGTGTTTGTACGCAAAAGAGAAAAGAAGAGACAGAGGTGGGGGTACCTCTGCATTCGGAGTAAACCGAAACGTATCCAGAGTGAATGTAATGGAGATTAAATAAAATAAAATAAAACCGATGTCCAGCAATATTTAACGTCTCCAATGAAAATAAAAATTGAAATATACTTCTGTTGGCGTTAACTGTGAGATCATTCTTAACTCCATCCCATTTTTAATTACTGTTAACCACGATTGTTGTTTGATCTTTGTCACTGTTCATGCATTAATGTTGGCTGATCTGTTTGTTTTCCGCTTCCCATTAAGGGGCATTTAGCGATCAATTTCAAGTAAATTAGTAAGTAATTTCGAGTAAATTACTACCCGTTAACTTCCAATGGCAATATCGTTGTAGTCATCCGCAGAAATTTTTGATAAACAAGAAAAAGATACAAACATCCTTATTTCACTTTTATTTTTCCTCCTTTCTTTTAGTGTCGACCTCCCTTCATTCATTGATTCATTCATTCATTAATGCAGACGACAACATCCATCGATTCCCGCCAATATTAAACCACAGTCGTGACAATGGCGGCAATAGCCCGATTTATCATCATAAATAATCACACATTTTTACCTGTTCAATCTTTTTTATTATCGTTGTTACCTTCCGTTTGGTTGTCGTTGTTGTTTTCTTCGTTGTTGTTTTCGATGAAAATTTTGGTTCGGTGTAATTCCTTTTACTTCGGTCACACATATGATGTCTTCCGGTAATTCTAGTAGTTAAGCTATCGCTAGAATCGTGGCTGGAGTCAGTCCGCGGACTCTCCAAATGTAACACACGGACGGACATTAATAATAAAAATAATTATAATTTAGCAGTAATATTACGACATCTTTGTTGAGTTTTTAAAATATTGTGGACATTTATGCGTAGCAAATGTTCATCATATTGATTCATTTGTACTACATGAATACATAAAAACTAAAACACGTTCGATACAAATCAGCCGCCTTCATTCGCTGTCGCTAAACTAACTGTTTCTGTAATAGAAGTTGTAATAAAAACTCAATAGTCCTATTTGAAGTGATGCTGTTACTAGTATCTGCATCCTTCATTCCCGCCCCCCCCACACACACTAATATTTGTCTTCTTCCTTTGCATGGTTCTCTCTTTCTTTGTGTTTATATAAGATCCCCTCCTCCTACTTAAGAGTCGTTGCTGTTGCTGTTGCTGCTGCTGCCACTGTACACATGACGTCATGAACTACTTGCGCGACTATATTTAATTGATTCCGTTACTCTGTTATTCTGAAATAATTCTCTCTTTTTTCAGATTTGTTATTTACCTGACACTGCCTTTCTTCGACCCCGGCGCCAACTTCGCTTTCTCTTCTTTTGCAAAATCTTATCTTCTTTCTTCCTGTGTGTGCTATTTTTAAGCTGTTAAGGCAATATAGATAGAAAGAATCAAATTACATATAAAGTGTTTATTATGCATAATGCAATACAAAGGGAATACACAGAAATGAAGGAAAAGTGTCGATTCTAGTTTTGGTTCTATTGATTATTATCTATAAATAGAATAGCAGAGACCTAAGTATTTTCTGTTGGGTACAGCAAGCGGTGTCGAGGTTTCTGTGTCTTGTGATAGTACAATTGTGAATAGAATACCAATGCACTCAAGTAAATTTTAAATCAATATTAGAAACACAACACCTTTAACAATTTCACATCAATAATTCAAAAGGTATAGTTCCTTCATCGGATGAAATACAGTGAATAAAGGCTTTACAGATAGTGAACTTAGAGAGATCAACGGGTTTTAATGAATTTGAAATGCAAATGAAATTATTCAAGGGATATCGGTCATTTCATGTTCACTCTTGATCCAGTTTCAGATAATTGATACCACATGAGTTAGAATATTTTACAAGAAAATAAGGTCAAACAGGGTTGAATTATAACGAAATACGTGATTGTTACGAATCTAAATATATGACAATTCTTTAGATTAAATCATACGTAGAAGTTGTACTCGTATCTGATCTATGTGACAATAAGTCTTAAGAGGTAATATTCAATCGTCAGTATTTATGATTTTAAAACATTGCATTCGATTTATGTATGCAGAATATATTTTTAATATATGGGAATTGTTGATTTTATAGACACAAACTGTTGTGAATATATGAAAATATTAATTCTTTAGCAGACTTCATTTAAATTTAAGCGAGTGAAATATAAATAAAAAGTGTTAAAAAGCGAAAGCGACTTCAGAAAATTTGCAATTTTTAGAATGAATCAATTATATTCATTTGCGCCAAAATTGCTTGTTCTTCACTTGCACGGTTCTTACTAACTTAAGCTTAATAAATGAAGTTACAAAACTCTTATTGGTAGAGAGAAAGAAGTGCAAGTTCGATTATTACCGTTCCCATTTGCGGTTGTCTTACTTGTGTTCTAGGGTAAGCTCAGAAATATATAGTGTAGTTGCCGTAAAGGTTACAAAGACCATCAGTAAAGAGTTATAATTTCATTTCCAGATTTGGAAAAGGAAAATTGAAGTGTGTATCATAATGGCTAGTAGAAGAATTGGCGGTACTTTTCAAAACCACAGAAAAGCTCAAATTGTGAGTATGAAAAAATGTAGAGGATCACAAAGTTCTGGTACAGAGTCAGGTAAAAGCAAAGAAGAGGAATCCATTTTTAGACATAAAGTGGTTTTGGTTTTGTATTTTCTGTGACAATTCTTGTTAAGATCCATTAGAAATATTTGAATGCTTTTCATGCAAACAATATGTGCTCATAAAGATTGTTCAGGAATATATGTTTTGAAATTATTTTAAACTACTTTGCAGTACTCAACTCGTTAATTTGCAGTGGATCTCTCAGCCGTGTTTGGACAATAGTGATAGGATGTCAAAATCGAAGGCCCAAATCGATCCTGCAATTGGTTTCTGTCATTGATTCATCGTGCGCCAGACTAGAGAAATTGAAACCGCTTTTAATGGTTATAAATGTTGATGAAACTGTTGGAGAAAGTATTGACAAAAAGGAAGCTATAGGTAGAGAGAAGGGCTAGAGAGAGAGAGAGGGGGTAGGTTTCTTTTGTGCTATGCCCTTTCAGGATGTGGGCGACCATAACTTTCCACAACACCCTGTCTTTCGTAGCCTTTAGAAATATTTTGTCTTTTAACCCTCTTGCTCTCTCTCTTTCTTCCCCCTCTCTCTCTTTCTTCCCCCCTCTCTCTCTCTCTCTCTCTCTATCTATTTACATAGGCTTGTTAGATATGTTACTCGCTGCTTTATTCTTCCCGTCTTACATTCAGTATGTTCAGTGGGTGTTAAAATCTCTAGGCCTTCTTTTCTCCTTATGTGTACATTAAATTTCAACTCTTTCTTATTGTGTCTTCCATTTTCCTTAAAACATTCTTGTTGCTTACACGCTCTATTTATGGCATTTTCAGCATCCTTCTATAGAACTACATTCTTGTCACTTCAAGTGTTTTCTTCATCTGTGAAAAAGTTGTCCAGCATTATGATATAGTAGTTTAACATTCATTTCTTTGTTTCCATCGAAAATTTCCTGTTTTGTAATACTTTGTTTAATGTTTGGAAGACGTCTTTTGCTTTCCCAATGTGCCTTCGGATTTCAATGTTACATATTTTCGCCCTCTGTTCGATATTTAAACTTATGCACTTAATTTTAACGCTTCATTTCGTAGTTAGTATATTGTTTTCTTTTCTTTTGCTGACAACCATACATTATGTCCTCTTACAACAGATAGTTAATCCTTTCTTCCCACTTTCCTTTATTATCTTGCCTAGGAGGTCCTGTAGTTTTCTTTTTGTCTCTTGCATCATTTTCTTTTGTAGTTTCATGTACATGTGCACCGATAATAAATCTGTCTCACTGTTAAATCCGGCAAAAAGATATCTTCTTGTCTTACACCCCTTCTCTAGTTCTGTCTACTTAATTCATATTCTCTCTATATGCAGACGCTTTTCTCCGAGTATAAATTATAGATTATTCTAATATTCTTCCTAAATAAATCAAGTTTATCGAGCAGTTCAAACATCCTTGGGTGTTAACTTATAAAATGCTTTTGTGTCATCTATAAAACGTAAGTATACATCCTTTTGCACCCTCAAAGCATTATGACATTTGTTCCAGTGTCTTTAACAAAATCACATTGTACATTATTTTGTCCTATTTCTGGTCTAATTCTAAATCGCACTCTATGATAAGCTTGGTTATTTGGCCCATGAAATTTATTGTCCAATGGAGCTCGCCTTCATTTGTATTTGGCTTCTTAGGCAGCGCTACGAAAAGGAATCTAATAAGGTCTTCTTGTATGTCACTACTGTCATATATTTTCATTTATTACTTCCTTAATCTTGTCGATGCTGAAATCGTATTATGAATGTTCCCTCCTTTGATTTTATACAATCTATTGGTGAGCACGCCTTTTGTACTGTTAATTCTTTTATTCTTTCGTGCATACTCGCCTTTTCCATAATGTTCATTTTTTTCAATTTCCCAAACTTTTCCTTAGGACATTCCTTTTTAATTCGCTTGCATTTGTTTCTTATTTCTTGGCACTGATATTTGTCTCTTTTTCATCATCTCGAAAATTTCACTCATCATCCATTCTTTTTTTCTCTTGACTAATTTTCATTGTGATGATCTCATTTGCTAATGCCACCAGTGTTTCTCTCATTCTGGTCACATTCAAGTTATTATATTTACCTTTAACTATGTCAAATGTGGGTCATTCAGGTGTTTCTTATATTGTACTTTTAACGTTATTTTGATCTTTAATTTTCGAAATTTTATTCTGAGGTTACATATGAATGGAATGTAGTCACTCCCGCAGTCTGCACTTGCCTAGGTTTTACAACGTAACACTTTATTTCTGAGCCTTTTGTTCATTGTTATGTAGTCGGTCTGGTTATTTGATTCTCCAGCTCCTCCATGTCTATACACGTCTTGAGTGTTCTTGAAACTCGGTGTTGGTTTTTATTTGGTCGTTTGCTGCACATCATTGGATTCATCTTTTCACGCGTTCGTTACGTGTTTCAAGTCCAAACTTGCCTACTATTTAATCGTCTCACCCTTTTCCAACTTTGACATTCAGGTCTCTCATGTTACTGAGAATTTTCTGCAAATCTTAGCGTAATCCATTGTACTGTAAAAGATATAATTTTCTTTATCCGTTCTTTCTCCTTTTGGTGCATAAGCAACTATATTAAAAGGCTTTCATTTCTGTTTAATTAGGCTAATTCTGTCAGACAGTTAACAGTATCCAAGAACACATTTTTGTATGCCTTTGTCTAATATTAATCCTATTCCTCTGTCAATTTTTCTCTCTGCCTACATAAATGACCGCGTGTGTGTCGCTGGTAAGAACCCATTATTTGCCCACCTAGTTTTTCATAATCCTAGAATATCGATTTAGCCTATTCATCCCCTGTTTAATATTGGCAAACTGACCACATTGATGTAACGTCCTTGCATTCCATGTCTCTATTGCTATTTTTTTTGTCTGTTGCGAACAGTTGCTTCATGGGATCCCGGTGACAGTTGTTGCTCATGTCTCTCCTTACCTATCGAGAGCTCAGCCCTAAAGAAGTTGACATCTTTCACGTCGTTAATCCTTACCTTAGTTTTTGCAAACTAATTACTATTTATTAATAAAAGATAGATAGATAGATAGATAGATAGATAGATAGAGAGAGAGAGAGAGAGAGAGAGAGAGAGAGAGAGAGAATTATCGCGGTTAATTTGGAAGAAAAGTTCTGAGCGGAGAAAAGAATATTTTGAAAGATCAAAAAGCCACATCAGAAAGTTAGAGCCGATAAAAGAGGATGTTCTAAGTGGAACCTATCAAGTTGGAAAAACAAGGCAGAAATAAACCAAAGTCACCAAAAACTTGAATAAAGATATGACATATGAAAAAGTAAATTTACCAACTTTGATAAAACTGAGAATGCGGATGTGAATGCGACAGGGAAATCAATAAAGAACAGATAAAAAGCGAAAAAAGAAATATGCTTTCAAATACGAAATAATCAGATTATGAAAATTTCAAAAGAAAGGACATCCACGAGCGGAACCTAGAATGTGAAGATGACATGAAATAAATTCAAAATGTTTGATTCACAATGAAGGTAAGCTTAGAATTAATGTAGATAAAGGAAATAGTAATTGCTTATCAAACTTGTCAGAACATCTTTTTAATTCTTGTCAGGTTATGTATATTAAAGTTGACGGCCTTTGAAATAAAGATGAAAGCTCTTAAAATTATTAGGTTAACTGAAATATAACCGAAATTTTGTCTCTTATAAAAATGAAGTTGAACCTGAAGTCCCTAATTATTATATGTTTAATACAGATAGTAAAAGACGTACTGTTTATAGAGTAATATTTTAATACTCGTGGGGTTGGCATGGTTGTGTGAAAGGTGGAAAAGTTCTTAATATGTGGTTCTTTAGTTTTTGTTGTTAAGGAAAACGATTAGGTGTAGAGCCGGGAGTTGACCAAATTGTTGTGTTGGATGGCCGAGTTTACGGTTTGTGTCAGGAGTGAGTCCTGGAGCAGATTAGTGAAGCCGAGTGAGGTGTCGTTGGCTGAGTTGACGTACGTCTTTCTCCTTGGATAAAATCAACCCCTTGTGATGGTTTTGGTGGGCCGGTGATCGTGTGATAAGGCCGAGGTGTTGTAGCTAAATTCTGTTATCAGCGGGGTTGATTTGTTGGTAGGGTTGAATGTCTCTGTTGGATTCTGGTCGAACAGGAGATCAAACGAAAAGAGGTCGAGATGGTGACGACGAGAGAAGTGGTAAGGATGAGAGAGATCAGGTGTAGAGTAGTGAAACTTGTTGCCCTTAGAGTGGACTGACGAGAAGGTCTGTCATGGTGGCGGCGACGAAAGAGTGCGCTGGTGTCAACAGCTGGCCTCTACGCATGGTACTGTGTGTAAAGGATCGAGTGAGATTAGTAAAGCTTGGGCGAGGTGATGGTGGTGAAGACGAGAGCCTGCCAGTGTCGATAGGTGGCCTTTCGACCTGATACTGTCTGTCGTCGGCAATGTTTTGTATCTGCGATTTAATAAGTTCAGGCTCCCAGGCACACCCCTTTTATTTGGCAGGAATGTTCGTGATTGGCTATTGCATTTTAGATTTTTGCAGGGATTTGTTTTGTAGACTAGATGTGATGCTCCAGAGCCCCCGCGTAAAAGACGATTTTTTTAAAATTTGTGTTTTGCTTTCTTAGCGATCACAAGCGGCCGACATGTATAGTGAATCAGAAGATCTAATTGCAGCGGAGTATAACACAACTAGGAATAAAACTGATTAAAACGCGAATATAGTCTTCATTTGCTTCTTGTAAATGATTTTGAATTGATATCTAAGAACAGTCATCGGGATTCCATAGCGATCACAATGTTCTGTTATTTATTCCAAGAGTTAAAAGAAACATCTCAATATAAATTTGATATAAAATGGGAAAGTTAGATAATATGAGAACGGCTCTTCACTTTGTTGAATGAGAAGTTATTACTGACAGTAATCATTAAATTACCAAGTCATTAATATTACCAAGTCATTAATATAATCTAAAATCCTTGAATTGACTGTATAGAGGAGTATTTACCTAAAATTAAAAATGTGCAAAAGAAAAAGATATAAAAAAGAAGTATCAGGTGTTTAAACTGTAAAACAGGGATTTAATTATATAAAAATGAGAAATAAAATAACTAAACAAATTCGAAGGGCTAAAAAGAAACATGAAAAGTGGATTTAATGCAACTGTAAATCCAATTCATCAAAATTTTGTAAATATGTACTTTCATAGTAATAGTTCTGATGAACTTTCTTCTATGATAGCTAGACTTTATGAATTTAAGCGGAGTACTAGATTGTCGTCAAGGTCTCGTCATTTTACAGTTGAATTAGCATGATGTCATCATAAGCTCTTTGCTAACAGTTTCTTTTCTCGTACTTCTCGCTTATGCAACTCTCTTTTAGCTTTTTGCTTTCTAGTCGTCTTTGATCTTCAAAAATTTAAATGCAATATCAATTGTTATCTTCTGTTTTCGTAATTCTTGTTTTATTCTTCTCTCTCTTTAATGTTTTTGTATATTCTCTCACACTCAGTAACCCCGTGTGCCTTGCTTTAGGTGCAATGATTAAAAATGTTCAAGGATAGACCAAAAGTAAAGCAGCGAGCGTTGATAAATGAAAATGGAATTGTTCACTTTCTAACATTCAAAAGGCTGAAACAGGAAACATTTTTCAAGCCTATTTACCCAAGAAAAGGTCTATGATTTATTTGAACTTGGTTAGAATTCTAAAAAAAACTTATTTAAAAACTATACTGTTAGCTGTTGAAAAGCTGTTTTCTTCTTCTTCAATCCTCCGAATTTGCATGGAGTGGGTGAAGAGAGTTATTATTTCGCACTCACTTCAGTTCCACCAGTTCTGACTTTCACAGCTAAGACCCGCCATGCCGTAGACACTAGGGTGAACCATCCACATTCCCTTCATATTCCATTAATAAAAAGGAAGTGACACTCAAACAGCTTTCTTCCCAAGGGCCGCTACTTTGTGGAACAGACACCCGAGCGGATGCTTTCCTGGCTACTAAAAGGTTAACCTCTTAAAGTCTAGGATTAACTCATACATATCCTCATAAACTGCAATTCTTACCGTCTCCTCTCACGCCCATACATCAACCTCATTCAGTAACCCTCTAACCTAGTAACCCTCTAAAAGTAGTAACTCTCTAACTCTAGTAATCGTCTACTTTGAGTGTCTTTTGGGTCTTGCGTTAGGTGAATATTAGTAAAGAAAATCACTTTTATTTAAAGAACGAATCTTTGGAGAATTAAACTTCCGGTAAAGAATTATTGCTTTTAAAGATATATCAAGAACTGTTTTTAATCTGCTAACTTATATCGGAATTGTCATAATGTGCTTCAAGTAAGTAGTTTTTCTTATATTGAAATATATTCGTTGGGTTTGAGTTGTAATAATTCCTTCAACATAAAAGAGACAAGTGTGTTTTCGAAAATAGAACAACACGTCTAAACACGTACGAAGGTATATATATTAATCATATTCAGCGGTAGAAAAATTGACCCATTTTTGCATTGTACCATGACTTGCTATGAGAAATACGAAAACGTTCGCTCGTTTATACAAATGTATGATAAACTAATCCCTAACTACCAAAGAGATAAATGAAGCGAATGGAGATCAGAAGATTCGCCGACAATTGAAACTACATGACACCTTTTTTTGATTCATGCGCTAACGCTTTCTTTTCTCCTTGGGAAAGGTATGAATTTACCTCTTTTCTCCACAGCTATGGGTTAAAAAGTAAGACTTTTATCTTGAAATATCATTGTTATCTTGAAAAATGTTAATTCAATATTCACACGCAAAGAAAATAATTATTCTTACAATACGAATTAGTTTCGGCTTTAAATAACCGAAAAAGTGTTGATAAGTCGTAAAAAAAATCAATCCTCTTCTCCTCTAAACTGTGAGCAATAACACTGAATAAAATGTATGAATTTTCTATATGCCAGACACATATCCATTTCTACGAACAATTAAAATAATGAGATTGTTTATTAGGAAAATATACATCTATAAACACGAAACTTATATGGATTTTTAAATACGTAAGTTGTTGCAAATGTGAAAAAAATTGTAATTTTACCGATATTCTTCTAAGATTATTCAATCTTATTTACTAATGAACTTCGTTTAACTCCGCTTGGTGGGAGGACAATCAGTGGTATAAATGTAGAGGACTCACATTTCTCCTTTTGCTCCAAGATGTAGTAGCGACAATACGAGTCTTTGCCGGGGGAGATTTTTCCCTGGGCAGGCCGATCATTTAATTTCATCAAACCACGGGGCGTGCACGCGAGTGCACGCACACACACACAGACACACACATACACACACACAAGCTATCGCTAATCCCATTAATGTTTTGTTTTTTATGAGCTCTGTCCATCTATGTACACACATATATATTTTTTTTCATTTTTTTCTGAATTATGTTTTGTCTATATATTTAAATATGTATGAAAAACCCACGTACATACAGAATTCGTTTATTTTGAAAGCCGACAACATTGTCTGTTACAAGAGTTACGCGCACCGGCAACAAGTAGTACATTCCTCCCACAACAACATTATTAATTGTAGGATGTATAATAATATTCGAAACAAAAGTGAACATGATGAAACAATGTGGGAAATTTTCATCAAAGAAGCGTTTCGCCATCGAAAGCTTACGTTATCTTTGGCATCATCAGTTTAATTAAAAGAAAGAGAAAACTATGTGTTAGGAGAATGACTAGGGATCTCTGAGGATACGTTGACGTCGTAAATTACATTAATTACTCTAGCTTATTTTTTTCTGGCTTGAGACGTCAAGAGATTCAGTATGCTTTTGTGCTTGTTTATTTTATCTATATCTGTATTAAAGCTGTTTGGTGTTGTAGGGATTTTTTATTCTTTTGTTATATACACACATACACATTTTAATTTCGCGCATGCGTATTGTTTTTTTTATTTTATTTTGTCGGCTGCGTAGTATAGTAGTGTCAGTTGGGCACCGTCTGTGAGAAAAAGAGCACCATGATGCAATTTATTCCGCCAGAAAATTGGAAACGACATGCTGTATTATTGGGAATTCGCGCCGGAAGCTCCAAAACGAACATTTCAGAGTGTTTGGATGCCAATCTGAAGACAGTGCCAAAGATTCGAAAGAAGTGGGAGATGTCCAGTCAACATCATGATGTTTGGAATGATCATGGGTGATGGTGACCTCCATTCATCTTCTCAAAGGGCCTCAGACTCAACAAAGAAGCCTATATCAAGTACCTTGAGGAGGTAGTGTTGCCCTGCGTCAAGAGGGTAGCTACTGGATGACCCTATGTCTAGCAACAGGACTCGGCACCATGCCACAATCATAGCTGTCACACAATTTCACCTCTTACATCTGGCCGCCTAACTCTCCAGACTGCCACCCATTTTTGTGTGTGGGGCGCAGTTGAGCGAGAGACCAACAAATCTCCTTGTGACACCAAAGTTGAACTGAAGGCAAAGATTAAGGCAGCATTCACCAACTTAAACAAGGAGAGCGTTCAGAAGAGTTGAAGGAGATTCCGAAGTCGTTTGGACGTCGCAGTGGAAGCTAATGGCGATTTTATTGAATAAATCTAGTCTTTAGTATTTCAAGATATTTTTGTTTAATTTTGGTAAATATATCTGTTAAAATGAGATGTCAGTGTCATTTTCATTTTTGCGTAATTTAGACGACAATTTATTCATCGCACCCTGTATACACACACACTAGATACATACTCGTGTCTACATCTACATACACCCAGGTATTTGCATGTATTAGAGCCCTTTTTTATTTTTCATATTTGTGCATACATGTATACATATACATGCCCATACACATACATGCATAGATAATTTTTAATATGGGGTGGGTGTCACTAAAAAACTGAAGGATTTAAAAAATCAAAACTTGTTTGTTTTCAGTTTTTTCTATTTCTTTTTTTTTTTTTTTCCTTTTTTTTACAGGTTATAGAACATCTCTTGGAGATTAAAATGGCTATGTATGAAGTCCAGCAATGAGTAAAACTCATTGAGTTTTTCTATTATAACGAAAAATCAATTATTTAAACTCAGAGAAAATACTAGCAACATTTTAATGTCAGAGTATCTCCTAATGATAACATGATTCGGAACCCAATCGTCCGCTTTGAAAGAACTGGATCAGTCAGCCATCTTCCAGGAAGATGTTCTAAGCGCAGTATATATCGATGGGCATGTTTATGTATATATGTATGTACAAGTATTAAAAATAAAAAGGTTTCTAATATATGTATATGCTTGGATGGATATATATGCAAGCACACGTATGTAAGAATGTATATATGTATGCATTGTGCGTGTGTGTGTAGGTATATATGTGTATGCAAAAAAAAAAAAAATAATAAAATGTACCTGAATTAAAATCCTACAATACCAAACGACAATAATATAGATATAGATAAAACAAACATGCACAGAGGTATACAGACTCTTCTATTCTCAAGCCAGGAAGTGATAAGCTAGAGTAATTAATGTAATTTACAACAACCTATCCACAGAGAAGTGGTAGGTGGTGAATATGTCACAATTTGTGCCAGTTCACCAAAGTGAATATGTAGCCTTGTTTAATCTATATGGAATATTACACCATTTCTCTTAACTAATTCCTGTGACGGGTACACACCTGGCCCAGGGTCGAATCCTTTGGTTACGGCGCCAACTGTGACGTCGCTCCTCCTGGTCGCTCCTCCTGGTCCCAAGCGTGCCGCTCCAACCTCTTGGTTAGATGATCACCAGCCTCGCCTTTCCCAACCCGCTTCCAATACCTGGTTGCTAAAGCAACTGTACTGATCTCCGGTCTGTCTACCCACGCTGTGTTTAGATCTTAGACAGACGGGACCAGCAGGGATTGGGCCGTATGCAAGTTGAGTCCGACGGGGGTGGCAAAACACAAGTAAAAGAAAAAAAAAACTCACGAGACAAAAAAATTACTGATAAAAAAAAAGGGTGACAACCTTTTATATCTAATGTCCGTTACATAAAGAAAAATTGTTCTCATTCCCGACCCGCTCTGTGGACTATGGCACCAAGCTTCTATCATACAACTTAACGATTTCGAATTGTCTACTCTCTAGAATTGTGTATGTCGGAGTGTGGTTTAGTTCGACACTGGGGCTAATTTCTATCAATCATTCGCAGTTGATTCTTCTCTTCGACTTGAGTTGTATTTCTTCACTTCGATCTGGTTGGGTCGAATTCTGTTCTCGGCTGGGCTTGATTTTAACTTCTTCTTCTTCTTCCGTCCAGTAACTCTTTGGCCTTGTCTTCGACTTGGCTGCAACTTCTCCGCGGCTTTCGAGTAATCTTCTTCTTCGTCGACTTAGATAGAACTTCTCTTGTCTTTGACTTGGGCCGGAAGGATTTCTTGTTTTCGACTTGGGCTGGAAGGATTTCTTGCCGCAACTCAGCCGCAACTCTCTGTCGTCCGAGGTGATCTCTTCTCGCTGCCGTCCGGGGCTGAACTCATTTTTTTGTCGATTGGGGTCCTGCTTTTATTGACGCCGCAGCAAACCGGGGTGGGTCTGTCGGCGTCAGGGCTCTCTCGATAATCCCAAAAGTCGCATTAGTTCTGATTTCCCATTATCGCTATTATTTTCACCCCTACTTCCTCACAGTGCCTCTGGGGGGAAGACGCATACCCATCTCTCCCGGTCTCTCGTATGTCAGGTGACCGTTTTCGACCAATGGTTCTTGATCGAGCATTCTCCCTCCTCTTTCCGCATATCACGTGACCGCTTTCGGCTAATGAGACTGTGGTGGGACGCCTCCCGTCTCCAATCGGGCGTGGCTTACATCGTTCTTGTTCTAAAAAAAACAAAATCTAATTTGGCCTTTTTCACACGTACGAAAAATGATAATCTTGGCTTTTTCTCACCTGGGTTCTGTCAAAACAGCCTGCCGCTAATTAGATGTGACTTCAGGAAAGAATATTGGCGCTATCTGTGAGCCGAGACAATCGTTTTTTTTCCTTCTTTGTTTTTGGTCAGACCTGATAGTCAAAAATCTTAATTATCTGAATTGAAAATGTCTCCACTTCATCATCGTGGGGTTCCAATTTTTAACAGGTCAGAATCTGTATACAGTTCCACCGGTCACCCCCTCAACACAAAAGACACCTTTCCTCCGATTAAAATTTCGTTTCCATTGTTCTAAAAAATCTTTATTGTTTCAGCCAACCTTAACAAACTTCCATCCTACGCGGACACGGAATTAGTTCAAGTGCTTGACCTGATAATTTTGACACTTGTTAGGTGCTGGTCGCACGTGTGTGTTTTCGCTTACGACCTGGTTTCGTATTATGTTTCTGTCTTTCCTCTTCTTTTTGTTTTATTTTATTATCTCCAAACTCTATTTCTTCAACCAAATATAACAATTTCTAATTCCCTGGATTTCGGTCAGGTAATTTGACCTGATATATTTTGACACCTGTCTTGTCTTAGTTTTACTTATGACCGGGTTTTGTATTATCTATTCCTCTTTCTCTTTCTTTTTATTATTTTTTTTTTCTTCTCTTTGGATCGCCTAAATACAGTTAGAGAATTATTCTCAAAACTCAATTATTCTTCGTTTCTAAATAACTAACAACTGGTTAATAAACCGAATAAAAATTAAATCATATTTCTATGAATATCTCTTTTTAGTCTTTCTAAAAATGCAGGGTGCCACATCCAGACGGACCATTTTTGTGCTGCTTCAATCTGGTTTTACTTAGAGCAATACTTGTTCGGATTAATCATTTATATCTTCAGTAGATATTCATAGTAAACATTCTACTATATGAATATTATTACCATGTTTGGATAAAGACTAGCCCTTGGTACGGTGGGAGTTCATATCATTTGCCCTATGGTTTCAAGCGTTATGTCAATATCAATTTTTCATTGCCCATCACATTAAAAAATTCCATTTGCATTATATGCTGTACAAACTGTGATCCTATGTTAGTAAAAACCTATTTTTTAAAATATATAAGAACAAATTAAGAAAGAAATTTAAAAGATGGTTCGTTGTGAAAAAAGTAAGAAAGTATTTATTTACACCGAAAACAACTGATGTTTGTATATTCATTCACGCTAACAATGAATAATTCAGTATTCACTTCTCACATATTGTCATATTGAATTGCAATATGAGTATATGTGTGTAAATAGAAATAGATTAAACAATAAAATATCCAAGCAAAAATTTTATATACGAGTGTAAATCAAAAAGTTTGTCACACTTCCTTCTGCTCATAGTTGGTACTATTGTGGTCATGCGATCGAAGTTTGAGTTTGATCGAGCCAGTTTTCTTGCTACAGTTACAGTGTAAACATGGTCGCTTTGCCAGCAGTGTGCATCAAGGAGGAACAAAGAGCAGTGATTATATATCTAGACGGAAGGCGTGTCAGTGGCTGAAATTCATCTAAGGCTTTTAGCACAATTCGGTGACAGTGCACTACTACGCTGTCTGTATGAATGGATCGAGAAGTTTAAAAGTGGCCGAACAAGAGTGATACTCGAAGAATAGGCAGGACATCCGTCAATCTCCACCACTGGGGAGAAGATTCAGTAAGCTCGATAGATGGTAATGGCGAATCGCTGAGTTATCATCGATGAAGTACCATGTTCTCTGCAGATTTGGATTACTAATGTTTGTTCCTCCTTGGTGCTCAAGTGGAGCATCCATGTTTACACTGTAACAGCAACAAGAAAACGATCAAGCTTAAACTTCGAATCACGTGACCACAATAGTACCAACTCTAAGCAGGCATGAGCAGGAGCCAATGTGATAAACCTAAAGTGATAATTTTGAATTTACCGTCGTAGTATATCAAAATATATTTTCCAGTTGTATGTGAAGATTTGTATCGCTGAATTTGGCCAACATTTTGATAAGTCGGGTATATGATAAAATATATGATACAATATATTATAGATGCAAAGGTTCTCAGACAGAAAACAGCTGTGGACATCTGTGTGAGTTTACTTTGCAGAATTTTTAATACAAAAGTTAATTACTGACTTGGTAATTTTGAGAAAAAGGTTTTTATAAACTATTTTAAATGCAAATGTGTTAGAGCGTCATGTTTTTTAATTAACTTTGAAAATTATTTTGGCTGTCCTTTCATTGGTTTCGTTTGTCATACAACAGATAAGCCATTCTAGAAAGTATAAAAGAAATGCAATATATAAAGAAAAAAGAATGAAATGTTTACAGTAAAGCGAATAATCATTTGTCACGGTTTATGATTAAAATGTAACATTTCTTTTTAATTCAGTCTGTGATAAACTTTTTACACAAGATTTCTTGAGTTCTAAGATTTAAAAAATACATAAGAAGCCTTTGAGATTGATTGCATTTTCCGAGCATTTAGTAATGTACTTTTGCTTTTCATTTCGTAGATACACAAAAGTTTATATAAACTCAGACAAAAAAAAACATGTAAGAAGAAAGTGTCATATGGTTTCATATGTCTAATCTTTCACACACTCACATCCTGTGTGTGTGTGTGTTTCTTGCTGAAAAAGCCGACATATATTTAATGGGATCCTGCATTTAAAATGATCTTCCTTTATTCAAGCAATAATGGCGAATAACAAATTAAACCAATTTCTTAAACGTGAATTCCATTCGTTATAAGTAGAGTCTTTATCACTGCTGTCAAATGAAATGTACATAGGTAGGTTGATAAGTTAATAGCATGCCATTTAACTGAATGACATTTCTCTGAGGCTGGCTTTTGCTGTTTTCAGTATTCCTATACTTTAAAAAAGTGAAATACAGTTTAAAGCATACATTTAAATCGACCAGAATTGAAAGAAATTTAAAAATGTTCTTGTTTTACTTTCGTTCTATCCCATTGTGTTATTTAACCTTATTTGCGTTCTGTCACTGATGTAACAAGGTTAAAGGGTATTCAGTTCAACAAAATATTAACAGATATTCAAATATGGCACTGTCATTTGTATTTTTGCTACATATTAAATGATTCAATGTCAATGATAAGAGCTCACTCACGAAGTAAGGCTGTGTACTGACTGAAAGAGCGATCGATTAAAACCTCGACGATAAATTAACATATAGAGTAAATGGCACTTTAAAATTCTTCCCGCTGAATAGCATTCAAAGAATTAAGTAATAACTCGACCACCCATAAAGTCGTTGAGTTTCTTTTAAAAACAGTTCATGATACAAAATGATGAGGTAACAATATTATTAATTTTATTATTCATTACACATTTTAATTCGTATTTAAAGACTATGAATGAAGCTTTATTGTTCCACCGAGCTAATACATTGCATGTAGTATGTAAGTATATTTTTTATTATACATACTTGTTTCTTCTTAGCATTTATTTCAAAATACATGCGGTAGCAAATCAGCGTGCATCATGTGCCACCTGTAGCCTCCTTACCTGTCAAATAGTTATTTATAAACAAATTTATAATGTCGTGTAGTGAATTGTATAAATATATGTTGTGTTATGCAAATTTAAATTCAGTTAATAATGTTGTCATAATTTATTATGAATGTTTATTATTTTTCACACATGTAATAATTGGAATATAACATGTAAATGTTTGTTTGTTTACGTGGATTCATATAAAAATCGAAAACAAATATTGAATTTCCTACTAGAAAGGCCGTAAAAAACAGAAAATGGCCTTAACTAAAGAACCCCTTGTTTAATTTGAATGAAATTTGGCACTTCACCTGGCAGGGGTTCATCGTACTTCTAAATTGGTTGGGGTATTATGTATTTTTAAGTTGTATCTCGGGAACACACATATATACAAAATTAAAGTTTTTTGTATTATATATTTAGATAGTTTTTAAATATGGCTTGTGATTCAACTTTAGTGAAACCAAAGAAATCAATGTAAGTGAGTCTTTTTGAATTTTTATACATAAGCGCGTAGTCACAGAAAGAACAAGTATAAAAACAACTTAGGATTGATTGAAGATATACACTATTATGGTTATGCTATATTTTACGCAATGGTCAGTTGAAGCACTAATGAATATACCTTTTTAAGTTTCAAGTCTATTTTTATTGAAAGCAATTTTGAATAGGATACTGCTATTCCTTGCTTTAATTCATTTAAATCAGAATGTAGCTTCTAGATTGCAGTTAGAATGAATGAATGTTACTCTTAGCAGCAAAGTTATATGATGTATTGAATTAGCGTTCTTTAAGTAGATTTTTCCCATATAAAATATACACTCATCTTTAAATTAAAAGTTTTTCATTAAACTGAGCAGAGGCGAAATGAAATTCAGCTTCTCAAATACAAATGCAGAAGGAAGCACATATATTACCTTTGGATTTAGAAGGATTGCAGGTCATATATTAAACGGGTCATTTTTATTTTTTTTTTTATTATATCTGACCGAGGCATTTATGTTGGGAAAATATATAGACAATTCATGTTGTAAAATTTTACACTCCAATCTCAAGGCGCCAAAATTCTTGAGGTTTAAAACGCTGACCCATGCGAAAAATATAATTTTTGCCAGGCAGCTGGAAAATGTAATTTAACAAAATGTACAATATTTCCGATAAATTATATTATTAGGTTGGTGCAAAAATAATATCGTTTTTTGACGTATTTTTTAACGTCAAAATACGATATTATTTTTGCACCAACCTAATAGAAATTATAGTCAATATGACTTACGGATCGTCAGGTGACCGTCAGTTGTCTGTCATAGTAGCCTTTCTTCTGGGTCTGTTAGAAAATTTGCTGGACACAGCGTAATTAACAGTCATAAAATAAATTATTTTTTATCAATCAAATCTTCTTGAATTATGTGCATGGATAGAATAAGCCAAAAACTCTAAAAAGGAGGAAATCATTTGTTTTTCTTAAAGAGAAATCCTGTTTATCACTGACTGATGCATTCATTTGTGGATTAGTTTTATGGCCAGAAACCTCAAAAAAGTAAAATGATAATTTTGTAGGCAGCAAAGTAAAGCAGTTTTGTGAACTATTATAGGATACAAATCCTATATCATTCAAACAAATGACTAAAAAACACAAAATAGATTTGCACACCCGCAAAATCGGATCAAAACGATTAAAAACAAATTTCGCAATAAGGTGTGAAATTAATTTTCTGACCAATGAAAGGAGGCGATTTGCTAAACCAAAAAAAAAAAGATAACGAGCCAGTGTGAAAAAAAAGTCAACAATAAATACAGAGTTTCAAGAGATCATAGAAGACTGACAGTAATTTTCATCACTGACTCAACCCGACACTAAGAGCCGAAAGTGGATTGGGAAAGGACAACAACAACAACAACAAATTTACAACTGACTCCAAAACAATTCATAAGTACATTTTCCTTTTATCTTTTTATTCCTCATTCACACTCTCTTTTTCAACTTAAATTGATCGCCCCTTTTTCCTTTACACATATACAAAAACAAAAGAAACAGACATTACTCTGCTACTCGGTTAAAAGACAGCGAACACAGACATTTTTGTCAAAATCACATTTTGCTTAAACGAACTAAAGCATTAATCTTTTTTACCCTATTCACAAGATAATAAATATACAATGTTCCATTTTCTACAAACGTTCCTTATCGTGTTGTTTCTTCTTGAAATTTGCGTTGTATTTTGTGGGCAGGGTATCCCGTATTAAATTCTCCTTTAATCCGGGTACGCTGAACCCCACACTATTTCTCTGCACGGTGGGGCTTAGTTTTACAGCAGATTGTACATTAGGGAGAAGTGAAAAGTTAGGAACACGCTCTGATGGATTAATTGTTGCTTCAAAAGAAGACGTGCAGGACGACTCACCACCAACCAACTCATCTCCATGACAACTCATCACCAACCTACTAAGTGCAAGGACTACCCAACGACATGCAAACTGTGACATCTTTTTGTCGACTTTAAAAAAAATAAAAATAAAAGCAATTTATTAAGTATCATTTTTGAATTCTTGACTTTATTTTTATTTTAAAAATTAATTGAAAATTATATGCAATTCCCCCCAAATATTCAGTTGGAAATTGTTGTGTAAAATAGAAACAATCTGCAAAATTCTTTCATCTGCCTTCATATTATTCTCCAATTTATGGTAGGTACCTCCACTAATTCGCGATACCTAAGGTTTAAAATTAGGTACCTCCACTTTTTCGGCATAAATTATCGATACCTAAGTTTAAAATGCATTTTTTAAAATGAAAAAATATGCTTGAATATTTCATTTTAGTTTTACTTGAAAGTTGAATCATTAAATTTATTATTTCCATTAAGTAAACAATTCTGGTATATTTCAGATAGAAACTATATACATTGGAATGTCAAATTTAATTTTAAATTTTTAAATTTTCAAAAAACCCGCCATTTTCTTAATTTTAAGAAATTTGTAAACAAACACAAATTTATCGATTTTAAAAATATTTAAAAAAATTTCTGACACGTCATTTTAGTAAAATTAGAAAATTTAATGTTAAATTAATCTGATTTAAAAAAAATATTACTTAATTATAGCATAAAAAAGAAATATACAACGAATTATTAACGATTGGTACCGTAATTTTGATCCGATACTTGATCCACGTGTTGATTGACAAGTGATGACAGCTTACGACGGATGACCATAAATGAAAATTACTAGAAATCTGAGTGAACCCTTTTATTTTTAGTTTTACTGTTATGTCTATTTATTAGAATAAAGGGACAAAACTCTTTTTATAATAATGGCAATTTCAGTGTACCGTACATGGAAATAAGGAATGTATTAAGTAGAAAAATACAACATAAAAAATTATTTGAAAAAAAAGTGGAATCACTAAATTTATTAAACTTGGCAATTTTGAACTCGTAAATTTTGTTTCTACTTAATTACTAATTATCAAAAGGAAATAAGCTAATACAGAGTTTTGCACGATTTTTAAACTATTATAAATTATTATAATCAAAATGTAAAACAAATAAAAAATTCTTGTAAAATTTAATTATTCATCAGAAAAAATTTATTTCTTCAGGCAATAATGACCTTAATATTACTTATTTACAAAAGCAATTAAAAGCTTTTCTAATTAAGTAATATCATAGTTTTATTGGATTCATTATTTTTCTATTCAAAGCTCATTTTACAAAAGTTGGAACAAATTAGAAAAAAAAAAGTAGGTGATTTACCATCTCCAATGACTCTTACTTTAAACAAAAAAAATTGTAAGGAAATAAAAAGAATTGAAAAAAATTTCGGGAAAATAAGTAAGTGGGGTGTAACATATTAAAAAAAAAAATATTTTTTACTAAAATTTACTAAAAAGAAATATTTCAAAAATAATTTCATTCATTGGTGAAATAAGTCCTGAAAATTTCATTAAAATCGGACAATTACTTTAATTTTACAAGAATTTCCAAATCAATGGGTTTTCAACGGGAAAAAAGCGCAAAAAAAAACAATGTTATTTTTACAGCACCGCGATGACGTAAAAAAAAGAAAAATTTAACCAAAATTTCGAACGTGTTAAAAAATATTAAAAAATATCAAAAAATAATTAAAATACACTTTGGTCTTTCATCTTAATAATAACATAAGCGTTTTGACGATAAAAATTTATTTTCGGTAAGTTTGTGGCATTTGTTTATTACGCTATGCTGTTTTCCCGCGAAAAAGTGGAGGTACCTATTTAAAATGACTTTTTATCAATGAAAAAGCTTTCCTGTAGCTTTCATTTTTTGCTTTAATTGAAGGCTAAAGGATTAAATTTGCTATTTACAGTAAGCAAAATACTCTGATGTATTTCAGACAGAAATTATATTGATTGGAATCGATTTTTTTTTCTAAAATAGTTGATTAATGTCCTTTTTAGTCGTCTTTCATCGCAATGTAATTCTCTGTATTAAAAAATCCACCCCTCCAAATAAACTTTTCTGAAACTTTATTTGAGGAATATTAGCTAATTTAAATTATAATTAAAGTGGAATTTGAAATTAATTTGAAATAAATATTACTTTAAGTTTAAAATAATAGAGAAATGCATTTTTAAAACAAACAATAGTTGTGTTTTTAAACGACATCGCCAAGCTTTACGTGATTGACAGGTGATAATATAATTGATTGTTTTTATACGGAGACTTTATTTGTAGAACATAATTTAAGAAAATGACATGAGCACCTTTTTAAATATAATTTTTAAGTATTCAGTAATCTTAAAAATGTTGGAAAATATTCCCGTAATAATTTTAGGAATGTTGACTTTAAATTTACTATAGTCATCGCACTTATTTTATGATAATGTCGTGTATGGTCGACCATACTTTAAAAAATGGGGACGTTACATAATATTTTATATGCATAAAAAAAAATTAAAAATTATTTTAAAACTCTTGGTGCAAAATGACTTGTATTAAGCTTTTCAATTTTTGTTTAGTAAAAATAATTTTCACTTTATAACAATATCACGTAATGAAATTAAACTAATGTAGAATTTTAAAAGATTTTAAAGAATTATTATAATAAATTATAACTAAAAATTAAAAAAAATAATAATTCTTGCAAAGATTAATTATTTATCCCACCAAAATTTTCTTAAGACAACAGTGTCGTTAATAAATATATAAAAGTAATTAAAAGCTTTTCTAATTAAATAATGTCAGTTTTATTGCATTTTTTATTTTACTATTCGGAGCAGATTTACGGGAAATGAATAGAAGTTTGAAAAAAAAAAAAGATTTACATTCTCCAAGGAGCTCTGCTAATAACTATTGAAAAAATTAAAGTGAAAATTTAATTTCTGGAAATCTCATGAAATTAAGTAAGTGGTGGAGGTAACATATGTAAAAAAAAAAATTACCAAGATTTTCTAAAACAAATATTTTCAAAAATAATTTTATTCATTTGTGAATAAGTCCTGAAAGTTTTATTAAAATCCGACAATTATTTTATAAAAAATTCCAAATCAATGAGTTTGTCACCGGAAAAAGGCGTTAAAACACTAATTGTAAATTTTACGTCAACCGCAAAAAATAAAAAAGAGAAAAAAAAGAAAAAAGTTTTTAACCCAAATTTCAAACGTGATAGAAAGGATTGAAAAATTTAATAAAAATAAAAAAAATACTTGGTCATTCCTCTTAATAATAACAAGCAATTTGTCAATAAAACTTTTTATTAATTTTTGGGCCATTTTTCATCATGCTATGCTTTTTTTTTTAGCGTAAAAGTGGAGTTACCTAATTTAAAGGGAGGGGGACGACTTCCAATTAATTTCTCGAAAAATGCATCTGAGTTTCTTTGCACCTTTTGCAACCTCGTAATGAATCTCCATTTTGTGGGGTGCTCCATCCAAAGCTCTGTGTACAGTCTCATTTGCTGTTTCAGCATATGTTTATTTGTCCGATCTTCAAAAATTAAACACCTGTCAGCCAAATAGTGCTTCATTAGATACAAGAGCCAAACTTTCAAAATCTCTACGACTCAAAGCCGATCTCAGACATGTGCACACTAGAACAATCGACACCGATCTGAAGCTATGAAGAGAAATTATTAGTCCTAAATTAATACATTTAAATTATAAATAAATATTTTAAGACACAGGACTATACTGCCGATTTTGTTCTCGGCTTCTTCATAGGAAAGTAAAACAAAACCACTCAAAGAAGCAAACTATCATAAATTTAGTAGATAAAACCAAAATATAGTGTTCACAGATAAAACATTTATTTCGATAAAACAAAATTTCCATGTATATTGTTCCATATGCTAAATAGTAACAAAACATAATAATAAACAAATGTAACAGAGAGATATATACACACACCCACCCACATGAACGCACACATGCAAATATAACTTTTATTGATTGGAAATGGAAACGATGTTTATATATCAAATTACAATTTGGGTTAAGATGTGTATTTACCGATGAGAAACACGATCTCAGGGCAGGAGGCGATGTTTTAAACCTGGGTCACTAGTAAACAATGGGGATGGGCGAGATACTTGGTTTTGTTTAACAGTATTTGATTTGATGAAAAGGTTGAATCAATGTTTAGATATCCCAAGGTATAATTTTGGTGAAGCGAGAACTCGTGATTGAGATAAGGTAAATAATTGGAGAATTGGTTTACATGTCAAGGTATAGTTTTTGGCACTCGTGGTAGCTGCGTGACGAGCCGAGGGTCAATTGTGATCAGCTGATCCTTTTTCTATATTAACTCGAGATTTTGCTAATAAAGCAGAGTCGGGGAAAGAGACTGTAGTCGAGAGAATCACGAGACTATCGTCGCAGTGAGTCGAGAGATTTGCGGGAGAAAGAGAAGACTAACCCCTGTTCTGAGAATTCTGTATGAGACTGGACTATTAGTCATAAACCTACCTCAGGCGGTTCAAGACGCGTTTATCACACACAAACCCTCTCTCTGTTGGGAATTCTCTGGATGCATTTTGTCTTTTTCTTTTTCTTTTCTCATTTATGTTAAATGTTTTTATTCTCCCTGTAACCTCTGTTCTGATGTTATCTTCTAATCTTCAATATTTTCCCCATTGTTGTCTGGCTTCTGCAGATATTATTTCTTGTTTTATTTTGCCACATTCTAAACTTCCTAGTGCCAACTTTCACAGCCGTATCCACATCCCCAGTCGACCGTGAACGTATAGACAACACCCCGCTTACTGGATCTAAAAACTAACACAGCGTGGGCAGCGAGCAGGACTTGACCAGTTGGCCGGTTGAAATAATCTACGGGTACTCAGAGAGCGTACGGCCAGTTACCCCTAAGCTCGGTTCGGACCGAGTGGACACCTCAACCCAAAGAGAAAGACGCCGGAGGTTGAGGGACTGGGGACGAAGTGGTAGACAAAGGGATTTACTTACATTACTAATTTTGTCAGTCTATAGAATGCGTCATTCTTTAAACTGACAACTTAAACATCTTTTCTTTTGTCAACCTTTTCTTTTACAATGAAGAACTTGTTTTAAAATCTTATCTTAACAGTAAATTTCTTCAGATACTTTTGTCTTCTTTTCTTCACAATTCTTTTTCTCTTTTTTCTTCAGATACATTTCTTTTCTTCACAATTCCTTTTCACTTTTTTTTGTGGGGGTGGGGGGCTGAAAGGGAGAAATAAAAACACAACACTTAACCTAGGCTAATAAAATCTGATTCCAAGATGAATGTCTTTTAAAATATTTTAAAATCTGGCTTTAAAGTAAAGAATGAGAATTGGGACGGAATTCCCGCCTCGAATGAC
The DNA here is from genome assembly GCA_963932145.1 of Acanthosepion lycidas. Classification (NCBI taxonomy): domain Eukaryota; kingdom Metazoa; phylum Mollusca; class Cephalopoda; order Sepiida; family Sepiidae; genus Acanthosepion; species Acanthosepion lycidas. The sequence goes on from OZ010579.1 coordinate 67,611,420, forward strand.
TCCGCCACAAAAAACAAACGTTGACACTCCGAGTCAACAAACAAATCAAATGCAATAAATCCTCTTCTTGGGAATTAAATTACTTCTTTTAGCTTCGGAATTCTACCGAAGCAAAATAAAATCTTTTCTTCAAAGTCATTCGATACGAAAACTCTCCTTCCCTTCTTCACCTCCCTAAATAAAACCAGATATATATCATTTAAAGTTAAATAAATACAGTGTAACCCGGATATAAGAGAGTTGTCGGAACCGGAGAATAAGTCTCTTATATCCGGGTTTCTCTTATATCCTGTTTTCTCTTATATCCGGGTTTGGTCTATTTTGTTTAGGTAAGTATGGCTCTAATTTGGGACATGAGAAAATAGCTCTTATATCCGGGTTTGTCTTATATCCGGGTCTCTTATATCCGGGTTACACTGTATTAACTCTATTAAGGAAAATATCAGGTTGGTGCAAAAATAATGTCGTTTTCTCACATATGTTACTTTTATATATGATTTCTGAATTAATTCATCGATACATATAGCCATGTTATATATCATTTTGAAGCGCGTTTTTCGCTCTATCGAATCGTGTTATTCGTTACCGTTCTCAATCTCTTCATTCATTTTTTTGCAGGCTTTTCGACAGCATGGACAAAATTCAAATCCGAACGATTTTCTTGTTCCAGTTCAAACTAGGCCGAAAAGCTGCCGAGACAGCTCGTGATATCAATGATGCGTTTGGCCCAGGAACCACTAACGAACGTGTGGCACAACAGTGGTTCAAGAAATTTCGCAATGGTGACGAGAGCCTCGAAGATGAAGACGGTCGCGGCCGGCCGACTGCGGTTGATAACGAACATTTGAAAGCCTTAATTGAAGCCGATCCTCGCAAAACCACACAAGAAGTTGCTGTTGAACTCGAGGTCAACCACTCAACAGTCGTTCGCCATTTAAAGCAAATAGGGAAGTCAAAAAAGTTGGATAAATGGGTGAACGATAATCAAAAAAATCGTCAAAAAACGACATTATTTTTGCACCAACCAAATAATTCGACACTGTAAGTCAAATATTCGAGGTAACACGCTACTTTACGTGACAAACTAAATCAGTTGACCACGGAGCCAGAATACAAAACGTCTCAATCGACCTAAGAACAATCTCTCCCGATCAAAGGGAGTCGCCGTCTCCTGCCTCCAACTCCATAAAACGGCGTCAATATAAAAACCATCGTCTATTTTGCTATCAGAGGCGTATCGTTCCAAATTTCAATACATTAAATATTTCTTTACTGAAGTTATTGAAATATCTTCGAATTCTAATATTCTAAAATTTTGCAAATAAAAAATTCTCAAAGTTATGAATTCGACGCCAGCGTTGAGTTGTTCTCGCGCTAAGTAGGTTGGTAGTGAGTTGTCCTGGAGTTGAGTTGTCACAGAGATGAGTTGGTCATCCCAAAGAAAAGAAATAGTATTACACTGAGTGTCGGATATTATAGCCGTGTTAATTGTTGTTTCAGAATAATTAGATATTATTTTAGGAGCATTGCTTGAGAAAACTGGGGAATAAATAAAGCTTAAGAATATCGTTCGACACTTCAAATATGTTTTGAGGCACTCAAAGTAACAGAAATCTCAAAACTTTCATTAAATATTTGACAAAACTAACCTTTCCTAAGTATCATTTAAAGTTTTTGAGTATCATCCAAGTATTCAAATTATCACCCAACTTCTGATTTAGGGATCTCGTCGTGACTGCATTCTGAACACGTTTCTCTATTATATAATACTATTTTTTGTCAAGATTGAAGTGTTCTCCCTGGAGGAGGAGCATATAACATTGCCTGTGCGCCCCAATGAGGCATAGAGTTCACAAGAGACCCACTAACATTTTAAATTAAAGAAGTGAAATCTGAAATGTCGATAAACTTAAAATTAATACAAAATTTATTTACATTGGATACACTAGTAGTGATTCGTCTAAAGGAACATGAGCAAACAAAGAATCAGGTAATGCAAGCAGAACTAAGTATATTGAAGAATACAGAACAGAGACCTTGTAAGTTAAATTGGCATCTAAGTCCACAGTTCGAAAGTTCAGTTCGCATGACTAGCGAAGGTGTAATATAGATTATTTGAAGTCTGGACGTTATAGCCAAAGAGAAGAAAGTTCAGTTTACATGTCCGGTGCTGGCATTGCGTAGTTGTTGGTCAAGTCCAATGGTGAACCTTCCGTAGTATTTTAACCGAGGTGTAGGATAGAAAAGCCCAACTAGCGTCCAGTTGGCAGACCAAATTAGATCGGAATATAACTCAATACATAAACCGTCCAATCGCCCTGGCTACAATGGTCAGGAGCCTGCGATTCTTCTCCTCCTCGTCTTCTCTCACTTGGTTCCAGCGAGAAGTTGCCGAGTTATATGGAAAAGGACTGTAAACATTAATTGCTCCTGCAAAGTGCTAAAAAATAAACTGAGATGCGCTACGAAATATAAAAAGTATAAAAATGTTCACAAAGTGTATTCCGACTAGGTTCGTAACACTAAAACAGCTAAAAAGTCACTAAGGCTATCATGAAACTAAATGAACTTAAATTGAAGGATGTGTGGCAACGCTAATAAGAAAAAGTTAAGGTCATGAAGACATGACGTCTTCCCTTGGTCGAAGGGCTACGATAATATAAAGATCAGAAAGAAGGCTAATTTGGTTAATTTCCGAAAGGTTTTCCGCAGGTTCTGTCTTATTTGCATTTCAACATGTCCTTTTATGAGCTTCTAAGTTAACATATATGAGGGAAATAAGAGGAATGGTATTAAAATTATTTTCTACGAATTTATGATAAATTTTGAGATGGTTCATTTGATTAGGCTTAAGAAATTAATATTTCCAAAGAGAATGACTTCATTATCGACTTTCCGTGCACAATCATTCATACATTTAATCAAATTGATAGTCACAAACTGTATTAAGTCGACACCCAATAAACTATGCAGAGAAATCGAATCAATATTTTTTAAATTTTCAGCTAATTTTAAATATAAGATTTTATATTCTTTATCACAAGATATAAACTGTGTACGCTAAATTGATATCAATCATTATCAATCAGAATGGAGAGGGAATGAGTACATCTAGGAAATTTTATTTAAAATTTTTGGGAAATTTGCCTGTTAACCTGATAAAATTAAATATTTTTTAGTTTACGTATATTATTCAAATTCAAGAAAATAAAATTATTTCAAGTGACTTCATAATTTTCACACATTTAACCTAATTTTACAATTAACTTTAGTTTGCTTACAAATCTCTTCGACAATGTGAAGAGAACCGATAAGTTAAAAATCGTTTAGAATTGTTTTGAACAAAATATGATTTTGCAATATAAAAAATAGAAATTAATTGGTTTATTAAGCGCACAAAAAAGGAAAACTCACTGTGTGAGATTGAACTGAATTAATTTACTAATTTACAATAAACTTATGTGAAAAGAAAAGTGTAAAGGCTTGCTGAAAAATTTCTTTTGTGCGCTTAATAAAAATTAAGTCAGGTAAAGAAAAAGGTAATGTGAAAGCTGGAATTGCATTAGTTAAAAATGTCCTTGGTAAAGAGACACAGCGAAAGTTTGCACGTTTTAATTAATGTTCCGAACTGTCAGAGGTCGATAGGTCAATCATATTAGCGTCTGTTGTTGAATGAAGAATTATGTTAGCAGCGATTTATCTTCGAGAAAAACTTTGTCAGTTTTTAGTTTTATAAAAATTTACTTTGTAGGGATAGAAAAGGGAAAAGGGTGCTCGTCACCTTTGCTTATCCCGAATGTTAAAAAAGGTGCAATCCACGACTGGAGCCACAGCATAAAATTTAAAATGATAAATATTTATTACAATACATATTTAAAAAAACTAAAAAATACAATATTTTACAAACAAGATATTGCAAAAAGATTCTTTTGTGCACTTTATTATAAAAAAAAAACTAAAACTAGATAACAATTCAAAGAGTATACAAGATTTAAATAAAGATTACAATTTCGAAAATGAAAAGAACTTTGATCAGGCAGAAAATATAAAAAGGTGCACCCACCTAATTGTAAAACAAAAAGGAATGTCTCAGTATAAAGGAAGCTTAAGTAAATTTGGAAAGACTGGTGTTTTAGGGACTTGTTATATATATTTTTTCTTTCACAGAAAAGATCAGTTTCTGGTTACAGTTCCTTTAAAGATTCTTTTCAGGAACCAGTCCAAATGGATTTTCCTCCTGGGATCTTAATCCGCTTTCTGGTTGAATTTTTAGCGTCCCTTGTCTTGTTGGTTCCTTCCCCATTGTGTGATTTATGACACACCCTTCTGCGTTGAATCTTCCTTCTGCCTTGAAAAGTGATTGCTTTTTTATCTTAGCTGTTGGACGGTCGCCATATATAAGAAATCAGAAGGCTCCAGTGAAAGACCCTAATTTCAAAATTTATGAGGGCATGAGACCACGTCTCTGGTTGGTTAGTAAATATTTGTTTTGAAATTTAACAAATTAATCAGCAATAATTCACATAGAAGAAATAATTTTGTCGCTTCTTTAACCGCCAATTCTAAAACATATTAATGTTCATAGAGAAATGTAACCATTTTTTACAGACCGTGTGACTTTCTTTAAAATAAACTTCTCTCAAAAGTAGAAACATAGACGATTATAATATTTGTTTATTTACACCTTTTAATTAATTTTAATTATTTTGCACTACTAAAATATAAACTTTTATTTAATAGTTTTGGCATGTTGCTCTCACCTGAATATGTTAATTGAAAATAAACCTATCTATTCTGACTATTCCCTCTTGATGAAGCGTGAAAAGAGAGGTAAAGTTACGTGACATCGGTAAGAAAGTAACTGAAGTCGAGATGCCAAGTCAAGAGCGATTACATAATAAACGAATTTTGTCAAGAAACTCGAGATATATAATAGAAGCACTAGACCAGATACGACAGCAATATTCAATGCACGGATGAATGGTAGATTTATAAATTTGCAAGAAGGATTCAGATGAGAAAAATTGTCTTGCACGACACAGTGAACCAACTTCCCCAGCAGTAGAACTATCAATTGATTTAATATAATTAATTCGCCTCATGTCAGTGAAAAACGTGAGCACAATAAGGCACAACGTGTTGGTCTCCTGTAGTTTAGAATCACCCATGCTCATGACAAGTAGAAAAGGTTCTGTTCTCGGAGATTAAATGAAAGCAGTTATTTTGGTGACGTTAAAATGTACAAGCCATTCCTTGCCTCATTTAACCACTAATTTGGATGTCCTTTTCGAGAACAGTTGTCAGATTTAATTTGTCGGATTTGTTGGACTAATAAGATGGGAGTAAATAGTTTTGTCATTTGTTTAAATACCTACTTGGGAAATGGTGACATTGGGAACGTCGTTGATGAAGATCAGAAACAGCGTAGGTCCAATGAAAGAGCCCTAGGGTCACCCTTCATTAATATGAAGATCTAGAAGCATGTCCGTTCAACGCGACCTTCATTACACGATTTGTTAAGAATGATTGTATTAAGCCAAATATTCGTCCCATGACACAGTAACCCTGGAAAAGGACAACATGCCAAACCCTGTAAACGCCTTTGTGATAAATATCACAAAGGCATTCGATAGGATTTGCCATAACTTCGAAGTTCTTATCTAAAGCTTGCTATGCAAATTCAGTGATGACCGTTAACACATCGATGGTAGATCTGGCAAAACGGAAACCATATTGTTTGTTCGAAAGGAGGTCGTGTAATTCTACGTTGATTAGGGCCTTGGGTACTTCGACAAAAAGAGGTAATAGACTAATAATGCGATAATTTGAGGGGTCAGAAGGTTCCTCTGACTTCTTAAAAACAGGAACTACAGATGAGGACTTCCAACAAGCTGGAAATCAAGAAGTAGCAAGGTATTTATTGTAAAGTTTGAAAAGAAGAGAAGCCAGTTCAAGAGTATATTTCTTTAGGACAATTGCAGGAATACCACAGAATTCGCAAGTCTTGAGGGGATCTAGTTTAGAAACGACAGCAGAAACTATAGACAGAGTTATGTGCAAATCACGTAGTAGAGATATCTATAGACACTACTGCGTGGTCGGAGTTGCCAAGAGGATAGAGCTGCAAAGCACGACATAAGTCCAGTGAGGATGAAAGGAAGGGATCAAGTAGAGAAACGTGTCCGTCAGAATTACTAGGGAAAGGCGTGGGGAAGTCTACTGTTTGAGTGAGAGTTTCGGCAATTGAGAAGTTCAAAGTTGGATGCCAGCTAGGTCAGCGGCATTAGAGTGATGAAGCCACTTGATATGATGGACATTAAGTCGCCGAACACAAAGATATTTTCAAACGACTGTAGAGAGAGGGCCTTAGCTATACTATCAGAAACTCTATCTAGCAAGCAATAGTCATGAAAAGGAGAATAAAAAAGGATGAAGAGTTAATCAAGTTTAATAGTGAAAGCCGGAAACACATATAAGAACAATCCGGTGAGTCAAGAAACAGTTCCATTGCCAGCAGAAGATGTTCGCAAACATAGACACCAAGGCCATGAATATGAACACCAAAGTCCTTTCCAAAGGGAGGAAATAACCAGGAACAGAGTATTCAGTGGAAGATATTGAAGAGTTCAGATTAGAAATGGGAACGAATGTTACAAATGTTGAAGAAAGGTTGAAGAGTTTAGGTGTTACTTTGTTTACAAGTTTTATTTTGTTTATTTGTTTTGGTCATATATTTTTAAAGATGAAAACTTCCAAGAATAATAGCACCTGCTGGTCGTCAAAGACAACGTGAACTGGCTGGAAATTGGTGCTGTCTGCAGCATAGTGTAGCCTCAAGGTTGCCCACCGGAAGTGTTTGCAGGAATACCTATCCATACATGATATGGCACTGCAGGAACCCCGATATTATGCAACCTCTCTAAGCGCTAACTAAGAGCTCGGGATCCTTACTGCCAGTCGGAATGCAGTAACAAAAAATCTGTCACTCCGGTACCCTTAATATGAATAGTCGTAGCCTCCAGCTACATTCAAGACAGCCACCCTTATTAAGGCCTCAGAAGGAATCAGAAACCCTATTCTAAATAGAAAAAAAAAGAAGAAAAACACCTCTACTCCTGTTCAAAAGACCGGGTAGGAGTACAGATCTGGCGATGAACAGGTTTTATCTACTCCTATTATAGTGCTAAAAAATTCGACTTAGTCCCCAAAGCCTAACCAAATGTCCCAAAATCATATTTTTAAGGGCTTCTTGGTCGGACCGATAATTTATCAGAACTGTCTGTATATATTCTTTAATAACTTATATATTGCATGAATTTAAATGAAATTTGTTTTATTTGAATCTATCATTTTGTTAAAAACGAAGATTATGCATAAAAATGTGAGGAAGAACACAAAAATTACTATAAAGAAATCTGGGATGGTTGAATTTGTAGTGAACAAAACAAGATCTAGATTTAAAAATCAAATGCTAAGCACTGACTCATTGATTTTGTTAGAAATTAAAAAGACTCGAATTTACAAACTTTGCTTAACACACACGCAAAAGAAAATCCAAAACAAAACTCGCGAAATTTCACACCTTGATGCGAAATGTTTTTCAGCCAATAGAAAACTAGGAAACGTTTAAAAACAAAATCCAAATAATCTTTAATTCTCAAAAACAAATTCTTTTACGAACCCTTTTGCGAGCCGACGCGAAGTTTGTTCGTCGTCCAATGGAAAGGCCCGAATCATATCCGGGAGTGAATTCCCAACTGACCTTTTCAAACCCCACAAAGAAAATAAAAGACGGGCAAGTTCGCCTGTCACCAGGGAGAAGGAGACGAGCGTATTAACACGTCCCTTGACAAACGTCAAGCGATCGTTATTATTATCTCTACCTTTCTCCATCACCTCTTTTATACTTGATAAATGAACGGAACATTTTAAAACTGGGCGATTATTTCAAAGACATTGAAACGCTCATACATACATACATACATACATACATACATACATACATACATACATACATACATACATACATACGTTCCTGCCTACGTACATATAAATTCATTCTTGCAAGGACTACTACGAACAGTTTGACGAACTTGTATCAACCAAAATACATTAATTTTATTTGTAAAGACCTAAATTGATTGATATGTATATAAATTTGTTGTTTCACTTTACAATTTGATTTTCTCGTTTTATACCCCTCTTATGATGGGCTATCTAACTAACAAGGCCAAATCAAACTAATCTGTTTCAACATTCATACACTTCACTATAACTGATAACCCACTATAAATTAAAATAATAAAAATGTTTAAGAAATGTTCCTTAAGGCGAAAGAATATAAATTCTTCCAATATGTTTAACCCAATAGATATATTGTGTTGTCAAAGTGAATCTGAGCATCTTGATTTTTTTAATTCGTTAGAAATAGTCAAATTTAGAAGGGATAAAAAGATTACATTTATATATACATGTAGAACTAATTTTCTAGCTGTATTTCATAAAAGCTCAGTTATTTTTAACTCCCCATTTGACTTTATGCATTAAACGAAATTGGACATAAAAAGTAGAGGTATATTAATGTTTTTTAAGTACAGGTTTTTAGGCTTGAACGAATGTAGAAAGGTTTCCAATTCATATCATTCTGTATGAATCTTTTTCAACGATGAGGCAGAAACAATTTCTTCGATGTAACCAGGCATATGAACACGCATGTGTGTATATGAACGTTTGTATATATGTGACCCACACTAGTTGCTCGACTAGACATTGATTCATAACAACGTTTTCTTGAATTGATTTTGGCATATTTCAAATTATCCATCAGATATTTATGATTTATCTTGTCCGCACGATCGATACCCCCTTTGCAAGGTCACATTTCACTGCTTTCGTTTCTTTTTCTTTTTTATTCCTTAAACATCGTAACGTGCAGATTTTATTCAGCACACATTATCAAGATGCTTCTACTTTGTAATATTCTACATTTGGAAATGGTCGATTTGTCTGCGTGCTGTTCACATAGACATTCTTCCCATCTCTTTTGAACACATACATACACACAACAGATTGCAAACATTTACATGCACATACATACATACATACATACATACATATATATTGCAAAAGATTATATACATATACAAAATAGATTTTAAGTTTACATACATCTTATTTCTATGTCCCTAGTACACATAGTTACACACAGCAGATCGCAAACTTTTGCATACACATTCTTCTCGCTCGTATACATAGCAGATCGCGTACATTTACATAAGCATTCTTTCCACTTGACAGGCACACATTCATACATACACATTTTTTCCATCTTAAACGTACATATATATGGCCAGAATGTTGCAAATGCTTTTCCATACACACAGATAAATATGTGTACATACAGAAGATTACAATTGTTTACAGACATTTTCCATCTCTTATGCACACATATATACATAAAGTAAACAGCAAATGTTTACACATTATTTCCATTTCCTCGATTTTCTTTCCTGATCATACATACACCGTAGATTACAAACGTTTACATACATATTCTTCTTCTTTGCAAACCTTAGTGCTTGTATATTAAATATGAATTACCTTAAAATATGAAATTTCTTTTATATTTCGGTATATACATTTTATTATGCAAGTTGATGCTTTCATAATAAAATAGACATTAACAAACCAATTTGGTAAGATTTTCGGTATATACTTATATTAGCGACATACCGTTTCTCTTTTAGCTTATACTATATATATCCTTATGGAAATATTGGTAATAATTTTTGAGGGTTGCAAAATGCAACACACACAAACACACACACACACATATATATATATATATATATATATATATATATATATATATATATATATATATATATATATATATATATATAATTCCAAAAGATATTAGCCACACAAACATACATTTGATTAACGCAATATCCTCGATAATCTAAATAAATTATATTTTTATACACCTCAATATGACCTTCTTAACATTCTGTAAACTTCATTAATTTTTTGCTCAGTGACTTTTTTAAAACTTTTCTAATGTTTTGATTGTGGAATTGCTTACAGCAATTTAATACTTTCCCGAAATCATGAATAGTGTTTCCAATTTTCATATACATTTGTGAAGAAAAATTTTCTTGAATAAATATACTCTTTAGCTTATAGCTTCTTAGTTGTGACTTGTACAAACCAAAAATTCCATGCTTATGAAGTTTTTACATTTATCTTGAAACCATCAACGTTGAAGTGACCTATAATTATTTTGCCTATAATACTAAACCAAAACATTACTCTACCTTTCTACTGCTGTCTTCCAAATTGTGTTAATTGACTATTTCCATGAAAGACGTAACAATCTTCAGTTCCACCCGATGTAGTTCTTCATCCAACATATCGTTTCTCTTTGGTAACGGCATGAAAACAACCAATACTCTTTATATTCTCAATTTTATATTTATATTCTTCAAATATTTTCTTACTAATCAAGCGTCCTTTTGTCCGAAATCCGGTTTTGTCATGTTCTTGTCACGGTTTCCCTTTTTTACTGATTTTTATTCAATAATTTTACAATTTCTAAAGTTGAGCCCCCGTCACTCAGTGAATTTAGAATATATTTTTATCTTTAAATTATCACTTTTATGGCCTATGGTAAACATATATAAATTAAAAATATCAAGAACTATACTATTATATATGTATTTAAAATATGATGAGCAATTACTAGTGTAACATAAGAATGTGACCATGAAAGCAATTATTGAACATTTTGCTAACCTTTTGTTCGTTAAGACCAATTTTATAGTGAAACATTGACTTGCATAATAAAAACCTAACAATGATGTCTATTATCCATATGTGAATAAAATATAACTGTACCAATATATATAAATGCAAGCATAAACATGTTAAGAATATTCAATTTATTTATTTATTTATTTTTTTATTTTATTTTATTTTTTTAATTTATACGAATATTTCACATTTTTGTATATTTTAAATCGGACTCATAACGCGTATATAGTGTATTTATAGTGTTTTGCCTCTTGATCATTGCCATATATCGTTTGTATATATCATTTTTATTGTATTAGTTTGCCATCGGTTTTTAGCGATACACATATATAAATATAATTTTAAAAATTATTTTTTTTATTCGAACGTAAGACCTTTGTCTAATTTATTTTATTTTTTATTTATACGAACATTTCCCTTTTTTGTATATATTATTTGTAGTAAGAAAAAGGCTAACGATAAGCGTTGAGTTCAAGTATCCCCGCCAAAGAAAAGGAAAAAGTACAAAATAAAAACGGCAAATAATTAAACCTTAAAATACTTAAGGAAATAAGATAAGATTTAGGAACATTAAGATTACCTCCTCAGTTATCCATCGAAAATGCAATCCACCGAAATAAGAAAAGAAGCCAGTCCCCACCGCGGGCCATTTAAAATTTAGTCCGCGCAGTAGATTGGTTGTTACTAACATCCAATCGGATGCGCGGAATATGTGGTCTTTCTTTCCTCTTATTCTTTAAAAAGGCCAGAGTAGCTGTTAGCGTTTAATCAGAAGGGGGAATCAGAGGTTGATCTCCCCTGATTGGGTCGATTTGTTGATGGGGAGTATGATGTTGAAAGACCCGAAACTCCCTGATGAACCAAGTCAAAACATCATTGACGACCCCCTTGCGCGTCTATTTAAAAGCGTATTTTCGAACCGAACGCATTTAACAGCATCGGAAAGGCCACCATGTTTAGTTTACTATTTGCAATTTGGAAAAATGCTTTTCGATATTTGAAACTAGTAAGTAATATTTGTTTCAGTTCAGATTAATTAAACTTGAAATTTCTCAAATAACGTTTCAGAAATATATATACAGTTGTGGCCAAAATGCTCAGAATGGCATTGTTTTCGTCAGAAAAGTAGGTATAAGTTTTTATCAAAGTTGTTTTATATTCTATAATTTTCACAGACAATAAATACGATATTATTTGTTATTGTCTGAGATTTTGGTGTAATTTAAAAAGATAATACAAAAGTATTTAATATTTTAATAATTTATATTATATATTATATATATTAAAGATTTTTTAATAAAGAGAATTATGTTGTGTTGACAGATTTGTCAATATAAATGAATTTATGGATTCTACTGATGAGTAGAAAAAAATCCAATCCGTTCAAATCCAATTTGAAATGGATCAAAGTATTTTGCTTATTGGGAATATATTTAATCTATTAGCTTGGAATTGAAACTAAAATTGAAGCTTCAAGAATGATTTTTTTTTCATTTATTTAAATGCATGTTAAGCTATGTCTCGTATTTTTAGGTACCTAATGTTAATTATATGACGCCTGCACACTGATAGAACATAAATTCACTAAACAGAAAGGGGTGTATGACGAGAATGTGTCTTGTCACCGAGTTTATGATTCGATTCTGGGAGAATTAGAAGTTCTACCAGGATTCATTAGCAGCGGCTACAATCTTAACATAAGATAAGCAGATTACACAGTGTTAATAGCAGAAACAGAAAGGAAATCACAAGAACTCCTACTGAAGATAGTGAAGGAAATCGAAAAGAAAGGACTAAACATCGACTGTAAGAAAACAACGCATGGTTGTCAGCTAAAAAAGGCATAGCGCAACATTCAAATTACAAACTGGAGATACCAAAATCAAGCAAGTGCAACAATTTAAATCTCTAGCAAGAGTTTTAACAGGGGAGGGAATGTGCTACACTGTTATGGTGACCTATCAACATTAGAACGAACTCTTCCTTCTTCATAAATACTAACCTGCGAGACTTCCAAAGCGAGGCAGTCTCCACCCAGTCTTTTTGATTTATTGAATTTTGACGAGGTCGAGTTGTATGTTTGTCCACTGAGGAACTTTTGATTATTGTTCAGTTAAGCCTTTTATTTTCGTTTTTCTTACTGTTATTTTTGTGAAAGCCTTAAAATTTGTTTTTGTTTTTCAGCTTATTAATTTGATTTTTCCTTTTTACATTTAAATATATTTGCGTTTATTTTTGGTTTGTGCAAACTTTTAAATTTCTTTCTTTTTCGTCGTTTTATTTGTTTTGCCAAATTTGAAATTTATTTTGTACATTTTCTTTCGAAACGTTTAATTTGTTACCTTTCCGCGACTTCTAAGTCACAAGATTTTATTCAGTTTATTAAAAAAAAAAAAAAAAAAGAGAGAGAGAAAAAGAAAAAAGCAAACATTTATTTTTGGCCTCGCCGTCATGGCCGACGGTTCGGAGGCACAAACGAGGCAAGAGCAAAACTTACCGTCGCCGGAAAAAAAAGGCCTGATCGGAACAAAGGACCAAAAAGGACAAGGATTACTATAATAGTCTGAGGAGTAAATACGATAAACATGTTAATGGCAATGAGTTATTAACTATTCAAGAAGCACTAGACTATTAGGCTGTTAAGACTAGAACCATTTCCCTGCTGACCACCGATATAGGAACTCGAAAGCTTATTGGCGTTATCAAGGAAACAATGGAAGAGGTCCTGAAAAGCCTGCAGATTGGACCAAAAATTCTTGCAAGAAGGTCCAACGCATTATGGGACATTCTTTTGGCAACAAAAGAAGAAGCTAAAAGGTTGGCTGGAAGTACCTTGACAACAAAGTCAGTCCGTTTACAGACTGAGTACATGGGAACTAGACGAACGAAAATAACGGTTCATGGAGTCCCCGTCGACATTATCGAAGATAGGATTGGGGCCTTTTACGCCCAATATGGACCAGCCGGGGAAGTCTCTGCTATTATGAGCAAAGCAGGAATCGCCACTGGTGACTTCATTTTATATATAAATCTGACAAGGCAAAGTTTCCAGGACATTCGAAATATTCTTAAATGACGGGATAAGATGATGCCGATAATTGTGGAGGGCAGGCGTCCTTATTGCTAGACGTGTGGAACTTTGGGACACATGTCTAAAGTGTGCCCTGGGGAAAAAGCAGTACCGCAGCCTAACCTAGTAGCTACAACAGAAAAGCCCGATGTGCCTGGCAAACAGCCTGACGGTGAGTGGAGGGAAGTGGCCAAAAAAAGGGAAAAAATCTTCTACCCCTGTCCCTCAAGAGACGACCCCACAGAAGCAACAACAAACCCAGCCACACACCAAAAGTCAGGAAAAGGTTCAAATCAAGCAGCAGCAGCCCCAGCAGCAGCCACACCAACAACAACAGCAACAACAACAACAACAACAAAAGAAATCAAAACAAACAACTGAAAGAAAAGACATCTAAAAAGCAAGACTGTCCAGAACAACAACAACAACAGCAACGCAATGAGACCGAAATGGAGGTGGATAAAATGCCTCCACACCGGGCGTCATCACTTAAGAGAGATAGAGGAGGTAGAGGAAGAGGAGACGCCAATTCAAAAGCACTCCGGGCGTAATAGGGCGGATGAGGTCATGGACAAAACCAGGTCCCTATCCGTCCCTACTTCCCCTAACGAAACAGAGGTCCTGACCAAAGCAAAAATTGAAAAAATGAAATGATTTTTTTGCCGGGAGGGTCCGTGTTTTTGATCACCTCTCCATCTCTAGATCACTTAAATTGAATTTCCCTTGAGATATAGGCAGCCTCTCTCAAGACGGCACCATGAAAACTGAGATGGGCTACGGGTCGATGGGGGAGGCGGTCGGTATCCGTGCCCCTTCCATATTCAATTCAGGAAAGCAACCCTAATCGGTTTTCTCTATGGTTGTCTGGTTTGCAAGTATAAATGTCCAAGGCCTGAGGTCGGAGTCTCGCAAGGCGAGGCTCTCTCGCGACCTTCAGCGCCTCGGGGTGAATGTCTGTTGCGTACAGGAGACCCGGTTTTCTCATGATCGTGAGGACATTCTGTCTAGGGGGTTCTCCCTTTATTCAGCATGTTTTGATGGTCGTTCGAGAGGTGTCTCTTTACTGGTGAGGAAGTCTTTGAAGGCTGCGTGTACTCTTGTCTCCGCAGATTCGGCGGGCAGGTTTTGCGTGCTGGAAGTTTCTATAAATGATAAGGCTCTGCGCTCAATAACCATTCTGGGTGGCCTGCTTTGTTTCGGCAGATCGAGCCGTTCTTGACGACATCTCGTCGGGTAGTTTTAGCCTAATATAGATTGTATAGGGCCAAATTCGGGTACTAACAACCGGGACATGAAACCATTTCGGGACTTTATCGACAGGTTTGATCTTGTCGATAAGTATCGGAATGAGCACCCTCGGGAGGTAGTTTAGACTTAGACAAATAGTGGCAGCTCGGCTCCTGGGGCGCTTTCTAGCTACCTCGACCGCGTCTTAGTTAGGAGAGTTGATGTAGGGCTCTTAGGGTGTCTAAGTTTCCATTACATAGTTTATTCGGATCATAGGCTTGTCCGGGTCCGTGTAAACTTAGATAAGCCTAAAGTAAGGTTGGCTGGCTACTGGAAATTAAACTGCTCATTATTTGGTGAGCAGAATTTCTGGGACCAGCTGTTACTAATGATACAAAGGGAATTGGCGGCGGCGGTTGTAGGGAACGCCTGGTGGGATAAACTAAAATCAAAATTTAATACGTTTACTGCCGATTTCAGTCGTCGACTTAATCTAGATTAGAGGTGCAGTTTTAGAAGAAAAAGTCGGCGACATATCGCGTGAGTCACATTGCCGGATAAGCGGACCGTGACTACAAACGCGGGCATATGCGAGGCCTTTCGGGATTACTTTCAGGAAATTTTCATCAGGGAGCCCGGTCTGAGGCCCTACTCAGTTCGACGCCTATTTAGCCGACTTTCCCTGCCTTGAGGCAGCTGGAGCGGCTGGGTGCGAGGGTCCCATCACAGAGTCGGAAATCTGGTAAGCCCTGAAACAGTTTGACCTGGATAAATCTAGGGGACTATATGGTATTCCCCGAGAAGTGCACTTGAAGCAGTCGCCTGTTTTTGTTCCTTTGCTGGAACTGATTTTCAACCACTGGATGAAGCAGGGGTCTATACCTCAACGCTTCACCAGGAGTGTGATCAAGTTGCTGTGTAAAGACAAGAACAGTGGTGATGGATTAGATAACTTTCGCCCTTTAACCATGTTAAACACCGAGTTAAAGATTTTGGCGAAGATCTTAGCCAACCGTTTGCAGCTTGTCCTGTCTGGTCTGATTAGCTCCGAACAGACTTGTGCTGTGAAGGGCATCGCCTTCCTAGATTCCGGATGAGGAGGGCGCCTTGTGGAAGGAAGACGTCCGTAGAAACTTCCCATCCATGAGAAGTGTGCACTCGAGCGAGGCGGAGGCCCACCGTTTACCCCGAGCCGAATTCTCCTTCTGCCGCGAATGTTCTCGTGCTCTGAAACGCCTCTTATAGGCGTCGGATGGCCTTTCCAACGTCCAGGCGTTGTCTTGCAGGGCATTGTATCAAGTATTAGGTAGTTAGTCAGGTAGTTAGTTCGTTATGAACTGATTGACGAGCTCGGTCTTACGAAGCAGTATGCTCGCTAAATATGGCCTTTGGCGCTTATGTTGAAATGCCTCAATAACGATGAGGTATAACTCACCTGTGTGGTGATTTGTGGGGCCCTCTGGGTAGCTAAAAGACTTTGTTTAGCGGGCTTGGAGAAATCTCCGAAGTACCGAAACTGTATTGGGGAAGTCGAGACCATTGGTCACGCCTTCTTTCATTGCAAGGTGTTAGCGCCGTTGTGCAAGTTTGTTGAAGGCCTCATGGTCCACATGCTGCAGGGAAAGTTCTTTGTCCTTGAAGCCAGTTCTGTTTGTAGGAATGTGGTGCCGCAGATGACGAAGGCTGAACAATATGTGTTCTTTTGCTTACTAGGTGCTATGAAAGTCGTGATTTGGACGACGCGTCAGAAGGAATTCTATGATGGCGAGAATTTCACTTCTTACCAACTGATCGTGTTCTTTAAGCATCAGCTTAAAGTCATGATTAGGGCGGAAAAGCGGCGGCTCACCTCATAAGAATTCGGCAAAAGGTGGATGAATCTTGCGCGTTTGTGTCGAGTAAAAGGTGCTGACCTGTAGTGGCATCAGAATATTGTTTGCCTGGGTTGATCTTGTGCAACCCATCCCTGGATTTGGGCTAGAGTAGGTTTTTTTTGTTTTGATTCTTTACTTTTTCTTTTTTCCCCCCAGTAAACTTACCAAGGGTGTGTTTGCTCATTGGGATGGATGAATGTTTCTATATTTTTATAGTCCCGCGTCAATTTCGTCCAGTTAACTGATATTTCTGCCACATTTAAGGTTTGTTGGGGTTTTTATTACTAACATGATTTTGTTTAGATTTTTGTAAATAGTTTATAAACATTTTGTACATAATCATTGGGGAATTTTTAACTTGTTTTTTATTCCCTTGAACCCAACACACAACGATTTGTACATATGGAGACTATTTAGGATTTTCATTGAGACAAGGAGGTATTATGGGGTTTGTAGTAAGAAAGGTAAGTATGAATGTGTTGTTTTGGTGGTAGGAATATTGTTTTGTATTGGGTCAGTGGTTGTGGCGAGCTAAGTTTTAAAATTAAGACATGTTGATCATGCTTTTCCCCACCCCACTTTTTAGGTCTTGTGCCACATTTTTTGTGATTTGTTTACAGAAATAAATATTGGCAGTCGACACGCAGTGAGTCAGCTTTGATGTCCTTACCAGACCTAAAACGACTTTTTCTTCTGACACATTTCAATATTTGTTTTTTCTTCTACAAACTCCGTTCAGTTAAGTTATGATTCATTTTCTTTTTTTTCTTTTACTGACTGTTGTTTGAAAACGTTTTGGGATTTTTTCTTTTTCTTTTCTTTTTCAATTTATTACTTACCTATTTTTATTTTTCCTTTTATTTTGTATTGTTCTTCTATTAGTTGTTTTTTTTTATTATTTTTACTATTAAGTCTCCTTTTAAAATTTATTTCTTCCTGTTTTTATGACTTCTTTGACTTTGTATGTCCCCGCTTCCAGAGTTTATCTGTTTATTTTTCTACGTGTCGTCGCCAGACTTTATTTTTTCGTTGTTTATTTATTATGTGTTATTTATCACGTGTTACTTTCGTTTCTTTGTTTTTCCTTTTAAATATCCGTTAAGTGTTCAGTATTTTATTTGTTTATTTCTTCCGTGTTCTTAGCTATTCTAATTTTTTGTTTTTATTTACTCTAACTTGTCTGTTTTTAAAAATTTTAATTTCATATTTCGATTATCGATGGAACTTTATTTTTAAGGTAACCATATTGAATTTTTTGTTTAGTTTATACGTATTATTTGTTTCGTAATTGTGTTTGTAGCTGTTACTTTTTTACTTTTATATTTATTTAAAAAATACGTTTATTGTTGTTTAAAGTGTTATCCTTATAGTTTACCTTATTTTGTGTCATTTATTCGGATCTTCGTTCGTATAACGTTTGTTTTTGGTTTTTCGTTTGAACTGTTGCTTTCCATGCTAATTTGTGTAATATTGATTTTGTTTGTTTGTAACCAATTGCCCACGTTTTTCTTGTCAAGTCATTAATTTGTCCGAAAAGCTTTATTGTTTTTTAGTTTCTGTTCAATTAAGTTAAAAAAGAAGCCCCCCCTTTTTTTCGGCACTAAAGGGAAAAAAAGATACACCCGATAAGGATCATGAAAATAAAAAGGAGGAAGTTATAGAGAAAACAGTGGTCGACGAGGAAAAAAGGCAACAGCAGGAGGTTGTTGCTGAGATTTCTGGCGAGAGTATTGTTGCTGGAAAGACACAAAATACTGAAAATTAGACGAAACCCGACGAATCTATGGAGGCCGATAATGGTCAAAATTTACCAAATTCGACAAATTCAGATAAAGAAGACAAATCTAAAGACGAAAATGTAGTGGTCGAAGACATGTCCTCATGCTGAACATCCCCACCTAAGTGTTTGATCAACATCACGGTGTTCCTCGAGAAAGCCAAAGGTTACGCACATCTGGTGACAGCACATGGACTTTTGGTCAATCCCGAGGAATTAAAGAGAGTTATAAAAAGGATTGTGTCATTCTTTGTGGTGGACAATCGTTCGCGCAAAACTTGTCGCTCCACAAAAGACACCGTTATTAAGTCACTGATTTCCCTGGGGATCAAACCCCAGAGGGTGATCAAAGGTAAGGGTTACTTTATGTGGGATGTATTGCTATCCACGCCTGCCTACTGTGAAGCCGCATCGAGTCGGGATCTAATAAAAAAAACCTCATCCTGCGTACGGAATATGAAGGCAGGCGGAAGACCAACATATCAGTATTTAAGGTTCCTCCTTAAATCGTCGGGGAGCACTTGGCTGCTTATCTGTCCCAATTTGAGTAGTGCTTCCTCTGACGATTTGACCAGGGGATGGAGTTTCGAAATCATGACAGACCGAAAAACCTTCATCCCAACTGTCTGGATGTAGCGGGCCAGAAGATGTCAATTATAGTCACCGGGCGTAGACCAACCTGCTGGGAGTGTGGACAGACTGGTCACCTGTCCTCTTCCTGAACAGAGAAGAAGGCCTCTGACATTCTGGCCCCTCTCGACCCAAATCCCCCTGCGACCGAGTCTGTTACATCCGTCTCGCCTGTAATGGGCATGCCAGCGATCGGGACCGGTGTGTTCAAACACGCGGTTTTGTCTGTCTCTCAGCCCCCATTCCCCGAAAAGCCTTTGCGCGCCGCTAGTGCGGTTGTGGAGAAGGAAGAGGGGGAATGGCATCTCGTAGGTAAGGTCAAAGGGAAGCTCCGGTCAGCGAGACTTCGTTCCACTGAAGTTCCCACTGCAAAAGACGCACACAGCCTCACACTTGCTACCAGTTCAAAGAGCGACTGTTCGACCACTTATTCGGACAAACTGCGTCAACAGCGGCTCAAATACGAGAAAAAGGAGAAATTATAAGACATTCAACATCAGCTCTGTCGTCTCCATCCTCTAAACAGCCCCCTATGACTCCACTCCTTGTTTTGCAAACAATAACACTGACCCCTTCCAAACTGACCCCACTAAAAAAATCCTCCTCTTTCTAAATCACCTCTTAAAAACTCCCGTTCCGACCTTAACTCCCAAACAATTATCTGTTAAAACACCTATCAATTCACCACTAAAAACAGAAGCACAAAAACGTCAACGAAGCCCGTCCTAGGAATCTTCAGAACCTATGAAAGAGAAAAAATAAAATATATTCCCCTCTTACTCTTCAATAGGAGCGGGGGGAAAGTGGTGTGTTGTGTGGCAAAACATCAATCCGACAAAGTATTTTTATCTATCCCGCAAACCTAAAGATTGAAAATGCTCTTAAACCTAAAAAAATAAACAATTTAAACATTGAGAACCCCCAAAATTTCCCTATGGCTAAAAGGATTTTGATTGTTGTAAGAGCGGGACATGGCCCAGAAAACATCTGGGCTATGTTACGAAAAGCTAATAGCGCCTCCGATGTCTACCCGCCATTAGTTTATTTTGACAATGAAAATGCAAAGAAACTGAATCAACTCTGGTCAGGGAGGCTCCCGCTTTTCGTTCACCCCACCTCCCTGTCTAGAGCTCTTAAGCTAACTTTCCCCCTGGACATTGGCAACCTGTTTCCTGAAGGCACCATCAAAAATGAGATGGATACTGGCTCCATGGGAGAGGCCAGGATTCTTTTTTTTTCTTTTTTTTTTTTTCAAGTTAACTTAGCTAGGGTGTGTTAGCTGATTGCCCCCTTTTTTCTGTTCCTATTTTCCTTTAGTTTAACTCCCCATCCCCTCCCTCGGTAGGTGTTCAGTGATGTCAGTTCTCTGGTGGATGCGGAACGCATTTTGTTTGGCGTGTGTGTTTTTGGTATTTGTTGTTATGTCAGAATGAGTGCGTGTCTGTGTGAGTGCTTGGGATGAATGAATTTTATATATTATTATAGTCCTGCATCGATTTCGTCTAGTTAACTGATGTTTCTGCCACATTTAAGGATTGTGTTTTTATTTTATTAGTAACATGATTTTGTTTAGTTCCTTGTAAATAGATTATATTCATATTATACATACCCACTGGGGATTTTTTTTAACTTGTTGTTTTATTCCCCTCTTCTCACAGATGACGATTTGTACATATGGGAACTATTTAGGATTTACATAGAGACAGTGTATTATGGTGAATGTAGTAAGAAAGGTAAGTAAGGGTGTGTTGTTTTGGTGTTAGGAATATTGTTTGTATGTTTGGGTCAGTGTATGTAGCTAGCTAAGTTTTAAAATTAAGACAGATGAAGACCGTCCCTTTTCCCCATCCCCCTTTTTAGGCCTTGTGTCACATTTTCTGTATTTTAGCAGAAATATCGGCAGTCGGGACGCAGTTTAACTTGATAATTCAGACATACACTTCTATCTGCTGACTAATAACACTTATTTTGTATATATGTTCTGGTTATTTCAATACACTTGTTCAGCCTACCTTCTTCTTTCCGTGTCTTTCTTTCTAGCCCCTAACACTACCCTAACATACACTGAAATCCAAAAGCGCATTGGATAGTGAAAGATGCCTTTCCAAAGCTAAGCAAATATTAAAAAACAGAAAAATTTCGTTAGAAGCAGAAAGGAGTACTGAACTGTTAGGTAATATCATTTCACGTGTATGGCAGTGAGTACTGGATACTCCTTACAGGTGAAGAGATTTGAAGCAACAGAAATGTGGTTTTCATTTAATTCTATCCACAATAAAATCTATTAAGGTACCATGAATTCTTTTATCGAAAGTAACCATGATGGAAATAGATAAATCAGACGTAGCTGACCACACGTGGAGGGAAAAGTGAGATCACCGCCCTTTGTGGGATGAGGTTGAAATATTAGGCAGAGAGCATCACGGGAAAATACGAAAACTTAAGGAATCAGCACATATGCTAGGCCACAAAAATCTCCTGAGCCGACCAAGCATAGAAATGAATACAATATGGGTACCGGTAATAAGAAGTGTTATAGAAAAGCAATAAATAAGAAAAATTGCAATATAAGCTCTGGTAAAAAAATGTAATAATAATAACAGAAAAAATTGCAATATGAGCACTGATAAAAGAAAATGTTGCTGAGACATTAGGTTTATAAGTCCCAAAAATTCATACACAGATGTCCTCAAGGGCATATGTCCAAGAGGATAAAGATATTGGTTAGATCCAGTGACTAGACCCAAAGAGTTATGAGTTCACAATGGAGCGAGAAAACAACAAACTTCAAGATATCCGTATACTGCAAGCCAGCATTCACCGGACAATACCTCAAATTCTACTTCCACTATCCATATAGTGTAAAGAAAGGGATCGTCCACTGCTTACAATATCGATCAAAAGTCATTTCAGAGTTCAGGCAGAGTGCTGGCTGAACTCCGAAATTTTATTTACTAATTTTTTCTTAATAGGAGTAGATAGATCCACCTATTGCCTGGTTCATATTACTCTCCAGTCTTTTGAACAGGAGTAGATGTTTATTTCTTGTTTCCTGTTTAGGATTGGGTTTCTGGTTCCTTCTAAAGTTTTTTCATTCTTTCACTCCCAGTACCCCGCCCTTGCGTCTTAGTGACATTATCGCCTTCCTTGGGGTGAATTGATTAAAAATCCCTTGGCCATTTGTGCAGTTTTCTATAAAACAACTTTAAATGGATCTCTTAACTGATTACGTATTGCCGATGCCGCGTTTAATCGGTTTAGGAGTAATTGAAATTTGTTGAAAACATTCACTTTAGCTCTGGTTATAGATCTGACATTTCCGACAAGCAATTTGTCATTGCATTCTTACATCCTTCCAGATTAATTAGTCCTTTTCTAACAAGGGCACATGTAGCTATAAAATCTGACCAATTTTACATGTCAGGCAAATTCACTTAACGTGAAATTATTTCATGTAATTTTCACTTGATGTTTTATTTTGCTTTCCATTCACATTTGCAATTTTTGATGATGATTTCGGTAGAATAATGGCTAAAACTTCACAATCATTAATAAAAATTCTTCATCATAAAAAATATGCTCTATTTCTTCCTTAATTCTGCGACAGATTCATCATTATTGCAAAATCTCAGCTTAAAAAGCTTATCTTTTATTTCTATAACTATACATATTTCTCTTTTTAATTATAATGTGCAAACTAATTTTATGCAATTAATTTGTTGTTAGAATTTTAAATTAAAAAATCTTAGAATAATAATTTAAGCTGCTTTCTCAGCTGCTATAGCCCATAGGAATCACTTCTTCCGTCTGTACCGAAGCAACATATCTGATTGCAACAGACGTCTCTTTGTCTGCCCGTAATGAGTGCAACCGTGTCTTCAATTAAGCAAAGTTACTATTTGCTGAAAGAATGAAACAACGTATTACATCTGGCAAGTTTGGTTTTAAAGATTATTGATGGCTCTACAAGTGCATTTTGAACAGCAGCAAGCCCACAATACCTCCTCTATTCAATCAATTTGAAGTTCTGACTTCCTCAGCTGAATGCTTTGCTCGGACATTCTCACCCAACTCAACGCTCGACTCATCCGGAGTACCCACACCTAATTTTCCCCTAGAACTGAGGTTCTATTGAGTGAGTTGAGCATAACAACATCAAGGGTATTGGACATAATCTCTAAATTAGACTCTCATAAAGTAAATGGTGGGGACGGATTACCAGTCGTAGACCTGAAGAAATGTGCCCCTGGGCTGGCTCCAGTTCTCTCCAAACTATATAACTATTGCTACACTGACTCTTGCTTTCCAGCGTGTTGGAAGTCCTCAGCTGTTGTCCATGTTTTTAAGAACTCTGGAGACCCTTCTGACCCAACTAATTACTGTCCTATAAGTCTCTTACCACTCTTCGGCAAAGTCTTCGTGGCTTTAATCACCTTACACCCCATGATCTACTCTCTGACAAACAATGTGCTTTCCGTTTTGCCCAGTTTACTGCTGACGTGCTCACGGCCATAACTGAATTTGTATACCAAGCACTTGACAATAACGGCGAAGCTCGAGCTGTGGCTCTAGATATCTCTAAGGCGTTTGATAGGGTTTGGCATGCTGGTCTTCTTAGTAAGCTTCAGGAATACAGTATTACAGGACGATTATTTGACTTAATACAATAATTCCTGTTAATCCGTGAAATGAAGGTTGTCCTAAACGGGTTATCCCCCAGTTCCTTTATACGAACGCTGGTGTTCACCAAGACTCTATCCTGAGTCCTACACTGTTTCTGATCTTGCTCATGTCATCAATTCCCAAGTAGGCTTCTACGCAGACGACACTACTATTTACTCCTGCCTCAATAGTAAATCCAGCATTTCTGACAAAACTAACCTGGCCGTTGGTCTTGAAAAGAACTTCCAATCTGTGGTTGACTGGGGCAGGAAATGGCTTGTAAACTTTAATGCCTCCAAAACGAAACTGCTCTCATTTACCCACCACAGAGAAACCTCTCTCCCTGCCTCCCGTCAGAATGGCTGATACCAAACTGCACGAGAGCGTCTCACTGTACCTGCTTTGTCTCACGCTTTCCACTGACCTGAGTTGGAAGAACTACATTGAATCAATAGCTTCATCTACTGCAAGGAAATTTGGTTCTCTGTGTCACGCCAGAATGTTTTTCTCGTCTGAGTCCATCCTTCAAATCTACCATTTGTCCGTGCATTGAATACTGTTGCCAAAATCCAGAGACGGATATGCAATCTGACCTGTCATTTCGTCTACAGTCACTTTCTCACAGACCTGCTGTGACTTCCCTCTGTCTTTTCTACAAATATTTTCATGGCAACTGCATGAATTTAACTGCATTTACTATGTTAGTGAAATGCTTAAAAAGTATTTTTAAAATTAGCGCCAGCTAACGTTCCAGTCTCGTTTAGCCCTTACGAAGTTATCGAAAACTAGAAAACGCTTGTCCAGAAAACTACTGGTCAATATATGAAAATATAGCAAAGTTAGAATAGTATAGAAATGACTTATTACTGTCACTATTATAGAAAGGAAAAATAGCAACCGAAAAGAATACATCTGGACATTTTATTCTTTGTATGTCCGAACTCTAAATTATATTAACTCTTTTTAAAGTTCATATCGACACTGGTTGTATTTAATTGCATTATATTAAGAAATTGCCATTTATCTGCTTTATTTATGTCATCTTTTTGTTTTTTAGATCATCTTTTAAATAAGCACCAGCAGACATTTAATAACATTGAAAAATGAGTTTTTTCATACTTGCTGGATAAGGCCATTTTGTGAAAAAAAATTACTTCACAACAATTATTATAATTGTTTGAAAATAAATTGTCAAAAAATGAGTTGCTATTTAAAAGTAATCGTGAGATTATCGAAGTTTCTGACTCAGAAGCCTAAACTTACTATTTATTAATGGCTACTAAAAACAAAATTAATATGCACATTGTATGTTTTAAATTATAATTAAAAAAGGAATATGGATAGTTGTAGAAATAAATAATATTTTCATGCATTTTTAAAACAGTGATAGGTATTTATTTATGGTGTTGACAGCTTGAATGGCAGACGGAAGTTTATCAAATATATTTTTCAAGCGTGGACATATCTGTAAAAATTACTTACGGTATATAAAGCGAGTGCCATTTTCATATAATTTTTAACTACCAGTAATCTTAAAAATTTAGCAAAATGTTCTCCGTAATCTAATGTTTTACTGAATTTTAGATACTTTGGTTTTAATTTTATTATAGTTATCGCTATTATTTGGTAATGTCGTGCATGGACGTCCGTATTTACAAAAATAGGCACGTTTATACACACACACACACAAAATACAGAATTCTTTTTAAGCTTTTCCATTTAAGATTAGTAAATATAGTTTGTAGGTAATAACAATATCACATAACAGGTAAAAATTAATACAGAAATTTAAGATTTAAAATTTTATAAACCATAATTAAATCTTAAAAAAAAACATGAAAAACACATTGAAAAAAATTTATTATTCATCGATTTTTTTCCTAAGACAATAGTGTCCATAATATCTTATTCATGAAAGCAATTAAAATCTTTTAGTTTTATTTCATTGTTTTTATTTTGCGATTTAGAGTATATTTTTGGTAACTGAGAGGTCCTACTTTACAAAAAAAAAAAAATGATTTAAATTCGCCAAACATCTCTACGCATAACTACATTAAGCGGTAGACAAATTAACTTCTCAAAATTTCATAAAATTAAATCAATGGGCAGTAATAAATGTCAAAAAACAAAAACTTCTATAATAATTTAATTGATTTGTGAACGTCCTGAAACTTTCATCAAAATCCGACAATTATTTGATTTTTGCAAGGATTTCAAAATCAATGTGTTTTTCACAGCAAAAAAGACATTAAAATTCCCTATAATGTTCGTCCCAGCTGCTGACGCAAGAAAAACAAGATTTTTAACCATAATTTCGAACGTTCTAAAGAGGATGATAAACTATAATTTAATAGTAAAAAATTCCCAAGCTTTTTCCTCTTAATAATAAAGATGTTGATGATAAAATTTTGTTTTATTGAGTTCGGGTTATGGTATGCTCATTTTTTAGTGAGTCTGGAGATACCTACCATTATGCAGGTATCTTCAACTTTCATGCCGAAAAGTTTGATACTTGATTAAAAGCTATGAAACATCTATAAAGCTTTATTTCATGGTCACTTTTCTACTAATCGAAAGTTGAAAAAATGTGATGATTCTGATAAATGTATTATTTCTAAATTATAAGCACAATCGGATATATTCGGCGTCTAAAAACTTCGTTTATTTTGTTTAAACACTCACTATAAAACATTACCATTTTTGAGTTGTAAAAAGAAGTCGATTAAAAAAAAAAACAATTTGCCAAAATGCATCTCAGTTGATTTTAGTAAAACTTTTTGTAAGGAAATATTTTTAAAGCAGTTCCTTTTAAATTTTAGAGAAAAAACATTTTTCGTGCGATTACACCCCCACCCCTTTTAAATTTTGAAATGACAGGTGCTGTAAGTTTGTGGGCGCGTGTGGTGTAAATAAATAATGGTTTGGAATTGTTAATTGGAGAACCTAGGACCAATTCCCGTTGAGTTCGTTAAATTCACTTACGCGCAAATACCCCTGAGAATTGCATAAATCCACGTCTTCTTCCCCATTTATGGGTTAAGTAGTAAGACTTGTATCATTAAACTATTGTTATCTAAAAGATAAATAAAAATAAAATAAATTATTTTAATCTAAAAATATTTTCTAAATGCCTCGCAGCCTCTTGCTTTCCTGCCTGTTGAATACTTTTTTATTTACCCAAAATACATGTATTTCTCATCGCTTGACTTTACTTCAGGAAATAAAGAACGACCGCAGTTAGCCAGTTAAGGTTTTCTGTCAAGAGAATGTTCTTTGGGATTGTCATGTAAGCCCTTTTGTTCAGAGTGTTCGAAGACTTTATAAACAGAAGTTTCCACAACCGCAGGAATTGAAAGATCTGTTCGAGTCAGTCAGTAAAGCCTGTTTTGTCCTCTGGTCGCTAAAGATATAGTGATTTTCTAAGCGTATTTTATAGAATATAAAATCCTTTATTTTACAACCAATAGGTGAAACACAAATAGATAAGAAACGCCCACACATAAATAGTATCAGAATCACTAAAACAAAAACTTTACAAATCAGTAAAAAAAATAGGATCCAAAATTAAATAAGTGATTTTTGGAATTTGATTGGACATTATTGTCATGTGATATGCTTCCGACTACGTCCATACATTTGAACTCCAATAAACTGAAAAGCTTTCGTTCGGAGCCAATCACGTGATCAGGATAACTATATATATATACACCGATTTCGGGGGGCAATAAAAAAGGGACACAGCAAAAACTCAGTCAGTAGTTGGAGATAGATCAGCCGTCGATGACAGGCAGTTGGATCTGTAGACACCCGACCAGAATTCTCTCGTTACCATGACAACACTTCAGTCAGCGACGACTACACACCATTTAAAGAAATATTCCCTCAACTTAAAAAAATATTCATAGCCGTGGGAAAAACTAAGTCTGATCATTTATCTGTATGTCCATTTCCTTTTGGAACCACCGTAATCAGTTTTCACGTATTAGTACACATCACAACCTTTCTACTAATGTTCTTCATTCTCACACACAGATATTCAGTCAGCAGCCACGCATACACTCCGTTAAAATGTGCTTCACGCACATATATACACACGTTATATTGACCAAGGCATATGGTTTTACGAACCAGAATGTATACCATATAAAAGCAAACATTAATGTGTACATAAATATATGATTATTTCAATTTGGTTTTCCTTTTTGCCTATGCTAAAAAAAAAAAAAAAAAAAAAATTTCCTTGCGTTAATGGGCACGGCACACGGATTTTAATTTTTAATCTGACCTTACAGTTTAAACGTAGCACAAGGTCCAAAGAACAGGGCAGCCAGTGAGGATCGAACTCGTTACTCACTCACAACTGAGACAAGCTTGCTAACCATTACACCACGTAGAAGTGCCGTAGGCGTCAGAGATAAGGAGCTACTTTTCGCCGGAGTCAGTAGAACGGAGCTGTTCAAAAGGAAGAAACTGACTTAAAAGAAAAGAACACAAACGAAAGAAAGAGTCACTGTTCTTAGACTGGCCGTGCATAGCAAAAAGGCCTAAAGAGTAAAGGAGTCCTATGAGACTAGCGTTCGCCTCAGCTGCAAAGAAAAGAGAACTCTGTAGTAATTGCTAATAATAAATGTGTTATCGGAATTGGCTTCCGATTTGAATTCGTTTTTAGCTAAAATGATTACCACGGACATGTCGGATATACAATTCAACAGGCAGACAATACCAGTTGCAACATAGAGAACCGATCGCGCCATGGCTACAGTGGGAGTAGATTGCAACTGATGTGGTAGCATTCACAATTCCTCATTCCTACGAGAATCAGAGTGTTGCTACAGATAAATGTAATACGACAGCAACACTGTAACCACATCGATCTAAAATATAAATATAAAAGTCTGAGTTTGTAGTAACCCATATTAGATCCACTAATTTTTTACTAAAATTTTTATATTATATTCCTTATGAAACTGACGCTATTTAAAATTTTAACATTCAGGCTAAACAGAAAATTGTTATCGTTAAAATTCTATCGGTTTGTCATAGAATAAAATTTGTTGTGAGACAAAAATGGATTTTTTTAAAATCAGCGACTCCAAATTAAATATAATAGAACAACTCTCAAACATAAGACACAAAAGCTAGATTTTTTGGCCTATGTTATTTTTTATAGAAAAACGTAAGCATAAAACATTTTGAACACTTCTAATCAAGCGTCATTAAAACAAATATTTTCTGAACTTTATGATACATTTTTGAGGAGATCAGGTGTACCTTTTTTGTTTTTCATTGAATCTGTATTTATTTACATCAAGTCAGAAACAAAATTAAGAACAGAAAAAATAAAATTTCAAAATCTATTTTATTCTAAACACTACTGATAACCTTCGTTAATTCACAATATACAGTAATTTCACCTTTTTTTTTTCTTTATGAAGATACGTATATTAATCTTGCAACCAAAACGGTTCAGGCAGAAATGCCTTGCATGTAAAAAACGACTGGATAGCGAATTTAGATTGACATTTTCTTTTATCATGTGAAAATGTGAGACTCCGATTCTCCATTTAACGTTTAGCGTTTTGATGAGTTAAAGATCTCCTCCCATATATAATTTATGCAACAACATCAAAAGAACTTCTCTGTCTGTAACCTTTTATCAAAGATTTCTTACACTTTACCAATTTAATGCACTGATGCAGATATTTTTAATCCTGCACATACGTGCACATGCACACACATATGCGAGAGAAATAAAAAAATTCTGGCATATCAACACTATTGTAGATAAAACCAATACAATTGCAATTTGAGTTCATTGTTTAATTAAATTCATCCTTAGTTTTCCATGCGTCTATAATTATCTCCGCACGTGCGTTTATAAGTTAGATTATTACTGTACGCATCGCTTACAAAGCCGTATAAGAAATTACGCGCGCAACGTATTTTCTTAAAACAATGTTCAATTCTTAACAAAATCTGTATTGATAAGTATTTACTCAGCATCTGAACTATCGGTATATTCCTTCATCCCATCGAGTCTCAATGATCGCCATTTCAGAGAAATCGCAATTTGCCCCTGTTGTGGATTCCGCGTGAAAAATCGGTCTCCAATAAATGACAAACGCAAGTATTTAAGCTAAGAAATGAAATGTATTTACACAAAATACAAAAGGTAATGCTGTTAGTAAAATCCAGGAACGCCGGTTAGTATTAATCAAAGATCGCTATATACAGTCTCGAAGTAAACTTCCTTAGAGTCGGGCGTCCTTGTAACTGACTTCTACCGTCAACTCAATCACAGTGTCTATGTACTTTCCACTCTGTTCCTCCACCCTGTTCCTCTACTCTCTCATCTCTGACTGACTGTGGCTATTTTATGGCAGCAGGACGAGTCCATTTATATCAGAAAAGGGTGGACCCCATAATAGTCCCGATGTTATAAGTAATCAAATGTAAGTGTTTGTTGATCTGTGCGTTTTTGCTTCTATTTTACAAAATCACATGCGAAGAAGTAACTTTACTTATGTTTAATTAAAAATACGGGAAATATTGTGGGTTAAATGCTGAACTGCCACAATAAGTGAATATTGGAATAAAATTAATCACGAATCTTGTTTTCCTTGTGAATATAAAAATATGTTGAAACTATATTGTAATTTATTAAGGGTGTAATATCATTATCATTTTAACATAATGTAAAGTTTGAAATTTTGGCAGACTATGACAGACAGTGAACAACTACAATTGGAAAATTGACTTATTCGATACAAGATTGCCGCAAGCCATCAGTTAAAAGAAAGAAAAAAAAAGAAGAAAGAAAATTGTAATAAAACGATGTATCTGTCCACGGTATCCTCAACATCTGCACCACATTTTTGTTGCTTTGTCTCTTAATCTCTGAGATTTCCCAGCATTCACAGCGATACAAGAGACCATATTACGTAACAGTCCAGTGCCCTTTTCTTTGTTTCTAATGAAATTTCCCTGTTTCATTAGGGGTTCTTAATGCTGACGTTACCAGGGAAAAACTACGTATGATGCGACATACAGTGACCGAAACAACGAGACCGTTTTAGTTAGTGTTACACAGAAAAGTATCACCAGAATAAATTAGAAAATATTTACATTTATTAGATTCAATTGATTATTATAAAAAATACGTTTTTGTTTATAAGTAATATTTTGCTAATGTGGATAATAATTTTAACTCAGTTCATAAGACATAAGAAAAAAACTAAGATTTCATAACTATCTATTGTACACTTAATCAAATGTTTCTTGAAAGTATGAAAATGAGTTTACCACATATTGACTAAGGTATATAAAAACTAATAATATACAGACAGATACAACCAACATATGAAAAGACATCACAACAACATTCAAGAAATGTGATAAGATGATCTAGATAAATTTGACAGTATTTGTAGTAAAAGACAATTACTTTATAATCAACTAGTAACAGTAAGAGATAGATCAAGTATCGACCATCATAAAGACTGAAAAATAAAATTGACAAAGATTATTGTTTAAGGTTGACGGACACGCATGTCGTAATTATTATTATTATTATTATTATTATTATTATTATTATTATTATTATTATTATTTTTTACGAATTGGTCAAACCCTAACTCAAATAAAAACATTGTTTTCAATTGTTATGAGTCTATCGATTGAATAGAATTTTATTATAAACAATTGTCTTGTAAATGGAATTTTTAAAGCATTCTGAATGTAAAAATAAAGAAAAAAGTGTGCAAGACAATAAGAAACACTACCTGCCAAAAAAAAAAGTGAAGTTTTGTTGAAATCGGTTGAAAAATGTAGGAAATCCGATCCCATATATAAACGAACACAGACACACACTCACAAACAACCTGGGTTTTATAAGTATAACTCGATATGAGCTGTCCTCCTTTAATTAATGCCTCTTAATCGTGTTTTCAAATTGATTTCGTGCAAAAACACTTGTGTTTTCCCAATTTTCGGCGCTGTTAGAACCACCGCAAGGTAATTTTACGTAGTCCTGTGAAGTTTTGTTGAAATCGGTTGAAAAATGTAAGAAATCCGATCCAATATATAAACGTACAGACACACACAATCTGCGTTTCATAATAAGTAGGATGTATGTTTGTAGTCATGCATGCATTTTATAAAGACAACATTGTTGAAACGAACGCACTAATAATATATTAAGAAAAAATGGAAATTTTCATGAAAAGAACTCAGCGTACAAAAGAAAACTGATAATTTTTTTTTAAAGAAAACCTATTTTTTTAAAAAAAAAACACCACTCTTAACATTGTTAATTTGAATTAACATAATATAAAAAAAAAAAACACTCATAAAATATGAATTTTTAGCAATAATAAAGAACTTGTTGATAATATTGTCAAAAAGAACTCACAGATATTATAACCCGAGTTTTAAAAAGAGTATTTTTATACAGAGCCATTTGGTACTATTTTTTAAAGATAACACAAATAATACTAAGAAGTACACATTGACATTGTTAAGAACCAACTGGTAATATTTTCAGAGAACCCACTTATAACATTTTTAAAAGAATCTTCTGATAGTATCTTGAAAGAAAATTCTGATAATATTGAGGTGAAACCACTGACAATATTGCTAAAAGGAATACCTTGATAATATTAATGAAAACATACAATATTTTCAGAATAACCCACTGATAGTATTGTTAAAATAACTAGTAATAATATTCAAAATCACTTAATATAGTTAAATGAACCCACAAGTAATATTACAAAGGGTAAGACGGAAATCACCTATATTTTAAGAGAACCCGTTGATATTTTTCGAAGAATCCATTCTTAAAACATTAGATATACCTAGATTTTTTTTCTTGCAATCAATTTACTACATTCACGAATATTTTGCACATAAAAATGTAAATCAGGAACAGTCGTTGCCACTGGATTCTCTTCTGTAGCTCTGGCTGCATTCGTATCAACTCAAACGAATCCCGAATCAAAATTATGCAAAACTGCTTCTCGATGGCAAGTTACGAAAACATTCTGGCAAACACACAAAAGTATCATTTTCTTGCAGATATACTTGTTACCTAATCTTTTACTGTTACCCATATTGGCTTGAACTCTTTTGTCGTTATTGTGACATTGGGATAAGGAAACAGTTGGCGCATTGTCAATGTCAGTATATAAACCTATACTCGTTTGTAAGTTGAAAATATAAACATCGCATATTTAGTTAATGCTGAACTTGCTTACATTGTGATCGTGGGTATTGACTGTTTAAAATGGAAATTTTTATCAGGGACAGCAAAAACACAAGTTAAACAGTCGAAAAATGCAGGATAAAATGATATATTCTGTAGACATCGGACAAAATATATATTTTAAAGATAATTAGGTTTTATGAGTAACTGTACTTGCCTTACGAGTGAGGGCTGTGGTTCATTTAATTCAAATAGTCATCTTTAAACTGCTAGTGTGTGTTCAAGCGGAAGATACTGCATTTCCTGTAATTTTTCTAATTATAGGAAATGTCATCCATGCTGATACGATTATTAGTATGGCTCGTAAAAATCCTCTTTTCCGCAATATAAAGCATCTAATGTTAATGCAGAATCAATGAAAGATTTTCAGTAGCGATCTATGGTTTCCATTCGTTTCAACGTAATGGTGAATAATTAACTTCGAGTTAATACTAAAATGGAACTTTAACAATGAATTGGCGGGTGCACACACGCTCTCACAAATATATCAATCACAAACGGCAGAGGGTTAGACTATCATCTTTTGTTAAGTCAGTGATTAATGTCTTCTATATGTTATGTTTTTATTCATACAAATGTCAAATTCATTTACTTATGCAATTTAATATTTCCATAACAAATTGGATTTACTCATATTTTGCAGCACAAGTATTTTCTGTTCGAGAAAGTTCATTTTTATTTTGCAAATGACGTAAATATGCAGACTTCAATAAATAATTGGAGTGGTTTGTATCAGTAACCAATACCGATATTTGTATATTGTAAGTTAGACTTACGAATATTCTTAAAATACACAAGTATGTATTTACGTATGTAGGAAAAGTGAATAGTAAGAAAGATCGAATTGAGAAGAAACTCGATGATTTACTACCGATACGAAAGAAAATGTATATGCGTATATACGTATGTTTGGGAAGTATTTATGTGTATGTAAGCCTGCATATTTACAGCAGTGTGCGCGTGTTTATGTATCTTTTAATTAGGTATCACCATTTTGGTGATACCTAATCCATTTTGGATGCGTTTTTTCCCGAAAAAAAAGATGGCATTATCTGATTTAAATTAAATTTTCAGCAGTTATTCATTCATTGTATATTGACTACCTTATTCCGTTGCCTTGTGAATATTTAAAACATTGGCTTTGAAATAGTGAAATTTTTACTTAAGGAAAAATCCCTGAAGAAATTTTAGTAAAAAGTCTTTGCAGTATCAAATATGAACATATTCAAAGTTTATCCTGAAATCTTACAAAAATATAATTTATATATTTATAAAATATAATTTTCATGAGAGCTGGTGCTTGCATAATAAAGCATTCTTTTTGATTTGACAGGGGAAAAAAATCTACAATGAATATGAATTTTTTTTAAATTACTTGTAATTATTCTGTGCGATTTTGAAATTCTTCCGGTTTCTGATGACAAAAATCTTTTACCAAATAAAAATGGGTCTGAAGAATAGACAAATGTAAAGTTTAATATTTTCGGGTCTGAAATAGCTTTCAAAGTATTATTTTTCTTTTTGCAACCGTTATAGTTTTTGTTATACAGAAGAGCAACTAGGAATAATTAAACAAATCTGAATTACCACCCTATCGATTATGCAAGGTTAAAATAATTATGATATCTGAAGATATCTAGAATATTTGAAAGCAATCAATTAACAATAACAGTAACAATGGGTTTTACCAATATTCTCTGGTTATTTTGTTTAATAAATGTTCTTAAAATAAAGACCCGATTCGGTGGAATTAAATATTTTATGAAAAAAGTCAAAAACAAATAATGCAGAATAAATTTCAAAATTTCAAAAAGTCTGTATTTATGGCTGACACCAGCCAATTATATTACTGTGAGGGGGAACCCAGGTGTATGCATATTTATTGCATCACCTCCCCCTGAGCTAAATTTTCTCGCGAAATTTAGCTTCAATATTTTCTCTTTTTAGGGTCTGGACTTAATCGATTGATTTTTTTTCCAAAGTCTTTTTCACCTCAATCCTCCTTGCAGTGGTGGCGTTTGACACACTGGTACCTCTGGCCTTGAGGTCAAGGATACCTCCATTGACGAATGTTGACTTACTGGAATGGGAATTTCAAATGCATCATACAAGACTTCCATTGGAATCTCTTCGGTAATTTCCGTGACCTCTGTAGTGTGTCTGGGTTTCAATTGATTCCAATGTCTTTTGCACCGAAGTTTTTCCCCTTTTATGTCCTATATGACCTGTCCAATTCTTTTGGTTATCATTCCTTCTTCCCAATTCATTTTTCCATCCCTAAAGTTCTTGAAAAAAAACTTTTTCACCTGGCTTATACGCTAGTTTTCTTTTTTTAGCAGTTTTCTTCGCCGGACTAGGCAACAGCCTGTAGAACACAGAGCGTATTTTTCTCGCAAACATTAACTCTGCTGGCGATAACCTGACGTCGTATTCGGGTTTGGCGTGATTCTATATACTGCCAAAAATTTCTGAATACTTCTTTCATTCGTGTCCACGCCTTAGTTTTTCTTCAACGCTAGTTTAAAGGTGTCCACGAATTTTTCCGCCTGTCCATTCGATCTTGGATGATATACTGGCGTTGTCACGTGAACAATGGACAATGATGTACAGAATTCCTTGAATTCTCTTCCTGTAAACTGCGTTCTGTTGTCGCTGACTAAAGTTTTAGGGAGTCCAAAGCGACTAAAAATTTCATTAAGCGCGTTTATTGTATTTGTTTCAGTCGGATGTCTGCACTGAACAACTTCTGGCCACTTAGAGAAAATGTCCACAATGATCAGGTAATAAGATCCATTTATGGACCCTGCATAGCCGATATGCAATCGAGTCCATGGGACATCTATCTTTGGCCATGGTTGAATCTTTACCGGTGGATTCCTTGCTGCCAGGTGACACACTCTGCACTGTTTCAACAAATTTTCTATGTCTTGGTCCATCTTCGGCCAATAAGTATAGTCTCTCATTAGCGATTTCATTCTCGAAATACCAGGATGGCCAGTGTCAAATTCTTTCAGAATTTTCTTTTGCAGAGTAACTGGTATTACAACTCTATCTGCGAATAGTAATGCCTAATTCCTTTTTTAGTTGTCTCGTTCAACCAGACTTGCTTTTTCATTTTTTTAATGAAATCATTGTTCACCACTGCTTTTGTTCACATCTTCTAGCGTAACCGGTAGTTCTCTAATGGTGTTGCATAACAGACCCGACAATTCACATTCGTCCATTAGCGCCGCTATTATTGTTTCTTCCAGTGGTTCCGTATATTTAGGTATCAATCTTGATAACCCATCGGCATGACCTAGCTTCTTTGAAGGCAGATATTCTATTTTGAAATTATAATTCTGTAGTCGATTTGCCGTGTGAGTTGGTATACCTTTTTTGGAACCAAATATTGTTAACAGCGGTTTGTGGTCTGTTTGCAGAATAAATTCTCTTCCGTATAGAAACCTGTGAAATTTTTTTACAGCGTAGATTATTGCTAAACTCTCTTTTTTGATTTGACTGTAACTTCGTTCTGCAGGCAGTAACATTCTCGAGGCATGTGCTACTGGCTTCGTAGGTCTGTCCTCGTATTTATGAAGCAATACCACACCTAGTCCCTCATTACTGGTATTTGCTGCTAGAATGATTTTCCTCTTCGGGTCGAAATGGGCTAACGATCGGCCTGCTAATAGACAGCTTTTTATTTTTTTAAACGTCTGTTCGCATTCTTTCGACCATATCCACTTTGCGCCCTTTTTCAGCAAATTATTTAAAGGAGCTCTCATATCATACATTTTTTGGGATATAAATGCTATAGTAACTTACTAATCCCAAGAAGGCCTGGAGTTTAGCCACATTATCAGGTGCTGGCATATTTCTTTTATAGCTTCAGCCCTTTCTGGATCCGGTTTTCTTCTTTTACTGTCAATGATCTGCCCTAAATATTTTATCTTAAAGAACTAGCATTTTTCAGCACTCAGCTTGAACCCGTATTCCTCAATTCTCTGAAATACCGCTCTAATATGCGTTTTGTGTTGGGCCTCATTTTCACTTTTAATCAAGATATCATCTAAATATGCGATTACATACTCCATACCAGCCAACATTGTGTCCATTATTTGCTGGAATAGGCTTGGAGCTACCTTCAAGCCAAAAGGAAGACGATTTAGTTTAAAAATCCCTTTATGAAAAATCCCTTTCACCTGGCATTTTCGTACTAAAGCGTTGCTGCCGGCTTTGACCCAAGAAACCTCTGTGACAAAATTATCAATAAGACAGTTAAGAATATCAGTCCAAGAGGCATTTCGAAGAAAGTCACAAAATGAATCCCAATGAGTACGCTAGTAATGAAAAGGAATTCTTGTGAATAGATGGTTACTGTCTAATAGAAAACTCAAAAGAAATATCAACAGATACTACACCATGATCTGAATTGTGAAGAGGACAAAGTTGTGATGTTCAACAAGAGCTAGGAGAGGAATTACGGAACAAATCAAGTAAAAGAAGAGTGATCAGATTTATTAAGGAAATCCACTGAGAGACATATGAACAGTTAGACCCTCCATATCTATGCAAATGGCTTAAAATATATGCATATTGTTAATTCTTGATTATGTTTCTACTATTGGTGTATCTCATGTATACAGGAGTAGGCTGATTAAAGATTTTGTTTTATACGCGTGTATGAACGTTCTGTGTGATTTGAGTAATTGGTGAGAATTACATGCGTATAATTTTGTACATTCCAATGCAAAGTTGTAAGCATGTAGATATGCATGCACTTCATTCACGTCATAATGATGATCCATTATTTGATAGGTTACGTGATTTGGTGCTGTATGAGTTGCGGACAGATCATTGTATTCTATACAAAAAAAAAACTTCCATAAAGATTTTTGTAGAGATGGCTGTTGAATATGGCAGTTTGTATTTATGATAGTAGATAGTTAGCAATCAAGAATCTAGTTACTGATTCAGTCAAATAAGAAATATTAGCATGACAGTGGGCTATCTTGGGAATAACTAGGATGACAACAGTTGCTGTTAATACATTTTCATTTCTGTCTTTCTTTATCCTTTCAGAAGGTGGACGATCATAGATCTCTGCAACTTGCTCTAAGTAATCCTGGCTCTATCTTTGTAGTACTGGCTTAATTGCCAAATAAGCAATTTGCTGTTTTACCTTGCATCATTTCCCGTCAATGTACCACGCGATTAATAAACACATCTTTTTTGTATGTGAACCAAAACTTACAGTTGTCACTTTGATTGTTAGCAACAATTTCTTTGTAGTTTCTTTTTCTCACATGTTCTGTCCATGGTATTCTTAATATACATCGGTGGAACTACATTTGTCAATTAGAGTGTGTTCATCTGTGAGAGGGCGTCTGACTTAAAAACGGAATTGTTAGGATATTGGAAAAAAGGCTAAGAATAATTTTTGAAAGTTGAAATTTAATTTACCGTTGTATTTAGATAATCAAGTCCAATTCTTTTGCAGTAAATGTTATGATGCATGTATTGTATGACCGAACGAGTCTCCATACAAAAAGCAAAAACCAAAACGAGGACAATTTTTATATTAGGTAAATTCCATGGTTCATAAATCTGTAGCTTCATAAGATATTATAGAATTTTATAAAGCCAATTAAGTCTTCTAATAAACTTCACTTAACAGTAAGTTACTGAACAGAGGCTAAATTATATATCGTCAGTTAAATACCTAAAGAAGGCTTACTACAAGAAAGGCAATTGAAATATATATATATATATATATATATATATATATATATATATATATATATATATATATATATATATCATTCATTTTCATTTATCTGAGAAAACATTCCTTAGTCTACGACTGTTTTATTCAACGATTTTGAATGAGATTTTATTTTGAGATTTTCGTCTTTGTGAGAGGGGCGAGTCAAATGTGTACTTCCATAGACGCGTTTGCATACAATGGTAAGTTATAAACTTTGTTTAAATCGAAAATATATCCATGAATGTAAAATTTATATACTTTGTAGAGATCGCGATTTTACAGGTGAAGGGTAGATTATTAGATCTGGTTTTGTCATTTTCTTAAAAGCAGACCATTTGACATTAGCTTAATTCACTAGAGGCGAATTTATAACAGATTTGAAGAAAACATTGCGCAGGATGAATTTTTCATTATCACACCAATTACTTGCAATGATTGCCGATTTGTTTGAGCATTTCTTTCTGAGCGATTTCCTGTATTGTGCTTTGGTTCAATATTCTTTTGCTAAATAGAATTAAGATAATAGCACAGACAGACAATAGTTCTAGAAATGAACAGCCCACTGCAATTCATAACATTAATTAGGAGTTTTCTTTTGTTTTAAAAAATAATGTTGCGTTTTACCTGAATGTGCATCACAAACATTGGAAACTTTGTTGTGGCGGTGGGGCGTTAGTTAGCGTATCTATGTGGACGGTACATTGACTTCGTGCTGCTATCAGAAATTGAATGTCGGTGGACCGCAATAAACAAAACGGAGACTTGGTTAGAAAATGAATGACCAATATTTATTGACGCACGTAGATACAAGATGCGGAGAGATACAGGGGATGGTTAACCTCAAGACAACATGACGTTGAGTGAGGGCGAATGAATCTCCTTTTCGTTGACACGGCCTCTAGACACGCCCAAACTCATTGGTTGAGAAGTGAGAAGAGAACGATCATCTACTTTCCGGATGTGGGTAATAAAAAAATTACACGTAACCGGAAACACTTTTTGGCATTATGGGAAAAGGAAATTATTTTTATTATTATTTTATTTATTATTTTATTTTCATTCTCCCACAATACATCCCCACCCAGAACTCTATAAATACATTATCTGTTAGAAATATATAAATTCATTCTTTTTAGAAAACGTTATCAGTCTTACTGAGCGCGTGGTTCTAGGGTGAGTTTGTGATTGTTTTAATTTTCAGGGGTCATCATCTAGGGTATTTTTCTCAGCTGATAGTTCATCTGTGAATGTGTGAGTTGTTGCCATTCCCTTTGATTTTGGATCAAGCAGACGTATTTTTAACTGTTACAGGCTTCAGTCTGTCCAAGGGCACATTTTGATGTTTTCCAAAACGGAGCACAGTAATATTTTTCATGTCTCTCGATGTCTTTAAATGGTCCAGCGAAAGGGGCTTCTGAAGTGTGACTCACTGTCTACCAGTAACAAGACATGTGTGCATTTATTTAGTTCTTAGGGATTAAAAGGCTTTGGAACAGTCCTTCTGAGAGAAATTCCGTTTCAAGTTTTATCATCTCTTTTGCTAATTACCGAAACTTTTCAACTATAATCTTGAGTAGTAACACTGAAGTCCCTTTTACTGCAGCAGCTGGTGTGTATCCTTTTGGTCTGTTGGTAGTTTTCGTAAACCAAGTTGCACTATTGACAAGGCATCTAACCAGTTTTGTTTTCTTGTCATTATGACAGTTTTAATTATTCTGTGCCGCCTTTCAATCACTCCATTGGATTGTGAATGGCATGCAGTGGTTCTTAGTCTGTGAAATCCTATCAGTTTTGATAATTCACTTTCAAACTGACTTCCTCTATCAATGACAACATACAGGAGAACTCCATGTCTAGATGTCCACACATTTAACAACAACATGACCACTTGTTGTAGCCGTAATGTCTTGCATGGATGTAGCTTCACTCCATCATGTAGCTCTGTCTATGCATTTTAGGATGTACTTTACTGGTAATGAATATGTGCTGCTGTGATTGATGGTTGGTGGTAATGGTCCTACAAATTCAATATGGACGCTTTCGAATCGTCTAGGAGGTAGTAAGAAAGGAACTACCGCTGATTTAGTATAGTGAGTAACCTTTGTTGGCAATTAAGGTACTCTTTGATCCATGTTCCTTATGTTCTTATCCATGTCAGGCCAAAAGTAGCGGGATTTGGTTAGTATTACTGTCGTTGTGGGTTCTGGATGTGACATATTGTGGAAGCTATCATAGATCACCCTGCTCAATGCTTGTAGAATAAATGGTCTTGGGTAGGCTGTGGAAATATCACATAAAATAGTTTTGTTGTCAACAGTGTAAGCCTTTAGACTGTCTATGTAGGCCTTTATTTCTGGCTGTCACGGTATTGCAGGCTGTCGCGGCATTTTCTGGTCTGAAGAGATAGTCTACAACAATGTTTTCTTCTCCATGAATATATAAGATATAAGCGACATAATCAGTTATTAACGACAGATGGCTCTGTTTATCTGGTTTCATTCACGTTATTCTATGAAAAGCAAACGTGAGTGACTTATGGTCAGTAAACAAGGTGACATGACTATGATTTGAATTTGGGATTTGAATTGCAACACTGCCAAGTAAGCTGCCAGTAACTCCAGGTCAAATGTGAACCATTTTCTTTGGTTTTCAGAGTTTCTTAGAGAAATACGCTATAGGATCAGGTTTGTTGCCAATCATCTGATGTAATGTTGTCCCTACAGCATAGTTGAAACTATCTGACACCAGATGATAATGAGTTAAATCTGAATTGGGGTACGGAAGTGTAGTGAGTTTACCCAGGATATTTTTAATGTACATGAATGCTTCTTTTTCATCATCATCAAGCTGTATGGCTTTGCTCTGAAGGT
Source organism: Acanthosepion lycidas (assembly GCA_963932145.1). Taxonomy (NCBI): domain Eukaryota; kingdom Metazoa; phylum Mollusca; class Cephalopoda; order Sepiida; family Sepiidae; genus Acanthosepion; species Acanthosepion lycidas. The sequence continues at coordinate 67,653,353 of OZ010579.1, forward strand.
GCTTCTTTATCAGCTCAGTCAGTGGTAGAAGAATTTCTGCTACCCGTGAAACAAGTTTCATTTAAAAGTTAACCATTCACAGCAAACGTCGAAGTGATTTCGAATCAGTTGGGTCTGGGAATTCATTTATTTCCTGCTTTTTCTCTTTCGTGGAAGTTAAGCCTTCTGGACTAATGTGATGGCCCAGAAATTAAAGTTCCTTTTTGAAGAACTGGCAATTGTCCTGTGAGATTTTTAGATTATTTTCTTGTAAAATCCCTAGAACTTTTTTAAAATCCTTGTAATTTGTTTCAAAGAAAACTAGAACATCGCCCACATAGGTGAAAACACAGTCTTTCTGGGGGAATATACTGTCCGTATATCTTTAAAACGTAGCTCTCGAATTTCGTAAACCAAAAGGCATATATATATATATATATATATATATATATATATATATATATATATATATATTCAAAGAGGCCAAACTGCTGCTTTCTCCGTATCTTCTTTCATAGGTATTTGGTGGTAGGCTTGTAGAAGATCTATTTTGAAAAATATATTTTTCTTACCTAATTTAGAAGAAAAAACTTGATATTCAGCATCTGTCGGGTTTTGTTAATACATTTAAATTCATGTAGTCTCCACAGGTGCACCACTGTCCAGGCGTGGACTTTGGAACCATGTGAAGGAATGCGACCAGGGAGAATTTTACTGTCATATGATTCCCGCTTGGAGTAGCTTGGTAAATTCCTCCTTAGCTTTTTCTCCAGGCATTTGTCTCACTTTAGCATAGGTAGGTGAACTATCACCTGCATCTATGCTATGCCTGACTTTTGCTAGCGCCGGACTAGGTTCGTTCATAATTGATGTAAGTAGTGTTGGCTGGTCTTGGAACAAGGGACGTACAATTTCTGGGAGACTATCACTGGGACCCTCAACGTGCTTACCCTGTAAGTAGTATTTGCGCCCATTAGTATTCCATCTTTACAGTTAATTAGCAGCCCATAGTGTCACAGTAAGTCAGCACCCAAAAATGGTTTAACAGTGTCAGCCACCACTACAGACTATACGAGCGTCGAAGTCCTGGAAAGTTTATGTCAATAGACGCTTCTCCATAATTGGCTGAGGATAGGCGGACTGGTGTTCGGTTTAGGCAAAATCCGTTAGCATAGTTACTGGGTAGAATTGTCACTGAAGCACCAATATCAATCAGGAACTTCAGCATTGTTTTTCCAATCCAGGATGCAACCTCAAAATGCGGCGAATCACTAGTTGCAATAGCAATCTGCACTAAAGTTTTTGTGAACCAGACTCTTCATTCGGCATAGGTCCTCTGGATGGTAACGTTGATCTGGAATTCGGCTGTAATTTACAGGCTGCCACTGACAACATGGTTTGAATGTTTGGGATTTTCTTTTCAAAATAAATGACCAGACATACTTGGGGTCTCTGATTTTCATAAAATGAATGTACTCCAGTATGCATTTGTGTGTTGGGGTTTTGCTGTCCTTCGGGTTTGCCTTTTGTAGATGTAGTGTTTTGAACTATATCTGTCTTCATAAATGGCAAAAGTTCATCAACTAAGTTACCAAGTTCATAGCAGCAGCTTTGATACCGAACATTGCTGCTGCTGTGTCCATTTTATCCAATTGTGGCAAGGCTGACGAAAAAAAAAAAAAAGAAAAGAAAAAAAAAAGAAAAGGGCGAGAAAATTATTTTTGTTTAAAAATTCTTTTGTTGTATTCACGTGCGTGGTATTGGTTTTGTAGAAAAGTTGGGTGACTTACTTTTTCACTGGCTCTCGGTTTAAGAAAATGTCGATAGTTGAGTTTTTGTTTTGCGTGTTGATATCACGTCGGGGTCATCAATTGTTGAGAGTTGGTATTTGACTTCGTGTCACGAACAGAGGTTGAATAAACAAAACGAAGACTTGATTAGAAAATGAATGACCATTGTTTATTGACGCACGTAGATACATGATGCGGAGGTACAGAGAATCGTCGACCTCAATTGAGCATAACGTTGAGTGAGGGCGAATGAATAGCCTTTCCTTTGAGACGGCTACTAGACACGTTCGAACTCAATGGTTGGGAAATGAGAAGAGAACGATCATCTCTTTTTTTCTTTTGCATTATACGAAAAGGAAATTATTTTATTACTTTATTTTCATTCTTTCACACCTAGGGTTTCCACTAGTTATACATGCATACAAGTTATGATTTATTAGAAAAACAGAGCGGGAGTATTTTTAACTGGAACCCAGTTTCGTGATTTTAAAAATGCTATTTGTAAGATAAGCCAACATTCTGCTATCGTAATATTTGAAACGAGTTCCCTGGTAATAAGAAGAAGAACAGTAATTAACTTAGTGGATTTTTGCTTAATGTCTTAATTCTAGTAATTTGAACAGTTCTAGTGAATATCAAATAAAATGTGGGAAGATTAAACTCCTTAAAAGACTAAGTAATCGCTTATATATAGTTGCGCGATGTTTAGATTATGGCACGCAAGTTAAATTTTTCTTCATTATATTTTTCTACGTAAGTTAAGGTTTGTGTGATTCCTTAGAAAGAATAACATTAATTCACCTCAAAACATGTGCATATCAACAGCTTGAGAACTGCTGAAATGTTCAACTCCTTCCCACTAACAATTTTCATAATCTTGGCATCAGGAGACAAAATGCAACTTTTCCTTTACGTTTTTATTTTTATTTTTATCACTGAGGCATCGTTCCAAGTAATCTCAATTGTCCTTCTTTCTTTCTCAAGCATAAATAACAGACATTCACTTGTATTACTCATTCTCTCGTGAATATGCACCAATTCGTTCCCCTTTTCTCCATCTGTTTTGTTTGTTTGTTTGACTTTTTACTCCCTGGCACATCGAGATTTGTGATAAAACACAAAGTTCTTCGTAGTACCTTATTCAAACAACGTTCACAGCAATTCCAGTGCTACAAATTACGAATATGATCTGTATTTCATACACACCTTAGCACAAATCTATACGTAGTTTTAATCTCGCCTTTTAGTCTCGTCCAAATTCTGAAAAAAAGCAAATAAATTCACACCTGCCGATTGAAAGCACAATAAGGTGTAAATATATGATATATCGACTGTCTATTCACTTTGGTGGTTAATAATAGTCGAGCTTACAACCTAAAACGCATGACCGAGAAAGCATTGCAAACAGAGTTTGTATCGTTTCCTTTTTAATGAGAAAATCTGCCAACGACTTCTACAGATTTCTTTGGCAGTCAATGTGTTGTAATATTTTTACGGTTTCAAGTAAAATTTTCGATGACGCACGCACTATAACAAATACGTCAATTTTCGAACATTTTTCCCCCTCTCGCCTTAAGTACTGTTTTTATTAGCCTAGGGTATGTTTGCTAATCATCCCCCATTATCTTTGTCCCCTCTTTAGTTTAATACTATCTCTCCCCGCTTAGGCTACAGACATATCAGTTTTACAGTGGATGCAGGCCGCGCTTTTCGCAGTTTTTGTGTATTTCAGTAAGTGGTTGGTAAAGTGAGTTACTTTATATCTATGAAGTCCGACATCATTGTCGTCTACTCAACCGATATTTTTGTCACAATTGAGGATTGTGGGGAGATTTTATTAGGTTGGTGCAAAAATAATGTTGGTTTTTGACGTATTTTTGCACCAACTTAATACTTTTTTTTAAATTTTTTATTCATCGTAGATACACATTGTGAATAAATTGTCGTTTTTATGCCCCCCCCCCCAAAAAAAAATGCGCATATGGGGACTAGTTAGGACTTCATATAGTAATTGTGGTATTTTGGTGACTAGCAAGACTGGTATGCAAAAAGGTGGAGTTATGGTAAATGAAATATTGTCGACTAACTTGGTCAATGGCTGAGACTAGCGAAGTTAAACATAGGACAGATGAATACAAGCTTTCCTCCTCCCCCAGTTTCAGCTTTGTGCCACATTTGATATATAGGCATAAATAAATATTATTTGTCTTTGAGTGAAAGGGTGGTGGTGGAACTTAATTTAGCCGTAAGTTAGATTTTTAAGTGTCACTGCCTTGAAAAAAAATATGTGCTCATTTTTAACAGATTTGTTCTATGTTTCCGCATGAAGAATCACAACTTTTGCTACGTTAAGCTGAGCACAAAATGACATGAGGATTTCACTAATTTTTATTTTATCAAAACTGCTTTCAGATTTAACTTTTGCAGAAACGGTTGACCAACTCACGGAACTTTTCGGAGATCAACAGCCACATTTTCACGTCCTTTACAACTGTCTAAAAATTTCCAAAAGCGGCTACGTAAATTTCGCTGGATACGTTAATCGTGAATGTGAGAAATTAAAGATCTACATGATCTAGCTTTTTAAAAAAATTTTCCAATTTACCTTGGGAGTTTTATTAGTTTCTTTTAAATAAAAAAAAAAAATCAGAAAGTGATGTACTATCTTTATAAGTATTATTTGTCTAGGATAAGACATGTTGATACCACCTAGTCTTAAAAGAATTCTTAGTACGAGCAATATAAAATTTTTCATCAGTCGGATTATCTATTGTAGAAATAGTACTTAGATAAACAACGGTTGTTTCCGAATAGTTAGGTTGTTCGCCAGTTTCTTAAAGGAGTCTTTTATTTATCAACTACAAAATCTTATGTAAGAAGCTGAACGAGCATATAACTGGTTAACATTATATTAAATTACTTCCCCATCTCTTTCGCTTTTGCTTCTTCGGAAGTTTGAGCGTCAGACTTCGATACATCTTACGAAATAATGTAACAATCTCTATCTGCCCATAAGGAAATTGTCTAGGTTTTATGTGCAGACAATTTCGTGTTATGACCCATATTAAAATTTGTTTCCGATGAATTTGAATTAAGCTTAGGTTACATTCGATTGGTTAATCTTGGCAAAGCGCACTAGTCTATTTTTTAAATTATTCCGAAAATAAATTAATCTTTCACTCGCCAGTAGTTTAACATCGCCTGAAGAGACACATTTATGGTGTCGAAACATAATTGTAATTGTGTAGCGATTTTTAATATGTTTAAATATGTTTAAATATGTTTAAATTTTAATATGTTTGAATATCCGAAAATAAATAATATTTTGCTCTACTATTTATTACTCATGAGTTACCTGGCTTGTTTCACTTATGGAGTATAGTGTGAGAGGCTAAATTGTAAGCTTGGTTGGGATTGGGTGGGATTGGTCCTCAGGTACAGTTTTAGCTCTTAGGTTAACTTAAGCGTTAATTTTGATAAAGGAATTGCTGCTTGGAATGAGTGTCACAAAGCAGATCTTAATAGGGTCAGGTTTGTTTTGATCAGGGAATATAAACAGATTTTCAGATAGAATTGATGATGGTACCTATGATAATCAGGTCAAATGACGGTGAGATTCTGGAACATAGAAAATATTCCACTGGGGGTGGATATGAGCGATACAAGGCCACCATTTTTGACTGGCCCGCCAGTGAGAGAAGGGCTGGGATGGACTTTTTCTCCCTCTCCCCACCGATACCTGTGTCATAGGGCCATTATTTTGATTGGGTCAACAATCATATTGGGTTCTTGCGAGCTTTCCTTCCTCCTCTTCAAGACGTATGACATGAGACTATTAGTCAAGTATTATTATTGGCTAGCCAATACCAGTGGTCTAACGTTATTCTTGGCCGACCAATCCTTACAGTGCAATTGGGGTTTGCACCGCCAGAAAAAGCAGTCACCGAAAGAGAATAGTAGTAAGATCGAACTGGTCTCATCGCTAGTAGACAAACAGTCTCCCTGCCGGATGGCTGTGGTGCCTCGATCAGCTAATCACCTGTTCTCTGTGCTGCGTTTTTTTTTTAAATTCCCTCGATCAACTCGTTTCTTTTCAATAATTGAACGACTCTGGACAGTTTAGCCATAACTGCAACCACCAGTCAACCTCTTCTTCCCAGCTTGAGAATTCCTTATGCGGGGAAACCTCTTCAAATCCCTTTTGTTTATGTATTCAAGATATTAATCATAGTACCATGAATAAAAGTTATTTTTCACGCTTGTTAACGAGTATTGTTGAAGTTAATTAAGTTTCAAACATAGCCAGGACAGAGTGGAGTCAATCCTGATCTTCGGCAGTTCTTCACCGATATTCCTCGCGGATACTGAAACAGAACGTGGTGGCACAAGATTGGTGCAGAGTGGATTCGCCGGAAACGGAAAAACAGACCAGTATCAATTTACATGCCCGTTCAGAGATTGTATCTCTGTTACTAATAATAAACCCACTACATATATTGGTTTTACTACAGCCACGATCTCCCGTAGACTTACCTGTCACCTGTCTGATCTTAGTTTTATTAAACAACATTTCTTAGAAAAACATAGCCATATACTGTATACATAATATTAGACAGATATTAGTTGATAGCACAACAATACTCACACATACAGTAAAAATAACCTTCATATTTTGGAGGCTATTTACATTAAAACAAAGCAACCCATACTCAACAATATTACATTTCAAACTAGTTACAACACATTACATTATATCTAGACATATGGTTCTGCTGTTAATATTTCGGCCTCTCGCGTGGTATGAGGTCATAGAACCGCATCTTGACTGTTATCGTTGCATAGCAATCTTTTGTGTCAACGTAAGAAAATATTATCTTTGATGGTGAATGTCTTTGTTAAAATGTCCGTATAACCACTCTAAAGATGGCTCATGTAAGCGGAAAGCTTAGATCAAGGACCAACTTAATAAAAAATATCCAAATATTGGACAATTTTTGTCATTATTTTCACCCGAAATTAAAGTAAACGGTTCATGATCAGACATAATAGACATTTATTGCCTGTTATATTTAACAACATATGTTTAAATAATGATTTGCTGCCGCAATACACTGTATATATATATATATATATATATATATATATATATATATATATATATATATATATATATATATATATATGTGTGTGTGTGTGTGTGTATGTATGTATGTATGTATATTAGGTATATATGACATGTTCGGCAGAGAAGGGGCGTATTAAAAACATCGAAAATTGTTTTTTTCACTGCAAGTTATTCATTATGTTATATGCAAGTATTTTACAAAACATTTAAGAGCCGATTACGCAATATTTCAAGCTCAATTTATATTTCGTAACCCTGCAATGAAATGAGTTAACAACATAAACCCGTAGATTTGTCTGCTGAATATCATTATATTATTGTTACATAATTATAGTGAAATCATTAAGGCTTTTTTGTCAAAAGCATTTTTTTTAGGTCGTATATTAATTTAAAATATTCCTTTTTACGAGATTTATTTTTGAAACGGAATAAGACCATTATAAGACTATAAGACTAAATTTCAGAATTTCGCTATTGCCTATCAAATGATTGAAAGAAAGCGATATAAAAACAAAACCGGAAAAGGGAGGTAACAAAACTTAAACGAAATAGCTGCAGTTTATTCAACTTAGGAAACTTAGCATTGCAGCCAAAGTATTCTACAATACTGCAAATAACAAAGGAGAAAATGAGAAATACCTAACGACAAATCGAATATATCATCAAAATTTATATTATTTTTTATTTGTTATGTGACTAAATACATAATTTAATGTTTCTGTAAAACTTGATATTTCGTGTAATAAATTCTTAATAAATATTATTATTGTTATTATTTTACTTAAGTGTAAGGTAGTCCTATATTTACAATTTCTTAGGCTAATCATGAAAAGAAATGTTGATCAAAACTGCGTAAAACTTCTAAGCGCGTATTGCTGCAAAATTGACAAATGTTCAATACGCCCCTCCTCCGCCGAACACGTCATATATATATATATATATATATATATATATATATATAGATATATATATTAAGCGTTTCACTCTAAGCAAGGCGGGAAGTCTCTAGCACGCAAGGGGTTACAGAGAGTTGGAGCGAAAGCAAGGAGGAGTGATAGAGGAAAGGATGAAGAGAAGGATAGGAGATAGATCAAGGCATCTGGAGACGTCGATTGACATTACATTTAAATATTTGGAGATTATAGCTATCAGGAAAACAGGAAAAGGAGAGGGAGTTCCACAGGCGAGAGGTACGAAACATGAAGCTGTTGGAGTAGAAGAGACAGCTACATTTAACGGTTTCGAGATGCCAGCCTAGTAGAACGCTTAAATTCACGAAGTCTGGGAACCAGCGAAAGCAGCTCATCGGAGCAGTTACCATGAAAGTATTTGTAAAAAAGACAGAGGAAGGCGACGACACGTCTGTGAGAGAGCGACTGCAGACGAAATGCCAGATCAGGGCCAATTACATTGCATATCTGTCTCTGGATTTTATCGAGAACCTTAAGACGAACAGAAGGGGCTCCAGACCATATATGACAGCAATACTCCATGCAATGGCGAATGGTTGATTTGAAGGATCGACTCCGGCGAGAAAAAAGAACCATGATCTCCCGTATATATCCTTCCGCATGGCATTTATCCATAGTACCACATTCATTCTCACTCTCTATTGTCCTCAGGACAATAGGACGCTAATTTTCGACTGAATATCTGAAAGGATTGATAATATCCTCACTGAATTTCCCTCAGCTAGCTGTGGTGACTTCCATATTCACGACAAAGAGTTGTTAATCCAGTCGAACAGAACTGATGAAGAGAGATATTGCCTAATGAACTAACACAGATTATTGAATAATCCACCTGCGTTCCTCATGCAACATGACATCAGATGAACCTCCTTGACCTGTTCCTCTCACATCCTGTCCTGAAAAATGCTTCAAGGAAGTTTAACCATATATTAAGGAGGGGGGCACGTCAGCTCGTTTTCTATATCATGATATCCCATAGAACAATTTTTCGCTACATGAAGGCAGACTTGGACAGCTTCAGATCTTACATAGCAGAAAATCCACTTTCAACCTTTTTAAAGCATACTACCCCAAAACTGCTGCGGTCGTCTCAAAATGGATTCTTTCTGGAATTAAGAGTTTTATCCCTATTAGCAAAAAGAAAAAAAAAACAGCCCTAGTTCACCCCTGAATTCATTGCAGCGATAGTAAGCCCTACTACAATATCTATCACATGGAGCGCTGTAGTTGAACACTTTCTGCATTCAGAATTGCTCGCAACCACTGCAAAAAAGTTTTAGAAAATGTCAGATGTTGCTATGCACAAGCAGTCCAGGCGAAGGTTGAAAACGAACAAATTGGAAGGTCTCCAACCAAATTCTGAATAGAGGCAAAGCGCCAGTGCCCACTACTATAAATGAGCTTGAGGTCATCTCATTCTCGCCAGATAAGACGAACTTGTTTGCCTTTAATTCAACTTTAGATGACATAGGTCATCTCCTTCCCGATTCACTAAGCACAATCTCATTATTTTTATTACAGACCGGGAAGTCTCAAGATTTATCAAATGTCTTGACCCTAAAAAAGCCAGACAGAATCCCAATGGCTGTCCTTGAGAATATAAACCCGGAATTATCCCCTCCCCCATCAGCGAAATTATTTAACCGCTGCTTGAAGGGGAAATCCTTCCCAAGTTTATGGAAAGTGTCAAGTATATGTCCGGTTGTCAAGAACGCGGGTGAGCGCTCATCCCCCTCTCAATATAGACGCCTCAGTCTCAGTGACCTTAGCGAGCTTCTTTTTTTTTTTTAGGTTATAATCAATAAGAAGGTTGTTGATCACCTAAATAGATGCAACCACTCGAGCGACAAGTAGTACGTGTTTCGATCGGCCCGGTCCACTGAAGATGTTCTATTTACCATTACTCACAAGAATCGGTGAGGCACTAGACAACAAATACATCTCAAGTACTAACGCATTAAATATTACAAATGCCTTTGGCAATGTGTGGCATAATTACTGCACAGGTTCTCTACCTATGGATTCACTGAAAGTGTGTTCTCAATTATAAAGTCCTTCCAAACGGGTAGGTCCCTGAAAGTAGTTGTTGACGGCCAGTCTCCCGCTGCCCAATTAACGCAGGCTTCCCTCAGTGGTCACTTCTCGGACCAAACCTCTTCCTACTTTACATAAATGATCTGTCTAAGAATATGCTCTGAGCATTTCTATAATGATGATAAATCGGTATATAGGTGCATCTCCAAAACTTTAGACGACCAGAGATTGGCAACTGATCACTCCTTTGACCTAGCTCTAACATCTTAGTGGAGTAAAAACTGTGGCTGGTTACATTCAATGCCATGAAAATCAAACTCGTTACATTCCATCAGCGCCAATCGTACCCAGAACTGTCACTAATCACTATGAACGGATCTTCCCTCACGGAGGCTCTTCATATCATGAGCGCCTATTGAGACTTAAACTCAACCCATACCTTAAGTGGAATCACTAAAGATGCTACAAAATGGCCGGTTCCCTGTAATGTTCCAGTAAGTACCTGGCTCCTGTTATCCTCTACTTTTACCAGAACCAGATCAGCCCGAAAATGGAGCATTGCTGCCATATATGAGCAGGAGCTGCCCAGTTTACACTTTTCAGTCTCGATAGAGTCCAAAAACGTTTCCGGAAAAAACCCATTCCAAGACGGTTCTTTGAAATATCAATCGATATATAAAATAAGTAAAGTCCTCACCAAAACCTCCACTAACGATTTTCAGAGATCAATCTCTTCAAGTTTTTTCTGAATATGTAAGAACTTTTTTGTACCTTAACAGACTTAATCTTATTCATTTATAACTTATGAATTTGAAATTGTGACTGTGACAGTTTAGAACTTGAGTAATTATAGTGAGAATGTTTCCTATTTTCATTTAAAATATGCATTGCTGTAAAAAGTGTTTATCATGTGTTAAATACAACATTTTTCTTTGTGTTCTAGCAATAAAAGTCACGTTCAACGATTATCTTTATTATTTTAAGTTGCGTCTCTCGCTATATTAGGCTCCATTAGTAAGAAGCATTGGAACGTAGTAATTTAATATTAATTTTAGTTAATTGATATTAATCCGTTGTGTAACGGTATTGTCGGCCCAAATCAGACCGTACATTTTTTTTACTTTACAAATGTGTAAGCAAAAGCAACAAGAGAAATAAAAAGAAGGAACACAAAACGGTTTTATAGCAACAACGAGATTTATATTTATAATTGTATAATGATGTACAAGCATAGGGGTTACTTCTCTTTGACTGGATTTTAAAGTCTTTACTAATGAGATATTTTTATCTGAGCTCATAGAAAGTTGAATGAACCTGCCGCTCGAAATGTTCACAGTGAGAGAGTTGAAAAAGAGTTCTGTAAAGATGTAGAGACATTCACGCCTTCAACAATTCTAAAGCTAAAAGTTTACTCAACATTTGTTCAGTAAACTTTTAGCTTTAGAAGTGTTGAAGACGTGAATGTTCCGTAATGCATTTAATTAAGTTTCCGTTGCTTGTAATGTTATGTAATAGCGTCCCCACGTCCTTGTAGTTTCGTTGCTTGTAGTTGAATATTCGTGATATGTTAGTTTGCAATGTTTATAATTAAGTTTGAAAAGTTTCGTATGTACGTGTGCGTGTGTGAATATGTTTTCATAGCGTCCGCCAGCAACGGGTCGAGACACGATTTCTTTTACAACTACATTAGTAGCGAAAGAAATCAAGAGAGAGAAGAGAACGAACTTGTGTCTGGTATTTATAATCAACGTAATCACGTAACAGGCTCCGGAGAAAGAAGCAGGATATTTTGATTTGGTAACGCGCTGGAAAAAGAATTATACGTGGGTGGATTGTAACGCCCACTTGTGTGTTTATTGACCAATTAGAAGTTGAGGCTTTCTAAAAATAGAGCTGGATAAGCTCTGTGATCCGTTTTTGCAAATCTGTATTTGCACAAAAATTGAGATTGCTATAAAAGTAGTAGCGGGATGCAAAAGTTACCTGTGCTTTATATTACAACTTATATTAAAATAAAGACTATTCCTCCTAACAGTTTTACAGTAGTATATAATAGTTGTAGAAAATATTGTTATGAATGGCGATAGAAGCCTATTGGAAAATGAAATAAAATCGATAAAATCACTAATAATGAGTAGTAAAAATAAAGAAAAATAAGTACATTATGTTAAGAGTAAGGGAACCGAAGATATGTGTCATGGTGCCTACCTAGACCGACAGAATGTACTCTGCCGAAGGCTATATATACTACGCCTCTCAAGAGAGACGAACGGATTTGGTATTGGGACGGTAGTGAATCGAATCGAGTCGAGCTGATAGCAGTCACGCCGAACCAGTCGGACAGTCTTACTAACCTTTTCACTTCTTGTATTATTTCTCGTGTAATATATTATTTGTTATTTTTACTGTTGTGTTTCGTGTTTTTCTTCCAGAGTCCTAACCTTGGACCATAACAGTCGCGACGAGGATATTGAAAAAACAAATTCTACGCGAAGGATATTGAAAAAAAAAAAAAAAAAAAAAACTTTTTTGCTATCGGTTGTCCATAACAGAGGCGACGGAGATATTGAAAAAAAAAAAAAAAAAAAATACAAGTTCTACGCGAAGAAAAGATAAAAAAAACTTTTTGGACACCAACCATAACAGTGATAACGAAGACACAGAATTTTACCTGTCAGCTAGAATAGAATCGAATTCTACGCAGGAAAATTTTTTTCGCACCAGGGTTCCAGAACCATCAGACGACAAAGACCTGAAGTATACACGGAGAAAAAAAGGAAAAATCGTTGCACCAGTACACAACTCTAGCTACAAAGTACATATTGCGAAAAGAAAAAGTGGAAAAAGTGAGTTTTTTCCCTCCTCTTCTCGTGACAACAGATAGCCTGTGTTATTATTAAATTACGGTGTAAACAAGGAAGATTTTAAGGCAACCATATTGGAACTAATGAAAATGCAATTCGAGCAGCAACAAAGAAATGAGGAAAGACAGACGAGACTCGATGAAAAACTATTGGAAATTCAACAGAAAAACGAAGAAAAGCAACTCTAACTACAAGAATTACTACTACGGGCAGTAACAAATAAAGGACAGAATTCTGAAAATGAAGCGGCATTCTCGCAAAATGCTATTTGGAGCTCAATCAAAGACTTCACTTATGCACCGGGCGAAGACAAAACCTTCGCGGCTTACTTCAGAAGATATGAAGATTTATATGAGTTTGACTGCGGGAATTGGTCAGACGCGAAAAAAGTACGTCTACTACTGAGGAAACTAGGGTCAAGCGAATACACTAAATTCGTAGACTACATCCTACCGAGGGAAACGAATGAGTTGACTTTCAGGGAAGCCGTGAAACTTTTAACGGAATTATTTAGTCCGAACACTTCACTACTTCACAAAAGGTGGAAATGTTTAAATTTAACAAAAAAGGATTGCGAAGACTATATAACATTCGCTTCCGTAGTAAACAAACACTGTGATGACTAAGTTATCTGAACTCAGTTCTGACAATTTTAAATGTTTGATATTTGTCCAAGGCCTGGTTTCGACTAAAGATGCAGAGATCAGACGGAAAATTCTAACAAAACTTGAGAGTGAAACAGAATTGACGCTACAAAAATTGGCTGAGGATTGTCAGATGTATAAGCGTAAAAAATGACTCGAAAGATATCGAAGAATCTGGCGTAGCCCACGTACGAAAAGTACAACGACAAACGCGTCTTTTGCCCTCCACAAAAACAAACCAAACCAATTAATTTTCTACAAAACGTCAAATGAAACCTCAGAAGAAACCACCGCCCAGTCCATGCTATCGCTGTGGGACTTTACATTGGTACAAATATTGTCCATACCGCTATAAGACTTGTCTGTCGTGCAATGAAGTGGGACATAAAAGTTCGCACCGTAGAACGAAAAAAGTAAACAAAAGCCGAATAAGAGCTACTAGAACTGATCAAGCGGACGGGATAAATATACGAAAATACGTACAAGTAGAAATGTTAAACAAAAAAATCAGACTACAATTCCGGATCAGATTTAACCATTATTAACTTACAGACGTGGAAGAAATTAAACAAACCGACCCACAGGAAGAAAAATCAAATTTGAGGGCGAGATTATCACAAATGTGACGTTCAACGGAATGACCAAAAAATTAAAAATGTATGTTCTAAAAAATACGGAAAATTTATTTGGAACTGACTGGATGCAGAAATTTGACCTCTGGGATTTACCGATAAATGCGTTCTGCCAAAAAATGGAAAGATTATCACCGAGACAGGGAAATTGAAGGAGAAATTAAGAGTTTTCCCGACGTATTTTCAGCCGGCCTCGGGAGGCGTAAAAAAATGGCGGCAAAAATCAAACTAAAAGAAAATGTACAACCGATTTTCAAGAAGAAAAGAAATGTACCTTTTGCATCATTGGAAAAGATAGACGACGAGTTGGATAGACTCGTGAAAACCGGCGTATTGACAAAGGTGGAATATAGTCAATGGGCCACACCTACGGATTACGTGAAAAAAATCTGGTGAGATACGAGTATGCGCTGATTTCTCGACGGGATTGAATGCAGCGATTAAGGATTATCACTATCCTCTCCCTAGTCCAGAGGAAGCTTTCACAAAGTTGGACGGAGAAAATTTTTTTCTCAAAAATAGACTTGAGCGAAGCATAACTACAGGTACCAGTAGATGAGGAAAGCTTGAGGTTGTTGTGCATAAACACTCATAAAGGATTATATCAGTTTCAGAGATTACCATTCGGGATCAAGGTCGCGCCGGCGATATCCCAGCAAATAATGGACACTATGCTAGGGGGACTGGATTTTGCGATCGCATACCTTGATGACATCCTGATAAATAGCAAAAATCTTGAACAACACTGGGAATACGTTCAAGAGGTTTTCAGACATATACAAAATTACGGTTTTCAGGTAAAGTAAAATAAATGTGACTTCTTTATGAAGGAGATAAAATATCTGGACCATATTATTGACGAAGAATGAAGAAGACAAGACCTGGAAAGAGCCAAAACAATAAAAAAATGCCGACCAAAAAATTTAGCCGAGTTACAAAGTTTCTTGGGCTTAGTAAATCATTACCAAGAATTTATTCCTAACATGCACAAATTACGCGCACCCCTAAACGAACTGTTGAAGAAAATAGTTTGGGAATGGTCAGATGAATGTCAGAAAATATTTGACAAAATCATTAAGACTCTAACAGCAGATTTATTTTTAGCACATTATGATCCTAAATTGGAAATAATAGTCGCGAGTGACGCGAGTGACGCGACTGCCTATGGTGTTGGTGCATGTATACTACATAAAATGCCGGATGGGACACTAAAACCCATCGCGCATGCGTCAAGAACTTTACTACCAGCCGAACAAAATTACTCGCAAATCGAAAAAGAAGCGTTTGGGATAATTTTTGCAGTTCCGAGATTTCAGATATATTTACGGTAGATTTTTTACCTTACATACATCACAAACCGTTACTAACAATATTTGGATCAAAGAAAGGTCTACCTGTCTACACTGCCAATAGATTACTAAGATTAGGTACGATTTTATTAAATTATAACTTAAAATTGGAGTATCTTCCATCAAACAAATTTGACATGCAGACGGTCTTTCGAGACTAATACCAAAGAAAACGGAGCCATTAGAAGATTCCGTAATTGCAGCACTACAAGATGAGGAAGATATTAGAACATCATTATATAGTACAATTCGAAACCTCCCCGTCACATTACAGGAAATAAGAAACTAAGCAGTGAATGACGAATTTATAAAGGAAACGAAAACAAAAATTGCAGGAAATGATAAGCATATATCAGACAGTTTTTCGTTATGTGATAATGGTCTGCTATATAATGAAAGAGTAGTAATCCAGGAAACGCTACAAAGGCGAATCCTCAAGAATTTCCACATGGGCCATCCAGGAAAGAACAGGATGAAATCCTTAATGCGAAGTTACGTGTACTGGCCAAACATGGATCAAGATATTATACATATGGTGGACAAATGCAAGGGCTGTTCCTTAGCAGCCAAGGCACCTCCAATCACTCATAAGCCATGGCCTAAGACAGATCGACCGTGGTCGAGAATCCATGTAGATTTCACAGGTCCATTAGAAGGTTTCTACTACTTGATTGTAGTAGAGTTACAGCAAATGGCCAGAAGTATTTCCTTATAGAAAATCTACTCCCAGGACGACAATAAATTGCCTTCACGAGTTGTTTGCTCGTTTCGGAGTGGTTGATTGCTGAGTCACCGATAATGGGACACAATTTACATCTGCCGATTTTGAAGAGTTTTGTGAAACTTTTCAAGTGAAACACATCAAATCTCCGCCATATCACCCAAGGTCGAACGGGAAAGCGGAAAGGTTTGTAGATACATTAAAAAGAGCACTAAGGAAAGCTTATAACGTACCAGCAGAAAAGGCTTTACAACAATTCTTGCAAGTGTATAGAATTACACCGAACAGTACTACGCCATCAGCATTATCACTGGCGGAAGTAATGTTCGCCCGAAAAATTAGATCGGTATTCGACAAATTACTTCCGAAACAGACAGAGCATTCACCAACGTCGTTTGTACCAAAAAGAAAATTTAACCCAGGGGAGAATTTTTTTTTTTTTTAAATGTTTAAAAACAACACATCCTATTGGGAGCCAGGTCCAATAGAGAAACGAATCGGGAACGTGATTTACATAATTCAGGGTCCGAAGTTCTCCCATAAAAGGCACATAAATCAGATCAAAAAGAGGCTGTTAGCGGATTATAACAGTCTACCGCAGGAAGAGAAGGAAGTAATGGACACAATATTTGACACCTTCAATATACAAAAGCCTCAAGTAATTTCAGAACCGCGTAAATCAAGCCGAAAAAGAAAATTTACAGAGCCTTTGATGATTAATCCGAAGAGGAGAAAATATTAAGACCCCTGTGAGGTAAAATCTTGGAAGTGGGGTGTCATGGCGCCTACCTAGACCGACAGAATGTACTCTGCCGAAGGCTATATATACTACGCCTCTCAAGAGAGACGAACGGGTTTGGTATTGGGACGGTAGTGAATCGAGTCGAGCTGATAGCAGTCACGCCGAACCAGTCGGACAGTCTTACTAACCCTTTCACTTCTTGTATTATTTCTCGTGTAATATATTCTTTGTTATTTTTACTGTTGTGTTTCGTGTTGTTCTTCCATGGTCCTAACCTTTGGACCATAACAATATGATTACCCCACTTGGTTTCGGAAAACGTCATTAGACAGCGTCGTTTAAGTCTATAAAAATGCAAACATTTCCTACCTCACTGTCTTTCTCCTTTTTGCTACATGACGTGAGCCATGTGGTAATTACCTTCCCACTGGGGAATGTTAGTTTACCAGATCCACTGACGACTGAATTCTCTTTCTTCTCATTTACCACTTCCGATACCTTTAATTTCTTTCATGAATAAGATATATACATACTATTGTCTTAAGAAAAAGAAATTCAGTGAATAATGAATTTTTACAAAAATTATTTTCATTTTTGAAAAATTTTAATTAGAATAATTTTTAATGTTTTAAATATTTTAAAATTCTGTATTAATTGCTCGCGGTTAGGTGATATTGTTAAGTAAACCTATTTACTAATCGTAAATGGAAAATCTTAGCACAATTCAGCGATCACCAATATTTAAAAAATAATTTAGAATTTGAGTGTGTGTATAAAAACGTACTATTGTTGTAAATACGGACGTCTATACATGACATTATCAGAAAATAAGAGCGGTCACTATAGTAAATTTCAAATTTATTTGTAATTTTTTAACATTTCCTCTACAAGCTTCTTTGTAAATAAAACTACAGAGCCAACATACCTAAAATTCAATTAAATAATAGATTACTTAGAATATTTTCCTAAACTTTTAAGATTACTGGGTAGTCAAAGAAAATTATATAAAAAAGGCGTTCAAGTTAAATCCGTCAAGTAATCGCCACATTAATTGTCCGCGTTCGAAAAAAATTCCCAACCATAAGTCAATATGTTAAAAATCAATACCTCATAAAAACACCCACTTCCGTCTTAAAAAGATGCTTTTTTGGGATATTTTAAAGTAACAGAAATATTTGTTTCAAATCCGAATAATTAAACTTTAAAACTGCTAATCTTCCTCAAAGTTTCAGAAAGTATATTTTATTTTCGAAAAGATTTTTAATTCAGATATAAGTACATTGTTCTGAGAGATTTGTAAATAGTTAAAAATGGCATAAAAATTAGCCTGAAATTAAAACTAATATAAAAGCTCCAAGAAAAATGTTTCATTTTTAAAAATGCATTTTAAACCTTAGATATCGCCTTTCTTTGGAGTTACCTACTTATTTTATGTTTCTCTGTGTCTATTTCTATTATTATTTTCTGACAATGTCTATTCATATGGATCTTTTATATGTTGTATGACCTGAGTGAGAGAAACTTTGGTGGAGGATGCCGATAAAGTTTTTATCAAATGTCGCGTCCAAGTGATTAGTGATTATCGCACTGAGATCATTAACGGACCATTGGATTTGAAATTTAGTCCAGTTACAAAAAAAACCCTATTAGATATCAAAAACGCTGCGGGAGTAGCTAAAAATATTATTTCCCCAAAACCTTTATTGTGCTCCCACATGTCAACTAAATAATAATAAAAAAACACAAAATATACAAATAGCTTTATCATCACTGTTTTATATAATGCAAACAACATACATGAATATTATATATATATATATATATATATATATATATATATATATATATATATAATCATTATTATCATTATTACTTAAACGTTATTCTTACTGGATACCCATATTTGAGTAGACGCTCCATTTATTTATTGAACAGTATATTTATTTTCGTCTACCGGATTAATAAATGAAAATCCATCACTTCTTTAGAAATTGCTTTGGTTACGTTAAGATACAAAACTGAGCAGATATGTATATTTCGAGAGTAGGAAAAAGATTTGCGTTTTCTGGTCATCGACGCTCTTCGTGGCCGGAAGATCTAAAGCACATCGGATCTAACGGAGGTTTTTCCTGATCAGGGGAATGCAGGTTCGAATCCTGACAGTGAGTGCATATTTTTCTGTAATAGAATTTCTCAAATATTCAAGCAGGTAGACGAAAATAAATATACTATTTTATAAATAAACTGAACATCTACTCAAATATGGGTATCCGCTAAAAATAATGTTATTCTACTTATTCTTCTGTGATATAAAACAATTCTTACTGGTTTATTATTTTAGTTCACAAAGAAATTCACATTTTCGTAGAAAACTTGAATACAAATTACAATGAGAAAAACGCATTTAATCCACAGTAAAGGGAGAGCATTCAATTTTGAGTTAGTTCCCATTAAACACATATAATTGTTACGTTAAACCGAACGTGAATTATAAATTAGAAACTTCTAGATTTTTATGTAACATTGAAGATTATTCTGTCATTCATATTGTATTAGGTTGGTGCAAAAATAATTTCGTTTTCTCACATAGTAACATATGCTAGAAAACGAAATTATTATTGCACCAACCTAATAGATTCTAGGTTCAGTTCACTGAAGCAGTATGACTCTAAACATGAATTCTTTTACTATAATTTTATTGTTCCCTAGGATTTGTGCTGAAAATGCAAAGTTAGTAAGCGATCCGTTTCCTTTTGCTGCTGCTGCTGCTTCTTACCGTTTTCATTTCTTTTTCTTTCAAATTTTACATTAACAGATCATACAAGAAATGGCAGAAATAAAAAATGAAATAAAAACGAAAGAAGAAGCGATATTTTTAAACTATTATCCTTTTAAGCTTTAACTTAGATATTTGAAACGAAAATTCGTCTGCAATTCCCCTGATTATGAAACAGTAATTTTTGCTGTGGCTTTTTGAACTTTAACTTAAAAATTTCTATTTCTTTTTTGTTAGATCATTTTTTAGTTTTTTTTTTCCTTCTGAAAATGGAGATTATGTTGTATAATATAAAAACTAATTATGTTCAGACATTAAAACAACGAGGTACCATCACTTTTTAACGGATATACTGAAATGCGCTTCGAAGTTTAAGACAAACCTGACAGACATTTTGTTAAACAATAAACAACCTTTTTATCGGCTATGCTAAAAATGCATGATACAGATCTACAATGGGAGAAGTAATGTTTAAATCGAGTAGACGGGTCTTGTTAATATTAGAGGGCAGTTCATATATCTTATAATCCCGTTCCATCATAAAAGTAAATGCATCAATGTAATCCAAACAGCAGACCATAAAACCTTAATTCACAGGTTTTATGCAAATAAAGACAAAAGTTTTGTTATTTCCTGAATGAGTAGAACTGAAATTATCCACCCAGATTTACAAGTGTTTGCCGCTTGAAGATCTTGGAAACTTGTTCAACTTCACTCTGGCTTACTTTGAATAATCTAGAGAAATATTTCCTTATTAGTACATTTATGATTTTTTTTTCATTAATGAGTTACTTTCGTACACAGAAATTAACAATTCTTTAGAATTCTCCTGAGGTATTTTGGAAACGAAATCGTATTTTTACTTATTGATTTTTAAATCATTTCTCGTCAAGCAAGGCGATAGTGTCATTAAAACGCAAGACGTTACTGAGCGTGAAAGAACATGAGAAAACGTTATTGAGAAGAAAGGGCAATAAACAAACAAGTTTTAGGAAGACAGATGACGACGAATGGTGTTGCATTTAAATTTCTAGAGATCGTAGATGACAGTGAAGAAAGAATCCGGAAGAGCTCGAGAGAGAAAAAAAAAACTATTAGAATAGAACTTACAGATTATTATCTATAGTTATTTCAACAGTAAAACGACGAGACCGTATTGGCAATATAGTACTACGCTTAAATTCATGCAGTCGAGTTACCAAGGTGGAAGGCTTATTAGAATAATTGCCATGGAAATGCAAAGGGAAGCTACGTTACGCCGGTGGGAAAATGATTGATGCCAGGTCAGGATCGATAATATCTGATACCTCTTTGGATTTTGTCAAGAATTTCGAGATATATAGCAGGAGCATCAAACCTGATGTGAGAGCAATATTCAATATACGGACTAATGGTAGATTTATAAACGTGCAAAATGGATTCTGGCGATAATTAATTAATAAACAATTGTAATTTTCTTCAGATTCTGATATTTAGTCACATCATTATCGGAACATTATGAATTGAAGTAATTTTCTCTATTCCATGAAGCTCCGAAAGTAATACATTCATTTCATGTCAGAGGTGAATAACAGTAGCAAGGCCGTAGAGGATGAACACTCCCGCCAATAATCCATAATCTTCCTGGAAAAATTGCGTCTGACATGAAAGTGTGTACAAGGAGAAAATTGCACCCATTACTAAAAAACGTTTATGGAGATCAAACAGTAGCTAGGTTGCGGGTAATGCGTTTCACCACTGCGACAAACTACTTTCCGGGCAGGGGCCTGCTCCAGAAGTCAACCTGTGAAATGACCAGTGACTCAAAAATAGTCAATGGTGGTGATTGTGGAAGATAGTATTTTGCTACTTAAAACTTGCTTTATTCAACAGTGTTAGTATACTGCCTGCACCGGTTGGTATTATCCATGGGAAGAAATAGGAGGCGGTTACTCTCGTATATAAAGATATACATGCAAAGTAAATTATAAATAGAATCAAACTGAACAAAGTGGTTCAGTTGGACTAAATATCATAGCAAGTCAGTGGATAAAATTACTATGCATAAAGTAATGTTTGAAGAGATAAGTTGTTAGATGAAGTGAGGCGTCTCCCAGAGGCAAAAGAACATTAATTACCTATGTAATTGCCACAAAGAAATACATTTAATAATAAAAATCTGCTGCTCATTCAGAAAGAATTAATTGAGCACGGAAATGCTGGTGTTGGGTGTTTGTCCAAGTAAATTATAAATATACTTATTTTGTTTCATCTTGGGATTTCTCCTTCCGCCCATTCCAAATCCCATACCATTATAGCAGAGTATGTTAATCTATGGAAACATGAATCAACATTCTTGACATTTGGATCGTAATAGTACAATAACAAAAAACATTCAAGTAATGTAATTTATTAAGCTCTTATTCTGTTATAATCTTCGGGGGTCAGCGGAGAATTGTCGAAATGATTTTTAAAATAACATTTTTAGGATTAGACTCTAGAGATATAAAAGATAAAACCTCAAATCGATTAGATTTTTATATTTTTGGATTTCAAAGTAACTGAGACCCGCACCCCCAGTCATTTTTTTATATTGTCACTTCTTGGCGTTCTGTTTTGCCTCGTAATTTATAAATAGAGACTATGACACAAACTAACTTTTATATCTTGCGTACAGAAGAGTTTTTGTTTATCAAATTAGGAAACCATTCGGCACATTTATTGGTCTAACTTTCGTGAATCATCTCTTGCGCTAAGAATGGGACACATTTATTCCAACGTTTTGGATCAAGCAGGTCAAATCATAAAAAGAGGAAGAGAGAGCCAGAAACAGAAAGAGAGAGGGAGATAAAGAGAAGAGGAAAGAGGACATTTTTTCTTATTTCAAAGGAAGGTCTCTTTGAATTTTACAGTTAGGAAAAAGGACCAAAATTAATACCAGATAGCCGCATTTTTTTTATCCATATCAGTTAAGATATTTTGCGCATAATTACTACAGAAGAAAGATAATCTTTCATTGATTCTAATTTTCACTTTCGTCAACGAAGAAATAGAAAAATATTTGTAAACCAAAAGCCCATATCCGTTTCCCTCGATAGGAGTCAGAACGGACACAAGATATAGTTTAAAGTAAAATGTTTATCAAATAAAAATTTTATTTGCAAGTAAAATTTAAACGAAAAGTCATTTACTTCAAATGTGCTTTCTAATGTAAAACGAGTCTGGAAGAAGTTCAAAATATTTCTTATTGAAAAGTAAATTCCAATTTTTAATAAGTTTCAAATTACTAAAGAAGTTATAAAAATATTTCATGAACACCATATCTATTATTCGTGGAAATAAAGATTTAGGAAACTTTGATTTCACCCAAAGTAAAAACGTGTGTATCTTCTTTCTACAAAATAACGCCAGAGGAAAAAGTACATTTCAAAGTCTGTAAATTCTGTTTTTCTTTTTTGGTTGGTCATCTACAAGAAAATTGTGTATAGAATATTTGTTTGCATTATAAGAAAGTTAAGCTGCTGGAGCGTGTATTGTCTGCTTTTCTGAGAGAAATCATACTTTGTGTTGGGCTCTAGCTTAAATTTTTGAATATCAAAAATATTTTTAGTACATTCCGATTTGTGAGGAAATAGCTGCGTTTGGTTTTCATTCGGAGCCAATCAAAAGGTTTCTCTCCAAATTTCAAGATTCAAATCTGGAGCCTATCTTGGTGAATAAAAACAGAAACAGAATTGAATGCATGCAGCATGAACCCAGGTCGGCTCGGTCAAGGAAAAAGAAAAGAAAAAAAAAAAAAGACAAAACACCACAAAAGAAATTTGACTACCACGAGAATTGGAAAGAATATCAAAGTCGCTCCCACATCAAAAACAAAATTCTTCGGCTGGTGTGATTGTTTTGATCTTCGTTGCTATCACGAACTTTGCTCCGAATATCGTACCTATTTGAAAATTATTCAGAGAAGTATTTTCCTCCTTTCTTCATTTATTTTTATGTTGTTTACCTTTTCTGAGGACCTTATGCAGCATTGTAAATTTTATTGTAAAAGAGGCGTATTTTATTTGAAGTGATTATACATGTCGTTTGGCACACAAAGTAATTAATTTGTATAAGAAACTTACATATTTTTTTTTTTTGTCTGTTAAATTTATCGTCTGTTTTTACTTTTTAACTCTGTTCATGCCTTTGTGTACCTTAATTGTTACCTCAAACGTTTTTGACCAATAAAAAATCCTTTGGCATTTATGTTCATAATTGGTTATATATTCGTTTTTAAGTAAAGTTTTATATTTTCCAATGTTCCTTCATCACCTATTAACCAACAGTAGCTTCTTCCTTTCATAATTATTTTAATATCCTTTAAAAGAAATGTTCCCACATCTGAGGGTAAGGATCAATAAATGAATGCACCTACTACAAGCAAAACCTAGAATTTAAAATTGTTTAAAGAAACAAAATTATCTCTGTTAATGAAAAAGAACCATAAATTTTTTCGAAAATCTATTATAACGTTTAAAGTAAGGAAAGTACTAGTAGCATTTTACTGCACCCACACAAATAATTAATTAGTGTGAGCTATCAAAAGGAATCGACATTTTCTGCAAATTTAAACTTAGCACTTTAAACACATGGTCCATTTCTTTTGCATTAGTTTTAACTCCGCTTCAACCCGCAAAGAAAGACATTTGTTTTACTGAATCATTAATCATTACTTTTGTCTTTTCAGAAGTGTCAGGCGATCAGAAAATTACTTTCAGATTTTAATTTTTTTCATTTATTTTAATTCTATTCGGTAACTTTCTCAAGAAGATAAGTTATATTCATCGGTTATATACAGATGGAAGTGTCGTATACAACGCACTTTATTTTTAAGAAAATTTACCCCGTATATTTTTTGCTTAATTAGAAAAAAAAAATTAATGTAACAATTATCACGTTGTACCATGAAAGTAGAAGGCTTATAGTAGATATTTATGGCTTTCAGTATCACTGACTAATGTACCGGAAGGAGAAGGTAGATGAAATGAAAAGCTTTACCGAAATCTAAGTTTTGCACATGTACAATTGATGTTGAATCATGATCATTAATTTCTTTTCCTACATGTAACATTTACAAAACAAAACCATAGAGATAAGGGACTCCAAAACGATGCCAAATATTTTAACATATTTTCATTGCGTATTTTACACATGATACTGTGAGTGAGACTTCAACATGAAATGATTAAATCTCTGTCTTTTAGTAGATAAACCTTCAGGGTTGCATTTGTTTTAGAAAAATGATTCGTTCGATAATTGCTGTGTATTATGGAAAAGCAACAACAAAAACTAATTAGGTGGCGCAGTGATATAATGTTGTCAATCATTATACCATTTCCTATAAATATATTGTATAAGCATAAAATTTGTTCATAATTTGTGCCATATCAGGAGATATCAGTTTTGTCTGTTTTATTATTGAAGCAATAGAAAATGAAAAGAGGCTGATGCAAAAGTCTCTTTCACAAACACAATAAGAATCTACTGCATCGAACACGTTTGCAGAAAAGAGAACGAATTATCAGTCTCCAATGATAAGAAAATGAAATTATTTTTCTGCATGTATTTATATATGTGCATGTATATATAATTTTTTGTGCATGTGTTGTTAAAGCCCCACGCGGCCCAAACCCCTAACCACACATACTTTACACTTAGCAAACAATCTCTTTCCAACTCTCTATAATATAGTACTCACCCTCTTTCAATCTGTCATAGTAGTCGCTGACTATAAGAACAATTAGACCAGACAGGCTGATGACCTAAATAACAGATCCCAGTGAGATCTAAAAATAGCTTCTCATACACATGCAGAATCACTTAATCAGACCATCAAAAGGAATCTGTTGGAACATGGATCTTAAGCGAGTAACATCTTTTTTACTTGTTACCATCAAGCATAGGAAATCGCACACTGAAGACGAGTTCCGATTCAACTCAACTCAACACACTATGCTGCATATATCAAAGGCACGGGTGAATTACTAAGGGTAATAATCACCTAAGACAGGCATGTGTGACCCACTCAATTGGACGCAGGCTATGACTTATACAGCGCCGAATCTTCCTACTCGAACGATGAATTCTACACTGCCGAATATGTGAAGAAGAGAATAAACGACAAACTCTTGGGATCAAAACTCATATCAGTGAAGAAAGAATAATATATCAAAAGATATCGCTGTATGGGCGAAACGAAATAAACTGAAAGTAAAAAGAACAAAAGAGAAATATAAAACAAAAGAAAAGAGAGAGAAAAAAGAAAAACCTATTTTATTTCAGGTGAATGACTAAAGCATATCAGTTATTGTTATGGTCTAATATCCTCGCACCACAGTTATGGTCCACCGTTAGAACCAAGCAAGAACAACACGAACACAAGAGTAGAATAACAAAGATATATTACAACAGAAATATAGTACAAGAAGTTGAAGGTGTTAGTAATGACGGTCCGTCTGGTTTAGAGTGAACTAATATTGTCTCGACTCGTTACACCATTCATAATATTTATTTCTGTAAAATTACAGAAAATGTGGCACAAGGCCTAAAAAAGGGGATGGGGGAAAGGACAGTCTTCATCTGTCTTAATTTTAAACTTGGCTAGCCACAAGCACTGACCCAAGCATACAAACAATATTCCTGACACCAAAACACCACGTTCTTACTAGCCTTTCTTACCATAATACCTCATTGTCTCAATGAAAATCCTAAATAGTCCCCATATGTACAAATCGTCGTATGGGGTGGGGGGCAATAAAACAACAATTTAAAAAGATCCCTAATGAATATATACAATATGAATTAATCTATTTACAAGAAACTAAGCAAAATTATTGTGAGTAGTAAAAACCTCTACAATACTTAAATGTGGCAGAAACATCAGTTCACTGGACGAAATCAATGCAGGCCTACAAAATATAAAAAAACATTCATTCATCTCTAACACACACACATGCAGGCACTCATTCAAACACGACAACAGAAAACGAAAAACACACACAGTCGGAAAAAAAAAACGAAAAAGCGCCCTGCATCCACCAGAGAACTGACATCACTGACCACCTAACAAGGGAGGGGATGGGGAATTAAACTAAAGGAAAAAAAAATAGGGACGAAAATAAAAGGGGCCAATGAGCAAACACACCCTAGCTAAGTTTACTGGAAAAAAAAGTAAAAACTAAAGATTCAAATAACAAAACCTACACTAACCTAATTTCAACCCAGGAAGAACAATATCCGGATACCTAAGCAGCATCAAAATGCCACTCTAGGTCAGCCCCTTTTATTCGACACAATCGCGCAAGAGTCACCCACCTTTTGCCAAATTCTGATGAGGTGAGCCGCCGCTTTTCCATCCTAATCTTGACTTTAAGCTGATGCTTAAAGAACAAAATCAATTGGGAAGAAGTGAACTCACCCTCATAGAATTCCTTCTTACGTGTTGACTCTCATAACCCCTAGTATGCAAAAGAACACATATTGTTCAGCCTTCGTCATCTGTGGGACCACATTGCTACAAACAGAACTGGCTTCAAGGACAAAGAACTTTCCTTGTAGCATCCGTACCATGGGACCTTCAACAAACCTGCACAACGGTGCAACCACCCTGCAATGAAAGAAGGCGTGACCAATGGTCACGACTTCCCCAATACAACGACGGCTGTTTGGAGATTTCTCCAGGCCCGCTGAACAAAGTCTTTTAGCGACCCAGAGAGCCCCATGAATCATCAGCCAGGTGAGTGATGCCTCGTCGTTATTGAGGCATTTCAACCCAGGCGCCCAAGGCCATATTGAACGAGCCTCCTGCTTCGTAACACCGATCCCGTCAATCAGTTCATCGCGCACGGCCCCCTGACTAACACTTGATATAATGCCCTACGAGACAACGCCTGGACGTTGGAGAGGCCATCCGACGTCTATAAGAGACGTTTCAGAGCAATACGACATTCACGATAGAAGGAGCATTTGGCTCGAGGCAAACGATGGGTCTCTTTCTCGCTCGAGTGCACACTTCTTAGGGATGGGAAAGTTTTACGGGCGTCTTCCTTCCAGATGGCGCCCTCCTCATCCGAATCGTGACACATTCGATCTAAGAACCCAATGCGAAGCATGTATTGACGAATCTCAATGCTAGGCATACCCAGACCGCCTTCAGATGGATGAAGGCAACAGATCTCCCGACATACCATAACAGCTTTGCCTCTCCACAAGAAAGAGAACAAAAGCTTTACTGATGACATTAGTGTGGCATATGGAAGTGAAAGTACAGAGAGTCGGTAAAGGAGAATCGGGTAGATGTGTGAAACACATACTTCCGCCCTCCCCTTCAAGGAGAGATTCCTCCGAAACCACAAATTAATTGCGATTTCGGCCTTCCGTCGTACCTCCGACCAATTCATTTCCAACTGGAGATCAGGACCGAACCAGACGCTGAGTATCTTGATTGGCCCATCCGTCCAGAGGAAAGGTCCGGGAAGAGAAACTCCCTTCCACGCACCCAACCGCAAGCCAACAGACTTATCGCGGTTGATCTTGGCCCTGTCACCATCTCATGACCACTGATCTCTTTGCTGACTTCGTCAATCTCGGCTCTGCTCGACACAAGAACCGAAACGTCGTCAGCAAAGGCAGAATACCTGGTGGTAGCCGCAGGCAGGGAAATTCCGCGCAGGCCTTCAACTTGCGAAGGAAAGGTTCCAACGCAAGAACCTAAAGCAAAGGCGAAAGCGGACAACCTTGACGAATGGAGTGAGACAATACGAAAGGCTCCGATCGTATCCCATTCACCTCCACCAGCGCACCGAGAGTCGCATACAGAAGTCGGATCCAGGTGCGAAAGTGCGGACCGAAATCGGCCGCCGAAAGTACAGCATCCAGGAATCGATGGTCAACCCTATCGAAGGCCTTGGACTGATCTAAATTGATCAGCGCGGCTTTACTGTCGACTTTCTCAATGATCAAGCGTACCATATGAAGGTTGTCCTGGATAGTCCTACCATTCACAGCACGTCTGTTCGGAGCCAATCAGACTAGACAAACGGTTGGCTAAGACCTTTGCGAAAATCTTTAACTCTGTATTTAACATAGTTAAAGGGCGAAAATCACCTATCCCATCCCCACCGTTCTTGTCGCAACTTGATCACACCCCAGGTGAAGCGCTGAGCTATAGACCCCTGCTTCATCCAGTTGTTGAAAATCAGTTCCAGCAAAGGAAGAAAAACGGGCGACTGCCTCAAGTAAACTTCGTAGGGAAGACCATCTAATCCCGGAGATTTATCCCGGCCATTCTATTTCAACGCTTCCCAGATTTCCAATTCTGTGATGGAACTCTCGCACCTAGCCGCTTCAGCTGCCTCAAGACAGGGGAAGTCGGCTAAATAGGCGTCGAACTGAGCACGGCTCAGACCGGGCTCCCTGGTGAAAAGTTCCTGAAAGTAGTCACGAAAAGCCTCACATATGCCCGCGTTTGAAGTCACGGTCCGCTTATCCGGCCATGTGACGCACGTGATATGTTGCCGAGATGCATTCCGGGACTCCTCTGCGCGCAAGTCAGCGGCCATATTCGTCGCCTCAGAGGACAATCTTTTTAACCTAGCCCTAACTACCAGAGCTTGATCCTTCTTGATAAGCAAGGAGGACAACTCTGCCTTAGCTAAGGCTATTTCCCCACTATCACGGGATTTCACTGCCCGATCTACTTTTTGCTCTAAAGCCGTTTGCGCCGCTAATCTATCTATTAGGTTAGTGCAAAAATAATGACGTAATAATGTCGTTTTTTGACGTATTTTTTAACGTCAAAAAACGACATTATTACGTCATTATTTTTACACCAACCTAATAGATTGAGTCGACGGCTAAAATCGGTAGCAAACGTTCTAATTTTCGATTTTAAATTGTCCCACAAGGCATTCCAAACAACCACCCCCGTCAATTCACTTTGTATCATTAGTAGCAGCTGGTCCCGAAAATCCTGCTGACCAAATAGTGAGCAGTTTAATTTCCAGTATCCAGCCAACCTAAACTTAGGCTTATCTAAGTTTACACGGGCCCGGACAAGCCTATGGTCCGTATAATGGTTTCACGTCCCGGTTGTTAGTATACGAATTTACCCCTATCCGATCTATATTGGGGTCAAAGACGGCATTCCAATCCCCGGCTAAAACTACCCGACGAGATGTCGTCAAAAACGGCTCTCTCTGCCGAAACAAAGCAGGCCGCTCAGAATGGACATTGGGCGCATAAACCCCAATGAGACGAAGAGCCTTATCCTTTATGGTAACATCCAGCACGCAAAGCCTGCCCGCCGGATCTGCGAAGACAAGAGTACACGCAGCCTTCAAAGACTTGCTCACTAGCCAAGAGACACCTCTCGAACGACCATCAAAACATTCTGAATAGAGGGAGAACCCCCTAGACAGAATGTCCACATCGTCACGAGTAGAAAAACGGGTCTCTTGTACACAACAAACATTCACTCCGAGACGCTGAAGGTCACGAAGGAGCCTCGCCCTGCGAGACTCCGCCCTCAGGCCTCGGACATTCAGACTAACTAACCAAAGAGCCATAATGAAAACCGATTAGTGTTGCTCTCCTGCATTGAACATAAACAGGGAAAGGACACCAATGGCCTCTCCCATCGAGCCTGTTCCCATCTCAGTTTTGATAGTACCGTCGGGAGACAGACCGCCAATGTCCAAAGGGAAAGTTAATTTTAAAGCTCTATACAGGGAGGGGTGAACAAAAAGAGGGAACCTCCCTGAACAAAATTGTAGCAAATTTTTAACACTGTCGTTGTCAAAGCAGGCCATGGGCGGAAACTTCATTTGCCTCCGCAACTATGGCCCAAATATGTTGTTCAGCTTCACCCCCGCTGATCACAGTTAACACCCTTTTGGCATTAGGGAAATTTTTGGGGTTTTCAACGTCTAAGTTGTTTATTTTTCGGAAATTTACTAGAGATTTGATGTTCTTCATTTTTTTGGAATATCGAAAGGCTTTGTCCTCTAGTTGGTTGGAGACCTGGCACACGTCTTCCCCTGTGTTGAAAATCGGTTTCGGTTTTTTATGTGATGGAGTGTCTAAATTTTCGGGAGAAGGGCTTCTTTGCCTTTTGGTAGTTTTTTTGGAGTTGCTGCCGGAGTTTTGACAGGGGATGGTTTGGGGCTAATAGTAGAAGTGTGGACTTTGGCGGGTGAAACTCTGATGGGGGTCTTTTTTAATGTTGTCAGTTTTGAGGGAGAAGGAGATGAGGATCTTAGGACTGGAGGAGGGGTCATTATATGTTCTTTGGCTGACGGGGAAGACGGTGCCGAGGAGTTGGTGCCAGATTTTTTTCCATTTTGTTTCAAAGAATCTTTAAGTTGGTGCAATTTTTCGGCTTTCTCGAATGAAGGTTCGTATTCTTGTTTTTGCTGACGTAATTTTTCAGAATAGCTGGTGGGGGAAACACCCTTAGTACTGCTTGATGGAGTGGGACTGTTTGTGTCTTTTTCCGTTGGGGCTTCATTGGGACGAGGACCCACTGCCCGGATCTTCCCTCTAGCTTTACCAACAACCTGCCATTCCCCCTTTTCCTCCTCCACAACCGCACTAGCGGCGAGCGAAGGCTTTTCGGGGAGTGGGGGCCGTGAGACGGACCCAACCGGGGGTATTACCACACCGGTCCCGGCTGTTGACATGGCCATTACAGGCGAGATGGAAACAACAGACTCAGACCGAGGAGGATTTGGGTCGGTGGGGGCCAGAAGTCCAGAGGCCTTTATGATATTCGGTCCTCAGTATTAGATCTTTTGTTATTAGGTCCCAAGTGCTCACCGCTTCATAGTCGGCAGGCGTGGGTAAAAGTATGTCCCACATGAAGAAGCCTTTGCCTTTAATGACTCTGTGGTTTAATCCCCAGGGACGTCAATGACTTTATGACGGTGTTTTTGTGGAGCGACAAATTTTGCGCGAACGCTTGTCCACCACAAAGACCGACACAATTCTTTTTTTCAACCTTCTGTAGTTCCTCAAGATTTGTCAAGAGCCCATCTTTTGTAACAAGATGAGTGTAGCTTTTAGCTTTCTCAAGGAATTCCGTAATGTTGATGCTGCATTTAGGTGGGGACGACCAGCTACTTTGTCATCTTTGTTGGTACTGTCAGTTGTCAGGTCATTTCTTGAAGAAGATTCTTTGCATGATTCAGCTTCCATATTGTTTTCCTTGGTTTTGGCCTGATTCAGCTTCCATATTTTAATTTGGAATAAGAGAATTTTCGCTCTTTTCCGCCAAATTCTTTTCTTGAATTTTTTGACCATTATCGGCCACCATACTTGTTGACAATTTATTATCTACTTCTGTATTTTTATTTTCTTCCGATTTATCGGGTGGCTCAGTCTTTTTTTTCCTTGTCCAAAATAAGTTTTTTTTTACGTTCTTCTTGGCGCCCATTTTTTAATATGCTAAAGACTTTTTTATAATTTTTTCTTTTTACAAAAATAAAGTATTAAGGAAATAAAAAGATAAATAAATTACTAAAACAAATATAATAAAACAGTTAGACGTGCTAAAGACAAAACGTTACGTAAAATACAGACAAGAATAAAACGTTGAACTTTAAAAAAGACGACGGACAAAAATTAATATACAAGACAATTACAAAATCCTTTTTTAAAAGGATTATAGAGCAAAGACGGAGTTAATCGTGCGAAAAGGAATAAAAATACACAAATAAATTCAAACAACAATAAATAATACAGTAATAAGGCGAGAACACGAAAGAAAATATGGAAATAATACAAAACTAACAAATGACAAAAACAAAGATGGCCGCTAAAATACCAAGTCTGGCCGTTAACGAAGAAAAACAAAAACGGAAAAAAAACGAAAAAAAAAAAACAAACAAAAAAAAACGAACAAATTAGACAAAAATTACAAACACAAGTAATTAAAACAAATATGTACAGAAAATATTTCACAAGTACAATACAGAAAACTTAACATATTTAAAAAGGGAAAACAAAGAACGAAAAACAATGAATAATAAAGAACGATATAACACGTAATAACGTAAACAATGTAAGAAAAAAAAGTCTGACGTAAAATAAAACAGATAAACTTTAGCATGGATTACAGAAAATTAAAAGGAAACGGAAAATATAAAATATTAATTTAAAAATAAAAGAAAATCAAAAACTAATAATAAATGAATGAGAGGAGAAGGGGGGGCAAAAGAAAAAATGGGGGTGGTAAGAAATGGAAAAGAAAAAATCACAAACTTTTCAAAAATCAGCCAGTTCAAAATTGAAAACGTAAGAAAAAGTAAAATAAAAAAAAGCAGACTTAAAAGAACGAAATGGAGATCAGTAAATAATCCAGGTAATAATATCGCAAATACGACGTGCCAAAAAACCGGTCAGTAAGAGGTCTTATTAGACGGCATATTACACCCTTTACTCCATTCATTCATTATACCTCTTGAGAGGCGCAGTATTTATAGTGTCAGGAAGAGTCCATTATCGTTATAGGTAAGTTCCCATAACAGTTATAAAAGGCATACATCTTTCCACACAGAAATGTATAGCAAACATCTTTCCACACGCCACTTTGTATTAATGTTTTCATGTATCGTCTCGTTATAATTAAATCTTATTAAATTATATATTGACGTTTGGTGTTCATTACTGTTGGTTGTTTCGCCTCATCCGTGTATTTGACCCTGTAAGAGAATCCGTCCACTACAGAAAAGTAAACCTTGGTCATATCCTTTGACAACAAGTCACTTTTTTATCTTTACTTTTTTAAATTTTGTGTTGCGGCAACTAGTTCGTAACGTAAATTGGGGGCTCGAGTCTGGAATTCTCTATCAGCGGAAATATACGTGGAAAACAATAGTGACGAACAGACAATAAAATAAGATGGTAGCTGTAGAAACTTTTTTCTAAGATAACCATCCCTAGACCAACTAAAAAAATTGCGAAAAGTCGACGTGCTAGAAATGGATAAATATTTAGAAATAGATGCTAAGAAAGCAATGAGACAGGCAAACTTAGTGAATATAATAGCTGAGCATATGATCAATAACAACATATTTAAAGAAGAAATACTAAATTAATTACCGGTAGATGTGCAGGAAATGTCACAAGACCAAATTCAGGTAAAGAATGCCAAAATAGACGCTATAACAGCATTAGAGAAGTCAAGTATCAAACAGGAAATCAGATTCAGAGAACTAGAGATTAGTAGACAAGATAGTGACGTAAGGTAGCAAGGGTCTGACCTTACAAAATAAGTTCGGCTAATACCTTTCAGGAAGACGAGATAAACGGCTATTTCTCGGATTTTGAGAAAACAGCAATTAATTTAAACTGGCCGAGTGCCTTGCAAGTGTTATTACAAATAGTCTTATGTTGGGATGCCCAAAAGACGTCTGCATCACCTTCGATGGAGGACAGCGCGGACAATGATTTAGTAAGGTCAGCGTTCCTAAAAGAACTTGTTTCCAAAGCGTATCGCCAAAAATTTAGAAACCACAGAAAATTAAAAGTCCAAAATTATGTGCAATTTTTATGACAGAAAGAAACCTACTTCAACCGATGGAACACTGCGATGAATGTCGAAAATGAATATGAAAAACTAAAACAGTTAATGCTGATTAAAGAATTTAGAAATTGTATAGCAGGGATGAAAGAAAGACAGAAACCGCTAATAAGTTAGCCGTATTAGCAAATGAATATATCGTAACTCACAGGCGGGGCAAAGGCAAACCTAATTTAGGAACCCAGACACCTAGTAAAGTAAAACACATGAGTTCTGAATAAGGCGGATCATACTAGAGATCCACTGACAATCGAGCGGGAAAGTAAATCGATGGCATGTCATTACTGTTTGAAGATAGGGCACAGTATAGAAAACCGTTGGACTCTCCATAACAACGAATTAAATATATAAACTAAATATAAATGTATATAGTCCAGTAGCAATATTATTGAGAAACTGTTTGACGGGTAGAAAGTGATGAACTTTTCCCCAACCAAACTGAGAAAACCAGTAAGAAAGAAAGACTCGAATAAAAAAAACTTAGAACAGATAATGCAATATCTGGCGCAGTAACTCGTACACCATCGAGATTGATAAATAGTGGGAAGGAAGACGATAAATAAATTTGTCCCAAACATTTATGAACTTTAATGCTAGTTTACCAGAGTTGAACAGAATTAGAGAAAGGAGAAGCGAGAGATGAAACTGTTACAGGCATCTTTATGTCGAGGAAGAACCTGATCATTGAACAACAGTCTAACTGCCAATAAATAAGTAGGATATTTGAGCACAGAAAAAGTGATTGCTTATAGTCTAAGTTATAAGACTAACATTTCTGTCATCTGGTATGGCGTATTGCAAATTCTTGTTGATGGTCACCATCAACAAGAATTTGCAATACGCCATACCAGATGACAGAAATGTTAGTCTTATAACTTAGACTATAAGCAATCACTTTTTCTGTGCTCAAATATCCTACTTATTACAGAGTTAAAAATGTTATTCTAAAAACAAAATCTTGTCTTTACAGACACAACGTCGATTTTCAATAGGGTGGCATGCTTGGTGTGAGGAAAAGAAAAAACTGAAACAAACAAAAACATTTTTAACTGAAAACAACAGCTTCACTTCGGACATAGAGTTGTAAAAATGTTGGATATTCGTCAATTTCAACTGACTTTTACGATCCTCTGTGTAATTCTGTTTCAGTTTAAAAAAAATAATAATAATGTAATAACATACTCTTGTTTATTTAAGTATAACGAAGCTAAAGCCAATCCTCGATTATATATTTCTTTCTCAGTTGATCATCTAGCTTCCATTGTTAAAATGCTAAGAAACAAAGTTAACCAATCAGCGATGCTCCTGTTACATTTAATGTATGTAATTGTTAAAACAGAGCGTATGAAAAAAGATATATTACGTTTTGCTTTTGTTTATCAATATATACGAAACGTATTGAACATATAATGTAAACGTGTATTTAGACGATGGTAGTATCGCACTCGGCCGGAAGTTACTGCCGGCCGGCTACTCAAACGTCTGAAAACGTCATCACGAAAAACGAAACGAATGCCGTTAAATTCCAGTGACTCAGCGTTTTCAGAAAACAAAACGCAAAAAGTAAAACAAAACGAAATATAAACATACACAATTTCTCCTAACAACTAAAAGTAATGACCAGAAACTAATTTATATACACATGGTGTCTAAATGAAACCCACGTGTACATTCAAAACGTGGAAGGTAATTTTTAGTCGACGACCAAAAGATGTTGTTAACAAGGCAACGATGCTAACCGCGACCGAGAAAAAACACAGCCGATTTCTTCCACCAATAACGCAGGCCCGAGGAAGTTCAATGTCTAAACTGGACAGGCGGGACTTCCGGGAGCAGCTAACTAGCGTAGAGCAGCGGGAGCTAGTGGGGCGGTTATCAGGAATAGGTGGTGGGACAGACTTAAATGTAGAATTAGGTTCTTCACCACTGATTTCAGCAAACAGCTCGTCCTAGATAGAGCTGAGAAGGTGAGGGCGCTTAAGACTAGTTTTTCCCGAGCGGTGTCTGAGGAGGGGGTCCCCTGGGGGTCCCCAAAAGATAGCCTTTGCTAGGGAGGCCTTGGAGTGCTCGAATAGCGAGCGCTACATGGGCCAGGTAATTAGACAGAGGTTAAGCAAGATGTCTTCCGAAGCTGTGAACATAGGCGCAGACTTGCGCAAGGAAGAGATCCGTTGAGGTTCCAATCGTTACATTCGTGAAGTCGAAACCCCAGAGGGGCGTACTCTTCGGACCACTGATGACATGTGCGAGGCGTTTCGGCGGCATTTCGAGAGCCGGTTTAACACGGAGCCTGGTCTTCGAGAGGACGAGTTTCGCAGCTATTTGGCTGACTTTCCTCGGCTTTCGCCGACTGAAGCGGCTAGCTGCGATGGAGAACCACGGACGGTGAGGTCTACGCGGCATTGAAGAAGGTCGGCAGAGGCAAGTCGCCCGGTCTGTATGGTTTGCCCTATGAATTGTACTTGAGGCTGTCGCACATCTTTGTCCCGATTTTGACTGTGGTTCCGACAGAGGTCCCTCCCCGGCCGGTTCTCCAGGGGTGTGATCACGCTGTTGAAAAAGGGCAAGGGTGTTGAGGGGAAACTAGATGACTACAGACACATAATTCTGCTAAACACAGAGTAAAAGATCCTGCAGGAGCGTTTGCAGTGAGTTGCCGAGTCACTGTTGGGTCCGGAGCAGACTTGTTCTGTGAGGGGCCGAACAATTCAGAGCAACCTGCATCTGATCCGCACGATCATAGAGGGTGTAAAAGACGACGATGAGGCCGCGCTGATCAATTTGGATCAGTCCAAGGCATTTGATAGGGTTGACCATCGCTACTTTGCCACTGTCCTGCAGGCCGCCGGATTCGCACCTGACTTCTGCCGCTGGATTAGCCTCCTGTATCGCTCCCCCAGTGCTGTGGTACAGGTGAACAGGAAGCTGTTGGGCGCTTTTGCGATCTCTAGGTCGGTTCGTCATGGTTGCCCACTGTCGCCCCTACTTTATGCTTTGGCGTTGGATCCACTCCTTCACCGGCTGAGGGACAGGGCGCGCAGTCCGGCCGTACGCGGAATCGCCGTTCCTGGATGGGCTCGAGCCAGGGTTTCTGCGTATGCCGATGACCTATCTGCTTTCGTGTCGTCCCGCAGCGACATTAGGGCAGTACTGAAGGCGCTTGATCGGCACGAAAAGGGGACAGGGGCCAAGAATTAACCTCGACAAGTCGTTCGGCTTGCGGTTAGTTGCCTGGAAGGAGGTCGATCTTCCGGGACCCTTTGGTTGGACGGAAGATTCTGTCCGCATTCTTGGAGTGTGGTTTGGACCCGACCTCCAGCTGGAGAAAAATTGATTTGAAGCACGAGCAAAGGTCGACGCGGCCGGTCAGATTTGTCGTCGACGGAGGTTGTCCGTGTATGGCAGGGCGGAGGCGTGTGCCACTTACGTTTTCCCTCTTGTCCTTTATTGATTGTCCGTACTTCCTCTCTGTGACGACCACAGGAAGCTGCTAGAGCGCTCGCTATCCTCAATTTTATGGAGGGGACACGGGAATCGGGTCGACAGACGAGTCTGTGCACAACGTCCGTGTCATGGGGGGGGGGCTGGGAATGCCGAATCTTATGTGATAGCCCTTCTAAGGACTACCAAGCCACATCTTATGCGATCGTCCTTCTAAGGACTAACTAACCATCTTACATGCGATAGTCCTTCTAAGGACTATTCTAACACTTTCGCCCCACTCCCTCAACCTCTGACGTCTTACTCTCTGAGTTGAGGTGTCTACTCGATCTTAACTGAACTTAAGGGTGTGACCATAGGTCCCCTGAGCATCCGTACATCATTCGACCGGTCCGCTGGTTTAATCCTGCGAGTGCCGTTTTCAACCCAAAATCATATGAATTTCATAGCCTTAATAAGCTCTATTTCAAATTTTAACCGATAAAATTTATTTTGATCATTTCCATTGTCTTTTTCAGGACCCAATTCCAAATGGGCTAGATCAGATTTCCATAAGTAAACAAAATTGTTCTGATTTAATTTCGCTGTTCAAATCTACTCCAATTTCAATAAAAAAAAAATATACGTGTGTGTGTGTTTGTGTGTTTCCCAAACTCTCTCCATTTCACTACCAAGCTGCATCTTATGCGAACGTCATTCTAAGGACGAACAGGCTACCTCAGCACTGCCTACCTCGATCGTCTCTCTTCGTGAACGCCGACGCGGTCCTCTTAAGGGCGAACATCCGAAGATCGACTGGACCTCGAATACAGCTGTCCCACCTGCATGCCGCCCTGAACCAAAACGATCCTTCGACTGGCACTCCCTGACTTCACGATTGAACTACACCAAACAGTTCCTGTACATACTTTCGCCAGATTGATAAATAAAATTTGGTTTAGATTTTGAAATCCTCGCCTTAGTTATCCTTGCCTCGATCGTATTACCCTACGTAATTTTTTTGCTTGCGGGGTTAACAGCACCTGCTTGACACCCAGCCACAGTAGAATACACAAAGAACAGTGAAATATGAGAGAAAAGAATAATACTCAAAACACGAATAGTGAATACAATATATATTATACATAAGTTATAGAACTACTATTGCGCGACCCAATGGGAGAAATGTTTTAAAAACAGAATAAAATACGGTTTCTTTTTATCGGATTTGTTTTAATATTAAAAAAATAAAGGGTTGAATGAAAGATATTTTAAAGCTATTTCAATTAATGCCCTACTCTCTAAATAATGAGCTTGACATTTTTGCCCTTAAAACAACAATAATTTGCGAAAACTATTTTGAAAGGTAATACCATTACAAAAATGGTATTACTTCAGAGACGAAGTAAGCATAGTAGCAATAATGTTCAATGCTTAAAAACTCGTCTTATCAACTGTAGGCGCAGGTGTCATACTACAAATATACCACTCAAGACCTGTAAGTAGCAGCTTCAATGCGCTTAATTATTTCATATGCTTACTTCGTTCAAGGTGAACCTGAAGCAAAGAAAATAGCCCAGAAAAAAGGTTAAAATCTAACGTGGATATTTTTCATCACAGTGACGTGGTGCAAGTTTGCTAACGAAAAAAAAAAAAAAAAATAGAGTTCACACATTGTCCCACGATATATACCTACTTAAACTTAACTTCACTT
This sequence comes from Acanthosepion lycidas, assembly GCA_963932145.1. Lineage (NCBI taxonomy): Eukaryota > Metazoa > Mollusca > Cephalopoda > Sepiida > Sepiidae > Acanthosepion > Acanthosepion lycidas. The sequence goes on from OZ010579.1 coordinate 67,692,713, forward strand.
TTGTGTAGACAAAACTTATTTAAGCATTATAATTAAAAAGTGTTAGTAGTTGTGCAACGTCTTTTATTGATCATGATTTAAAAATAGATGTGATTCTCTATACATGAATTGCATTGTCACTTGTAATTTATACAAAGAAGGAAAAGAACAGGGGCAGAAGGAGGAATATTAATGGTTAAATATTTACTTGATCAACACAAGTCAGCACCGGCAACAGTTTAGAAATCCATTTGGTGTGTATATGCGGGTGCGGTGCATATATGAGGGAGACCGAAGATAGTCGGAACATTTTTAATTTAGATGGCAATGACTTCCTATGAAATTAATTCAATGAAATACAAAGATAACCATAAGTTGCTATGGCAAAGAGACTTAATTTGAATGGCTCATTTAAATCTAAAATAGTTAAAATTATGATATTATTCTTTAAACATTCAGAAGAAAGTGTACTTGCTGACCCTGCTGATGGATAGCTAGATACAATCTGATGAGACAAATTGGATCTTTTGTTATGATGAAATATATTTTTATAATAGAGAAATATAAAAGTAAATATAATGTAATAGAAGATATATGTAGATTACTCCATTTAATTTCTTAAAAAAACGCCGATAGTAGACACTCTCTAAGCCTATAAATAGGCAGTGACATTCTCTGTCACTCTCTTTTTTTGCTATTTCACTCAGGGAGTGTAAGATGTAGATCAAACGAAGAAAACGCTTTCCTCATCGGGAAAGACATACACGCACACAAGCACGCACCTTTCAATTCATTTTCTCTAGGACTTTCTCCTACACTAAACTGTACATTCACGAACACATTCTTTAGTCTTTAAATCTCTTCATTCATGTTCATTGTTTTGTCACACGCAACAATCTTCAGTTGTCTATGTATACCTTTGTTTTGTTAATACAGACATTGTCGTTTGTTTATATATATAGTTTTGGTGTTACTTTTATTCATTAACCGGCCTTACATTCCGAGTCCGCCATTTTTGTTGTGGGATAAATATGCCAGGAGACACGTGTTTTTCCGACCCAAACACGACCAGCATCACGCCCGCAACATATATTTAAATGAAAATTGAGCTTTTAGGAATATAATGACCACCTGATGGGTTAAGTTGAATCAAATGTGAGATGTCAATGATGCACTGTAATAAGGTGGAAGATATCAAAGCAGAAAAAGGAAAATGATGAGACAAAGCCAAAATTTATTAACACCTTTCCCCTAATGAAATGAAAATAGGTGTCAGAAGTTATAAATCTTAGCAACCAAAGAGAAAATTATTAATTTGACTTCTTATGCTAGACAATTAATAGTGACATTCGAAATCATCAGTTGTACACTTCTGAAAAACAAAATAGTAATTTCTTTTTTTTTTAATGCACTCAACAGGCACCAATAATTGACAAGATATGCAATTTACGGAATTCTCAACCAAATTTTGAATTGCAATGAGGTTCCAATCACACCAAACAAAAGGAGTTGTACAGATGGACATGATTCACAATGACAAGATGAAATCACAAATACGATTCGACGTGTAAAGAAGCTTTGTAGATCCAAGCGGGAGAGTGGAAGAGTGATAGAGTAGAAGACTGAGTAACATCAGAATGTAAATCCTTATATGAGTACATATATATAAATAGCCAGAATTGGATGCTAAGAGGTGCAAATGAAAAGGTAATTGTGGGGACAGAAAAGTTGGTGGATTACAGGAAGAGAATTTATGATGATGAGGTGAAAGATTTAAGAACAAATTTCATCAAGTAAGCTATTGTTAGAAATGCTGATTTATCATTGTTTAGACAGTATAGTAAAGCTACTGGAAGTGTGCAGTACACTGCACTCAGCTGGCACAGAAAGAATGCAGATGAAGCCATAAAAAGTAACCCTCAAAATACGTTGGGAACACTATGCACATAGAGAAGTGATACGAGCATTCACTACTCTCAGTAACCGAGAATGGGTAAGTGAAGTTCGTGTGGAATACGACCATTTTAACTGACTAGTGCCTTGATATCACAAAATACAGAAGTACGAAGATCTGGTAAGTAAATCAGAAAAATATACCAAGCAGCAGATCAAGTCGTCCCTTTTATGGTTCGCGTATTAGCAATTATTTCCTGGAATCTTTTTGCCTCACTGAACGCCTTGGAGATATCTGACATGGGGACACGCAGGTGGCAGCACTGCTTGGAACAGTTCATGAGAATAGTGCTGTGTCTCTAAACTGTGGGTAGAAGCTAAGATATGAGCATCATCACCCGGCCGAAACAGCTAAGAATCGGAGAAGATATCAAATAATAATAATAATAATAATAATAATAAAGGCATACTTTATGTCAAGGCTTCGTTTCAGTTGTCTGAAACGAAGCCTTGACATAAAGAATAAGACTGACGTAGCAAAAGTAAAAGAGAAGCTGGAACAAGAAATTCAAGCGAAGGCACAGAGAATCAGGTGTTATGAAAAAAGAAACAGATTCTTCTGGCAAAACAAGATCTTCAAAGATGATGCCAAGAAACTATATCGAGAATTTGGAAAAATAAAATAGAGATAAATGACCCACCTAATATCCAGGAAGTCGAGGAGTTCTGGTGTAAGATGTGGGAAAACTGCAAAATTCACAATGAGCTACATGGATCAAGCAACAACAGGAATAACACTCACATATAGAGTGCCAAAAATGGGCGGATATCAATATTAGTGAAACAACCGCTGTCATCTGCAAAACTAAAAACTGAAAAGCGCCTGGAATAGACCGAATGGCCAATTTTTTGAATAAAAAATATATCTAGCACCTACCAAGACCTCGCACGAGCATATAATAAACCCAGAAAAAATCCCCCTAATGGCTCACGAAGGTAGTAACATACCTACTCCCAAAAACGTAAGAGACATAGAACCCGAAGAACTATAGGCCCATCACCTGCCTACCAACAATTTACAAGATCCTCACCGCTATCATAAACGAGACGACATAGAATTTCCTTGAGAAAAACAATTTACTTGCAGAAAATTACGGGTTTAGACCTTGATATCAGCAACAAAACTAAGGAACTAGACCAAGATGGTATATACAAATACTTAAGAATTAATGAAGGAGATGGAATACAATTATGAATAAAACGACCCGAAAAGAATATTATAGGAGAGTGTGTTTGATAATAGAAAGTGAACTAAATGGGGCTAATAAAATGAAGGCTATCAACACCTTAGCTATATCCGTAGTAACATACAGTTTCAACATTATTAAATGGAAGTTGGATGACATTAAAAGATTGGACGCCAAGACCAGAAAAATGCTTACCCAAATTAGGATGCACCACCCGAAATCAGATGTTGATAGGCTGTAGGTATCAAGAGTTTTAGGAGGTCGAGGTCTAATCTAAATTGAAGTACTCTAAAAACTACAACAATCGTATTGGAAGCATGCCTCAGAAAAACCAATGACCCTCTCCTACAAATAGTAAAACACCAAAACCACTCCATCAACAAAGAAACTGCACTCTTCAAGAACCAGCTTAATGTACCTGAAATCCTACCAACAAAAAAACGAAGCGAATACCATCTACGTCAAACGAGTAAAACAGTAAGCAGAACAATTTGGCCAAATGAAGTTACAAAAAACTGGGAGGAGAAGGCGTTACATGGCAAATGCATAAAAAGAACGAAAGAAGTAGATGTGGGCCTGCAGAAAATACCTCAGTGGGTGAGGAGCACCGGGTTGAAAACTGAGACAGAAGGCCTAATTATTACAGCTCAGGACCAAAGCCTCGCAACCAGGTCCTATTACTGTCACAAAATCAAGGATGGAACTAACCCGAAATACAGGATTTGCGGAAAATATAATGAAACCGTCGATCATATTATCTCAGGAAGTCCGGAACTGGTAAAAAATGAATATGCCCACAGAAATAACAAGGTAGCGACATATGTGCAACTCTACTACTACAAGATCAGGCTGAAAATGTAATACTGCGCCAGAGCTGCCGAATTTTCACTTTCCTGTCTCAATAGTGGTCAAAAGCCTCTTCTCACCCTTTTTAGTGACAAATTCCTTAGTTCCACCAGTTCTAACCTTCACAGCCTGGCCAAACACATTGTAGCGAACCACCCTCATTCCCTTCTTTGAGCAGCTTCGTCTCACAAACCGCTGCTTTGCGGAACCGATTACTATAATTTTAATCTGTTCAAGTTTAGGGTCAACCATTATCTTCCCACATATCCCCATAAACTGTGGCTCTTACTCTGTAACCCTCTACCTTGTGGCTCTTGAGCCTTTTACAGGGTAAACATCACTGTAAAAAATAGAAATATCAAGAAGCACCAATTACACATATTTTGTAAAAGAAATTCCAGGCCGTGAAGGTCGTGCATTAAAGGTGATAATTCCATTGTAAAATGTGTAGTTAGTGTGATAGCATTTCACAAATCATTTAAAAGCATGCACCTGTGTGGCAATTGTTGCTAAATGCATTTTCAGATCCGTGAAAATGTTACTTCTTTACAAAGAAAATCTTGATCAAATTTATTTTTTTCTTAATATCTCACGGTACAGTTTGTCAGCGAATTGTTCACGAGAAAGTTTGAGACACTGCGTCAACAACGACTTCTTCACTGCATGCAGGAGACAGTGGTCATCTCCAGGAATATTCTGTTAGTTTAACGCAATTGCTGAACGTTTTAACTAGGAAAATACGAACTTCTACTTTCACTGAATATGCTTGTTGAGTCGGCCTAAAAAAAACAAAAAACAGCAAAGAATTTTTTTCATATTGGAACAGCGCCATCGATGGATATTTATTTAGTCTGAACTGAAACTTAATGGGCCAAGCAAATATTTATTACTTCTTGTTGGTTTGTTTTATAATTGTACAATTGCAAAACAATATGAATACCAGAAAGAGTATACAGGTGAGAAAGTTGTTGTCTAGTACAGCTTACTTTAATTTTTATTTCCACTACTTGATGGCGCCACTGTTCGTCTTCTTTTGAGTAGAAAGGTTTCCGCCATTTACTTTTAAGATTGAGTCACATGTAATCTAAGTATGAAAAGTTTTGCATGAAAAATGTTTTTTCATAAGTTAGAAAAAAGGGGGAGAAAATTGCTGCTGGTTACATTAAAACGCATCAAGTTTTCAAAAAAAACATTTTATCTAATTCCAACTTTTGTTTGAATTAGAAAGGTACCTCCTTAAAAGCATCAAAAATATAATTTGGCTTATCAGTAAAACAAGCCCATTTCCCCCTTAAGTGAAGACTAGAGAAAAAAAAAACAACTTATTTTCTAGTTTTTTTCTTTTTATGTATTAGTTCCTTTATTCTAGTTTTTTCCCTCCAGCGATTATGAATTACTACTTTCATTTCTCTTGATATATTTCACCAAAATAAATTGTATTGCTATCTTTTTATATTGTTCTGTTATTTTGTGTATTGAAACCTCTCCGCCGATACAAAGGTCGTTACATTATAATGTAATTAAAGCTTATTAAACTTTTACAAATACTTAAATATATAGATGCACTTATGTTCTACTCACAGAGCTTGCAAGAATATTTATATCTATATTCGAGTTTTCATTGGCAAAATAGGAGTTAGGAATTGTATATTCATTACTTTTCAGACGAAACTAACATTCTACGCTCTTATTCCTTTTGAACGATTCGCATCTTTCACCCATTGGGTCAAAACCATTTAAGTTACACACAAAATCTTAAAAATTGTTTTGCGCTGTGGTGGTATAAAAATCTCCCAGACAAAAGAAAACAGATCTATTTTTCTTTTTTTTCTCGTTCCTTTTTATTACAAAACTTACAAAAAGTAAAATTTTAAAAATTCTACCAATTTCCTTCTGGGTTATTTTTATATCCATTTAAACAATCAAAATTCTTTTTCTTTCGCTCGCTACATTAGCTTTTACATTTTCTTATTGATTAGAAATAAAACTTAAGCTGTCATAAATGGTTTTAGAAGATCATTGATGAAAACAGATATATTTATATTGTGGAGGTTAGTTTTGAGACAAGGCCATCAGTGCTTGGCACGCAATGAGAATGAAACATGGCGCTGTTTAATAGTTCATTAGTCATCCATCAAGCCGGTCGAAGTTGGGTTCATAGTGCCACTGGGAACTCCACAATCGTTTCATTACGGACACTGGAACTCACAATTAAATGTGGCCAGAAGTTATGAACTCTATGATCTCGACTGAGGTCGGATAATATAGATTTCGCATGTTTTGATATAGATAAACAAAGAAGTTATTAAATTACCAGAGACTGGATATAGCACGAGTCTATCTACAACTTAATTTTGCAAATATCGGAGGTTAATTTGTATTATAAGCTCATTATCTAGAATAGCCTAAATGAAAGCTTCTGACACATATGCTTGTTTTATACTTAAGTAGGATAAATTAAATTTTATTTCCATGTATCTGGAAACATTTCCTGTATCGGTGAGTTAGGTTTCTGGTCTCTGAGGTCCGATATATTCGCAAAAATGAAATTAAAATCAACCTACAGAAAGTTCACAGTTGGTAATGTTAAAATAGTTTATTCAGCAAAAATAACGGACAGTTTTACTATTTTTTACATTAACTTAATTGAAAACAATATTTACTCTCTCGTTCCACTATTATTTATCAATTTTCAGCCAACTTCCTAATTCTGTCCCCCTCTTTCTTGGCCAAGAACAGCTTGCACTTGCCTTTTGCAGTGTTCCAGGGAATTGATATTTTTTATCATTACGATAAATCTTTAAAAACCGTAATAAATGTTAATCTGAATGTTTAATATGCAATAAATACGGTGGATGAGTGAAAAATTTCCTGCCAAGATTTAACATTTTCCTGGTGACAATCAAGATACCGCTAGATCACATGTTCTTTTATATATGGCCTAGTATTATCTTGATGGAATATCAAGCCCTTCTCTTTAAAAAAAATTATAACCGTTTTTTGTTTTTTTGTCTTCAATTAATCTAGCTCGATGCAATATTGTTTTGTTCTCCGGAATGAGCGAAGAGTAGAGAATTTCCTTTCGTTCTTCTCATAGGTACTGCCTTGCAAATAATCGATATCTAAGTTTTAAAATGAATTTAAAAAGATAGAAAATCTTTAATATTTCCAATAAAAGACTAATTTGAAACTAATTTAAATTGACTGGAAAGAATTTCCTTTTTTTTTCCTAAAATAGCTGATTAGCGCCCTTTTTTCATCGCAATGTAATTCTCCTTATTAAAAACGTCTTTCAAAAATAAAAGATACTTTTCTGAAACTTTATTTGAGGAATATTAGCTGATTTAAAGTATAATTAACATGATTTAAAACAACTATTATTTACTTTAAGCTTCAAATATCGTAGAAATACATTTTTTGATCAGACAGTATCTGTTTATTTAAAACGTTCATGTATTTGACAGCTTGTTGACAGATTGATACCTATCTAATCTTGTTCTATGGCGTTAAAAAAGTAACTGAATTAACGTGAGCGCCTTTTATATATAATTTTTAAGTGCTAAGTAGTCTTAAAAAATGAAGAAAATAATTCATTACACATCGAAAAATATTTCTTACGAAAATACTGTCCTTAACATAACTTATTCATAAAAACAATTAAAAGCTTTTCTTATTAAATAATGTCTTAGTTTGATTGCCTTTTTTATTTTACTATTCAGGGCAGAGTTTTGGTAAATGAGCTACTATTTGAAAAATAAAATTGATGATTTACATTCTCGAAGGAATCCTGCTTTTAAATGAAGTATAAACATGAAGCTGGACAAAATTAAATTTCTCGAAGTTTCGTTTATTAAATAAGGGGTGGGGGAGTAACAGATAGAAAAAAAAGAATATTTCTACCAAGATTTCCTAACAAAAAAGTTTCTAAAATAATTTCATTCATTTGTGAATAAGTCATGTAAATTTCATTAAAATCCGACAGTTATTTGATTTTTGCAAGAATTTCTAAATCAATATCTTTTATCGGGAAAAAGGCGATAAAATTTCCTAATATTAACCTTTGTTGCCCCGGCAGAGGCAAGAAAAACAAGACTTTTAACGAAAATTTTGAACGTGCAAGATAGGATTTAAATATTTAATAAAATAATCAAAAATATTTCGGTCTTTTCTCTTAATAATAATATTTTGACAATAAAACTTTTTTTAATCATATTTTTATCAAGTTTGGTTCCTTTTTCATCATGCTATGGTTTCTTTTCAGTGAATTATTGGATGTACCTAAAATAAACAATATCAATTTCTTTGGATGAAGACCGGCCATTTGAAAACCCCTTTTGACACGTTTCTTCATTTACAATGCCTTTAATATAGAATGCACATTTTTTTTTGTTTCTGGTTGATTCTATTTTTATTTTTCTTAAAATAAAAAAAGGCATAATATACCGAAGGTGTTTATTTTCTTCTATTTATATGTTTGAATACATACACACATATATATATATATATATATATATATATATATATATATATATATATACTAATTTTAACCATTTAAAAATTGTACGCTCATATGAAAGCTTTCGCAGTACCTTCAATACTATCTAACGGCACGCAGTCATTTTGTTCACTTATAGCGGGCGGGGGGAGAAATATCACCCCAAAATAATAATAATAATAATAAAGGAGAATATGCTGGAAAACAGTAAAAAAGGCGTTTTCAAAAGAACCAAGATGTTAAAAATGCTGTAAAGACTTTGAAATATAAATGTTACGGATTTTATTTAGAAAACGAAATACATTTTTTTCTCTTTAAGTGTACAAAAGATATCAGATTATTAACAGAAAATATAATTCAGAATGTCTTGATCTAAAGGTTTTAGCGATAACAAGACAGCATAAATCTATGTAAGTTTACCAAAATTGCTCAGAGCTATTAATAGACAAACTTAGAACAATGGCATAGGTCAGGGTACCGAAAGATAAAACGAGTGTGAAGTTTTTTTTTTAATTTAGAAGTGTGTCAGGAAATGTGTCGACCCGTTCCTAATAAAAGTATTTCAGTACGTTCGCACTGGAAAAACAAAATACGTCACCAGTTCTCTATATAAAGAGCAGAGTAGAGAGAGCAGATTAGAGTTGGATTAGAGACAGTGAGGAAACGATGTCAGAGATTAGAACAAAGCGCCCGCTAACATGGGCTGTTGATATAAGTACCGCTGCTCCTGCTACCACTAATATTACTACTACTATTACTAGTACTAAGGACGGGAACATCGACGGTTGTAGTAGTTGCGCTAAGAACAGACCAAGAAGGGTTAAAACGAAGCCACCTCTCTCCTTTAACGAAATTACACGAAATATTTTCTTTTGTTTTGTTGATCATCGTTCATATACAAGAGACATTCAACTTTTTGCTGCGAGAATTGTATTATTATATGTATTGTTGATGTTATATATAAACTTTTGTCCCTCTAAAATCGGATCGACTTGGCCATATTTATTTGCTGTTACCCGATTCTCATCCAACAAGCTTGCAGGTAGACCAGCAGAGAGCTTTCGGAATTCTACGATCCGATAACTATTCGCCAGGATCAAAAATCACAACGTGGCTGGTGAGTGGAATCGAATCGACAATCGACATGGTGAGTGGAATCGAATCGACTTAGGTCTAACCTATAATACTGGACCATACAGGACCAACAGTCGGTCTTGTGGATGACGTCGGCCCAGTGGGGTTAGGATACGGTGTCACATGGACGCCTTGACCAGAGATCGCGTTACAACTGACACCGTGCGAGAGGATCGGGGTTACACATTCAATTTTTTTTTTCTTGTCGCTCGAAACACTCAAAAATGTGTATGTATTCGAAATCCTCGATTTAATTCTATCTGTATTTTGTTTTATTTCGGGCAATTTATTTAGAGGTATGCCTCCCTTATAGAGTAGTAAATAATGCTTGCATCATGTCATAGGAAATGAACCAAAGGCTGTTATTACTGATTTTCAAATGAGTCTTTAAAAATTTAGGGAGAAGATGTTGCATAGGTTTATGTATTCCTTTAAGCCGTGAACAATCATGGTTCTTCGCAGCTTCCTGTTTTTTGTTGTGCTTAGCTATACTTACGATATTTTCCTTCCAGCCATTTATTTTAACATTTCAAATAGATTACTCACTGCTTTCCTCTATTTCTCTTGATTTCAATGTATCGTATGAGTGTTACATTATTCAAGCGTTCTTTTCTCATAATGCATCGCCAGAATTTCAGTTATCATATTCTTATTGTTATCAACAGTTATCAACAGTATCGCTGTAGTTTATATTTTTAGAACATTCTAATTCTGTTCTGTCTATGATATTCTCAACATTAAGCAGTAGAAACCCACTTAGGTCGCCTCAAGTATTTTCTTCTTAATGAAATTGTTCAGCTTTCACTGCTATATATTAGGTTAGACATTACATGACAGACCGACACTCTTTCTTCATTTTCTAATCCATCTGTACTTTACTCACTTTCTAGAAGGTATCTTTTCGCTATGCTCAATGCACTTTCGAATTTCTACATCACATGTTCCGTGATTTGTTATTACGCTGCTCAGAAAGTTAAATTTCTGCGCTTGTTTAATTTTAACGTTCCCAATGTATAACTCACATTTTGGGCAGTACCCTTTTATTCATCACTATGCATTTTTCCTTTTTGTTTTCCTTGATTACCTTGTCTAATAGTCTTTTTTCAGCTTTCTTTCTGAATCTGCCGTCTACAGTCATAAAATTCGGTTACCTGCCACCTATTATCCATTATCCTAAATAATTATTTTTCGACATACTGACTAGATTTAGTAGCATTGATATTAATTATTCACCTACAATAAGATACGAGATACTTGGCATCAAGCCATTTGGATTGAATTAGAAGTTGGTTTTCACCTGTTCTTCCTATTATTAGCTCGACCATTCTACAGCGCTGTTTTTTCATCGAAATACTCAGAAATACTAGGAATAATCCTTAAGTAAAACAAAAAATACACAAGCCATTCAATCAAGTTCAGAGTGACTTGAAGTGCTTTCTTAACCTACTTATGGCAGACTGCAGACTCACAGGTTGGTATTTGATAGGAAGTAACTGGTTTGAATTTCGCCGCAAGTATTTAAGTACTTGACGTTAGATTTTTTTTTTAAATCACTGCCAACATTTTCCTGTAATGTTTCTGAAACTTGTAACAATTCCAATGTAAGAAAGTAAACCTAATGAAAAGTATTTATGCCCCTATAAATGTTGTAATTTTGTTAAGAACAACAATGATGATTTTCGAAAAAATATTTAAAAATTCATCTGAATAAATTATTGTCAGTGCTTGTTAATTTAAGAAATTCAAGTAACAAAAAACAACGTTTTTTATATTATGCATCTGCAATTTTGAATTGTTTTCTTCAAAAATATTAATCACATCTACTTGTGTTAATGCTTAAAAACAACTGTCTGACTTTTTAATCAATTGTGTTTGGCATAAAAGAAAAGAACTGAATCTGTTCAGAAAGTAATATGTCAAGCACAACGAAAATTACGACTGCAAAGTTTTTTTAAACAGTCTAAAATGCGCAAAAGTCTTACGAGCTACTTATATTTGCAAACTTTCAGAGATTGCAACATTCCTTATTTGGTTAAAATCACATGAACCAGATCATTATAAGGTCATTATGGTGTCAAGATTTTATTTGAATTTTAATAAATAATTTGCAATATCCAATGCGTAAATGCAGCTTTAGAAACATACACGGTATACGTAAGTAAATATTTACTTCCTTCGCAAAGGTTATTATTATCAGACTATATAGTAAAAGCAAAAATGAGTAAACTTCTTTAAAGTTAGTTGTATTGCTTTCACATAGAAAATAAAGCAAAAGTTTAAGAAATTATTTTCTATGTAATCAGTTCTCTACTGGAAAACGATTTATATGCAAACGGATTGGGCGAAAAATGCAATACTGAATATCTTGGCATGGTAATCAGGATTTTATACCATTTATTAATTCAATTTCAATTTGATTTATGCAATGAGACGCGAACTAGTTGTATTAGCGGAGATACATTTTCACAGTGCTGCCTAAGAAATCAGGTGCAAAAGAATGCGTGTTCCATCGAACGATCAGCTTAATTAACCACATAACGAACCTTGTCAGACGAATTCTAATGAATAGAGCGCGTAACAGAATTAAACAGGAAATAGCACAAGAACAATGTGGTTTCGTTAAAGACATTAGCACCAGGAATGCGACATTTATTCTCAGAAAGAACAATACAAATGCAGAAGGATGTATAACTATGTTTCATAGACTATACAAAAACATTTATCCAGGAATTAAACTAAGATCTGCTTGAACTGTTAGGAAAAATGTATTTATTTGTGAAAAATATATTAATCCAGAACTTATACTGGGAGCAGTTAGAAAACGAATGCAGTAACTACACAACATATAGAAAGACGCATAAGACAAGTATGTGTTTTCTCATTGGATTTATTCAACCTTTACAGTGAGAAGATCGTGAGAGAACTGGAAGTCCTACCACAATCCTAACAACCTAAAATATGCAGATAAAAGGAAACTATAGAATATCCTAGAGAAGGTAGTAAATAAAAGTGAGAAGAAAAAAAAAACTAAGCATCAATTGTAAGAATACAGAATGAATGGTTTTCAACAGAATTGGAGACATCAAAATCAAGCAACTACGAAAATTTAAATATTTAGGAAGTGTTTTAGCAGAGGACAGAAAATGTGACATTGAAATTCGGAGGATTATTGGAATAGTAAAAAAAGTCGTTCGAAACCTTAGCAATGTATTAAGAAATAGGAACATTTCGTTAAAAACAATGGAAAGAAAAGAGTGCTGAATATATCAGTCCTCGTATATCGCAGTGAAAGCCGGACAAACCATTTATAGATGAAAAAGAGTCTTGGGGCAACAGAAATGTGGTTCTACAGAAAGATAACGAGAATAACATGTATTGAACATACGATTAATGAGGAAGTTTTAAAGATAATGGAAGCTAAAAGGAAATTATACTTAGAATCAGAAAGAAACATTTAAAATTTGTAGGTCACATAACGAAGAAAGAGGGCGTGGAAAATTTGAAACTCATAGGGCTTACTGAAGACAAAAGAGACAGAAGGAAACAGCGAGTAACCTACCTAACAAGTTTTTATAAATGGACGGTAGAACAGGGAGTGGAAGCGACACTGAAAAGATAAGCATTACTAAGCGTTATAAAGTATAGGAAGTTGTGGGGACCATTGATCGCCCACGCCCTGAAGTGATACGTACATTGACGCAGGAGTGAGATATTTGTGGGTTTTGTGCAAAAATATCCGACGTGTCTAATTTTCTTGGTTTAGTGAAGAGTATTCCCTTTTACATTTGCTTATAGAAGTAATAAATGGATTCAAACATGTGAGAGACTTACATACATACAGACTCGTATTTATTATTAGTATTTATTCTGTCGAATTAACTTGAACATTCATGAGTCTATCACGACAGCCATCATGGCCTGAATCAAGGTCGGAAGGTCATTAGGGTGGCATTCTGTGTCATAACATAATTGGTCAATGTCGGTGATTGCTGAGCGACCAACCCATCTTGCGCCATGGTTTAAGTGTTCAAAGCAGTAGATCACTCGCATGTTCTTGCTTTGTTCATCAGCAGTGTCCTGCAAAGCGCATTCTGTATTCACATAGCATTGTAATAATATCAGGGATGGGCCCATAGCGCTGTCATTTAGTTCGATGTTGTTTCCACCAGATGTTAAGTTAGTTCTCAGCATCCGAGGGTAGGTTGCATCAAACTTAGATTCAAAGGTTTTAGTGAATGTCTATAAGTGGTACCATACATTAAAATCAACTCTACAGTGACACAAAAGAATATCCGTTTGAGTTTGTTTCATAGATCAGATTCTCTAGATTACATCAATTTTATCCAAGCATTAGTTATGCGGATTTTCACATCCTTTTCGGTAGCATTTATTTCGCTTCCTAATTATGTAAAAAATTCGACAGATTTTATTGATTCTCTTTCAAATAATTATGCACATAACAAAAATATAGGCACAGAACTAAAATTAAATCTAAGTGAAAACTCCTGAAATGAAAACTGTCTACGTAATTTCAATTTAATCTTAGCTAGAATTAAAAGTAGTGCTCTATCAAGTGACTACTTTTAGTGGCTGTTGAAAACAAACCCAAATTTTATTTATTAATATTGATAATTACGAAGCAATAAGTTGTGACGTATACTTTAGTGATTCCATTCCATCACATTCCATCGAGAATATTTTTAGATTTGAACGAAGAAAGCATATCTGGTATGTCCTCATCTCGGCCAAGAATCTATCCTCACAAAAATCAGTATTTGATTAGATTGCGGAAAACAGGCTGGTCATGAACTATTCGCTGCTCCCTCGTTTCACCATTAGCAACTTTTCGATAATTCTTTTTTCTTTTTTTTTCTTTTTAAAAAAAAAAAACTATTCTACAATTTAGTATTAATTAATTAAACCGCACGAATTTAAGTTAGCTTCTGCGGAGGGTTTTGGGTCTCCGGCCTTTTATCTCCAACGTCCTATGTGCGTAAAAATTATAATAATAAAATTATAATAATAAAATTATAATAATAAAATTATTTTATCTTTATTCGACATCTTAATTCAGCATAATTTTCCTTGTATACGCTACCGATCTCCGTAGTTTGTTTACATTTATTTTGCTCGCAATTTTTTTTTTTTTTTTTTAAATCACCATTCTTTATGATCTTTTCACATAAAGTCATTCTTAAAAGACATTAGGGAACCCGAACTATGTAATATTTCGATTACGTCACAGTACGCTTGCCAGAAAAAGAAAAAAAAACATGTGAGCAATGTACCGTGCCCCGCTTAAGTTTTAATTACGGTTTAATTACATGATATCAATTGAAATTGCGATGAAAAGCAAAATTAAAGTTAAACCTTTAATAAAGAATTGTTTTTTTAAACCTTTCACTCTGTTCGAGATTTAAATTTCACTTTAAAAATCAGTTATTTATTTAATTTTTAATTTTAATTTATTTAATTTTTAATAGTTACTACCTGTTACTTCAGGTTGTTTATGATTCGCCGAGATCGGAAAACGGACGGACGGGCGGAAAGACGGACACACATACACTGTGCTTTATTTATATCGATGTAGTGCAAAAAACCTTAGGTAATATTACCGTAGATTGGAATTTCTACATTATTCTTACAAACATTTTGCAACTAGAAAAGGGGGAAAATGATACTTTCAGAATTATATATACAACCAGGTAGAGAAGTCAGAATTTCAATGCCCATTTAAGTTGGACCGAAGACTTTTTTTTTATATATATATATTCTGTTCTGAAAATACCTTAGCCCAAATAAAAAAAAACGCAGGTTTTTTGGAAACTGGATTGGACCGAGAACTTTCTAACATTCCCTCGTATATACATACAATTTCTTATCCGGGAATCTATTAAAAATCGAGACATATGTCGGGTTACCTCCTCCTAATTTTCGAAACCGCTAGTAGGAGACGCTCTCAGGACTATAAATACGCTGCGATAATTATTCGCAGCCTCTTCTTTCCTTTTCCGCTTACACGTCGACATGTAAGTATCTCGTGGAAAAAACGTGTTTCCCATTAGGAAACGCATGAACAAACCGCATACACACAACACACTTACGCACATTCACTTACTTCTCATATTTTGGACCATTAGGTTTACACAGTCATTTGACACACATCTTTGTCACTTGTAACCCTTTATTATTAATACATTATCAATTGTTTGTACATATATATTGGTTCTTGTCATTTCTTTTCATTTTTTACGTCGACTCATATCTCGAGTCTGCCATGTTTGTTGTGGACATTTCAGGAGACATATGTTTATAACTCAAAGCATATACCGGCCCACAACACATTACTAAATGTGAATCATCTTTTTCTGTGAAAATTTTTTTCGTTTATTTAATGGTCGATTTTGATTCCCTTTGATTTTGCACTGTACAAATAAACCGTGAACTCATTTCTAGCCTAAATTTCCCCCACCTCTTGGGAATATCTCTAAAATTACTTACAAACACATTACCATTACCATTCCATAACACTCGACTTGTCTACCTGATATATGTTATCTTTCATACCATTCTGAAAAATTCCGACATGTCTCTTGTCTTGTAATAGAGATTTCGTATAGATATCAAATTCTTTGAAATTGTTTTCATATTATTTGATTGTAAATACCCGTGGGTTGAAAGTGGCTACTTACTGATATTCGGAAAGCATTCTCATTCCACTGTTGCTTTCCATAAGTTTTTCTATCATAGATATTATCATCATCGTAATCTATTAATATATATTCGAAAATTCTACAATATTACAGATAGTTTGAACGATCATTATGTTGATTAAATAGTTTTTCATGTGGCTTTCAAATATTGTTACTTGGGATTCTTTTTTAAGTTTCCTGATATAAAACTATTATATTCGTAAGGCACCGTGAAGTAATGGATAGCCGAGTTCAAATTCCAGTCGAATCCCTTACATGCTAATACCCTTGGAAAGGTATGAATCCTTTTCTTCTCCCCCGGCTATGGGTAAATAGCAGGACAGACTGAGTTCTATAGCCTTGGATAGCAACTGGTCTACCGCAGAAAAAATGGCAACGTACTGCGGGAAAAATCTTCCTCGTCAGTCATGTATCGAAAGATACATGATCACCTAAGTGTGTATCACGCAATGGCACATAACTGACTGTCTTCAAAAAATTTGCTGAAACTAACGGTTCAGATACTTTAAAAAGTAGACTGTTAATATTAAATATATGTTATTGTACTTTGTTCTTTCATGTTAATACAATTAATAAATTAGTAATTATTATTATTGCCATTATGGTACATGTGAAAAATAAAATGATTGCGTTAAAAACTGTTTTTGTTATGACAAACTACTATATTATGTAATTTGGTAAATTTTTCCACTTTCAGTTTTGATATTTTTAAAACCATCAGCTTTGTAAATATTACTTGAGTTGTATGGATGTATGACTAGTGTAACGCGTACATTGGTGTGGAAAACGGGAAATCGATGAGCTGAGTTTAATTTCTGGGCTTGTCTGTTGCGTTCCCTTTCGCACAAGCACCCTTGCGAAAGGCATGAATTCGTCTCTTCTCTTTACCAACTATGAATTAAGTAGCAGAGTAGACTGAATTTTCTTGACGTTGTTTTAGAAATTGATAGCCAATCTAAAAAAATTGACAAGTCTGAGCTCAAACCGTAGAAAAGGCATCAGGAAACCACTTTCCCAAAAATTCATGACCAGCTCACTGATAATAAAGAAAAATCTGTGAAGATTCATGTTCACCAACATCATGGTACGGACATGGCATTAACCAACACCCCAAGCTCAAGTTGTTATATATTGGTCAGAATTTTTTTATGTCCCTTTTCTCTTGTTTTTCTTACTACAAAAAAAAAATCAAGGAAACTCCAGCGAAATAAATATATAAAAACCAGTATTCCTTCTTAACCTTCTTAGTAATACAGTTTAAACAAAATTCTGTCTGATCTGTATTAAATTAAAAAAAAAATTTAAAAAATTCTAAAATCTATTATTTATTTTATTTATATTTATAGATCATTGCATCTGGATACACTAAAACTTAACAGAAAAATATTTTAACTTATAGTTAATAATGTTAGTATTAAGTCAAATACAAGTAAATTCTTCGATACCTATGTAATATTAACTCTCTCTCTCTCTCTCTCTCTCACACACACACACACACAACACATACAGAGAAAGAGAGACAGACAGACACGCACGCGCCCACATACAGTAAATACCATACAAACATTTTTATCTCAATCGTTATAACGCTTGTCCGGGCGCATAAAACTTGGTTGTTGATTCAAAAGTTTTGTGTGGGTTACTATAATCAGATGTGTCTGTCCCTAGAATAATCTTCTGGAGACTGTTACAAGCATACAAGTAATAACAGTTTATCATCTATAAAATACTTGCAAATAGTTACCAGCGTGTGTTCTCTTTTGCCTCCGCGTCTCGTCTGCCTCACTGAATTTCGTCAGCGTTTAAACGATGCGACGTTTGACCCCTGGATGCTATGCCAAACATTTGCTGTCATCTTACAAAAGTCTTTTATACAAATTGCTCCTCCCTGTATATCTGTCGCCATTAGAAATAGTTTCCAGACATATTAAAAGAAGTATACTATATTTCAAATACACATTTGCAAGTTGAGTAGGCACCCAAGAAATACTGAAATATAAAGGACATGTCTCAAACTGCTAAAAGAATATTTCACTTATGTGAATCACTAAGTCATCATTTATCCTGAATATTGCTTTATGTGTTTAGGAATAAAATGTTGTGAAAGTTAAAAAAAAAAAAAGTTTCCTCTCAAGAAATGTCTGCTTAAAGTTTGTTTTTTTCGTATAATATAGATAAGAAATAATTGATTGGAATTCATTTTAAGTTGAGCGAGTAACACAAATATTTTTTATAAAATAGATATTTGTACATTCAGACATGTTTTTCATTTCATTTCACCCCAAGCAAGGCGATTATGCCATTAAGCTGCCATCGGGTGAAAGAGAATGAGAAGAATTTAGTGAGGAGAAAGGACAATAAAAGAACAGGTTTCAGGAAGACAGAAGATGGAGATTAGCGTTGCATTTAAATATTTGAAGATTGTAGGTGGCAGGGAAACAAGAAACTGGAAAAAAGTCCCACAGGCGAGAAGTAATTGAAAGGAAACTATTTAAATAGAACTTATGGTTGCATCTAGTTTAACAATAAAACGGTGACACCTAGTTACCAATCTAGTTACCAATCTAGTTACCAATCTAGTAGTACGCTTAAAGTTATTGAGTCATAAAGAAAGATAAAAATAATTTAGGCATTAACTGAAACATTCACTTCGGTATAAGATAATATTCATATTATAAGTAAAGCATTTTCATAAATTTTAAGATAAATGGCAGAAATATTAAAAAAAATCCTTTCGATGCTGTTTTATATTTCATGTGTGATTGTTAACTGATAAGCGACAGATACATTTAGAAAGCTTTACTGAAATACCATTAATTACATTTTCATACTATCATTGCCTACAGAAATTAATAGTCTATCATTGATATAAATTACAAGCTTTCTTTATAATTTCATGGTGCCGCTTTAGCATTTTGTACACCATGTCATATCACTAGTGATTAGATTTTCATTTAGGTCATCAGCAATCCTTCACCAGAAAGAGGGACAACTTTTAACAATAAAATTTATACAAATTACGCCCGATCATAATTATTTCTAAAGTTTAGAAAGTCCACATGTACGAGACAAACTCATTCCTCACTAGTAATGATAATGAGCTCGCTAACCATTGCTCTACTACAAGATCTCTGTTACAGTTGATTATATAATATACCAGGTTAAACTTTGAAAGAATTTATATATTCATTACTTTTATCATCGAAGCATATTTATATATGAACATATACTTTCGTCTATGTTACATGTACTCTTATATATATATATATATATATATATATATATATATATATATATATATATATATATACACGTATATATGCATCTCAACCTCTTGTGTCAAACACGTATCTTTAGCACTGTTTGAATTCTCTGTTTCAAAGTATCACAATGAGCACGCTAGTGAAATTTTTGACTTGGCAAAGTCAGTTTTCCACACGAAAGTGCAAAAGGATGAACGTTATCTGTTGAAACCTTAAATTTTTCACCTTGTCTAATCAAATATGTGTTTGATTTATAGCACCGCAAGCAATTTTCAACCATTTTTTGGCTCTGCATAGCAACTTACCTGACACTTCAAAGCTCGCAATCTCAAGTTTAATAAAACAGCATATAACTTAAAATCCATAATTTTCCTCTTTCACTTACTATAGACATTAATGCATTTCTACTTGTATAATTAACTGCATTCAAACCATGCTGCATGTACATTCAATCAATGTTTCTAAATTCATTAAATTTAATACTGTTTTTCTTGATAATGAAATTTACATATTTATTTCACAGATCATTGTTACCTTCAGTTACGTAAAAATCTGCATCAATCAGCACTATTCTTAGATCATCTTACAGTGTATGTGTGTGTGTGTGTGTGTGTGTGTTTGTTCGCGTGTGTGCCTAAGCAACTACTACGCCTCCACTGGTTCAATTTCAATGATTCATAGCTCATTCAAAACCCCTAGAAAAGTTACGTGCAGGGAACGATTTTCGTTGAGCTCAGATTCAGGGTTGCCAGATTATGCAAGGTTAAAAATATATATTAATACATTATACTAGCCATTGCCGTTGTTTTCATGTTTCAAGGGGGGTAACTCTTATTTTCCTTTTGTATTCAAAACTGCAGTGCACGTTTTATTATAAACTAGCTTAAAAGCCACCCTATCGGGGTCATTTAAGCTAGCTCCTGTGGAGAACTCTTGGTTTGGCCATGATCACAATAGCTAGGGAAGAGCAGATGCGATAGGCATCAATAAACTACAGAAGAACTCAAAATTGATCGCTGCATTTAAGCATTGAATTAATGTTTAAGTTTACCTTTTAAATGTTCAACGATAATTCTTCTGTTGCCACTTAATTTAAAGATGATTTGATGTACGTAGGTCCTTATTTTCCGTACAAACAATTATTTTTATTTCTTGGGTGACAGAACAGGGGACAATTTATAAGATAAAATTAATATAATGTAAAGATAGGAAAACAGAAATTAGAATTAGTTATACCATCAACATTTGAAGAGTTAGAGAAACATAACAGTTAATTAAGTAAAACTTAAATTATGAAATCTATATGAATAAATGCGAAATTGGAGAACATTTCTCCAACGAATTTAGAGATTAAAAAGCTCCAGCTCTATAGTAATTTGGTACTTACTCGAAAACCCCACGGAGACGCGTTGTGACAAAAGGTCGATTTAATGTGCGGAGTCCGAAAATACGCCCGGGCAGTGAACAAAAATTTCTCCAGCCTCCGCAACCGTTAGTTACACTGGCCTCTTCTAGAAAATATCACTCTTCAGGTTTAACTAATTTGCATATTGATTTTAAAAAAGTTTATTGCATTAACTGACCTTCATCCTTGTTCTTTTATTCTAGGATTGTTTTGATTTTCATATCAAAAATAGTTCTATTTAGGAATATAGTGCAGAAAAGTGTTTGAAATTTGCATTATACTTGGCCTTCAAAAATTTGTCATTTATTTGTAAAACTTTCCTTAACTATAACAAGCGAATTTATGAATGAAAAAATCTTTGTTTCAAATATTTCAAGTAGTGAATATATCTTACTTTGCAAAGTGATAGCGAGCGGGCGAAGTCTGCTAGTATTTGTAAATGTATGTTATTTATCAACAGATTTTCTTTGTGTATTTGAAATTTATTTTCCATTTGTTAGGAGAGGAAAACTGCTATCCTGAACTGAAATATTATCATTGCTAAGCGGTTTGTATGAATTCCTATGATGAGAGAGCCGTCATAAAAGCTGACAAGACACTAGTGTCAGTTTTTTTATGTGGCCGATATGAAATATGCTGGCAATAACTTAAACATTTTGAAAATGATATTGATATTTGGGTGTTTGGCGTAAGATTTCTTTTTATTCCTGCAAGTAACATTCAACAAATGAAACAATAATTTCCTTTTTTGTTCATCCTTTTATAGAAAAAACAGAAATATGGTGGGAAGGATAACGGGAATGAAGAAATTAAGTTAGGTGCTTCCAAGATTTACTAAAATCAAAGTTTTATTGCTAAAATCATTTTTTTTATTATTAAATTATATTTTTTTAATCATTTTTAGAACCATCAACATGTTGGTTAATTATTTTTTGCGTCAGTGGGTGACCATAAATTAGTATAGGAAATTTTAACGTCGTTTTGCGGTAAAAAGCACATTGCTTTGGAAATTCTGGCAAAAATTAAATAAGTGCCGGATGAAACTTTAAGGACATATTCAAAAATGAATGAAATTATTTTAGAAACGTTTCTTTTATAGAAAATCTTAGTAAAATATTTCTATACATCTGTTACACCACATTTATTTAATTTTATGAAATTTCGAGAAATTCATTTTTGTAAGGTTTAATGCATATTAGTTATTAGCAAAAGTCTTTGGAGAATTTAAATCATCATTTTCTTTTCTAAAATATGCTTTGATTCGGAAAATAAGTAATGCACTAAAGCTAAGATATTATTTAATTAGAAAAGATTTTAATATATTATGAACACTATAGTCTTAAGAAAAATTTTTTTCGATGAATAATGAATTATTTTCGTTTTTTGAAAAATTTTAAATCTTTTAAAATTCTGTAATAATTTTTATCATTTAGGTGGTATTTTTATTAAGTAAAAACTATATTTTAAATCATAAATGGAAACGCTTACTACAATTCAGTGACTCCCAGTATTTTAAAAAGAGTTTTGAATTTTTTTTTTTTTTTTTTTTGTGAGTTGTGACATGACCCTCAGTGTAAACTGTTAAATCAGGCGTACAATAAATTTAATAAAAGACGCGCTGCCTTTGTTTCTCCTTCTCCTTCTCCTCTTTACCTTTTTTTTTTTTTTTTTTTTTTTTAATACTTATCTGTATTCAGTCGTGCTTCGGCTATGAGAAGTCAAGAAAAGAATTGTGAGTCACTTGACAAAAAACAGAATTATCTCCTAAGAAATAGTAGGAAGTGAATTTGGGATTGTTTGACAACAAACAGAATGACCTCCTAAGAAATGGAGTAAGAATTGGCCAACTACCGTCACGTGATATACATCACCAAGTAGGATTTTAGTATTGTAATTTTTAGTTTTTCGATTACCTCCGACAACATTTCGCGAGAAAAATAAACTCTCATCATGCGATCGTAAGAGATGAGAAACATCTACAAGCCTGTCCCAATACTTGTTGTGTAGGGAATAAAGAAATTTCGTCCTGGAGATCTTGGGTCTATTTGGGTAAAGGATAAAAGAAGATAATACCATAAGAAATCTTCGTACTTTCATCTTTGATGCAATCCAATTAACAAAGGGGAAACGGAAAACAAACATTTTTCCGGAATTCTATATTTAAGATAATTACGTTGTGCTGAGAAAAATTATAAATATGGCTAATATAAGGGATTTTTAACAACTTACAAAAAAAAAACTCATTACAATCAATTTAAACTCGATTTGAAATACAGCAACGTATTTTGCTTTTGGAAATATTACATTTAATCTATTAGTTTAAAATTAAAACTAAAATAAAAGCTTCAAGAAAAAAAAATTAATTTTAAGCATTATGTATCGCTTTTCTTCGGAGATACCAAAATTAAGTCATTTAAATGCACACAGAGAAACCAAATAATTTGCTTAGCAAAATATGCAGCTTGAACAACAATCCTTTTGCTACCTCCAAATGAAGCAAACATCTGGCAGACAATCAAACTAGGATTTAAGGTGTTATCACAAAAAAACAAAGTCGGGTGGGGTGTAGATCTTTTGTTCTACTTGCGTTCTTGTCTAAAACTGAACCCCATCCTTAAATTTGTAACGTCACGACCAGCAAGACAACCAACACTCGCTTCGTTGTCGGGTGATCAGTGAAGATTCATCTCTCGCCATTTCACTGGTTACAGCCTTCATACAGTTAGCGTGTCGTCATCAGTCCTAAAAATCGTACGGCCTATTTAGGCGCTGGGATGCCTAAGGACTCAAAAGAATTTAAGCTATGGTGATTTAAGTTTATAAACAATTGTGTTGTGATAGGTATTCCCACTGATAGATGTAGTCTCGTCAAGAGAAGATAATTCTCCCGTGGGTATAGCGATACTGCTTTTTATACAGTACCTTATTTACATATCATTACACCTCCTTGAACCTAAGAGGACTTACATCTTCAGTTGATCTTTGACTTCTACGAACAACCTGGCATAATTCGTCTTCCCAAAATGAGTCTCTTTATTTTTATTTATTTATTTAGTTATTGTGGGTGATCTCGGTCTTAATTGATTTTCCTCATTTGAATCATCATGGTATGTTCGGTCAATCTCATCTCCAGATTGTTCCTCACTACTACTTGAGACACTCATTCTCTCCTCCCTCTCATGTTCTTCACTTTTCATATCTTTGGTGGTTTTTCTGATCACTCTCAATACTGGATTCATTCATCCTTTCTTGCACCGGATCTTCTTCTGCTTCCTCTTCATCCTCCTTTTTCATAACTTTATGCTCTCTTGTGGTTCTAAATTGGTCTTCGTGAGCTGTGTTAAAACGCTTTTGCGCCACAAAATTCACCTTTTCAGAACTTGAATCTTTGTCCTTTCTTTACCACACAGTTTCATCTGTCGCAAATGACATGGTAATAGCAGTTCTTATTTGTCAATGCGGATGGGCTTTGTCTTCTGTCTGCATGCGGAATAGCTCTATAACTTAAGAGTAGTCTGGGGAATTACTCTCTATATCACAATCCACTGGAGACAATGTTTTTAATCCCATTTTACCGTTTTAACCATTCTCTCCGCAATTCCATCTGACTCTGGGTAGTAAGGCGGGGTTTTGTATGAAATGCAGCCAATACATTTTAACCATGCATATAAACTTTCCTCACAAAACTCAGGTGCATTGTCGGAGAGCAAGGTTTTTGGAACTCCATTTTTCGAAAGCACTATCCTCAACACCCGCTTCACAGTAGTGTTTTTTCTAGCCTATTCTTTAATAACTTCAGGCCAACATGAATACAAATTGACTAATATAAGAAATAGTCCTATACCTTTAATGTAGGCCTGAACCATATGTACTCATGTCCACGGCTCCATTTCTTTCGCCAAGTGTAAATTTCTTTATTTCTTCACACTTTCGACATTTCTTAACATACTCTTCCACGTCTCTTGAATAGCCTGGCCACTATGCTTGAAACTTTAACCTCATTTGCACAGACAATATACCTCCATGTATATCATTGTGCACGGCTTTAATTACTTCTTTTCTCAAAGACTGTGGTGGTACTGTGATATCTCCATTACATATAATTCCTTTTTCTATTGTTAATAGATAAGGCATCTCAGCTATAGAGCAATTATTCCATGTATTTCTCTTTATTCTATCCATAATTCTATTCAACAATGAATTCTGCCTAGTTCCCAACCTAAGCCGATTTAAGGGTAATACATCTGTTTCTATCCAGTGCAAAATCCTATCCTCACAATTTACACTTGCTTCAATACTTTTACTCACAAAATTTAACCAAGATAATGCATCCACATGCGGAATAGTATTTCTTTTAATATATACGATGTTCAAAGTCGAACGCCATAAGCTTAATCGCCCATTTTAATGAGACCTTTGAATATCAATTCCAAATGCTTATGATCAGATTTTGATAGAAATTTCCTTCCCTTCAACAAGTTTCTTGCTCTTTTCGTGCTCCACACAATCGCCACGTCCTGGGTACGACGTTAAACTGCATCCTACAGCAAGGCCTCTGATCAGGAGGTTTTGAGGAGCGTGGAACCACCTCTTAATTGCTGATGTTCCCAGGTCCACCCTGACCCGGGGTGGTAGCACCTGTTAAGGTCCCAGCTATGGGCAAGTAGTGAACTCCCAGTCTAGCCCGCGTCCTGGGTATGACGGTAAACTGCATCCGCGTCCATGGGTATGACGGTAAACTGCACCCGCGTCCATGGGTATGACGGTAAAATGCACCCGCGTCCATGGGTATGACGGTAAACTGCATCCGCGTCCTGGTTATGGCGATAAACTACAATCTACATCCACATATTAGGTATGGCGATAAACTACGTCTAACAGAAAGACCGTTTTTGAAAAATTAAGGTTGTCGGCTATACGGTTTTGGAAAAGTAGTATTACCGGCTATATGTTTTCGAAGGAATAATATTGCCAGCAGTGTGTTTTTGAAAAATGATATTACCAGCTATGTATTTTTGGAAAAATAATATTACTATCCATACGTTTTTGAAAAAATTATATTACCAGCTCTACTTTTTTGAAAAATAATATACCCAGCTATACGTTTAAAAAAAGAAAAATATTACCAGCTATATGTCTCTTAACAAAATTTTATTCAATGGAATTGTAACTGAGTCAAAACATTGTGAAAGGATGATGTTTTGTTTTTTTAAAAATAATAATAATAATAATAATGTTGCCAGTTATACGTTTTTGAAAACAAGTAATGTTGGCAGCTATACGTTTTTTAAAAAATAATGTTGCCAACTATACGTTTTTGAAAAAAAATAATGTTTCCAGGTATACGTTTTTGAAAGAATGATGTTGTCAACTGTAGGATTTTGAAAAAAAAATAATAATAATGTTGCCAGCTATACGTTTTTTGAAAGAAAAAAAATGTTGCCAGCTATACGTTTTTGAAAAAATAATGTTGCCAGCTATACTTTTTTGAAAAAAAATAATGTTGCCTGCTATACGATTTTGAAAGAATGATGTTGACAGCTGTGCGAGTCTGAAAAAAATTTTTTAATAATGTTGCCAGCTATACGTTTTTTGAAAGAAAAAAAAATGTTGCCAGCTATATGTTTTTGAAAGAATGATCTTACAAGCTGTGGGATTTTGAAAAAAAAAATAATAATAATGTTGACAGCTATACGTTTTTTGAATGAAAAAAATTTTGGCCAGCTATACGTTTTTGAAAACATAATGCTGCCAGCTATACGTTTTTGAAAAAAAATAATGTTCCAGCTATACGTTTTTGAAAGAATGATGTTGCCAGCTGTGGGATTTTGAAAAAAAATAATAATAATAATGCTGCCAGTTATACGTTTTTTGAAAAAAAAAAAAATGTTGCCAGCTATACATTTTTTTAAAAATAATGTTGCCAGCTATAAGTTTTTGAAAAAATAATGTTGCCAGCTATACGTTTTTGAAAGAATGCTGTTGCCAGCTGTAGATTTTAAAATAATAATAATAATAATGTTGCCAGCTATACGTATTTTGAAAGAAAAAAATGTTGCCAGCTATACGTTTTTGAAAAAATGATGTTACAAGCTGTAGGATTTTGAAAAAAAAAAGAATAATAATGTTGGCAGCTATACGTTTTTTGAAAGAAAAAAAAATGTTGCCAGCTATAGGTTTTTTTAAAAAAATAATGTTGCCAGCAATACGTTTTTGAAAGAATGATGTTGCCAGCTGTAGGATTTTAAAATATTAATAATAATAATGTTGCCAGCTATACGTATTTTGAAAGAAAAAAATGTTGACAGCTATACGTTTTTGAAAAAATAATGTTGCTAGCTATACGTTTTTGAATAAAAATAATGTTGCCTGCTATACGTTTTTGAAAAAATAATGTTGCTAGCTATACGTTTTTGAATAAAAATAATGTTGCCTGCTATACGTTTTTGAAAAAATAATGTTGCTAGCTATACGTTTTTGAATAAAAATAATGTAGCCTGCTATACGATTTTGAAAGAATGATGTTGCTAGCTGTGGGATTTTGAAAAAAAAAATAATAATAATGTTGCCAGCTATACATTTTCTGAAAGAAAAAATGTTGCCAGCTATACGTTTTTGAAAAAATAATGTTGCCAGCTATCCTTTTTTGAAAAAATATAATGTTACCAGCTATATACTTTTTTGAAAAAAAAAATAATGTTGCCAGCTATACGTTTTTGAAAGAATGATGTTGTCAGCTGTAGGATTTTGAAAAAAAAATAATAATAATGTTCCAGCTAAATGTTTTTGAAAGAATGATGTTGCCAGCTGTGGGATTTTGAAAAAAAAAAAAGAATAATAATGTTGCCAGCTATACGTTTTTTGAAAGAAAAAAATGTTGCCAGCTATACGTTTTTGAAAAAATAATGTTGCTAGCTATACGTTTTTGAATAAAAATAATGTTGGCAGCTATACGTTTTTGAAAGAATGATGTTGCTAGCTGTGGGATTTTGAAAAAAAATATAATAATAATGTTGCCAGCTATACATTTTCTGAAAGAAAAAAAATGTTGCCAGCTATACGTTTTTGAAAAAATAATGTTGCCAGATATACGTTTTTGAAACAATAACGTTGCCAGCTATACGTTTTTGAAAAAATAATGTTGCCGGCTATACGTTTTTGAAAAAAAAATAATGTTGCCAGCAATACGTTTTTGAAAAAATAACGTTGCCAGTTGTTATTTTGAAAAAATAATGTTGCCAGCTATACGTTTTTAAAAAAAAAATAATGTTGCCAGCTATACATTTTTGAAAAAAAATTATGTTACCAGCTATATATTTTTGAAAGAATGATGTTGGCAGCTGTGGGATTTTAAAAAAAAAATAATGTTGCCAGCGATACGTTTTTGAAAAAAAATAATGTTGCCAGCTATACGTTTTTGAAAAAAAATAATGTTGCCAGCTATACATTGTTGAAAAAATAATGTTGCCAGCTAAACTTTTTTGAAAAAAAAAATAATGTTGCCAGGTATACGTTTTTGAAAGAATGATGTTGTCAGCTGTAGGATTTTGAAAAAAAAAAAACTAATAATTATGTTGCCAGCTATACGTTTTTTGGAAGAAAAAAAAATGTTGCCAGCTATACGTTTTTGAAAAATGATGTTACAAGCTGTGGGATTTTGAAAAGAAATAATAATAACGTTGTCAGCTATACGTTTTTTGAATGAAAAAAAATAATGTTGCTAGCTATACGTCTTTGAAAAAATAATGCTGCCAGCTATACGTTTTTGAAAAAAAATAATGTATACGTTTTTGAAAGAATGATGTTGCCAGCTGTGGGATTTTGAAAAAAAAAAATAATAATGTTGCCAGCTATACGTTTTTTGAAAGAAAAAAAAATGTTGCCAGCTATACGTTTTTGAAAAAAAATGTTGCCAGCTATACGTTTTTGAAAAAAAATGTTGCCAGCTATACGTTTTTGAAAAAATAATGTTGCCAGCTATACGTTTTTGAAAAAATAATGTTGCCAGCTATACGTTTTTGAAAGAAATAATGCTGCAAGCTATACCAAAATCATTTTCGGCATAAAGTGACCACTAAGGTTGGAATGCCGTTAAACAAAACAAACAATCAAACACAATCGCCAATGCCTTCTTCTCAATATTCGAAAAATTCGCCTCCGCCAATGTTAATTTTCTGGATAAGTACATTATAGGGTGGTCCTTCTGCGATAATATTTCAGTTATAGCACAGTCACTGGCTTCCATAGTTAACGTCAATTCTTTCGCTGGTCGAAAATTTTAACAACTGGTTTATTTATGGGTGCCTTTTTTTTTTTTTTTTTAATTTCTAGAAAGCAATCTCCTGTCTTTTTTGTCCGCTGAAACTCGGTATTCTTGTTCCTTGTTTCGTTAAATGTTTCCACGAAATCACTATATTGCGGCATATATCTGTTATAGAAATAGAGTTAATCCTATAAAAGTTTCTAACTCATTTTTTTTTAATTTCTGGGTGCAGCTATCCCTGATATCTTATTAATGAGTTTATCATCCAGCGATGTACTGTCTTTGGATATTTTATGTATTAGGTATTAAATTATTTTTACAATTATACTTACATTTATCACGTACCGCGCTATTTAATTTTCTCAAAAAATTGTTCCGTTTTACTTTTGAGCTCTTCTTTACTGCATGCACCAATGCCAATGTCGTCCTGGTATATTATTGTATTTTTAATCCCATCTAAAACTTTTTAGGTGGTTTTTTGGAAAATGCGACTTGACGTTTTTACCCAAAACGACAGACAAATCCATCTTATTAATCCAATAGTAGTGCTCATTGTGGTGACTTCTTGAAACTTGCAATCAATTTTTATCTGATTATATGCTGACTTAAGGTCAACTTTAACAAAGTATTTCATACCAGCAAATTCATGGCATGTCGTTTCAATGTTTGGCAACGGGAATGAATCGAACAGATCTGTTGATTCACCCCCACCTTATAATTGCCACAAATTCTTAAATCTCCATTGGGCTTGTGTATCGCCACAATAGGTGAAGCCCAGTTGCTACCACCCTGGTTGACTTTTTCTAATATTCTTTGTTTCACCATTTTGTTCAGCTTTAGCAAGTACCAAAGGTAGCATGTGAACAGGAACTTTTCGGGGTTAAAAGTATGAGTTGACTACATTCTTTAAGCTGAATACTCGCCTCGTATCCCCTTAATAATCCAACACCCGGTTCTACAGACTTCATTGAATTTATCAGCTTCGTTGTATCCACTCTTAAAACGTCAATTGCTAAAAGAAGGTGATTTTTATGTTTTCCACCACTGTGATGGGTATTATCTCGAATCTGTTTTTTTTTTTTTCGTTTCAAACGTGCCATCAAAGCATCCTAACATTTTGATGACAGACATATCGAACTGTTTCAACTGAAGATTACTTTATTACTTTAGTCTACCCATTCTTTCCCAAACATTTCTCATTATTAACGTAACATCACTTCTATTATCCACCTGCATAAGTAAAGTTATTCCTTTCAACTTCACCATTTCCCTACTTTTATCTTGTGCTTGTATCTCAAATACTTCGGTATTTTCAATCTGTGGATCTATATTTTCCACTTTTTGCACTCGCTTTTCATATGTGCATACCGTCTGGAAATGATTCCTCTTCTGGACGCTTATTTTTTTCTCTTTTCATGTTCCTTATTGCAATATCTGCATACAAGCAAGCGTTTAGTAGCACTATAAGTCTCCATACTGCCTTCGGGGGCATTACATTTTTGTATCAGTTCCAATTGTTGCAAGAACTTCACAACTGTTTCCAGATTCATATGAGCTTGAAGCCACTCTAGAAATTTACGCTTGTACGAGATGTCAAACATTCTTTAAAACCAGTCTTAGCAAAATTATCTCGTCTTCGATAGACATTTGTTCCAAACTCATTCTTTCAAACTTTGTACTTTCCTCTATGACCAATCTATTTTTGTCGTATATTTGCTTTTATGATGGCAGCAATTTCTTCATAGGCTAAATCTTCCGACACTTCGGGATAGACAATGACGGAGATTTGTTATGGCCTCACACGCGGCCAAAAACAAATTCATAACTTCATTTTCTCTTCCACTAGCTTTGGTTTCCTTTAAATTTTACTCTCGCCGACACTGCGTAACACCTAAACCAGGTTTCAATATATTCGGGATCCTCCATCAGCGACACCATATTGTTCTGACAAAGAATGAAGATAACTCTCCCGTAGGTATAGCGATATTGCCTTTTATACAGTACCTCATTTGCATATCGCTACAAATTGTGCTTTCTGAAGAAATCTTTAACTAATTTTATTTACAACTTGTAACAAATGGAAATTTTTTAGGACAAAGTCATAGGAAGGTTTTATTATACATGTTTATGCTCCGAACTCAGTATCTCGTTGCGACTAACGTTCTGGAACTCTTGGGGCTGTTATAACAGAAAAAAAAAAACAATATTAACAATCAATCATTTTTACTAATAAACTAGCTTCAAAGTGCTTTAAATTTGGACTACCACAGGTAATATGGAATTTAGTCAAGCGCACTTTTTCTTTCAGTGTAATTTCAGTCTGGTATACTTAATTAGTGATGGCTACATCATAATATTATCAAGAGTTAAAAGGCCGGCTCACATTTCTAAATGCATAAAAAACTTCTGGAAAGGTAAACGTTCGTTTGAAACAGAAAATTCTATCATCAGAAACAGTTTACTTGGCAATTTGTCATTTTCTTTTGATTCCTTTGGCCAGACTGCAATTATCAATGCGGTGAAAACTCTGAGAATTATCGCTTTTTTCTATTTTAATGAGCATGCTGTTACTCTTTAAAGTATACATTTCAGACAGAAAATAGTTTCCTTTTGCTTTTAGAACACTTCAAGTTTAAATATATTAATCTCCGTCTCTTTTGGGTTGCACACAGGCCAAAAGGCACGAAAACAAGCTAAACCAAACCGAAGCGCATAGTAAATCATTCGGGGATGACTAAGAACGTCATTTCCTGTTGTGGCTAAGAGAAATAATCTTCTATAGTAGAGTGTAAAATGGACACATAGTGTTAATTTTCTTGTATTGAATACCCAAAATCATTTATGCTTACAGAATATTGGATTTCAGCATTTAAATATGAGTTCGAATATCTACATTTATGAAGTAAGAATGGCGAAATGAGTTTCTTTCTTTGTACAGTGATAATGGTTAGCAGTCACAGGAAGGCAAATAAAATCTTTCAAATTATTGGACGTCCACAGAAATAAACAGATCTTAATTTTATTTTGTTATATGGAAAATCCCAATCAGTTGACTCAAATTAGATATCAGTAGATACGTGCATTTGCATCAATAGAGATATTCAATTTTCGAAATGTTCTCTTTATTATTTTTAATAAAAAAGATGGAATGTACAGTAAATGTAAATTTACTTTCAAAAGTTTACAGTTAAATAGGAAGATTCATTTCTTCTGTTGTAAAGTAGCTTTCACCCTTTCAACACTACCAGGTGGCCTGGCTCATAGCCTTAAATAGTCTATGATTAAGGATTTCGACAGTTCATTAATAAGTTGATACTAAGATGATTAATATTCGGACTGATCTTACTTCGTTTAGCTACACAGCACTTGACCCTTCTCTATTCCTCGTAAGTTGTCTTGTTAATTGTTTTGTAACTTATTGTTCTGTGTTTTTTGTATGTATCCGTTAGCACCGGATACTGATGCTGAATAAATATATTAAACACTCATTCTTCTCTGTGTACCAATCACCTCGACGATACAACAGTTACTAAATTTAAGATAAAATTTTCAAAAATATTCCGTTTCATTTATGCCTGATTATTTGACATAATAGAATGCTTTCTGGAAGTTAACAGATGAAATTACAAGATCTGAAAACTTTCTTCCCAGCTTTCTACCTATTTTTTCTTCCCAGAAATATATTTATACGTAGATCCATTGATGCATGGTTGACTGTTTACACATAGACATACACCATTATATACCCCGGTATGTGGATGGACCAAGAAGTTTTTTAGCTGGATATAATTAATCTACGCGTTTGATGAAGTGTATTGAACAATGAATCTGATTATCCTGAAAAATAAATATTTTCTATATAACGCCTCCAAAACTTTTCTCCATTAATCATCTGCCTTCCATCAGAATGACTGATGCTAACCTCCAGGGAACTGACTTGTTGTGCCTTCTCGGGCTAACGTTCTCAGCTGACATGAAGTGGTAAGACTATGTAGAATCCATTGCTAGGTCAGCTGTTAAGAATTCGGTTCACGGTGTTGTGCTAGACAATTTTTTCTTTTCAGAATCTATTGTATATATCTATGCCTACCTTTCATCCATGCTTAGAATATTGCTGCCTCATATGGTTCAGTGCTCCTGCTATTTACCTTGATCTCACTGATAAAATCAAAAGAAGAATCAGCAATATTATGTCTTGATCTGATGGCTTGGCTTCAGTCACTGTTTCACCGCCATAACATTGCCTGTGTCTTTTTTTAAATAAATACTTTCATGGTAATTGTTCGGATGAGCTCTTTATGGCTAGCTAAGTTTAATGTTAAGACAGAAGAAGATCGTTCTTTTCCCCATTCCTCATTTTGGCCTTGTACCACATTTTGTAAATTTTACAAATAAATAGTGCTCTTTGCTATGGTACCTAGACTTTAAGAATTTAAACGCAGTACTAGACTGGCGTTGTGATCTCATCAATTTGCAGTCGAGCTAGCTAGATGCAGTCGTAAGTTCTATGCTAACAGTCTATTTTCTCGCACTTCTCGCTTTTGGAACTCCCTTCTGGCTCCATGCTTTACAGCCGACTTTAATCTGCAAAAATGTAAATGCAATGTCAGTCGCTATCTACTGTCCTCCTGATTACTCTTTTCTCTTTCCGCCAATTATTAATGTTTCTGTTCCTAATTCTTCCACACCCTGTAACCCTTCACTTCCTGATACCGATTTTTAAAAAAACGTAAATGATTTTTTTAAATTTATTACGCCAAAGGCATTACAATATAGTTGCGCGCACGAGAGTCTATCGTACGTGCAATGTTACGAAATGCATTGAATTAAATATGAGATTAAAAAATAATGTAATAAAATTCTTTATTCATATCAAGAATGTTCTTGTTTCTCAAAGGACAAGAATCTATCACGTTGCTAAGCATATCTACGTAATTGCTTTCATTCTGAAGTTTATATTTATTTTGAATTGTGATAACTTCTACGTAAGAGAATTGGTTTCCACAAAACTTCATTGCTGGTGTATCTCTTTTCAAAGCAATAAAAAATAAACACAAAACCATAATAGAATTAAGAATGATTTCCGAAATTAATATTACATCTTATTGTGTGGGCGCCATCAAATTTGACAGACTTGTATGTCGCATTGTATTATGCATTAAATTATTGCTTTCTTATTAAATCTCTCATGAGACAAACAGCATCGAATATTTTCTTTTTGTAAACCAATGTTCACGCACACTGGCACCAGAAAATTTACTTTATATTTTTTTATTTCTTCGCCTTTTTGTTCAATGAGAGCAGCGAAGTCTCCCAAAAGCATAACAAACTTTTCGCGATATGTTTAACACAATCACTTAAGTACAACTGATTTTAAACGATCGTTTCCGATGATATATAGAAAATATATTCAATTCAGTTTAATTTCTTAAATAGAAATCACTGCTTTTGGGAATCAAAATGATTTCGACCAAAGAGCATTTATTCTCTATGGATATTTATATATTTTATGTTATTTTAATATGCAACTCTCAAGTAATTAATAGAATTGTTATTTCTTTACATCATTAATCAGATTTAATAAATTTGTGTTTTGAAAATTAAAAGAAAGATGTATATTTTCTAAAGTAATTGTAAAATTAAAAAGAAACAAGAGAGTGAGAAATGATTTAATTAATTATTGGTGTTAATATTTCTTCTACTTGAGAACTACTCATATTTAATCACTAATGTCTTCTTTCATTTCTTACATCGGCTGCAAGACATAATATCGTCACTGTATACAGTACATGGGGAAAAGACAAGCTGACTTTTCACTTATGAATATTAATAACACTTCAAATCAAGCATAAATATATTAAAATTTGTTGCTGCTATATGACATCGAAATATAGGCGCAGTTTTCGTTTTGTTTTCACATAATCCAACTGCGAAATGAAAACAAAGAATTATTTTTGAAGGTCCATGTATCTTTGTTTTATTTATAAATCAAAACTTCAGAATCTGATTCTGCAAGTTGGTATATTATTGACCAAACAAAAAAAAATGGGAGAAGCATTTTAATCGGCAATAGAAAAGGAAAAGGAAAGCTGCATGAAATAAAATTATACTTTGCAGTAATTCATCAGGACAATGAATGTACTGAATTGAAGACATATTAAAAAAAACAACACTGTTGAAAAAACTTCTCAGATAACAAGAAGTTAGTTGCATAAACATAATCAACTAAGGAAATTGATAAATTGTTATTCAAATAAATGAGGCATTCGAATGTAGCAGGTTTCAGGATTGCAGAACTGGCTATGGATATCTTTTCTCTCTCGCATTTAGTTTTAAGGATCAAAAGAAGCTAAATTGTAAATATAGTCACATCATAAAAGAAAGAGGTAAAATTCGTCGAAACTGAAAGCGATAATATCTGAGGTTCCATTCACAAAGAATATTTACTACACTTTTATCGTTTCTGCTTGGAAGTCTAATAGCAAATACTATTAGAAGATTCACTTGACTCTGATTGCATAATAAAGAATTTAGGAATTAATGCTTTATCAGCAATGACCTTATTTCAAGACAAACGACAGACATTTAACTAGATACCTCCAAATATTCAATATAAAATGAGAATACACGATGAAAAGAGTGACCAAATAAATATAGGTTGGTGCAAAAATAATGGCGTAATAATGTCGTTTTTTGACGTATTTTTTAACGTCAAATTATTACGTCATTATTGTTGCACCAACCTAATACAAAGTGTTATCGTTAAAATCTTTTTGTTACTAACGAGGAAAGACCAAAGGAATTTGTTATTATCAAATTATATTTTTTAATCTTTTTTAAAGCTTTCAAAATTTTGGTTAATTTTTTTTCTTGCGACAGTAAATTAGTATGGGAAATTTTAGCATCTTTTTGCGGTGAGAAACTCATTCATTGGTAATTTTTTGCAAAAATCAAATAATTGTCGGATTTTAATGAAACTTTCAGGACTTATTCAAAAATGAATGAAATTATTTAAGAAACATTTCTCTCTTAGAAAATCTTGATATTTTTTTTTTTTTGTAAAACAGGAACCCCAGTTACAGAAAATCTGCTCTGAATGCATTAATTAGAAAAGCTTTTAATTGCTTTTATGAATAAGATATATTATGAATTTATAATTTATAAATTTCGATGAATAATGAATTTTTACAAGAATTGTTAGCATTTTTTAAATTTTAATTAGAATAATTTATAGTCTTGCGATTAAGTGATATTGTTATTAAGTAAAAACTATATTTACTAATCATAAACGGAAAGGCTTACTACAATTCAGTGTCCCCAGGTATTTCAAAAAGTATCTTGAATTTTTTGTGTGTCGGAGTTAGCTCCTCCTTGGCTCCCTAAACCGGAAGTAAACAGGTCATTCCGACCTGACCTTTCGGTTGTGCTCCCTACACGCTGTTAACCCGAGGTAGACTAGCAAGTTAACTTTTCAGCTTAGTTATATTACGAACCTAGTGGTAATATACTTCTAGGCATTTTTAGACCTTTGTTTTCTTTTAGCTAAGCTCTACTCATTTTATAGATAGACTTTACCGTGTTAGCTTACCAATTCTCTTGCAAGTCTCACTTACCACAAGGCAGTGACTTCTCGCTAAATTTACGGTCGGCGACTGAAACGGTCGTTACGCAGGCTCCTGGCCTTCGTGGCCAGAACGTCGACCCGGGCTGCGTATTAAGTTACGCTTCCATTTTTTTTTTTTTGTCTGCCAACTTGAAGATAGTTGGAAACTTTCCTTCTCTTTCTACTTCGCTTCTTACTTCTGGCTCCTTGCCAATTCTCGGCATTCCGTCCCTACTGGCTGTCTGCACGTCGTCCATAACCTTTCACGTCCACTACGTTTGTAATTATTACGGGAGATTACTAATATCGGATTCGACCGGCAGTCACGTAACGCCTGCACTGGTCCTGGGACATGCCCGAACAACATCGCAACGCCAACACCTCTTTCCTTCCCAACACATCAAGTTGACATCCCGGCAACGACCAACATCAACTTCCACTGCAAACGACCAACATCAACTTCAACTGCAACGACCAACAGCGATCATCTGCATGACCAGCAGCGATCACCTGTAACAACCAACATCGACAATCAATGCCTGCACCGGAACATCTGCATCTCTACCTTTATTTCTTTATTACTTTTCTAGAATAAATTAGCTTATATATCCTCTTTCTGTCGTCTATATTGTTTCACCTTGTCAGATTTAACGTCTTCGAAAATGCTAGCGGGCCTCTTGTGACGTCCTCACCCCCTTGCGATACGGGGCCGCTCGAGGGGTCCGCTACATGTGTGTGTTTGTATAAACATACTAATTATTGTAAACACGGACGTCCAAATACGACATTGTCAGAGAATAAGAGCGGTAACTATAGTAAATTTAAAATTTATTGGTAATTTTCTAACATTTCCTCAACAAGCATCTTTGTAAACCCAAAGTGCCTAAACTCCAATAAGATATTAGACTACTTAGAATATATTTTCCTAAATTTTAAAGTTAGTGAGTAGTTAAAAAATCATATAAAAAGGCGCTCACGCTATATTCGTCAAGTAATTTTTACAGTTATGTCCCACGTAGAAAAAATTCCCAAACATAAATCAATCGAGAAAGTTGTAAATGATTTTATGCGATATTTTAAACTAAACATAAGTAATATGTGTTTCAAATCAGATTAATTAAACTTTAATTCAGATAATATCGCTCAAATAAAATTTCAGAAAAAGTATATGTTATTTTTTAAAGTTTTTTCGAAGAGAATCATCTTCAAAAAGTAATTTCAATTACTTTAAATTCGGTTTGAAATACAGTAAAGTATATTGCTTATTTGAAATATTTAATTTAATCTATTAGTTTGAAATTAAAACTAAAATAAAAGCTTCAAGAAAGATTTTTCATTTTAAACCTTATGCATCGCTTTTCTTTTCATTTAGTAATTGTAACGTCGTAAAACACAGCAGTCAATTTTGTTTAGATAAAATGTTCGATCCAGCAGTAACCAAATGGTATTTATTCTAATTCGAAATACTATTCGATTACGGCTGATTCGTGAGTTCAAACCCAGCTTTACTTTTTTCAAATTTGTACATTTTATAATTTGGGGCATAAAATTGATTTTACAATTTTGATTGTTTTTTTGATAATGTAAATTGTAATAAAACGTTGTCTCTTAATAGATGATTTGTTTTCAAGTCAGATATTTAATTTAAATAAGAGAAGTCGTTCATAACACGCTCAGGGAATTCGATGCTTTATGTTTAGTCTAGAGTGACATTTCTTAAAAACGAAAATATTCATTTGAATACATGATAAATAAAAACATCAATTGCCTTTAAGTTAATAATATTTTCTATTGCTTCGAGCACACTGTCTTTAAAATTAGTTCATAGATTTTATAGTGAAAGTACACATGTTTTGTACTTATTTAGCAAATGGAAAATCTCAAAGGCCTTCTTATCTAATTCACAATGTCTACATTCCACGTGTACTGACTCACCTACATATGACATAAGAAAGGTAGCAGACAATTCAGCCCACGCGCAAAATGCATTAACTTGTTTAACATGACCTATAACTAATACCGCGAAGTGCTGGGATGTTTCGAGAAGGCAGCATCCAGCTAAAATTCTTGTAAGAGGAAAAGAGAGCAAAGTTTATTAGTTACCATTTCTGATGCTTCAATTCTTGCATTTTACCTAAAAAAAAATGTATGATTATGCTTGGCTCATTTGAAATGTGAGGTAAAAATCTATGAAATGGTAATAGAAAGAGGCACTCAACACCAATATATTTCTCATTAATTTCCTGTTTTCAGTTGCTGACACCGACCACGTTACACGTTTCTGCAATAATGCATCTTCTAATTAGAGATAAAAAAAAAAAAAAAAAATGAGAGAAGATAAAAAAAAAGCGTCTAAAAGTTTTAAAAAAAGTAACCTAGATTTTTAATACATCTACTTCTCCAGACGAATCTGCTCACAGAATAAATCGTACTGCGCTTAATTACAGAACATGGTTACTGACAATTACAACAAAAATGCCCCTTCAAAAGCGTAGGAAAATACAAACCTGATTTTTATTTTTTCTAAATGCACAAAACGTTCTGAAATAACGTCAATGAATACATTGGAAAGATACTTTCGTGCACACACCTTTTATAATCATAGCACAAAGGAAATTAATGTGCACACAAAAGGTTAGTGACGGAAATGAATCTAGTAATCAATTATTCTAATACAAATAAGAATAATATATTTACTGGTCTGAATATTAAAGAAATCTTGTTAGAAAAATATGCGCCTTCCGACAGGATTCGAACGTTGTCACGAAGAACCTGGTCAAACAAACATGACAGTTTCCTCTAGGGGACGCAGCTTGGAATCCTGTCGGAGTGTGCATATTTTTTGCTAACAAGATTTCTTGAATCTTCAAGCTGATAATTGGAAATAAAAAATACACTGTTTATTAAATAAAAACAACATCTATTCAAATATTGGTCTGCATACCTTTAAGCACTAAATACCTTTAAGCAATAAATTAACACACACGCGCACGCACACACATACACACACATATATAAATATATATATATATATATATGTATGTACGCACACCACACACATATATATATTTTCTGTTTATACATTATTTTTATAGATACAAATATTTAAGTAAATGCTCTGTTTAAACAGTATTAACAACATTTACCGTCTCACCAGAGACATCTTTTGTAGCTGAATAGTACAGCACGTCAGGCTATATGAACGTTATGTGTAGGATACATATACGATTGCTTTCGAAGGACACGTATTTTCTATGAGATTTCTTGAACATTCAGGCCAGTAAATGTTGTTAATACTGTTTATTATAAACAGAGCATTTACTTAAATATTACTTAAATAATAATAATAATAATTTAATAATAAATAATATTTAAATAACGTATAAACAGAAAATATATTAAAATAATTTTCGGACTTAGCCCATTTTATTATATATATATATATATATATATATATATATATATATATATATATATATATATATATATATATATACCGCCCAGTTTTTCCGGATCTTTCTAAAGTTTTCTCATTCTCATTCACTCCCAGTAATCCCTTGCGTCTTAGTGCCATTATTGCCTTACTTAGGAAGACAAGATTAAAAAAATGTATCTATATATCGGCAAATAAATTACCTCTTAGCTAGATAATACCCTTCTTTCTCAACATACTTGACATTAAATACATCTGTCGAAATTTATACAATAAAAAATTGAATAAAAATTATTTTATCTTTGTTGTTGTTAATAATATCAGGCCTAGAAGGTGAGAACGAAATGTAAGTAATAAGAAACGCAATTATTGGGCAAAAATGCAGATTTCTTCAACCTTTTTGCTTGATAATCCCGTTTCTTATTAACAATATTTGAGCAGCGAACGGAGCATCGACGCGAATAGCAAATAAGAGCCACTAAGCACGATGGAACAATGAATTCGTTTATTCAAAATGGGGATGCAGGCGAAGTTCACCAGTTCACAAGCAAGTGACAGGTTCAGCGGGGAGATTAGAGGGGGTAGCCCCAAAATACATAATCAAAGGCACAGAATGTAACGGATATGAGAGAGAAAGGGCATGCCTTTGGAGAACAAGGTTCGACATTTAAAAATTCAACTGATACACGAGAAAAACAGGACGGTACATCTACCGAAACTTTGGTAGAAAAATAAATATATAATACAAATAACAAAGACGAGAAAATTAGTGCCAACTAACCAATACACTATGAATAAATCAACTCCTGTAAAAACAAATGATACAGTAGTGAAGAATCAGAATTTTTAAATAATTTTTTTTCGCTTCATTAAACGTTTGTTAAATATTTTAAAATATCATTGGTGAAATATTTGAAATTTACTTTTAACGAATGATATTGAATCAAAATGTTCACTATTACGTTTGTCGAGTTTTTGTTACTTTTCTTTCTTTTTTCTTGCTTTTTATCACAGTTTCAGTCGATACACGCTATTGCCGCTAAAAAGTAAGATCAAAAAAACATTTTCTAACGTGACAAAGGATTTAAAATCTGTTATTGTTTATAGAATGTATTGATATTGTATCATAGTTTCATAGAGAAGATGAATATTCAAGTCCATTACTTGGAGATATTTATCAAATTAAAAGCCTTATTCATATTATGAATTAATTGGGTGCAGGTTTAAAATCAGTAACACAGTGTTAGTCAGTAATATTTCATCTAAAATAATGATAACTCCAGTCAATTAAGGAATTTAATTTTTTATAGGAAAAAACATAATTTGAATAATATTAACTTCTGAACATCTGTAATGATTTAATCAAACCTGCGTCAATAACCTCGGATTTCCGAAAATGGATAGCCCTCTTGGGTGTTGCCTCTCACAATAACTGAGCTACAATTGCGCCACACCGCGTACTACACATCCTCATTGTGTCAAGAGAGTAGTGGGAAGGAGCAAAAGAAACAAGTTGCTAATTAGGGATTACAAGTCCTTTAAAAATGTTGGCTAGCAAAATACTCCATATGAGTAACGCATGGTTAAATGTCTTTCTGGAAAATAAAACCTATCCAAAATTGATTTAAGTTACTCCATTCATATTATCTTATATAACATAGATGAAAACATAACAAAGATGGTTGTTTATAATTGTTCCAAATTGAAAAAAAATTATTTTCTAAAATGATCTCGTAAAATTTCATGAGGCTGTCATATGAGAGAAAATTTAACATTACTCAGTCTAATTCCAATTCCTAATTCCAATTCCTAACTTCGATTTATAGCGAAATATATTTGTATTTTAAAATTCAGATATATGTCAATGATAACAAGATTTCTCTAAATCTTATTATTTTATAAATTAATGATTAACACATTGATTAACACACTTTTATTTTCTCATAATGCCGTGTACGGACGTCTGTATTTACAAAACTCGACGCGTTTAAAAAATCAAAATTCTATTTTAAAAATATTAGGGGTTAAGCGCTTTAACTCAGGAGAACAAAAAAGGATATTTCTACTAATTTTTTCTTCTAACAATAATAATGTATCTTTATCAACAAAAATATGGAAATTAAATAACTTGCAATCATCAAAGTCAAAAATATTTCTTTATAAAACACGAAATATAAATTACCCCACTACGAATGGAATAAAGATTGCATTCAAAGATCAGGAAATGAAACCAATTTATTCATAATGGAAAAACACGATGCTTATTCTTCAAATAAATGTATTAAATAAGGTGATCAATAAATTGCACCATTTCAGCAGCTTAACAAAACATTAAATAAGGTTGGCCCAAAATGATATCTACATCGTAAAAATCGGTATAGTTTCTTTTCTTGTAGTTCATATGTATTTCAGCAAAAAAATGTATCCTATAATTGTAGGATACATTTTCTGCTGAAATTCATT
The DNA here is from genome assembly GCA_963932145.1 of Acanthosepion lycidas. Taxonomy (NCBI): domain Eukaryota; kingdom Metazoa; phylum Mollusca; class Cephalopoda; order Sepiida; family Sepiidae; genus Acanthosepion; species Acanthosepion lycidas. The sequence continues at coordinate 67,735,450 of OZ010579.1, forward strand.
ATATGAAATACAAGAAAAAATCTATACCAGTATTTAAATACATGAGCTAAATAGCAAAAATAATTTTTCCGCAAAAATCCGCGGAAAGAAGCTGTTTGTGTAGAACTTCTCACTGATGGAATACAGAAGGAATATGGGTGGTTTGCTACTATGTAACAGGCATGGCCGGTCCTAACCATGAAGGTCAGACCTGGTGAAAACAGGAGATGCAGTTTGTCCAAGCACTTTCCATGGTATTAGCGATAGAGCAGTGAGAGGCTCTTCATATCCCGCCTGTTAGAGAGAGAGGTTGGATTTCTTCTCCAACAAGGACTCGGAGACGCTTTTGAATTCTATCAAGAGTTTAAAGGAAGGTCTGGTCAGCTCCTGCCCAAATATAGTACTCAATTTTCGGCCTGATTTATAAAGGTAGAGGATAGCATGAGGTGTCAGTACTTACTGGAGTGGTACACCATCATCTTTAGCGATGGATCGTATATAGGAATTCCACATGAGGTCGGGTGTGAGTTTGAAGCCCAATATTCTCCCGGGGTACGGGGCCTCCTCGAGAAGAAATCCGTTCATCATGTCTGGCAGTAGTTTGGGATCTGATCGGCAGTGATTGAATGTAACCAGTTTGGTTTTAGAGGCATTGAATGTAAACAGCTAGTTTTTTCTCTACTGGGAAGTTAGTGTTAAATCAGAGGAGAGGTCAGCTGCCAATCTCTGATCGTCAAAACTTTTAGATATGCACCCGTATATCGTCGTATAATCGGCATAGACGTTTACAAAGGATCGGAATATATTCTTAGGTAGATCATTTATGTAAATCAGAAAGAGGGTTGGTCCGAGAAGTGAGCTCTCGGTGACGCCTGCGTTGACCGCCAGGGCCTCGGAGCACTGGCCGTTAATAACTACCTTCAAAGATTCCATTCGGAGATTAGGGCACCCGTTTTGAGGGGAAGCATGTTTGAAGAAGGTTGGTAGAGGAGATTCTATCATGTAGGGCCGAAAGCTGTTCCATTCTGCTTCCGAATAGCGAAAAATCGTTCTATATAACGGTAAATCAGGGGATGTCATTGGTTTGGAGTCAATTTCGACACTGACTAGGGAGGCTAAAACTTTTGCTGAGCATTTTTCTGGGAAGGATGTTAGAAAATAGTCGAGGAGATTCTCCTGCTGTCTCGTCGCATCCGGGATTCAATGATCTGGGTTAGTTCATAGTATGACACTATTTAGGGTTGCGTGAAAAAAAGAAAAAAGGCGAGAATTAAATTAGGTGATAAGAATCTATCACGAAAAGACGATGTTATTTTTTTCTAACAAGGAAAAGTGGTAAAGATTTTATTTTCATTAGCGAAGAAAGTAAGGTCCCGGATCTGCCGCATTTAATTTATGTTACGGGGCGGCGAATAAGATATAGCCATCTGCCCATGGCAATAAGGAAAGTTTCAAATTGGCCGAGTGGCCTGCAAGGCAGAATGCTAAGAGATAAAAAATTAATTGGGTCGCGAGAGGAATGTCCGCTGGACCTCCCGCAGAGTACCAGGAAGGAAAGATAAGCATTTGACTATCTGCAGAATATCATTTGAGAGGAGCATCTGTTTTGGGTCGGAGCTGGCTATGATAAAAAGAAAAAAATATTTTATCGGGACGAATAATTAGCTGTGGATATCGCCAGATGACCACCCACTTGTTTGGTGAAGGTCTCGAGTGACGAATTCCAGGTGACATTCGGATAGAATTGAGATTAAGGGACCACACTACGAGGCGTATTGGTTTGTTGTCGGGTAGAAGAAAAGAAAGAAAGAAAGAAAGGGAAAAAAAAGAAGATAATTTTTTTTTCTTTGAACAAAATTTTTTAAACCGAGGCCAGTCTGGCCACACTCACATTGCTGGGCGTCCATTGGCTGAATGGTGGCGTGAGCGGAAGGTAATCATGTGAAGAAGGAGGGGAGGTCTGTTGACGCCCCCCTGAAGGGATCGGTGTGAGATGCCACTGTGAGAGTGAGGGAAAATCCGTTGACACCATCTCCGAGTATGGGTGAGGTACCAATATGAGAAAGGAAGAATTTGGGAGGACGAAAGACTTCCAAAAATGGAAATTAATAATTCTTCCTGACCGAAAACAAAGAAAAACCTTAATTGTGGCATACAGGTTTTCTCCACAAGTTTTGCCATACAGGTCTTCTCTACAGGTTTTGGCATGCAGGTCTTTTTCCCAAGTTTTGGCATACAGGGTTTCTCCAAACGTTTTCGCATACAGGTCTTCTCTAAAGGTTTTGGCATACAGGTCTTCTCCACAAGTTTTGGCAAACATGTCTTCTTTACAAGTTTTGGCATACAGGGTTTCTCCACAGGTTTTGGCATACAGTTCTTCACCACAAGTTTTGGCATACAGGTCTTCTCTACAAGTTTTGGCATACAGGTTTTCTCCACAAGTTTTGGCATACAGGTCTTCTCTACAAGTTTTGGCATACAGGCGTTCTCCACAAGTTTTAGCATACAGGTCTTCTCTACAGGTTTTGGCATAAATGTCTACTCCACAACTTTTGGCATACAGGTCACCTCTACAGGTTTTAGCATACAGGTTTTCTTCACAAGTTTTGGCATACAGGACTTCTCAACAATTTTGGCATACAGGTCTTCTCTCCAAGTTTTGGCATACAGGTCTTCTTCACAATATTTTGGCATATAGGTCTTCTCTACAAGTTTTGGCATACAGGCGTTCTCCACAAATGTTGGCATACAGGTCTTCTCCATAAGCTTTGGCACACAGGTCTTCTCCACAAGTTTTGGCATACAGGTCTTCTCTACTTGTTTTGGCATACAGGGCTTCCTAACATGTTTTGAAATACAGGTCTTCTTCACAAGTTTTGGCATACAGGTCTTCTCCACAAGTTTTGTCATACCCGTCTTCTCCACAAATTTTGGCTTACAGGTCTTCTCTACAAGTTTTGGTATACAGGGCTTCTCCAAAATGTTGGCATTCAGGTCGTCTCCACGAGAATTGGCATAAAGGTCTTCTCTACAAATTTTGGCATTCAGTTTTTCTCCACAAGTTTTGGTATATAGGTCTTCTCTACAGGTTTTGTCATACAGGTCTTCTCCACAGGTTTTGGCACTCAGGACCTCTGTACAAGTTTTGGTATACAGGGCTTCTACACAAGTTTTGGCATACAGGTATTTTCTACAAGTTTTGGCATACAGGCGTACTCCACAAGTTTTGGCATACAGGACTCCTCTAAAAGTTTTGGCATACAGGCCTTCTCTAAAAGTTTTGGCATACAGGCCTTCTCTAAAAGTTTTGGCATACTGGTCTCCTCCACAAGTTTTGGCATAAATGTCTTTTCTACAAGATTTGGCATACAGGTCTTCTCTACATGTTTTGGCATACTGGCGTTCTCCACATATTTTGGCATGCATGTCTTCTTCACAAGTTTTAGCATACAGGTCTTCACCACAAGTTTTGGCGCACAGGTCTTCTCCCCAATTTTGGTATACTGGTCTTCTCCACAAGTTTTTGCATACAGTTCTTCGCTGCATATTTTGCCATACAGAACTCCTCCACAAATTTTGGCATACAGGTCTTCTCTACAAACTTTGACATATAGGTTTTCTCCACAAGTTTGGGCATATGGGTCTTCTCTACAGGTTTTTTCATACAGGTCTTCACAGGTTTTGGCATACAGGTCTTCTCCACACGTTTTGGCATACTGGTCTTCTCTACAGGTTCTGGCATACAGGTCCTCTTCACAAGTTTTGGCATACAGGTTTTCCCCACAATTTTGTCATACAGGTCTTTAATAGTTTTGGCATACAGGTCTTTTCCACAAGTTTTGGCATATATGTCTTCTCCACAAATTTTGGCATACAGGTCTTCTCTACAAGTTTTGGCAACAGGTCGTCTCCATAGGTTTTGGCATACAGGCCTTCTCTACATATTTTGGCATACAGACGTTCTCCACAAGTTTTGGCCTACAGGTCGTCTCCATAAGTTTTGGCATACAGGCCTTCTCTACATATTTTGGCATACAGACGTTCTCCACAAATTTTGGCATACAGGACTTCATTACAAGTTTTGGCATACATGGCTTCTCCTCAAGTTTTGGCATACAGGTCTTCTCCACAAGATTTCGCATACAGGTCTTCTCTACAATTTTGGCATAGAGGTCTTCCCCACAAGTTTTGGCAGATAGGTCTTCTCTACAGGTTTTCGCATACAGTCCTTCTCCACAAGTTTTGGCATACACGTCTTCTCTAAAAGTTTTGGCATACAGCTCTCCACCAGAATTTTGGCATAAATGTCATTTCTAGAAGATTTGGCATACAGGTCTTCTCCAAGTTTTGGCATACTGGTCATCTCTACAATTTTGGCATACAGGTCATCTCTACAAGTGTTGGCATACAGGCATTCTCTACAAGTTTTGGCATACAGGTCTTCTCCACAATTTCGGCAATCAAGGTCTTTTCTACAAGATTTGCTATACAGGTCTTCACCACAAGTTTTGGCATACAGGTCTTCTCTACAGGTTTTGGTATGCACGTCTTCTCTACAAGTTTTGGCATACAGGTCTTCTCAACAAGATTGGCATACAGATCTTCTCTACAGGTTTTGGCATATAAGTCTTCTTTACAAGTTTTGGCATAAATGTCTTCTCCACAAGTTTTGGCATACAGGTCTTCTCTACAATTTTTTGCATACAGGTCTTCTCTACAAGTTAAAAATTTACTGTGTCTCCAGACATATTTTTAAATTGGTTCAGTCTTTCCTATCAAATCATGAAACTCGTCTAGATCCTTTCGTACTAACACGAATGTCCCCCACGGCTCCATCCTTTGTCCTACTTTGTGTTTTATTTTCATTAATGACCTTCCCAATGGCATCTGCTTCAAACTTGATATCTACTCTGATAATACAATTATCCTGTCTCAATAGAGTATGACTGACAAGTCCGACAAGGTAAAAATGGTAGCCTCTGTCAAAAACGATCTCAAGTCCTTTGTTAACTGTGGAAAAATATAGATCGTTAATTTTAACGCCTCAAAACTAAACTTTCTCTGTTAATCATCCATGAGACCCCTCTCTGCCTTCCATATGCATGGCTGACGTTAGCCTCCAGGAAAGTGACTCGTTTCGCCTTCTAGGGTTAACGCTCTCAGCTGACGTGAAGTGGAAAGACTACATCGAATCTATTGCTAGCTCAATTGCTAAGAAAGTTGGTTCACTGTGTCTTGCGAGACAATTTTTCTCTGCAGAATCTATCATACATATCTATAAGTTTACCATACGTCCATGCTTTGCTGCTAAATATGGTCCAGTGCCTCTGCTATTTACCTTGAGCTCCTTGATACAATCCAAAGAAGAATCAGCAATATTATTGGTCCTTATTTGGCGGCTCGGTTTCAGTCACTTACCCAGCGCCGTAAAGTTACTTCCCTGCGTCTTTTCTATTAATACTTTCATGGTAATTGTTCGGATGAGTTCTTCGCTATGGCACTTTAGACTTTATGAATTTAATCGCAATACTAGACTAGCGTAATGATCTCATCAATTTACAGTTGAGTTGTTTAAATGTAGCCGTAAATTTTAAGCTGGCAGTTTTTTTCTCGCACTTCTCGCTCCTGGAACTCCCTTTCGGTTCCATGCTTTCCAGCCTACTTTAAACTCCAAAAATGTAAATGCAATGTCAATCGCTATCTGCTGTTCTCCTAATTACGCTTTTCTCTTCCTACTCATTATTAATGTTTCTGTTCCTAATTCTTCCACACCCAGTAATCCCTTGTGTCTTAGTGACTTTAGTGTTTTTATGGGGTGAAGCCGATTTAAAAAATTGCCCAAAAATATAGTCATCTGGAAAAGAATCAATTTGATGTTATAAGAGTATAAAAGTTCAGCTAAAATACCACACAAAATAATGATTCAAAGAAACAACAGTTGCGACAGACGAGTGCCATAATAATAGAAAGGCAGTATTATATGCTAGTATAAATTAAACAAAAACTTACATATAAAATTCTCATCATCTATACCTAGTTCGGTAATATATAATTATTCTTGTCATGAAATTCGGTGTTTATAAATTTTAATTCGCTAAATAATAGATTGTCATTTACTAAGTGTTTATAAACTGAGTTGTGTACAACTTCTAACTGTTATTCTGCATTCATCTTTTGTTAATTAGTTGCTTTTTTTAATTTTGTACGAATTTCCACGACGATTTGTTCTTTACATAAACTGAAGGCCATTGTGCCTTGTAAACAAAAAATCAGTTGATTGTCGTTTCTAGTAACTGCTTGAAAAGGAGTGAACCTATGTAAGCTCTCCCGTCATTTGTAGCTGTATGTTCGTGCAAACAAGTGATGATGAAAACACAGAAGTGACGATAGATGAAAGCCGGATGTTTATGCTCTCTGGTCAGAACAAGATGACGCATATGCTTATTCTGGATCACGAAATTTGAGTGACCGTCACATGGTGCCTTCAGCACTGAGTTCGTAATCTAAAGGACTTCAATAATGTATTTACACTGGGGATTTCGAGGCGCCCGCCTGGCTTTGGATATCGTTTTTCATAAACACTGATGGTATGTGTCTACACAAGGAACACATACTGACAGAAAAATCTCTGGTTTCAGATTTTTCAATATGGTCGTTGTATGGTCTTGAGTAGATTCAGTTTGGAACGTAATCCATTCAACTTTTGACGGAATGAGGATAACTCAAAAAAAATCTACATTTTATGAAACCGTTTTGTAATTTGCACAAGTTATCATTGTCTGATGAAAAATGCTTTTCACTTGGTTGAAGAAGTTTTAGCGCATTTGTTTTTGGTTGTAATTCACTAATTTTTAGTTCACACCATGTAAGGCACAAAGACACAAAAGAAACATTACTGGGTGTAATAAATTTTAAAAATAAAATCATTATTGAGGTACAAGGACAATCGAAGAGTAATCTGGAAGAGAATAGATAACGATTAACATTGCATATATTAGGTTGGTGCAAAAATATTGTCGTTTTTTGACGTTAAAAAATACATCAAAAAACGACAATATTTTTGCACCAACCTAATAAATTTTTGAAAATCAAACTTGTCTGGAAAGCAAAAAGCCGGAAGAGAGTCCCATAAACGAGAGTAGAACCTGTTAGCATAGAACATACGTTTACATCTAGCCAATTCAACCGTAATCCGATGGAACTTTATTGCTAATCTAGTAGGGCTCTTAAATTCATAAAGTCTAGGTATCATAGCAAAGGGCTCATCCGAACAATTGCCATTAAAATATTTATAGAAAAAGGGACGCAACCGGTGAGAACGGAACTGAAGTCGAGACGCCAGAAAATTTATTGCATTATATCTATTTATATATGTGTGTGTGTGTGCGCGCGCGCTCGTGCGTGTGTGTGTGCGTGTATGTGTATGTTTTAGTGCAAAAATAGTGGTGGATGTAAAATAACAGAGCTAAGATATGTATAAGGATTATATTTCACATCGCTTGATGCTACTTAGTTTCATGCGCGTGGCAATTATCAGGCATCAACTTTAACGCCTGATAATTGCCACATGCATGAAATTTTAAGTTCCATCGTACGGTAAGAAACAATGACATAATACTTTTTAATATATATATATATATATATATATATATATATATATATTAAAAAGAATTATATATTATATATTTTATATTATATATTTTTATTTTATATTATATATTTTTATATTATATATTATATATGTTTCGTATATGCAAAAATTGCATGAAACTATCAGTAACAGATCGGTATGTGTGCAGAAATGTTTATTATTATTTCAAATTTTAGGCTTTGTATTTTATTTTCATTTTAAACTGAGCACTTTCTTTTTACTACATTTGCTTTTTTTGTACAATTATTATATTTCACTGCGCGTGCACGCGGGGTGTGTGTATGTGTGCTTGGATAGCGTATAATATCAGCTCAACATCTTTTGTAATCTTCATTAAACTATACTCGGCTTTCCAGAAAAATACAAAATTTTCCACCTAGCATGCATCATATAACCTTCGTTTACAACGATATTATCTTTAATCCTCGATTTAAACGATTGTATGAAGGAATTGGTTGGCTTTTTTTCGCTTGATTCTAATGATAAATTTCTTATTTTCGAATGAAATATAAAATATATGCTATGTTGCTAATTTAATTCTCTTTTCTTCTGTTAAAAATATTTTGTTTCTTTCACTTTTAACAATATCATTCATGTTGGCGTCTCATAAATAAAGCAACCAGTTATTCAGATCATAATCTATGTAGTTTCCTCTACATTGGATTTCACATTTTATTTAATTGTTCGTTGGCACTGAGTTTATAAATAGCACATTATTTATTCTTTTAAAAATCTCATATACAAAATAAAGAGCATGGAGAAGCATCGATTCGTTTTACCCACTTCAACATAGAAAATGTGTTATGAATCCTATTGAACTTCATTCTTGGTTTTACTTTTTATTTGACCCTTAAATGGACAGCGTTAAAGGCAGATGCAATAATCAAACTGAGAATGGAAATTCGAACACATTAAGAAAAGTTTTAGTAACATCAGCAATTGAGATCATCCCAAAGAAAACTAGACAAAGACTAAAGGAATGTATGACAAATGAAATGCTCGAAATGATTCACCATTGCAGTAGCCAGATCACTGGATCCAACCAACGCTTTTATCCACTGGGCCATGTGTCCTTGAGGATAAACCTAGCTACTTCAGTGGTGAACAAAAAACTTGGAAAGTTGAGTTAAAGGGAAATAACTGATACATCCGGAAGAGGCATGGCACGTGGAACTAGAACAATCTACCCCGGTGAGCGAAATAAAGGGTTTAGTTTGAAATTCCAATCACCTGAAGAAGGCCGGAGCGTACAACTGCCGAAACGTCGTGAATATGGCAATAAAGATGAGGACAACAGTCCAAACAATGTAAATCATGTAAATAATTAAAATACCTTATCTCAGAAATACAAACAGATATTGAAGAACAATTTCATTAGAAAAAATGAAAAGAGTACTGAACTCTCATGCAATATCAGTCCCCCTATATAGCAGTGAATGTTGATCAATCTTTGCACAGATGAATAATAAACTTGAAGCGATAGAAATGTAGTTCTACAGAAGGATAGTGAGGATACCATTCACTGAAGATGTGAGCAACGATGAAGTTTTAGAGAAAATGGAAACAAAAAGGATAGATCTTGCTGATCGGCAGTTGAAATTTCTAGGGCACACTCACAGGACATATTGAAAGCATTAGGAACAGGAAATAACCTACATAACGAGCTTGTGAAAATGGATGGCAGAACAGGATTTAGGAGAGATAAGAAAAAGACAAAATTTAACAAGTGATAAAAAGGACAGGAAATTGTGGAGAACCATATCTGTCAACCACCTGAAAGGACACGGTACATAGAAGAAGAAGAATCTATCAGTTACCAAGTTTTGAATTCAAAGTTTCCTTCTCCTAGACGGTTAGTAAACAAGTCTAAAAATACAGTCTGCCCTACAATTGAACCTGTATCTGAGGTGGAGTGAATAGACGGATTCATACCTTTCCCAATGGTACTTGCACGAAAATGAATATAACGAATTCGACTGGAATTCGAACTCGGCCTACTTTGTGGGGTTACCCATTACATCTGCAAACCGTAGCATACATGCAGAAGGTCTAAAGATGTTATTTAGATTTGTATTCCTTTAGTTTTCTTTATCTAATAATTGTACACAGATATCAAATTAGAAACCAGTTCAATGAGATGCGTCAGGTCAAATGTTTCATGTTTTTAATAGTTCACCCACAAGTTGTATTGTGGAATGCAAGTAGTGTGTATTTTACCTGAATGGAAAGAACAATAGTCGTTTATGAAAGCCCCGGATCTGCCTTAAATATCGGTTTGAAAACAGTGAATAAAAGGAACTTGTTTAAAATGGCATGTGACTAAATTTAGTGATGGCGAGTAAATATACAGGGTAGAAAGCAATGTTTAGAGGTTTTGATCAATTTGTGCTTGCGGTCTGCAGGAGACAGGAAAGGTGAGATTTTAGAAGCAAAGACAAAATCTGTTTCAACTTTATTCCATCAGATTCAAACCAACCGTACAAAAAATGCTTTTACACGTGCTTTCCGAGTTTTCCCGTGACTTCTGCATGAAAACTAAACCCTTTTCTTTATTATTATTTTTTCACTGGCGGCATCATGGCGTATTTCCATCTGACCTAGTTTCCATAGCAACTTTACAAATTTATGCCCTTCTCTGTCTCTCTCTTCCCTTCTTTCTCTTGTACTCACTGTTTCTATATGCGTTTTATGTATTCTTTAACTCAAGTTTTAATTCTCGTCTGTTTGGCACATGCACTTACATCCCGGCTGGTAAATAGCAACTATCTGGCCTACCACTGACTTGTAACGACGATCCTTTTTGACTAACGATTGCTGTTATTTTTATTTATGTTGTTTTCTCTTATTTCTTTCTCGCTAGAATCGGATCAACAAGCAAAAAAGAGTTCCCCAGTGCAGCAAAAGCAGAATGCAATAAATGAAAATGGAGCTTTTAGTTTGGCAGTTGGAGGCAGTGATTTCAGGATGATTTACCTAAGTACCACCTTTGGCTTAACGTTTTCGCTCTATTTGTCACAGTCAATGTATAATGATGATAATAGGAAATTGTTGTAATGTATTACATCTCCTCATATAAATTCCATTAGTGATATTTCTTGGGCATATTTTTTAAATCTGATACTTTGACGGGTTCTAACCTTACATAACGCATGCCAACAGTCATATGGAATCACAGTTCCTTGCCAAGTGTTGAAATCGCATTCTTTGAGTAATAAAATAAAAGATTAAAAAATGTAATTTATCGGAACCGAGGCAATGCTAAAACCCAAACTGGAAAAGGTATCAACACTAAAAATCAAAAAGTTGATTTTTACGTATTTCAGAACAAATGAAAACAAATGAACAAATGAAAATATGCTCTATTAAATGAAAATAGTGTATTTTTTCTTTTAATGGGATCTAAAGATTTGGTAATATTATTGTCTTCAAGCTGATCATTAAGCATTAATGAGTCGGTTCAGGCAGAATATCCATTTTGTTGACCTGCAAGTAAAGAATAAAATAATAAAAAAAACAGCAATTCTTCAACTTTTAGTTGATTTCTGAAGTTCAACAATTAGCTGCCGATATCATTCGTTATACTTTTAAACAAGCGTTTATAATATTTTTCAAGTGACATATTATATTCTTCTGTATGTCTGTCTGTCTCAAGTGTATTTTCTATATTCTTTTTGTATTTTTCTTTCCTTTTTCACCTCCTCAATTAAACCATGCCAATCCAACAGGAACACGTCATTGAACATTAATGGTTCATGTTCGTGGTATCAAGGGGAGAAAAGGTGAAAGTGAAATGTTTGTTTTAACCAAGTTGTAAGAAGCGTTAGCAGATTCATAAAACTAAGATTATAAAGTGCGATCGATGCTGATCTTTAAATAACATTACATTGATTCTTGATATAGATAGTCAAATCGCTTAAACCAGCTTTACTTGACATTGATTTCCATATGGGATTGAAGCGTACATTATGCATTCAAATAAGGTTATGAAATTATATTTTTTATTCTCTTTAGGACGTTCGAAATTTTGGTAAAATATTTTAATTTTCTTGCGTCAGCGGGGGTGAGGGTCAAAGATTAGTGTAATAAATTTTAGTGTCAAAACACAGATTTGGAAATTCTTGCAAAAATCAAATAATTTTTGGATTTTAATGAAATTTTATGAACTTAATTCACTTAAATTATTTTAGAAAAAAAATATTTTTTAGAAAATCTTGGTAAAAACCTTTTGTAACATTTGTTACCCCCCCCCACTTATTTAATTTTATGAAATTTTGAGCAATTAATTTCTGAACTGCTTAATGTTTACATCAATACACAGAACTCCTTGAAAAATTTAAATCATCATTTTTTTCTAAAACAGGATAACCAGTTACTGAAAATTTGCACTGAATCGCAAAATAAAAAATGCAATAAAATTAAAACATTACTTCATTAGAAAAGCTTTTAATTGTTTTTATGGATGAGATATATTATCGACACTATTGTCTTAACAAAAACATTTCGACGAATAATGAATTTTGCAAGAGTGGTTTTCATTTTTTTAAATTTTAATTTGAATAATTTATAAAGTTTTAAATCTTTAAAATTTCTACATTAATTTATAGCCGTTAGGTGATATTGCTATTAAGTAAAAATTATATTTGCTAATAATAAATGAAAAAGCTTACTACAATTCAGTTACCACCAATATTTTATAAAGAATTTTAATTTTCTGTGTGTGTGCATAAACGTGCCAATTTTTTAAATATGGACGTCCATACACGACATTACCAGAAAATAAGAGAGATAAGTATAGTAAATTTAAAGCCAAAGTACGTACAATTTAATAACACGTTTAATAACGGAGAATATTTAAGATTTCTGGGTAGTTAAAAATTATATAAAAAAGTCGCTTACGCTATATTCCTCAAGTAATTTTTAAATTGTCAATCTGTTAACACCTTAAATAAACACATACCTTCGTGTTAAAAAAATGTATTTCTGTGACATTTTAAACTAAAAGTAAGTATTATTTGTTTCAAATCAGATTGATTTAATTTTAAATCAGCTAATATTCCTCAAATAAAACTTCAGAAAATTATATGTGATTTTTAGAGTTTTTTTAATAAAAGAATTCCATTGTGATGGCAGATGGGAAAAATGTCACTAAAATCGGGTATTTTTATTGATTTCAAAACAAAAAAGTCTTCCAATCAATTTAAATTAGTTTTGAAATGCAGAAAAGTATTTTAGTTATAGAAAATATTGAATTTAATCTATTAGCCTGAAATTAAACTGAAAACTTCAAGAAAGATTTTTCATTTTTTAAAATTCATTATAAACCTTACGTATCGTGTTTCTACATTCAAGATAAACTTACACGCATTATTGTCCACAATTTGACACACAAACACTGATTTCAAGTGATCAGTAAAAATTCGCATTAATGTAAAATATCAACACGCAGACCAGTTAGCAAAGAGCTCTGCATGAAAATGAATCATTGTCACTTATGCAAAAGTTCCAATATTTTTTATTGTATCTTGTCTGGGGGTTGTTCTGGGTATAATCACAGTATAAATTTGTAATTTAACAAAAGGTTAAAAATTGTATAGAAATCAGTTAATCACGAAGTAATTACGAAACTGACTTTATTCGAAAAATAATTCAGTTATTTTTAAAGTTGGTTGTAAATATATTTGACGAGTATATGATAATGTCACAGTATTTTGCAGAATATTTAATCGACAATTTGTACTTTGGAAACTAGCTGAGGTCAAAAGCTCATTTTTAATTTATTTCTAAATATAAACAGCGATTTTCACTTTATTTTTCTGAATTAATATTTAATTAGTATTTATTTATTGTATGGTGTTTTTTAACTATATTACTACATTGAGATTTTTTCAAAAATCTAAATCGAATGCAAATATGCGCACGAAAATTAATTTTTAAAAAATAGAGTTTTTCGAAAAAAAACTATTTGTGAATAAAAGACTTACGTTGGTATAGATTTATTGCATTGTATATGAATTACATCAAATAAAATATATTACAATATTTTTATTTAACTTTTAAATTCCTAAGTTTCAGTAGCCGTTGCACATTCAAATATCGCCCATGAATTAAATCGTATGTAAAATGACTTTGGAATTCTATATTGATTACTTTCAGAAATATTTTCTCATTGCTTTTTAATCTAACAGTTTCATCAAAAATATTTATTATAGCCAATAATTAGGATTTTTCCTGTCATTTAAATAAGTTATCATTTTCTTTTAAAAACAATGAAAAGTGTCGAAATAACTTGTGCAGAATATCGATGTTTCAAGCTTTCGCTTACCAACGAAAACTGTAACCACAAATATTTTGGGGGCATAATTATTCATAATATGACCTTTCTTTATTATATTATCAACTCAATACACGTTTTACATGTTCTGTAATATTTTTTCTGCATTATTCATTATTTTATCTTTGCTTATTTTATATTTTGCTTGTCGCTTGCTGTGTAAAGTAGGCATCTTGCATTAATATTTTCTTTGTGTGCTTTGCAGACATTTTCTAGTAATTTTATTTGTGCAGTGCATCAGTTTCCCGTCTGGAAAATATATTCCTTATGACTATGAGTAATGTATTTAGATATTATATTCATCTGATTAGAATATATTATATACATTATTTTGCTTGTGAATGCCTTTACAGACAAAATATAACCTGTGAAGAAGAGACACATTCAGACGATGTTAGCATCAAATACAAAAAATTATACATACTCTTATTTATTTTAATCTATTATTTTGGAGAAACGGAGCCATAAATTGAAAAAAAGTAACAGATTTTTTTTTTAGAAAGAATGGATGAAAATGGATAAAATGAATTGGAAATACTCAATACTAAATAAAAAATATCAGATGTTTGACGAATAAATGTTTTTGAACGTCCATAACCCGGGTTCGAATCTCATCATGGTCGATTTGTCAAGAATGTGACTTGATGTTATCGATCTTAGCGTATAGCACCGTTGGAAAGTTCCTGAAAACTATTCTACGGACAGGCTCAATCCTTGTGAGTGAAAGTGAGAAGACGAAATTATTCGAAAACTGTTTATGCTAGCATGAAACTGTAACATGTTTCCTGTATTAACCGCAGGTTGGCTCCGTTGAGGTTGAAGTATCGCAAATGTACTCTAGCAAGTGTCTGCAAGAGGGATAAGCTAACAGACGAATGTCCTCGGATATGACCAGCCAGTCATTATTTTTTATTTATTTTATTTTTATTAAAACATGCAGGAAATTTTAACGATATGCATTATTTATAAAGAACAGAATCCTCCTGAAAATGGAAATAATAGTCGATCGTAATTTTGGACATTTCTCAAGATAAAAAAAAAAATTCCTTAGCTTCATAATCATTCTTCTTCTATATGCCGTTTCCCTTCAGAAAATGGGTGATCATGGCTCTCCACAATTTCCTGTCTTTTGTAGCTTTTAAGTATGTTTTGTCTTTTTGTAAGTTTTGTCTTTTTGTTATCAGTCCAAACTCCTGTTCTGCCAATTATTTACACAAGCGCATTAGGTAGGTTATTCATTTTTCATCTTGCCTTCAATGTGTCACATTCTCCAGACCTTCTTCCCCATTATGTACCTTAAAAATTTCAACTGTCTTTTTCTGATTCGGATTAGTTTTGTTTCAATTCCCTTAAAACTTTCTCGTTACTCACATGTTATGCCCATGATATTCTCAATATCCTTCTGTTGAAACACATTTCTAGTGCCCCGAGAGTCTTCATCTGTGAAGAAATTGTTCATTATTCACTGCCATATAAGCGGAACAGTATTATATAACACTTCAACACACTTTTATCTGTTTCTAACGAAATTATTCTGTTTCTTACTTCTTTGCTCCTCACCTTTCGGAAGGCATCTTTTGCTATTTCAATTCGCCTTTGGATTTCGGTATCATATTTTCCCTATTGTTAAAACACTTCCTAAATATTGAGATTTTCGTAATTCCTTGATTTTGGTGTCTATAATTCGTAGTTCACATCTTCATTTTCTAACCGTATCTAGTCTCCCAGTATAAGTTTTGTATTGTATATTCTTATATCCTTCGGAAATAATAATCATTAACACTTTATTATCAGGTGTGTTTCTTCTCACAAACGGTATTTGCTTCTCATCACTAGGGTTCGAATGACAACAAATTTCCATTGCACTCGCCATTATTATTGCCGACTTCGAAAAGAACTGTAACACCTCAATCCTTCCATTAATTTCTAGGTATCCTGATTTTTAAGATTTTTGGTGTTTGTGACCAATACCCTATTAATCATGGATACAATCGTCATCTTCATATTTCACAATATTTGATGTTCTCAGATGCGGGTTTGGTCTTTTATTTATTTTTTTCAGTAACTGATTCACTCGAAAAAACATGTCAGCTAGAACATCCAAACTTATAATTCGGTTGACTGACTTATTTGACTGTATATATCTTTCACTATTCTCAAAAATGTAAACAAAAAAAAAGAAACCTGTTTGTGGTCATCACTTTTGCCTGATTCCACAAATTCAAGTGGGTTTAAAAATTTCCATTGAATCGCTATTTTCCCTTAATTTTGTATAACTTCTTTAGATTAGTTTTCTACAGTTACTAATATATATTTGCGTTTTAATGAGCTATCTATATCTATCTATTGTAATATTTTGACGGTTTCTCCGATTATATCTTTTTGGTCAATGCCATTATTATTTTAATAAGCTTATTTTAATTTGCTGTTACTAATGATTATATTTTACGCTTATGATGTGCTCTGTGCAGGCATCTCAAAGTTACTTGATCTAATAATTCTTTTTTCTCTTGTATTTCTCATAAAGGTGGTTTCTTTTCATCTTCGGATTTTTGACTAAAATTCCAAAGAATCTGTACTGGTAATTTACATTCCTCTTTTTTTATTCTTCCACTTATGTGTAAGCATCGTTATAGACTTGAAGTTGTATGTGAGTCTACCTTGAGTAGAATTTATCTTCACAAGGGTTGCTTCTTGATTCTTTATACTAAGAATTGAAATACTGTGCAAGTAAGTAATGTTCATTGAAGGGCAATTTTTGTTTTTTAAGCTAGTTCTAAATGAACTAAACCTCTACCTCCTTCAGTCCTGGCTACATAGAGACGTTAAACATTGACCTTAGGATGATTGGCAAGTAAAGAGCTTTCTCGTTTTGACATCCATTCATTTAATGTCAGCTATGGTCCAATGAAGGATGTTGAAACTGTATTGCACCACAATGACAACAAAAATGTTTATAGCTGATATTCTCTTTCGTGAATTCAACTCAGTGAATACCAGATACATGTGCAATTTTGTTATGCAGCATTCTGTATACTTTGCTGACCCCTAGGCATTTATACGTTTCTATTTGTTCCAGTTCCCTAATATTTGTAACAAAATTTAGATCTATTAAATGTGTTTCGGTAATTCTCACTTTCTCGAATGTTACTTTTGCAGATTTATCTAATCCGAACAACATACCAGTCTCATCACTGAAATATTTAAAGGGACCTCTCAAATGATTGACATCTTTGGCAAATAGTTAGAGGTCATGCATGTAAAGTAAGTGAGACTTTCTTTTTTATTTTGTATCCATGGTTATTACTGTTTAGTTCAAGCGAAAGAGGAGAGACAAACCTGGAGTAGGTGATCGAGTTTATTTAACGGATTGAATGTGGTAGTGCCTTTGCTGTGATTAAGGTATGATGTGGTTGCTATGTTTCAGGAAATTTATTATCACCGAGGATATTTTGTACGCTGTTATTGTTGTTGTTGTTTCTTCTTCTTCTTCTTCTTCTTCTTCTTCTTATTATTATTATTATTATTATTATTATTATTATTATTATTATTATTATTATTAGTGGTTTTAACTGGTGTGCAAGTAACAGTAAGTCTTCTCAATACTCCAGTACGCTCCTTAATGTTCTAACGGGATTTAAAAGCGCAATCCTCTGGATGGCCTCAGTTCTTCGTATTTCGATTATTATAATCATTATCGTCATCATTTTATTTCCTTTGGTTTCTGGATTATACTCATTTATTTCCCAACCAGAAACCTAAAGTCAGAAATGGCATCATGACCTTTTCCACTGAGCATTTTTGAAAAAAAACCACACTTTTTACATATATAAAGCCCTTCGTACTTGTGAGTACAATTTTTTATATTTATTTAAGGTATAGACTACCAGGGATTATTTCAATGACTTGCAATCTTTTCCAATCAATCCGAGGGCTCCAACTACAACTGGAATTGTTAATGTCCTCATGCGCCACATTTTTGAGATTTCGATTTCAGTGTCCTTGTCTTTTGATAGGTTTTTGAAGATCAAATATACATTGCAATCTACAGGGACTGTTATGTCAATAAGGAGGCACATTTTGTCTTTGCGATCTCTAATCACGATGTCAGGGCGATTAGCTGTGATTATTCTATCTGTGTGTATTGTAAAGTCCCATAAAATTGTTCTAGATCCTATCTCCGTAGCTGAGTCAGGGTGGTGTCCATACCAATTTCTTGCAGTATTGAAGATTTTCCAGTGCAGATATTGGCCTACTATGTCGTGCTGTGTTTTATATTCAGTGGATGCTAATACCGCGCAACCTGATACAAGATGGTCAATTGTTTCTGGATATTATCATAGAATCTGCATTTTGGACTAAAACAATTTTTCAGTATGTGTGCTTGGTAATTTCTAGTTAGCATGCATTGGTCCTGTGCAGCAAGAATAAAACCTTCAGTTTCAGTTTTTAACCCTGCAATACGTAGCCACTGATGGGTACGGGGTTTGTCTACATCAGCTTGTTTGGTACGGACAGAGTATTAACCGTGAAGCGGTTTATCTTGCCATCGTTTCTGTATCAGGTCGATTGTATTAGCCTTTGCTTTCTTTTTAAGTATTTTGCAGATTCAGTTGGTGTATTATGCTTTACTTGTATTTCTTCACTCACTTGAAACTCCTTTTTGAACTTGTTGGCTTCCTTTATTAGTGCATAAAGTCACTTACTACTTTCATGTTTTTTGACACAGATCATCATCCAGTTTTTGTAGTTTCTATGTATCTTTGAAGGACGATTGTTGTAGATTTGTAAGACAGTTCTAGTTGAACTAATCCTCTGCTTCCTTCGGATCTGGGCACATATAGATGATCAACATCAGACTTGGATGATGCATGTTGTGTCAGGTGAAAGCTTTCTCGTTTTGGCGTCCATTAGCTTAATGTCAACTATGGTCCAGTTAAGGATGTTGAAACTGTACTGCAACACAGGTACAGCCAAAATGTTTATGGCTGATATTCTGTTTTTTTAATTCAGGTCGGTATTCAGTACCACACGCACACGCATGTAGTGCTCCTTTCTTATCTTCTCATTATTATTATTATTATTATTATTATTATTATTATTATTATTATTATTATTTAATAGCGTTTCGATTTGTTTGCATTTCTACTTAGAATTGTTGTCTTACTGATACCACATCCTATTCTAATTTGTTATTTATGTAGTCTGCGTTTTTTGGGGGTGCGGATTCCTAGTTTTTCTATTACTTTTGGGTTAGCCCAAAAGATTCGTTTTAACACACAACAGGATCAATTTTGAATTGGATTGTCACAACTGTTGTAACCGTTTACATAGTTAACATATTCAAAAAATCAAAAAAATGCAAATTATTTGGTTATATTAGTTACTTTGACGTGTGACTGCCATATATGTTCAGCAAAAAATATCACATTAAAATAACATTAGACTGAATGACTCTGGTGACCGAGCAAAAATTATTACAGCTTGGAAGTTTCAACTTATCTGCCATATTTATTCTAACTTTTACAGAATTCTCTTAATGAAAAACCTTCAATAAAAGGAACTTAGAACAAAGTGTAAAGTAAAAGATTATGGGAGAAAAGAAATAAGAAATTTCAAAAAAGATGACAAAATTGTTTTAATAAATGTGTTGCTAATGAAGTTAATTAAAGTTAAAAATATATTTAAAACTTTAAATTTATTTTCATTTAATAAACTGAATTAACATTGTAGGTAACCTAATTTTAGCGTATTTGTGGATATTAAAATCTTCCTTTACCATATCATTCGAACTGTAATAATGAAATTTGTGTTTTGATTTTTTGCATGCTTCTAAGTAGTGTCAGTTTTGTAATTTCACTTTTTCAATAAATAAAATAGAAAATAAGTAAAATATTTGGCATTTAACTTAATCTTTTCAATTTCAAAGCCACAAATTTCAGTTTTGTATGTGTCTTCCTAAGATGCCCACGTCAGAATCGCCTTCATTATGCGTCCTTTCAAAACGAAAACCTGTTAATCCTCTTAGAGGGATCAACAGCAATAATAAAGAAGCCATCACTGACAAGTGTCTTTTCTTTATCTGCTTTGTTGATATTTGCCATCTGTTCACAATTTAAGACTTTCACATATTCCTTCTTTATTGGCATTTCCTGTGAATACCACGACTTTTTATCGAGCGACGTTTTTTTGAATGACCTTTCATCCAAATGACTTTTCCCTGAGACGGCTTTTTAAGTTTTTCAAGGAAATATTTTAGTGGCTAAAAATTGCGTCATGTTCGGAGAACGGGGCGATTAATTTTTTTCTACTTAAATGTCAGTTTAAGAATAACTACTTTTTTTGTTTTTGTTTTTTTTTAATAATTGGGTCGACTCGTATTTTAAATTCCAAGTTATTGCGGTTTTTGTGAGGGGACTCAGTTAATTGCAACAAAATACTAAGTAGACATCAAATCTAAAAAAAAAAAAAAGAAAGTGAAAAAATTCCAAAAGTAAACAGGTATTTTAAATATCGCTGTATTTATTCAATTTTATTCTATTATGTAATAAGCAAAAGCTAAGATACATTTTATTAGTTTGAAAGATGACGTCTTGTGGTGGGAGGTTAAAATTACATAAATAAAAATACAAACATCTCTTAAAATTTTGAAACTATGATGAAATTACAGAAAACCTTTTTTATTGTAGTATTTTGTTGTAACTGACCAAGTGTCTTTACAAAGTTCGGGACGCTAAACTATCGTTTCCTTTATTCAAATTCTAACTTCTTTGACAATAACATTTCCCTTTTACTTTTAATATTGATTTCACTGATACAGTTGACCTTTTTCCATTTACAAATATTTATATTTGTATCTATAAAAAATATATATTTATTTTACATTTAAATTTATTGTATAAATAATTCTCTGACTAACGAGAGTTTTAGAGGTGCGCCCGTATATAAGCGTTATCATCGGCATCAGTATGTTTACAAAGAGTCTGAGTTTATTCTCAGTCAGATCATTTATGTAGATCAAAAAGTGAGTTGGTCCAAGCAAATGTACCCGGGTTATCTTGATTCTTTAGTACTAATGAAATCCTTGGATGACCGGTGAAATCACCTGCTTTGGATTTTAATATTAGTTTTTAATGTCTAACTGATGTTTGCACTACTATCGAATATCAAACCTCATGACTTTTTTTCTCGTTGACTACTTAAAGATGAACTCTGAAATTTAGTCAGTTTATGTTGTAAATAATATTTAACTTGATCAAAATAACTTTTCAGAAGACAAAACCGCGAAAAGAATTATTTTCATTTTTTGTTCCTAGGCTGAGTTTTAAATGGACCAACTATTCAGTAATCACTGTTGAAACATATTTGATGCTCAATGTGAAGAACTGTTGCCTTATTATTAGAGTATCATACTGAGATACATACAAGTCATGAAGTTCATTTATCAGGCCGATAGTATAAAGTCTGAGTTCATTTTTTTTTTATTGATTTTGACGATGCGACGTGCAGCGTCAATGGCGAAACGACGATTTACGTGTTCACACTAAATATTTGATACTTGTCTCAGTCACGCTAAATAGTTAGGAACACTTTCTTAGACATTGATGCAGATATCAGATAGCTCATTTATTTGATTTACGTTTGTTATTGTTGACGATGACATAGAAAAATCAAAGATGAGGACCGTGTTTCAACACCAATCTTTTTGTAAGATTCTAGATTTAACAATGGAGGTTAAACAGCATTTTAAAGTTTATAGGGAAACACAACTTTATGACTTCAAAATAACGACACCAGCATTGCTATAACCTTAGAATCATATGCAGTTATAAAAAATGATCTAATTGCTCTTAGCATATATGCATGGATGTTTATTTATTGTTTCCAGCACAAATTATCTGACCCAGCTTAAATAAAATGACTTCTTTGTAAGTTTAAACAGACAAAAAGCAAGTAATATGGTCGTTAATAAGGTTGAGTGTTTGTGTGTATTTTAGGTGGGATCTGTGCATGTAAACACTTAAGAAGAAACTTGAATTTCAGCCACGGACAGTTTAATCTCTTTTTTAAATATAAACTGTAGAGAAATAAAGTTCTTAATGTTTTTGCGTTTTCCTTTTGGTCCAGAGTAAGTAAGAACAAGCATTGTATTAATGGTCAAGCTCAAGTCAGCATTGCTCAGTCAATTAATGGTCAAGCTCAGTCAGTTGGAACAATCAAAGGAAGGTTTATACTTTATTGTTGGAAGGTTTAACCATGGTTATGATATGTTCATTTTCTTTTTTTGGTCCAGCGGTTAGGGTAAGTATAAGCATCGTTATAATAGTCGCGCTCAAGTCAGCCTTGCGCTGAGTTGGACCAACCAAGAAAAAAGCTTGAATTACTTCATAGGTGAAGATTCTGGAAGCTACGTGCGAGCGCCATGCGTTGGGACGTGAAAAGAGAGTTCAGTAGTCAGTGGATCAGGGAAACTAACATTAGCCGTTGGGACGTAATTACCACATCTTGGAGCAAAGAGGAGAAAGTGACAGGGAACGGCATTTCGACGAAACCAAGTGGGGTAATCATATTGCCGGTTCCTTTACTGTTAGCATCATGAGAAAATTTCTTTTTCTCTTTTTATTATTTATTATTATTATTTCATTTATCGATTTTATTTCATTTTCCTACAGCAGCAACAAGAATTTGTTTCAGTTCTATAAATTTTTAAATTTAATTTTTAGGACTATTCCATTTAAAGCACAACATCGTATTTAGTCATTATCATCGAAATGATTAAATATAGCGGATCTGTGCCTCTGCATTATGAAAAAAAGAAAAAAATCCTTTTTCAAGGTTTTGAAGATTTAGTCAAAATAAAACAAATGAAAACAAAGCATTGCTACACCAAAATCCAAAATTTGTATGAAAATCAAATAAAGACAAACAAAATTAATCGGATTTGAGGGGATAAAATTAGAAAAATAAAATTGTAATATGTTTTCAAGATTAAATTAATTAGTAGACAACATTTTATATCACATTTAGTTTAAACATTGAACAATTTATGTACGAAACAATGTAAAATATTTCTCAAATAGTATTACTAGTTTTCGTATAAGTTCAGCCTTATTGTACAGTCAAGAATATGTGAGGAACATCAATCTGACAACAGCCATTTACACATGTGATAAATCAACTTCTAATAAGCTAATTTGGTTACTTTCGAAAGAAATATTTATATGGTGGTAGTTTAGCTTACTACAAAAGGTCATTACGGTAATTGTTCATACACGATATAATTGTTTCACATATAAAGGACCGGGTATAGAAATATTCCTTGAAAGGGAGATAAGAAACTTCCTACCTTTTATAGCATGACTGCTTGGACAACTAAAATCTAAAAAACAAGTTCCAGAAGCGACAGTCATGTCTTCTTCATTATGTGAAGACCGACAAGGAGAGGGGCATGACATGTCTGTGAAGGAAGAGAAATATTTTCTTCCAAATTAGAGAGGGAAATATCTTTCGCCTAAATAATTACCAATAATTCAGTTTCCTTTCCCACGGTAAGATATCGATACAGTAGTATTTTCCTTTTCCTTTTTAAATTCTCTGTAAACCCAGGAAAATTTTAATCTGATTTAAGACTTGTGAAAATTGTTTTCTTTTTCATCAAATTCTCTTATAATAAATATCACCATTTAATAAAATTAATAGCTCCATATCATGGCATTGTTTATTGTTGCTACCTCTCAAAGTTATGATTATATGGAATTTAAAGTCGCGTGTTGGTGTATATTGTAGTTGGGTTCGTGTTTACATGTAAACAATAAAAGAAGTATAGAAAAACTTCTACTATGGACCGTCTATTCACCGTTTTATATAAACTGTACTAAAACAGGATTTTCAATGCCTCTTGGGTGTGTCCGTTTGGGTAAGTAAGGATAAGCATTATTATGATGGTTCATTTGGTTACCATCTATTACGAAGTTTACTGCACCATTTTGATGGATTAGTTCTTAAAACACACTCAGTAAATTCTTTTGTTCTAGACCAAAAACGTAGGCATAAAGCTAGAAATAGATTATTGATAATGATGGCATAAATTTTAATAAATAAATTCAACTAAAATATGAATTAAAAAATGATTCTGGTCATATATTCGGACAATGCTTATAGGATAATCTGAGGGCTTTGGCCAACTGTCAAATTTATAACATTTTGTCAACTAAAAATTTACCAACTTGAATATGATATCATCAACGTGTCAAGCTCACCCAGAGTTGCTGGACTTCATGGTGCCATCCTTTTATATCAGTTGGTAGTTTTTCCATACTGTATTCAGCATCTTCATTGAATTGATCAATGCATGTCTTTGAATGGAAGTTCAATGCTGTTATGTCCATGACATGATTTACAAAGAAGTGAATCGCTAATAAGCTGCATTTCAAGCGATGTGGGATGTGTGCCCTGTCACAAAATCATAACAAATATTTTGGTGTCAAATCCAACTATATTTATATATACTATAGTTGTAGCAGTAATTTGGTTTGGGAGTTAGGTGATCGTAGAAATTCTGATGTTTCCAGCATTGGATGTGGTTTATATTGCACATTGGAACTGAGATCGACTCTTTTGTCGAATCAGCACAACCACTACATTGCACCCCATGACTTCATGTGATTCTTATTTAGGTTGATCTCTACCCCCTCCAATCTGCCCAGTTTAGTTTGAAATGCCAGGAATAATAATTCTGCTGTTATAGCAATCACCACCACAATAATAGAATCATTAGTTAAGAAAATTAAAATGCACTTAAAATAAAAACGAGTATATTTCTTAGAACAATAAAACACTGAATAAACAAATGAAGAAATAAATAAAGTTTTCGTATCATTTTAAAAATGCTAGCAAGTCACTGAATGAAATTCCCAATGTTTAAAGTAATATTAAAAGAAACGCTATTTTTATTCAAATACATTGATGATAAAAAGTCGTTCACGTTTCAAAAACTTTCAGCAATAAGTTATTATTATTTCATAGAAATTGTAACAAATTTATTCATATAATTTTCAATTTTAAGATAATATTCACTATTGGTATAGTTACTGCGATTAACACTTTTATACAGAACCACCCCCCTCTGAATTAAAGCTTCAATTTTTATTGTTCTTTTACGATCATTAAAATCTTGGCTAGTGCTTTGTAAGATTTCCTTATGTGGTTTGGTAAAAATTATTCAAATCATTTTTCCCTTGTTCAGTATTTATAGTAAACAATGATCCCTCTATCTATCTATCTATCTATCTATCTATCTATCTATCTATCTATCTGTCTGTCTGCAGCAATATACATATATGTGCAAATATATGTAGGTAAAGGATAAAAGTAATTCGGAGAAAATTATTTTCTATACTGATGATCAAATTTGGGATCATGACATTTTATTAAAATTCATAGAACTTAAAGAAAAACTGATTCTTTTATTGTTTTAAAATGAAAATATTACAAGGAAAGGAACGCGGTATATCAAAATACTAACAAAATCCTCCACCTAGCAAATATTGACAAAATCCACCACCCTCCGGTAGATTTAATCAATACCTTATTGCCTGTATGTTTCATTTCTGTTTTAAAATTGCTCGATAGAAATTCTCTGATAAGGAAAGTTTTTTATAATTATGTAATGTTGTATTCATATATAATTATGTGAATGCAGATTTCCATAGATACATGAATACATGTACAACCATTTTTATTTAGAAACGCGTTGGCGGGCTTCATAGAGAGTACTTATACTAGAATTAGCTAATATATAACAGAGTTGCGCCATTGACTTGACCACGTGAATGCGTGTGGTATGAAGAGGTACAAAATTAGCAATTAGATTTTAGTCCACATGCATAAGTACGACTGCAAGAGATGGCAATGAATCGATTCCTTGTTTGCATTGGTTTAGAGAGTGCTAATGCGTCAACTAAGAACAAATGCGATTATGTGTGCGCTTATATTACTGTGTTTTTAGTTCATTCAAAAGTATGGACTCCATCTGAATGAAGATATGTATGCCTTATCGTTGTGTGTCGGTATAGCGCGCGGTGACTGATCTTGGTCAGACATAGGTCATTCAGTAGGACACCAAGTTGTCTATACAGTCCCCGACTATGGCGTCACATAGACACATCTGGTGTGTCTATGCCTGGCGTTCAGCCGGTGGCACCAACGGACACTATCTTCTCACGTCAAACACAAGCTACTTTCTTTATGCCTTTACACATCGCCACGAGCACTTAACCATCATTCTTTTTTCGACTTCGAGTTGTTTTTCTGTTTTCATTTTTAAAAATCTATTTCTGTTTGCGCTTTTCAATTTCTTTCTTTTTTTTCTTACTTGCGTAAATCTGTCTTCAATTAGCTTTGTTAGACGATTTTGAGCCAAAACAAGTTCGATATCAATTTCTAAGCACCATCCCATTTTGTCTTCTCTGTATCCACTATTTTTGCCAATAATAATAATACATGCATATATTACATGTTTTGATATGTGTGTGTGTGTGTGTGTGCGCGCGCGCGCGCCTGCGTGTGTGTGTGTGCGTACCTCCAGAGGTTGGCTAAAAAAATGAGTATCCATAATGAAAAAAATGCCCCAAACTAATACAAAATTTTATCGTCAAAATCTATGTTATCATTAAGACTACGAGGAAAGATCGAAGGATTTTTTGATTATTAAATTATATTTTTTAATTTTTTTAATCCTTTTTAGAACTTTCGAAATTGTGGTAAAAAAATTTTGTTTTTCTTGGGTCAGCGGGTGAC
Organism: Acanthosepion lycidas; assembly: GCA_963932145.1. Taxonomy (NCBI): domain Eukaryota; kingdom Metazoa; phylum Mollusca; class Cephalopoda; order Sepiida; family Sepiidae; genus Acanthosepion; species Acanthosepion lycidas. The sequence continues at coordinate 67,762,209 of OZ010579.1, forward strand.
CATAAATTCCCATGGGATATTTGAACGTCATTTTGCTGTGGTGGAAATTCTTGCAAAAATCAGATAAATCGAGTAATCGCTGGATTTTAATGAAACTTTAAGCACTTATTCACAAATAAATGAAAATATTTTTAAAGTATTACTTTTTTAGAAATTCTTGTTAAAATAATTTTTTAGAACTGAAAAAATCATTCACAGTGTATTAAACTCATTTTTACGACCTTATGGTCAAACATTAAGCTATCGATAAATGTGTCAACACTTCAAAACACCTCCTCGGTCTTCGTGTTAATACTTTTCTACGATATTTTAAACTAAAAGTAATATTTGTTTCAAATCAGATTAATTAAACTTTAAATCAGCTAATATTCCTCAAATAAAGTTTCAGAAAAGTATATGTTATTTTTTAAATATTTAAATACATTGTGATGAAAGATGGTTAAAAATGGCGCTAAAATTAAAATGGCGCTAAAATTAGCAATTTCAAAACGAAAACTCCTTCCAGTCAATTTAAATTAATTTTGAAATACTGCAAAGTATTTTTATTTATTGGAAATATTGAATTTAATCTATTAGCTTGAAATTAAAAATAAAATAAAAGATTCAAAAAATTTTTCCATTTTTAAAATTTCATTTTAAACCTTAGGTATCGCGAATCTATGGAGTTACCTAATGTAATTACTCAGCTGTGAAGCCCCCTTGCTAAAATTGATATAGCTAACGTCAATGTCAGGCGGGCTTTTAAGATATAGGATGCGATTTCAAGTCTTGCTGGCGAGTACTTCTTTATTTTTTATTAACTCTGAATACTCTAACGATCGTAGAATGTAACGACCTGGGCCTTATGATAAAAAGCAACACAAATTGTTTAAAAAAATAGTGAACATTGAATAATAAAAATAGTTCATTTAAAAAATTCAGACGATTTGAGTAGTTTGAGTTGAAAAGAGAATACATCTAAAACCGATAATTATTACCGATATAAATGTGTGGTCTTCAAATTGATATACATATTGTTCATACTACATTTTAGTTTACTACATTTGCCACTCTATCTATCTATCTATCCATCTATCAATCTATCTATCTATGTAACAGGAGGAAGAAGTAATTTTTCTTTATTATTATTTGACTAGTATTTACTTTAACCTTTACTCAGGTTGTCGATCTACGGTAAGGAGTAGACAGAGCGGATAAAAAATAAAGGATAAGCAGCTTAGTGTTTGTTACTTGGATTACATTGACGAATTAATTGGTTAATTTGTTATTTGATCATTCTAATCCTTTTTAATTTAGGAAAATTTTTTCTATGTGTTGTGTCCTTTCAGGACGTGGGTGATCATGGCTCTCGACAATTTCCTATTCATATAAATATGCTGACCTTGTTAGAGAATTTTTTTTTTTAATCTGGAAATAGAGACAAAGAGAGAACTGTAAATCCATGAAGAATGGAAGCCATCAAGTGATAATATTGTTAATATAATCCAGAATACCTAATGTAATGTAATCATTTCGTTACCTAATATCTAGAAGAATACTGGAGTATTGCAGTGACTTGCTTTCGTTTAACCTTCTATTAGTTAATATTTAATAGTTAATATTTATTTCTGTTGTGAAAATTCGACTAATCAATAACAACAATAGTAATGATGAGTAAATACATCATCATATTGGCCCGGAAAGCGTGGGTAGGGAAAGTGAGTCCTTAGGAACTAAGCAAACGACTGTGATTTAATTATATAAGCTAATGTAATTTGTACAAATTCGAATCAGTTGTAGATAATGCAAAAATATAAAATTCCTTGGGATTTTGAAATTCAGACAAATCAGCCAAAGTAGATCATTCATAAAGAAAGGAAGACGACTATCTGATAGGGAATGTCGCTGTTTCAATAGACCAATGAGTAAGAGCGAAAAATCGAAAAATAAATAAATAAGATTGTTGCAAGAGAACATGAGGATGATGGCTGAACCGTTATTGACGTGCCTGGAACTATATGAAAGGGCTGTACGAGAATGCAGGAAGTCCAGGGAAAAAGCGAAATCATCCAGACGACTGTATTGCTAAAATCAACTGATATGAATACAAAGGAGGGTGCTGGAAAATTAAGAAGACTTGGTATCATTTGATCATCAATGAAAACCAGTTAATACTGGTATGAAAATTCATTGTATGCAAACAACAACAACCACAACAACAAATTAGTAATTGGTTGTCCAATCCTGGCACTGAAGTAATACAACAATCAACATTATAAGATTGAGAAGTATATTCATTGAAAGGTTTATCAATATTATAGGGCGCTACATGTTAAACAATCAAGTGAATATCACTTTGAACCAATAATAGAAGATTATGTAGTTACTATTTTGGGAGACCTTACCATTCATATTGACAGACATTGGACACTTTGAGGTGGTAATTGGAGAGCTGGATACGATCAAAATATATACAGACGAGTATATTAACCAAATCCCTGTTAGCTACTGTTTACAAGACATGCTTAAAGAATGCACTGTACGGAATTGTTCATCTATTCAAGAGGGCATGGTCAAAAGAAATTTAAAGAAAATATAAACATTGTACATATTAAGTATCATTTAATATCAGAATTTGTGCAAACAAAATGTAATTATTTACTAGCTTACATTACCCTTAATAATAATAATAATAATAATAATAATAATAATAATAATAATAATAATAATACCTCAGAAGAACAAAACATCGAAACACTTGTTTCCAGTGTAAGATATTGACCGTTAGACAAGAGCGGAGCTCGCAAACCTAGATAAGAAGAAAACTGACGACAATGTTGACATAGGACATGTAAATGGGAGAGAGGAAGAGGACTCATGGGCATCAAGGATTGTGTCGGCATTGCAATTAAGGGATTTGAAGATTATTCAGGGCAAAAACTGATTAGAACAGCAAAATGTTGCATGAGAATAACAGAAGGATGAACAGAGAATCAGAAAACAAAAATTAGTATTCCAGTAGTTCCAACAGTAGTTGGAGTCCTGATAATTATTCTGAAGAGCCAGCAAAAATCAAAGCGACAACAGAGATATCCAAACGACAGTATTATTAAAATCAGTTAGAATACTGAGATTCCTGGGATATTGAAAAGAATCACTATCAATATCAAAAAGAATTATCATTATATATTATTATAGTGTAAAAATCAGCTCGTATAAATAATAAGGATGTTAATATTCACTGTCAGAGCTAACAAGAGAGTAAAAAAAGCCAAAATTTTGATAAGTACCGGGACATTGCCAGATAGCTGAAGAAATTGTGAAGTGTGAATGTGGCAGTTATGGCAATTACTGTTGGAGCGCTTAGGACTGATCCTGAAAAGCCTACTAAAATGACTAAAGGAATTGGAAACCTGAGAAAGAATCGTGAGACTCCAGACAAAATTACTGTTGGAAACAGCTTTGGTTTTCCGGTTCCTTCTAAAGTCTACTTCAAATCTATACTTTTGACATCTCGCCTAAACTCTGAAATTTAATTTACTAATTATTTATTTCCTTCTCTCTCTCTCTCTCCCCCTCTCTCTCTCTCTCTCTCTCTCTCTCTCTTTCTTCTTCTCCTCAATAAGAGTGGGGGGTTCGCCTATCGTCCGGGTTCGCATTCCTCCTCGGTCTTTTAAAGAGGAATAGAAGTTCATCCTTTGTTCCCTGTCGGATTGGGTTTCCGGTTCCTTCTAAAATCTTTTCATTCTCATTAACTCCCAGTAGTTTGCGTTTTAGTGGCATTATTACTTTGCTTGGGATGAATTGATTTTTTTTTAAATACTTAAGGGAGTTGCCGAAACATTGGTGAGACTTTCTGCCACTTAATCTCCAATCTAAACCATCAGTTGAACGCAAAAATAATAGTAACCTATATCTATGATGAATAATTCTTTAAATTGTTCATAATAATTTAAAATAATTCGCATTAATTTCATTAAGGTGCGTAATTTTGTTAACTACCAACTACTGGAAAGTTTCATATTTCCAAGTTTTCTGTTGCATTATACTTCAATTGCGCATTAAGCATGTATTGTTCCTAAAATGCGGAAGTTGTAATAATAAGAATAGGGATTTAAAAATAAAAAGAAAAGAAAACGAATACGTTTCCAGAAATAGTCAAAGTAAAGTCAAGAGAGAAAAGGAAATAGTAAATGTGCGACTATTCTCTTCTTTGGCTAATTCTCAACAGATACTTTTTCTAAGCATCTTTTTAAATACAACAAATGTGTATACTTAAGTTGGTAAACATGGGCCAGTAGCAATATCACTCCGCCTACCTTAGCTTTTCAGTTTATTTGATACAAACGCTTTTACTTATTTCCCCGCCACCCCCTTTTGGCACAGTCTTCTATTTCGTTCTTTACTTTTTCCCAACCTTTTTCTTCTGCAACCTCTCTTTCTCTACGTCATTTTTACGTACTCTCTTATTGTCTTCTTTTGCTCTCTATTTATCTTTCTCCTTTTTGTGTTTCTTTCTTAATTCTCTCATTTCTATATACCGTTGATTCTCTGTCATACTTGTGTTTTTTCTTCATTCTTTCTTCCTTTTTTTGTTTCTTTTACCTTTCTTTATTCTTTCCGCTCACTCTTTTACTCACTCCCTCAACCGTTCCTTTTTCTCGCACATTCACATTTCTCCTTTTACATTTTTACAGAATACTTCCTTTAGTAAATGGATGAGTGAACGTCAGAATACTTGCCATTAGTACTCTGCATCCGACATACCACCGGGATGCCCCTCTTCGACCGCACAGGGGAAAAAAAGAAAAAACAAACACAAACACAGAAAAAGAAAAGGAAAGAAAAACCCGGACTAGTTCTCACAATTGGTATCTGCTATCAATAGCCAATTGTTAAGAAACTATTCATTTGCCACTTTAGAAAATGCAGTGTTTACACAACTCTTGATTTTCTTCACCTTCACTTTTATCATTTATCTTTACTTGACCTCCACCATAAAGTTCAGAAAATTATTTTAAAAAATTACACCCTGAGAAATATACAGCCTGATACTTTCCTATAACTTCTAATTGGTCTATTGGAGTTTTTACAAGCCAATCATGTGCCTGAACTCTTTCCTGGCTAGCATTGCCGGCGTCTATTTAAACAACCTGTAGTATAAGAAACATAGAGAATATAAGAATTTCATGGAAAAGTATAAAAATTATTTTTTGTTTAGAAACATTTTAACAACCCTCAAACTTAGAACATATTTGCGCTTTGTAAGAAGCAGCATCACACTTTTAAAGCTGATTGTGAAAAGTAACACACACAGACACACACACATATAAGTGTACGTTTATATGTATGTATATATGCATACAAACATATTTAAGTATATGTATATATATATGCTCATATATACACATATATAGGTATCTATTTACATACAGACTAAAAGCAAATAATATAAGATATAAAAAACTATTTCTGGGATTTTGGAACTTTTCACATGGTTAAAATTGACGGTATGTAATCTACTATTTTTTATTTATTTATTTAAATTTTCCTTTATTTTATCTCTCTCTCTATATATATATATATGTGTGTATGTGTGTGTGTTTGTGTGTGCGGCCGCGCATTTGTGTGTGCGCTCGAGCGTTTGTGTGTGTGCACGTGTGGTTTCAATAAAATATGAAAAACAATTTTTCGTCACCAATTTATTTTCAGGCAGAATTTTCGTCTCCTACTCCAGGGATATTTTTTCTCTTGTTCGTGTTCGATAAACTTTAATGAATTGATAACGTTTCTTTTAGTTTTAAGGAAATATCTTTAATGAAAAATGATTGTCCTGTTTATAATTAAGGTATGTTTATTGATCTTCTTGGCGCGATATATTCTAATGCATTCAAAAGAAAATTAATAAATATAAGTTTTAAACTGAATATATATATATATATATATATATATGAATATATATATATATATATATATATATATATATATATATATATATATATATATATATATATATATATATATATATATATATAACAAATTTTTCGTCGATGTACGCACGCCGAGACACACACACAGACATATATTTCATAAGACATATCATACATGATATATATTTCACTCCAACATATATGTGCATATGTATGTACATACATATATATATGTATGTACGTATGTATATACATATACATATTTGTGAGATCAAACTAAATTATTTTAATAAGCGATAAAGATCTTAATGTTTTGTCCTCACATATGAAACTTGGTAGAGATATTTTTGTTTGGGACATGTAATCATCAAATTTATTTTTTGAGTGATAGAGAATAACTATCTTAAATTTAGATGGACATATACCTAAGGAATAAATTCACGAAACTGTATTTTATGGTATATTGATTTCACGATTTATGAGAATTGTATTAACTTTGATGGCTTTGATGATATAATTGGAGCTGGTGTATATATTCTAATGAGTTATCTCCCTTGCATTTATATTTATATTTTAGATAATGAATTTTATTTTTCCAGGCTGAAAATTTCGAACAGTGAAGTTTATTCAATTTAATTTATCTATCATAATTTAAAGCACGAATAAAACCATTGAATTTCTATCAGATATAAGCTGGAAATAAAATAGTATTCATGAATTTCTTTTTTAATCTTTATGAATTGCTAAAGATATAATTCGTCTTTATTCGTTCGTACGCACATATTCGGACGGTACACACAAAGAAAGACACACGCACGCGCACGTACACACGCACACACACACGCACGCACACACAGACATGCACACACACACATAAATAATATATATATATAATAATATATATATATATATATATATATATATATATATATATATATATATATATATATATATATATATATAGAACGTCTTTATGACCGTATTCTCTTCCGGCTAAAACAAATATTTGTAAAAACTTTAAATTAACATTTATACACACAAATACATAGATGCATCCATTAGCATTAAAGAAAATGCTTATATTCTTTTTTGTAAGTTTTTAATTCAATATTATTATACGTCCAGTTCGACAACTCATGGCAAAATGGCATGGAGTGAAAAAACGGTTAAAATCTTTGAGATCGATGATCGGACGCAGGAAAAGAAAAATTGTGAACGAAGAGTTCCACCGACCTGCAGTAGAGCATTAATTAAACAAAGAGCTGAACGCTTCGAGTCATTTATTTTCAAATTTAATATTGCTTCGTGGTCTCTCAGTGCATCTATTTTCTTTCCTTCTTTCTCTTTTTCACTCTATTTCTCTGTTCTTATCTGCATATCCATAATTTACGCACATCTTTCTTAAACGTGTTACATAAATCTTTTCTGTCTTGTTTATATTCGTATCTCCAATGGAATTATCTTTTCCTTTCAACGCTTCTCCTGACATTAACGCATCAGTTTAGCGCTCTTGTAATGTTTACTCTTAACCAAGTGTATGATGGCGTCTGCTTACTTTTAAGTAAAAGATTACTCTCTGCCCTAATCATTGACATTTTGTAGATGGACAGAATAATCGTAAACAAACGCCGCTTTAATCTGCTTGAAGTAACGTATACATTTGTTCATTGTTCAATGTATTTATTTTCGATATACTGGGTTGATTTGTGGCGTGAAAATAGACCCATTAATCATCTTTCTTTCTTTTTTAACTGGTCGTCCGCCCAAACAGCTTTCTTGATTTGTAAAACAATAAAAATAAAAATAAATAGGATGAAAGAAATTAAATTAACAGAAAATCTCCCTCCATGAATTTATCAAGACATTCGCTTAAGATTCTGCTATAGATACTATGATTTTAAGTCTCTGACTGACACGCTTTTTACACAGTGATCCATTTCGATTATTGTAAGAAATAATCGATGAAGTAATAACAGAAAGAAAAAAAGGCAAAGGATTATTTTACTCGTTTCAATATTGGATTCCCTGATATATTGTAGTAGTAGTACAAAC
>OZ010579.1:67775169-68030510 GCA_963932145.1 Acanthosepion lycidas
CTTCACCTTTCATTAACAAAAACCGATTTTTCGACCCTGTTTTGGTGTCTTACCGAGGGATGCGTCCCTTGATAGCCCGCATGACGGATGATGCAGTATTTCGTTATAATTTTAAGTGAGGTCAAAAATGTTTGCTTTTATATCAGAGTTTTATTTTCCTAGATAGATGACCATTAAGATGGCTATTGATTTCTGTCTACCCATTTGATTTTATGTCAGATTTTGTCTTCACCACGGCTAAAGATTGTTAATCTCACGGTAATATGTTTTGGTGATTCATGGTGGAGCTGTATTCCGTTGCCTACTCCACGGTGGTTATAAATTTTTAATTCAAAAGGCCATTTTTCCCTACTTTTAATCTTCATTTACTTGGCTTTTGAGCATCTGCAAGTCGTTGAGTCGTAGAAGGTTTTTTTCCAAAATATACAGAAGAAATATTACAAAGTGAAAACTTTACACATTAGTGTGTGTGTGTGTGTGAGAGAGAGAGAGAGAGAGATAGAGAGAGAGAGAGAGCGCTTGTGTATGTGTGTGTGTATGTGCATTATTTATACATATATATATTAATAATTAGCTATATGACATGCCAAAATTCAGACTGAAGCAGTATTTGCATATAGTCATATTTACATGCAAATGTACCCACATGGAAACCATTGTGAACGCCTCGGTATGAGTTAATAATGGGATATTCTGATTGGTCATTAGTACTGCGTAGTTAGTTCGATCCCCACTCGATGTCTCATTCTTGTGACCATATGTCAAGCTAATCTTAGTAAATAACAAAATGCAAAAACCAGATTCGTTTTTTCTTTATTCTTTTATTTCGTTAATTTGTACGCAAATAATGACAGTTTGAGAATCTTCATAATCATTTTTCTTTTGTTATTAACTTAAAAGCTTTGCACTTGGTCAAATTATCGATTTATTTATACGATTGTACACAACGGTTCTTACAGATAGGCAGCGTGGATTCTGAGGAAGACCGTAGACCAGTATATCGCAAGCCCCACGATGAGCAATTTGAATTTTCTTTTAGACAATATGGAATTACGGTGAGAGAAACAAAACGCATTCTGTAGATGGGTTGTATTAAAGCTTAAGAAATAAATTATAAAAATCTGATATATTTAGATCTTGTTTGCTTAATTTATAACGTCCTATACTCTACAAGATGTACGTTCATTATAACTATTATCTTAATATTCTTGTTAAACGTAAATATAATGTATATATAACTGTTTTCACAGTTTGAGTGTTCACCTGTCTATCATCACTTACGTTATGAAACTGAGAAACTTCCTTACTTTGCCTTTTGATCTTCAATCTGGAACTACTTGTGGATGGTTGGCAACACTTAGCGTCCACCACTTACTTTCTCGGGGCCCAGAAACAAAAGGATAGTCTTGGAAAATATCTCAGTGGCAACCCTATTACACAATGTCGTCAGCATTTAGTTTATTAAAATGTAGTATTTCTTATTAGTATAAGTTCTATCGCTGGTCTAGATAAGATTCTAACTTTCAGCTCTCTTCCCCTCGGTGAAAAAATCTGATCCTAAGTAGAGAAGAGACGGAGACCAATTCAGTTTTCCCATCCCCTTACGAACACCCATGTTGGTTACCAATATTCTAATAATTGCTTTATTTGTTGAACATAGACTGTATATATTACTATTTTCACAACAATAGTCTATTATCAATTACGTTATGAAACTGATTACCTTCCTTACATTTGATCAACATAGAACTACTAGTGAAAACGTTCTATGACCACTGTACTAAGAATCGTTTCTCGTATACACCAGCCAAATGCCACATGTTTTCTTGTCTTGGTGAATGCCTTAAATCTTTCATTTTTAAAATTATCTAAAAAAACTACACAATATATTTACATTATGTGCATGTAAGGTGTTGTTGTAAAGACTAATTAGAACACTAAATCTGTCATGTAAAGTTATTATTTGTTCATCTCCGAACTTCACCACTTAATATCAGCTTAAGAGTAGTTAGGCTTTCTCTGAATCTGGATCTTCTTCACACGAGGATGTGAGAGACTCCCTTCCTTTTCCCCTTATATATATCTTCCTGTCATCTGGCTTTCCTGCGTGTGTATGCGTATATTAAGCTCAGGTAAGTCGACCACCAGTTTGCATGTCGATAGCAGCCTCTGACATCCTGTAAGGCGAGAATTTGAACCTGGTTGCTAGGAAGTCACTTTCCAAGTCAAGCCTCTGATGTCTTTGGCTTCTCTGATCCTCTGGTGCAAGGTGCAAAGTCTATTTCGATATTTCTTAGAGTGTGCCATGAGAGATTTATCATTATATTGAGGAGTACTTGAATTTTGGCTTTCTACCTACTTTGAAAGATGAATAGTTAACTTTCTAGCTATTACACCAACGAATAATATTGAACAATGAATAGTAACTGACCAATGGACAATATTGACTAATAAAGCATAACTGACCAACTGTATTTCACCAAATGAAAAACATGGTCGTCTCGAGGGACATTTGAAAACGAAACAAAAATATTGTATATTTAAAATTGGAATATTTTGGATCGCTAAAAAGAAAGTCAATCAATTAATTGTTTTCTTGACTGAATACAACGAAAAAATTGCAGTCTTGAGGTTAGTTATGTAATTTCTCTACTCTATAGGGAATAATCATAATATAGGATTTAACTTAAGTATAATTTAATATATGTAGGATATATTGACCATGCTAGTTGTCTGAGATGTTGTTCTGTGAATCATGACAAATGAATAGGCAAATAGCTAACAACAAATAAAATTAAAAGAAAAACATTTTATTTGATATAAAACGATACATAATGTAACATTATTATTATTATTATTATTATTATTATTATTATTATTATTATTATTGCAATATAGAAAATTAGTAGAACATAGTGTCTTTCAGCAGAATAACCTTTTTGTAAACATCCTGACATTTAATGAACTCGTTCTGAAGAATATTTAAATTTGCCCAAATTATTTTTAAAGAGTGTCTTAATGATGTTAATCTTTCTTGAGTTTTATAATTGCTTTTATTCCCCTTGATGTATATTTCTTGCCATTTGCTTTCGTGTCATCCCCAAAGTATTCGCAATTAGTAATAAATTTCAATATAGTTTTCTGGTAGCTACAAATATATAGAATTGGCAAAAAGAGCCATTTGAAAAATTTCAAGATCTCCTTTCGTGTGATACGAAAGCAGAATATTTACAGCAGTTATCTACCTTACGAACCGAAAATGTAATCAATGTATTTTACATAAAAATAAACAAACAATAAACTGTTATAGATTTTATTTTTATTGAAGAACTTTTTATCAATTTAAATATTCTTACAAAATTGCAAAACATTTACAGAACTTTCAAATTTTTTTTTTTTTTTAATTTTAGGACACATTTTATTTGATGGGTGGTTCACGCAGGAGATATATAAGTGTGGCACTGAAAAACACAACAAATCCAATATGTAAACGTTATTCGAAATTGCTCAGTAGAGAGTCCCAACTGCACACTTTTTTAACCTCAGCACCCATTTTTGATGACAAATAAAGGTATTACATTGAAACGGAAACAAGTTATGTAAAATATTGTAATTCTGAAACGTATATTTACCATGATTATATTTTTAGTAACGCAATACAAAAGACATCATAATAAATGAAATGCTTAATTTGAAAACCAGAACATTGATTGCTGTAAATATTTAGTTTAATTATGATGATATATTATATTTTTTACGTTTTATCTACTAATCCATTTACTTGATCTAATTGGGAGCCATACACTGTTTAAATCAATCGCTTCTTTCTCCTAAAACATCTCATAGTACAGGACTCCGTCCTAATCCAACTTATACATCACATCATCTTTTTTTTTTTAAACTATACGTTTACACTTGGTCAACGATCACTTTCGTCCTACGTTGTCATAAAGTATCAACTTTTCATCACCAGCTACAATTTGTTTCGAAAACAAAAGATTTTCGTTACTTTTTTTATTTGTGAATTGCACGCTGGAATACGACACAGTAAGTTTTCTTTTTCGCTTAACATAAGTAGAAGTCAAACGTAAAATGACTAACATAACCAAGATGGTGAAAATGATTTTCAAAGTTTTTTTTTTCTCCTGTACGAAATTTTGTAAACCATTTCCTGTATGTCTGATCATATTTTCTCCATAACCTTCACAAGTCTTTGTTTGCAATGTATTTTTAACTTTCTTAAAATATGAAAATAATATGTCAAAAATGTTACTTATTTTCTTCCCTCTTCACTACTTCTTCATTTACAGTCAATAAACAAAATTACGTGACTTTCGAAATTTTTAGAAAATAAAAATGTACGCATGAAAGCAATATTTTGAATTAAGTTATGACTTTTTGAATTTATTATTTGAATTTATTATTTGAATTTATTGAATTTGAATTACAAATCTTTAAATATTGTTAATGCAATTTTCAACAAAACGCTCCTCATACAAATAACAAATAAAGATTTTGGTTAACACAATAATAGCGATGACAGCAATAATGAAAGAAACTAACAAAAGAATCCGAACAATAACGAACTATAATATTAGTAGGAAGCAAATTTGGTATTACCAACAAGAGTGAAGACAAAAATGTAAATAAAATTAATAAATAGGTGATTTCTTTTCATTCGTATCGGAAGAGAAAATTGTAAAATAATTTGAACGAATTTGAACAAGGAGAACTTTGAAAATAAATTCCTGAAAAAATATTTTTGAAGTGTTTTCATAGATGTCATTTTTGGATTTGTTATTTGTTAATTTATTGTTCCAATTCTTTTTCCTTTAGTGTTTAAATCAAGATTTCATGATATTCTGGAGGCTAGGCGCGTGCGCGCGCACACACACACACAAACATACAACCACATGTGTGTTTGTGTGTGCGTGTGTTTGTGCGTGTGCATGTAAATGCTATTAGTATGTACAGCTATATGCTTTCATAAATATTTATTTACGGGGGGGATATTTGCTATATGTATGATAAGTGTAGATTTTTATTTTTTATTTATTTATGTATATTTTTATGTATAAGTTTCGTATGTATGTCATTTTATATATATATATATATATATATATATATATATATATATGTGTGTGTGTGTGTGTGTGTGTGTGTGTGTGTGTGTGTATGTGTATATATATGTGTGTGCGTGTTTGTGTGTGTGTGAGCACAGGTAATTCCTAATATCTCTTGAATATACCATTTCTAAATTTTTAAGATTTCCCCTTGCTCGTCGGACTAGAAACTTGACCTGTGTACTCGACTATCAAAACAAATATCCTGTATTTGACAGATCCTACCAGCATTTTCCAAAGAAAACACTGATGATGAGCGATCCAGAGATAGAAGGGGAATGCAGTGACCTTTTCAATCTTACTCACCAATATGACGAATATATTTTTTGTATTTATAACAACGTGGATTCGGGTATCCCTCTCGAAGAAGTTATACCAACTGGATTCGTATATGTCTTCACTCTTCTTCTGGGCGTCGTTGGAAATGCCTTGGTGATATTCTGCATCGTTCGACACAAAGGCATGAGGAGTATCACCAATATATTCCTACTAAGCCTTGCAACAGCTGACCTTATGCTTGTACTCATCTGTGTACCTGTGAAGGTAAGGATCATTCAACTTATCCATTACTAACACTTTTATTAGTCATATTAATTTCAATATCCGCATGAATGTCACGTTCGTCTTCTTGTTAAATATCTGAGTTCAAAACAAGAGTTGTCTTAAAAGGATAGAGTTATACTTTAAACAGATAAGGTATTGAATTGTGTACATGAAAAGTACGCCGATAATACCAAAAGAAAAAAAAAACACTCGGCACTTTTAACGTCTAATAGTGTCTAATTTCTTTTTTGACAACGTGTGATGCTAAACTGATATTTTCGACCAATTCTGCTGAACTGCAGGACTTTAACAACGGATTTATACTTCAAATGTAAACACAAATTAGTGCTCCTATTGATATTCCACTATCAGTAGAATTAATACAAATACAATTTAATAATTTATAACAAAGTGAGAAGATTGTGCAGCTCCAACCCCGAATTAATCATGCAATATTTACACCAAAGCTCAAAACTATGATTAACTTGATTTAAACTAGATTATCGGATTCATTTCGGTAAATTATCATTCCAATGGCTTGTGGTTCCCTAGACCTAACATTTCTTCGCAAACCCGGCAGAAATTGCCTCAGCTTGACTGGGATGTCGTACTCCATCCAACGTACTCACCTGACCTGGCATTTTCGGTTTCTCACTTATTTCGATACACACAACATTTTCTTAATGTGAAGAACTTCGATTCACTTATAATTACGCCACTGAAAGTTGGATTTTCAAGATAAGTAGCCTTTGAATTCAGTTGCAATCTTTTATGTTTATTTATGGAATAAGAAGTTTAATTCCTGTTCCAAATTAACCAAATACGCTACTACAATAGGATTTGTTTTATGTTAATTTTGGCCTCTTAAAAGAAGCATTTCAAAGTTATTCTCTTTATCCTCATTTATTCCAATATTTTTTCTGAAACGAAACTAGTTTATATGTCGAAATTAAATAATTTCATCTTTGTTTTTTGCTGGTTTTCTTTATTAATTTCACCCCAAGCAAGGCGATTATGCCATTAGGACTCGGAGGTGGGGGTTACATGGAGTGAAAGTGAATGAGAAAACTTTAGTGGGGCGAAGTAAGGAAAAGAATAATAAAGGAACAGATTTCAGGAAGACAGAAGATAGTGATTGACGTTGCATTTAAATTTTTGAAGATTGTAATTGGCAAAGAAACAAGAAACGGGAAGGGAGTTTCACAAGTGAGAAGTGTGAGAAAGAAGAAACTATTAGAATAGAACAGGTAGTTGCATTTAGCTAGTAAAACGGTAAGACCTAGTTGCCTATCTAGTAGCACGCTTAAATTTATGCAATCGATGCTCTAAGAAGTAAGAAAGCTCATCAAAACAATTGCCATGAAAATATTTGTAGAAAAGATGGAGATAAGCCATTTGACGAGGATGGGAAAGTGATTGAAGTCGAGATGATAGGTTAGGATCGATTACATTACAGACACTTCTTTGAATTTTGTCAAGAATATCGTGATATATAGTAAGAGCACCAGACCAGATATAGCAGCAGTATTCAATGCATAAACAAAATTGTATATTTATAAATATATATGCAAGAAGGATTATGACGAGAATTGTCTGGTACGATACAGTAAATCAACTTTCCTTACAGTAGACCTAGCAACTGATTAAATTACTCCACTTCATGTCAGTGGAAAACGTGAGCCCAAGAACGCACAAAGTGATGCTCTTCTGGAGTTTAGCATCAGCCATGCTGATAGCAGACAGAAAAAGGTTCTCTATCTGACACAGTAGTGATATACCGGAAGACCTAAGTAGATATATTTTTAAAGGAAGCCTAAGAAACCAGCTGCAAATGAATATGAACTCAATCAGACACTCAGCCTAATGAGCAAGATAACAAAACTCATCATCCGAATTCTAATCAATACAGCAAGCAGTAGAATCAGACCGGAGATAGGATAAGAATAGTGTCAGTTCGTCAAAGATACTGTATCAAGGAACGCAATATTTATGCTCAGAATGTAATCAGAAAGAGCAATACAAATGCAGAAGGACATGTGCCTGTTTTATAGATTACGCAAAACCTCAGCAACCTTAACATATTTGGGAAGGATATTAGAATAATCAAAAACTACTGGCAGAAAACCGCCTGCATACAGATAGAAAACGAGTTCAGCTGATATATAAAAAATAGAAAGGGGTGTAAGACAACGGTGTGTCTTCTCACCGGACTTACTCAGTCTATACGGTAAGGCAATTCTGAAAGAATTAGATGTCCTCCCAGGATTCATTATTGGCGGCTACATTGTTAACAACATAAGATATGCAGTGTTGATAGCAGATACGAAAAGAAAACTGCAAAAGCTCCTACAGAATGTAGTGAAGGAAAGCGAGAAGAAAGGATTAAACATAAAATGTAAGAAGACAGAGTGTATGGTTGTTAGCAAAAGGATGAGGCCAAAATGCAAATTACAAATCGGAGATACCAAAATCAAAAAGGAAAAAAAATTAAATATCTGGGAAGTGTTCTAACAGAGGATGGAAAGTGTGACAATCCGAAGACATACTGGGATAGTCAAAGATATATTCCAAAAGCTAAGCATAGTATTGAGAGACAGAAAATCTTTCTTAGAAACAAAGAAAGGACTACTGAACTGTAACGTGATGTCTGTCTTCCAAGTATGGTAGTAAATGTAGGACAATCTCCTTAAAGATGTAGAAGAGACTTGAAGCAACAGAAATGTGATTCTACAGAAGGATGCTGACTGAACATGTTACCAACGACGAGGTTTTAGAGAAAATAGAAAGAAAAAGGAAACTACAGTTTAAATTTCTAGGCCATCTAATGAGGAAGGAGGTTATGAAAAATGTTATACACACAGGACAGATTGAAGCCAAGAGGGACAGAGGAAAACAGCGCATAACATAGTTGATGAGCTTAAGTAAATGGATGGTGGAACAAGCTTTAGGAGAAATAACGAAAAGACAAAGTCTATTAAGAGCTACAAAAGACAGAAAATTGTGGAGAGCCATGATCGCCTACGTTCTGAGGGGACTCGGCACATAAAGAAGTGTTGATTGAATGAAAGCAGTTTTGTTTTGGGGGCGTTAAAATTTACAAGCTATTCCTCACTCCAGTTAACCACTGATTGGAGGTCCTTTTCGAGAGCAGCTGCCAGTTTTTACTTTGTCGGAATTGGTACTAAAACAGATCTGCATAAATCTTTCCTTACACAATTGTATTGACGCCATTATGTTATGTATGACATTCTATATATACAAAATTGGCATCGAAAATATTCACAGAACCCATCATGTATTTTTTCCTAATAATAATCGAGGCATCTTGAGCTCTTTTTAGCATTTCTTTGCAAGACATAGATTCATTATTTGTACTTCCTCTCATCAATAAAACGAGTAAATGTAAGTAATTGTTCTCTCTTGCTAATACATTCGTTGAATTGGAAAGGAAATTCCGAGTTATTTTTACGTGTTCATCTGTATCAAGAGACGTATTCGTGATTTGCCTATGAATTGTATTACCTGAAAGGGTAATTTTGCTTACCTTCCTGTTCTACTTCATTCCCTAACAAGGTTTTAATGATTCTTTTAAATGTCATTGGGTAAAGTATATGGCTGTATTTTAAGTTCAATCATGCCAGCTATTTCAGTCAAATCAATTAGAGACATTTCAGAAGTTGTTAACCTTTTTTAAAAAAAATAGTTCCTTCTTTTGACTTCTATTCTGACACTTTTTAAATCTTGGAGATATTGATGTTTAGTTGTCAAATGTCTTTTCACCTTAATAGGTACACACTCGCTTCGTTTGATGTAGTTTCGTCATAAATAACGCACAGTGGAAAGAGTTAATTCTCATTTGCAGTTAAAAAAAAAACAAAATTTAAATAACTGTTACAACACTCATGATTGGCCATGTTTTCAACATTTTATTAGTTTATGAATAACGTTCACTTTCAGATTCACAACTGTTTGTGTTGTTTCCTCTTAACGAACTTTTTCATATCTATGTGTAATATATGTGTTTGAAAAATAATTGCATAAAAATTAAAGCATTACGCACAACGGGAATACTTGAACACCAGCATAAAATAGAAAACTCTAAATTTACAAAACTTGGATGCCTTTGTCTTTCAGGGTAGACAGCAAGATAAACACAAAACTATTTTTATCGCCATGCTACATACAGTAAAAACCCAGTAAGTTATTTTCATAGCTGCATCTCGCCAGTGTACCGTATCACATAGTATAGGAACCACTGTTCTAAGTAAGACCGATTGTTGTGGCTCAGCATCATCTTTCCCGTATAGAAAAATAAGGACAGAATAGAAGAAAAAAAATCAATAAAGGGAAATATTGTTAACCTAGTTGTCATTTTTAATAATTAAAAAAAAAACGTAACAAATTTTATGTTACCTGCCACCAATTTGAAAATTTGTGGTTTTCGAATGTTTAAGATTTTTCCCTATCTCTGTTATTTCATTCTAAAGTAGTTTAAAATTCTGTATTATTTGGTTTGATTAGAAAATGGCAATTTTTATTACCTCGCAATGATATCGCTAGCATTAACAACATTTTTTAGTTTTCCTTATCATTTCATAATTTTTTATTAAAATTGCAAACCATGAATGAATACCTATGTTCTTAAATTCAGAGTGGCCCTTCTTCTAGACGTGCTGACACTCATGTTATTTAATCTATATCTGATGGTGGTGGAAGATGGATTCATACTTTTCCAAGAGCATTAGTACAAAGTGAACGCGTCAGATTAGGCCGAAACAAGCTCTGCTCAACGATCACTTCCGGTAAACTTTACACTACTGGCATGAATTGTTTTAGAATCTACTGTTTACACACCTGTACTGTAGCCGCCGGTAAGTGTTACGCTGGCCAAAATCTGAATATGTATCTCAATTTATTCACGATTAGCGGTACAGTGAATGTTGCTGGATTGCAGTAAATGATCACGTATACAAATCACAACATTCATAGGTTCCAAAATAATGAGTATATCAACAAAACCATACTGTATATAGATCTTGATTGTTAGCACATACCTGTATTCTCGCATACATACGATCATACAATTACTAGATACCCTATTATTGTACGCTCATTGTACCTAATGATGCAATACAGCAAGTATTGTAAGCAAACTAACTGAACGTCGTCCACTCATGTTCTATATACATTCAATGGGTAACTATGGTGATCGTTGTGGCCATAAAAGTTAATGTTTATTTTCAATGCAAGTTGAGTAACACGGGCAACATGTTGGCAGGCATTATCTTGCTGGAGCAGCACATTGCTTGCATGTTACAGGATTGCCAGCAGAACATTTTGAGCAATAGCGCTGTTCAAGGTTTCCTCAACAAACACGAAAGGCTAGTAAAAGTTGTTAATTATGGCATCCCACGACATGATATCAGAAGTCGGAGCTGTTTTGAGATCAAATACACTCTGGAAGATGTCGCTCCGTAGTTTTCTGTTACATACACAAGCGTAAAAGTAGAACCTATTCTCATTATTGAACACTATATAGCACCATTCGACTCTCAGATGACCTTCTCACGACGCCACTGGAGACGTGCACGATGTTGCTACGATATAAGTTAAATCTGCAATATACAATTCCCATCAGTCAATATTACCACTCCTGAAGACCCATTTTTCTCATCAGTATTAAAACGGTTATATTTGAACAAAAGGTGTACATGTGTTTCTGTGGTATGGCATAGGCTTTAACTTGACTTTTTCATCACCTCATGTCAGCATGCGTCACTGTCTATGCTCAGGAACATATGCCGGACTGGTATGAGTGTTACGACTCCACAAGTTGACCAAAGAGTGAAAAATTTATCAAATATCGACCACCCTCAAGAACGTACATGCTCTACTCAGGTTAAAATCGTCTTGCTCTTTTTATTCTCGTTAGCGCGCGCGCACACACATACACACACACACACATATATATATATATTGTAATGTCCATATAACCACTCTGATGATGGGTTATGTAAGCCGTAAGCTTAGATCGAGGAAAAGTATAATAAAAAAATAACCAAATGTTGGACAGATTTTGTCTTTATTTTCTCCGGACACAAAAACTAAAGCCACAAAACGAAGCTTAGAACGGCTCATAATCAAACATAACAGACATTCGTTGTCTGTTACATTTAACTATATATGTTTTATGATATATATATATATATATATATATATATATATATATATATATATATATATATATATATATATATATATATATATATATATATGTGTGTGTGTGTGTGTGTGTTCCAAATTTAAATTCTCTTATATTATTATTTCAGGGAATAGCTTTCTTCTCTTTTTCTTGGACGACGGGCAAAGTGATGTGCAAACTTGTTCATTATGTGCAAAATGTTTCGATGATATGTTCTGTGATGACACTGACTATGATGAGTATAGAAAGGTAAGTATTTTTGTGTATCGAATCTGACCTGCATTGTTTTTATTCATAGAAATATATGATCAGTCAATTTCATCGCATACACAGAATTTGCTCGAAATATTGAATATGCGCTCGAGTATGAAGCAACTTGGTTCGTTTTCATTCCACATCATATATTCACTTTAAAATATAAACAGAATAAAAATGCTCGAAATATTTACTTCGCAAAACGAAAACAAAAATGTTCTTTTTCTCTCCCTTCTTCATCACCCCCCCCCCCGCCCTGACATACCCACACATACACACACATATATGCGCACCTGTAGAGACGCACACACACACATACATAAATATTGAATGTATTGCTCCATATTTTAAAGGAGATAAATTTGTGTTAGGCTACATTCCATTTAAAGTCATTTTCTCGCATCGCTTCTAATAAACCTAATAAATCCGTATTAATAATTAATTTTATTAAATATACATTTTTCACTAATTGGTTCCGTTTTCGTTAAATACTGGAAAATATGCACAAATTGTTTGCAAGAATGAGTTTTTTCTCTTGTACTTACCAGCAGACATAGACTTAAGTAGTTGAACGTAAGCATAACCGAGAATTTAATTAGCACAAATACTAGTTCTTTTTATCATATTTAAATTTTAGAAGTTTTATATATTTTTTTTTTTTTCATATTTTTCTCATAGAGACACTAAAACTGGATTATACGAAAGTTGATCAATAACTAAGTAGCCTACAAGTTATTTGCAGAATTTGCATTTTCACTGTATAATCGATATGATTAATAGAAAAGGAAAAGTGTGCTGATAAGAAGGAAATTATATTGAGAAATAGATATTGTGTATAAAATAAGAAAGTTTTCACCATTAGTGTAAGGATTTACTGTTATACTTACATATATTGTTTAAGATCTAAAATTGGATTTTTGGAAGTGAAAATAAAAAGCTGGAAGATCAAAGATTTCCAGGAACTGAAATGGAAATATAATTGATTCAGATTTTATTTCTAGTCACGATTCCGCTTTCCATATTATAATTGTATTTTGCCATTTCACTGCTTTGCGTTGATATACACCACTGGAAAACAGAAGGAAAAAAAATTCTTTTTAGTATTTACATCAGTGAACATAAAAGTCTTCACAAGATATTAGTCTTAACTTAAAATTTCTATATAAGAACGCTCAAAGGTGAGAGTGAAGTATCTGCTAGAGGACAATATCGCCACTTTATTGGCATGTTGTTCTCTTACCCACTGTCTCATAATTGTGCGTGAATCTTAAACATGATCAAATTTGTCAGCGATGATGATGATTGTCGACTCGTTCAACGAGTCGACACTCATTATACGTGTGTAGATATGTTCTATATATATATATATATATATATATACATATACATACATGCACACACACACACATATATATATATATATATATATACATATATACATATATATATATATATATATATATATATATATATATAATCATTCTAATTCATTTAAATGCTGTACAATAGATGTAAAACAAACGACTTATATAGTTATATAGTTGTACGAATTCAGATTTCGACAACATTCATGGCGTTATATAAAAAAACATCTGAGCAAAATGCACATGTTTAAGTTGTGTTTTATTGGCAGTGTTAATTATTCACTTCCTTTGAATCCTTTTTATTTCCTGCTTTTTCTATGGAATTCTCAAATTTTAAAATAAGTCCCTCATTCCGTTTCCACGGCTTTAAACACCACTGTAGAAATAATAATAATAATAATAATAATAATAATAATAATAATAATAAGAAGAAGAAGAAGAAGAAGAAGAAGAAGAAGAAGACTTATGCAATAACAAACTTATTCATAATAACTTTAAAAATATTTCAATGTATTTTACCAATAGAAAAATCGTTTTTTATAATATCCTAGTGAGCATGCAGAAGCACATTGAGTGACTATACAATATTGCAATTAAATATTTGTATTCGATGATTGTTTTATGCAATATTTTTCTAAGTTGAAAAAAAAACGAATATTATCTAAAGCCTCAAGATATAATAGAATGTGTAGATTGCAGTTTAAAAGATTTACACCATTATAGGAAATGTTTAACAACTGTACAATCTTTGAACTTAGGCTAACAAAAAATCAAAACAATACTGATCATCAGAAAGTAAAGAAAGATGAAATTAAACCTGATATGAGCTCCGCTGAAAGGAACTTTTTTCAGTATTGGATTTCAGAAAACTACTAAAAGTGTCTTTAAATTTATATTCAGTACAATGTAGAGGGGTACGGCTCGACAACTTTTCAGCATTCCTCGTAGAAAGTAGAGCAACGTCAGGGGAAGAATCTTTAGCTGAAATTACGTCGGAAGTAGTTCAGATAGTGAGTCTCTTTAAGACTTACTATCGCCACTAATCTTTATAAAAGCTGTGATACCAGTCATGTTCAGCTTACGGAATTGTAAACAGGAATGTAAGTTCACTAATCCACCAGAAAAAAAAATCTGATGCTCAGGACAGTCTAAAATAATTTACCAAAAATTAACGCTGAATTGGAAAAACTGAAACGACATATTTTTAAGTAAATATATTAAAATCGAATTTTGATTTCGAAATGTGCAATGTTAAAGATACATAACCAAAAGCAAAAATGAATAGAATGAATGAAATGACCGAATCAACAAAAACAGTAAATACTTGAAAAAAAAAGAAAAAAATATTTCACAATACTTGAAGAAGATTCAATAATTTCGGAAAAAAATGAAAAAAAAATTTAATATAGGAATATCTGAAACGAACAAGGCAAATTTTGTAAACAACGGCTAGAACACGCCATGCCTCTTCCACGGAATTAAATCAGCCTTATCCCCCACCGTGTCCCAAATGTAAGAAGAAAATTCTACTCAGACAGATTTTTCCCAAGAGCAGCTACTTTATGGAAATAACTCTCGCATTGTTGCTCTACTGAACACCTCAATTTTGACCTTTTCAAGTCATGAGTCAATCTTCTTTCTTCCTTATCTTCACAATCTGTATTTTCTATCCCCTCTTCCATTTATATAGCACACGTCATTCAACATTACTATTTTGAGTGTAACATTCTATCTTGAGTGACTCTAGAGATGTATTTCGTGAAATTTAGAATATAAAAGACTAGAAAACAGGTATATAATATGTATGCACCCGGCGATGACTCTGAAAGACAAGAAAAATGAAGGCAGATATTTTCTCAGTATTGAATTAAAAAAGACTATCGAACTACATAAGGCAAACTAATAAACAATCAAATAATAGCATTCAATATATAATATGATGTTCTAATATAATTATAATATTCACTATGTAATATAATGAACAATATATAGAATAAGCAAAAGAAAAGGCGTGATTAAAAGGAGGAGGAAGAGCAAAAGTCGAGATGAAATAACTGTTTGCTTTATTTATTTTTGTTTCAATAAGAGGCAGATAGAAGAAGCACAGATTTCAAAACAAAAGAGTAGTGTGAGCAAAATTTACTTCAACACAATATATATATATATATATATATATATATATATATATATATATATATATATATATATATATATATATATATACAGGTAGAGAGGGAGAAAGATTACCAAAATGATATTAACGATTTTGTATTCAAAACTGGTGAATGACATTCTCTAGATTGTCCCAATTCCAATAGCCCAAATTGTGAAAAAAAACAAAGAACTGTTGTATCCCCAATATGTTTCAAAAATATCTTTAAACGAAATTCGACTCTTGAAATTTTCATATCTGCTTAATTTCGTATCCAAACGTAAATAAGGCAATTTTCTAAAGAAGTAATGAATTTTGTACTTATTAATCTAATAGATTTTATCACTTTAAACGTTATTTTTAGTAGATACTTGCGTTTGAATACACGTTCTTTTTATTTATTAAATAGTATATTTATTTATTTTCGGCTACCAGCCTGATCAGCTTAAAGGCACTATTCAATCTTGCCTGTTCTTCGTAGCGCACCGAATATGTCATAAACACAAATCAGTAGTAAAGATTGAAATTGTTTGCATGTATTTCAATATATCAGGTATTTTTAGGTATGTGCGCATATCAGGTGTTTATTAGGTATATGCTAAGCTCCAGAAAAAAAACTGGGACTTTCGCACATATATAATCGTTAATGGAGTTAGACTAAAATCTTTAGAGAAAATATTATTGTTCAGAATATCTTTAACAAAACCTTTTAAAACGATGAATTGATATATAGGATTAAAAAATACCTTCATTTATTTAAAGAAATCAACTGATTTATATACTCTTTAGAAATATCGATATATAAGAAATTTAATCCGGGTACCAGTTTAAAATCTTTACATGTAAACTGAAACCAAAATAATATTATCGTAAATTAATTTAATTTCTATGGAACACTGAAGATTATATTCTCGTATATTTCCGAAAAAAAAAGAGAATTGTAATAACTTCCAGATTTTTCTTATCCTGTGCTATAAAACTAATTCAGATAATCGAAGGTATAAAGTGATCAACATTTTCGCTTTGCACTGGAACTCAAAATATAGCATGACTAATATAACTTGAGAGCAGGAATTAATTAAATGCTTAGATTAAATGGTGTCTTGATTTTCAAACGGGTATATAAAATTCGTGGTAGCCATATAGAAAAGTGGAATACAATTATCAGTATTATACATTCTCTTCGTCTAAAATGGCAGGCATATCCACGGTGTTACTCGGAAGGAAATTTGTTTAGCAAGCAAGAAAAGACAAGGATTTATTTATGAAACGTCGAGACAATGGAAATAATCAATGATAAGATATATAAAATGCGTCTAAGTAGAGAAAAAAGTAGTTAGCCGTTAACGAAATTAACATCATGAATTCTGATTTCTTTTAGATAATATTCAGTGAGAAATGCACCGGATAATTAAACGTTAAACTAAAGTTAACAGAAGTTTAAATCTTAAGAAAGCAAACAGCAACATGAAAGAATCATAATATTCTGTGACAAGCTTTAATCGAGCGATGTATCATGGAAAACATAAAAGGGAAAATTTCTGTTCGGAACAAACTCCATCTCAATGAGAACATTTATAAGAAATTTCGTTTACAGATTTTGGATTGGAACACGTGATATATTCAGTGTTGAAGAACTTTTAATGTGGCTAGAAAAATGAATAATTCTAACATATATGAATGAACACACATATATGGAAGAGGAAGTGAGAAAGAGAGGGAGATACAGACAAGCAGACAGATGGAGAAGTGTGAATTTGTAGATAATTTTTCTAGAGAACAAAATAAGCATAGATGTTCCCAAAGAATAACGCGTCTTTTATATCATTTCACTACTTGCTGTGTTTTAAGGAAATATTTTAAAGAATATGAATGGCTCTTTGGTACATCGACATATATATGATTCATGTTAGTCTTATTTGTCTTAACGTGTATAAGTAGAATATGGCAATCGTAGAATTCGTAAACAAGGAGTGTATTGTGCAAAGACTGACCATATGTTACTTTTTAACGAATTTCTTAACTGAACAACGATGCTTAATTCTCATGTCTTTCTAATGTTAATATTTGATTAAAGATGATCAAAGTTGATCATTTTTTAAATTAACCAAAGCACATACAAAGCATTAGGTTTGTTTTATTAATATAAGAGATCTTAATACTCCGTTGGAAAATTATCTTTTTAGCATTTTTGCCTGATATATATCATAAAGTTTATATTCATTGTTACAGGTACAACAAAAATATCTGGAGTAAATTTCAAACTTGTAGGCAAGAAAAGCCCTTGCTAAAAAAAAAGTACACATATTGCAAAAAAAGTATAAATATTGTAAAAAAAATTCCACGCGCATTAAACTTTATTCAAAATTTAATTTTGTAGACTTATTGTACAACAGATAAACTGAAATTTATTTTCGTTACCCATCATTTTGAATAAAAAAAATAGTAAACAGGGACATAGAAAATATAAGAAATTGAACACTTTGAAGATAGCTCAAAATCCATGAGTTAGTAAGCGATTTTTCTGGGATCCTATATTTGAAATACAGAGACCAGAATTAATTTGGTGATAGATCTGATAATTTTAAAATCATAATATTGAAATGGGCAATGCCTGTAAAAGTGATATAATATTAAATGCAAGTTGTGATATTGTTTTCTGAAACATTTCATTATTTTTATTACGTTAATATGTCCGTATACTGATAATAATATTTCCGTATTATAGTGACCATCAATTAGCAAATCTTTCTTTCTTTCTTTCTTTCTTTCTTTCTTTCTTTCTTTCTTTCTTTCTTTCTTTCTTTCTTTTACACCTTTTACTTTGCGGGTAGGAGCTATACTTTTGAAAAAAGATATATTTGTATAACATTTTCTTTTCCAAAATGTTACTATGTATATATTTAATTATATGTATATATTTAATTATATGTATATTTCTTAGTCTTCATTAAGATCGATTAGAATTGGCTTTTATCATCCAAAATGAAGATATTTTCTCATTATAGTATTTAACACGAAAATATTAAGTTTATAGAATTTGTATCAACCAATATATCTATTCGTTAACTTTTTGTGTATGAATGAATAAGTAAGTTTTAGTAAAAATCCTAATTATGACACTTTTTAATAATGTTAATCGCGGTTACAAAGACACATTTGTTAGGATGGGTCTCATTATAATAACACTTTTCAGAAAACAATGTGGTGCTAATTGAAAAGGTGAAATAAACATTATTTTAAGAATATAAGCATTTATTTATTTTAGATAATTCCTTAAAATTCGAAGAAATCTCAAGCATAGATTCTATTAAGGAAAAGCTTTCTGTAAACCGCGAATAGATATTTTTTAAAATTACAAAATAAATTCAAATATCTTGAAAAAATATTTTCTTTTATCTGTCATTCACTGGTATTGAAATGAAAAGATTGATTATATTCTATGAAAATAAAGCTCAGTATCATGCATCAAAATCGTACATGAACATGAAAATTGCTTGTTTAATACTTATATGATGGATTTATTCCATATTGTTAACGTAAAACTTGATATGAACTGAGATTATCTTCCGGTCTGTCTGTCTATCTGCCTCTCTCTATCGCCTATCCGTCTCTCTGTGTGTGCGCTAAGGATATGTGGTATTTTATAATACCTGGTTCAAATAAAATCCTTTCACAAAGTTTGAAATCATTCTAAACAGATAAGTACTTATCACTTATCCTGCATCACGAACAGATTCTTCAACCTTGTCTTTCTCAAAATAGTCATTATTATGTAAAGATAGCTTGATATTTTTTTCATTCACTTGTGACTGTAAATATTTATTTTATTTTCTCTTGTAGATACGTGGCAATAAGATACCCGTTAAAGGCTAAATACCTTTGCACATTGGTGCATGCCAAAGTCGTCATATTTAGTGTTTGGTCACTGTCTTTCATTCTGGCTGTACCAATACTTTTTGGACAGGTTGGTTGAAAAATTCTCATTTACTTTTGATTTTGAATTCTTTCAAAATAAAGTCAAAAATTTAATATCAATATGGAATCTTATTAAGTATAGTTTTTTTTTTTTATATTGAATAGATTTAATTTCATTAAAATATTCCAAAGGTTGATGTATAAATGTGCTAAATTTCAACCAATTAGACTGTAATTATATTAACTTCCACACCCCACATACATATGCATTATTTGTTCCTACCTTCTAATATAGGATCAACAATTCTACATATAAATAGTCTGTTATTATTATCACGATATCATTTACATACAGACTGATGATGTAGATATAGGTTCATCTTTCGGTCCTACATTACTTAATGTCTTCAAGACGCATGCAAAAAACAAAATATTTATTAATTCTGACAGTCATATGATTTATATTCGATGCACCGATAACGTTTGAGGTTGGTTATCCTTACCAGTTCTATACAGTACTAACCCGATTCACGACCCATTCATTCAATACAAATAAACCATTCATCGAAAGAATTCACCCTTCACCTTTTACTCCTACATATACCACAATACCACATCCACAAAGAGAACTTAAAAATTTCCCCAAGATTTAAAAATTTCTTATGTACAAATGTTCATAAAGTATATATATATATATATATATATATATATATATATATATATATATATATATATATATATATATATATATATATATATGTATATATATAAAATTTGAAGATGATATAAGAGTGGAGGGTTCTGAATCCCAATACAAACAAAATATAAAACAGAAACTAACAGAAAATAATGATGTTAGTAGGACCCGTCTACCCTACAAAAAATCAGAGTTGCCGCTGTATTCTGTCATCAGACAGAATCAAGAGACTAACTCTCTAACGGCATGGGGGAAGAAAAAATAAATGCAGGGTGTGGGGAAATTAAAGACTGAACCAGTCGAGATGAAAAAGGGGGCCAAAAACAAACTGGGGAGGTTGGGAATCTCAACTCAAATTTTAACAGAAGTTACGACCCGGGAAGAGGCCAGGAACGACACTCACTCACATTAACTAGGTAAACAAAAGATGGCCGTAAGGAAACCACCCCGTTTTGACGAAAGAGGACTTTAAAAAAGGAACTCAGGTATAGCCCCTTTCACACAAATCAAGCTCGCTACTTTTATCCACCTTTCATTGAAATCTGTCGACACCAAACACTTTCTATCAGTTCTGATCCCCTCCTTTCGCGTCATCCAGATCATCATTCGGCTAGCAACGTTAGAAACGCCATTCATTTCACCCCAGAATACGGAGGCGACACATTGTCGCACGCATATGCGAGATCGATAAGCACAAGCTGATCGGGAGCGATACGAGCCGTCAGCTCGCCCACATAGTCCCAGAAAGGGCATACCGGAGGACAATGGTAGAAGGCGTGCAAAGCCGTTTCTTCTAAACCAAGGTCACACCGGTAACAGTCGGGAAAATCAGCCTAGCCCCATCTGAAGGCCATGTGGTTGAGAGATAGCACGTTTCGGATCAGTCGCCAGGTAAGCGAAAACTTAATGTTACTGAGGTAATTCGCCGCTGGCGCCCAAGACCAGAAAGAACACAACTCGTCCAACGACAACCGAGCCGCGACCCTCTCCACTAATTCACGATACAAGAACTTTCGAGGTCATGAAAGGTCACTGGACCCGAGGAAAAGCCCTCAAGGCCACTCGACACTCGTTGAGGAAAGTCGACAATTTCCCGGACCTACGACGGCGCTTAGCCCAGGAGGAGTGATAGTAAGGCTAGGGAAAGCGTCCCTAACACACCCCACCAAAATCGAATCCCCAGTCAAAACGCGGCGTAGGAAAGCCAACCTCGAGGCGTGTCGATGACTCACCAAGTGCGGCAATCCCAGACCCCCATCACACAGACGTTGGACAGAAGCTTCTTTACGGACCTTCTGCTTGCGCCCACCCAACAAGAGGGTGGACAACAAGCGCTTGATCGCCTTCCTATGGTCCTTGCAAAGAGGAAGTATAGCCAAGCGGTAAAGGATGAGAGGAAAGACGTAAGTGGCACACGCTTCAGCTCTACCCTTCAAAGACAATCTCCTTCGGAGCCAAGTCCGGACCAACGCTCCGACCTTTGCCTGTACTTCTGACCAATTTTTCTCCAGCTGGAAGTCAGGTTCAAACCACACTCCGAGAATGCGGACAGGACCGTCCGTCCAACTGAAGCGTCCCGGAAGAGAGACCCTCTTCCAGGCACCTAACCGCAAGCCGGAAGACTTGTTACGGTTAATTTTGGCCCCTGTGACCTTTTCGTACCGTTCAAGCGCCTTCTGTACCATCTCAATGTCGCTGCGGCACGACACGAAAATGGATACGTCATCGGCGTACGCGGAAATCCTGGCTCGTGCTGCACCAGTGACAGCGATTCCACGTAGGGCCGGACTGCACGTCCCGTCCCTCAGCCGGCAAAGGAGAAGCTCCAGCGCCAAAGCATAAAGTAGGGGCGACAGTGGGCAACCCTGACGTACCGACCGAGACAGCGCAAAAGCGCGCGACCGCTTTCCGTTCACCTGTACCACAGCACTGGGGGAACGATACAGGAGGCTAATCCAATTGCAGAAGTCGGGTTGGAATCCGGCGGCCTGCAGGACAGCAGCCAGATACCGATGGTCGACCCTATCGAATGCCTTGGACTGATCCAAATTGATCAGCAAGTCGTGATTTTCTAAGCACAGCTTAGATGTGACACAAGGTCGAAAGTATGGGGCACCTTGTAAGGATCGAACTCACTACTCAGTCGTAATTGATCTATCAAGACAAGCTTTCTAACCATTACAGCGCGTCAAGGTGCCCAGATGAATGTAGAGAGAAAGCCATTTCTATATTGCTAGAAATTTTATTTAATATTTTACAGTCCTGGGAAGGAGAGCGATAAAAGAAAGATAGCTAACAGAGTGAAATAAAGCAAGTTAAAACAACATAAAATCATCTTATGACTGCAATTGGGAGATTTTCCCGAATATAAACATCAACGCTATGCATATGTATCCTAGAATCTTTTCGACAAAGAGGAAGATAGCCTGGAATAGAGAATTCATTGGTAGCGATAGAAGTTAAATTAGTTACGCAAAATGCAAAGATATCTGGAAAAAGCTTTAAGTGGAAAAATATAAACTACAAAAATTGGAACGAATGCCATGAATATTGGAGAAAGAAAGATGGAGGTGGGTAGGTGATTTTTTGCTTACTGATTTATACGTATTTCTTTTCAACTCTAGACGACCAAAGATTGATAAGTTATCACTCCTCTGGCCTTAAGGCCTAACATATCTCAGTCGTGGAAAAACTGGCTAGTTACATTACCTCGGAAACGAAACTAGTTACACTCCATCATCGCCGATCGGACCCTGATCTATCAACAATCACGAAGAATAGATGCCCCCCCCCCGGGGGAGGCCTCAAGCTTTGAGCGCCTATTGAGATTTACTCAACCCAGACCCCATGGAGCTTGTACATACGATCTATAATTAAAGATGCTGGAAAGATGGTTTGTTCACTGCATCAGCGTCTGTAGGTGGAAACAGAAGTGTCTAAGAGGATGACCAGAAGATTGCAACGGTCTGTCTACCTTAAGTCAAGGGCTTACTGGAAAAGATTCAGATCTGCAGTTAGGACAATATTCAGAAGCAGTTCAACTCTACGGAGAAATCTCCGCAGAGTAAAGCCTAACACGAGGAACAACATGACTAAGAGTTGCGTGTACTCAATTCCTTGCATTTGTGTCAGGGAATATAAAGGTGAAACAAGCATCCTTCTGAAAGTAAGGCTGAATGAACAACGAAAAGCCGTAGTGAGGTGTGAAACAATGTAAGCAGCGGCTATGATTGATCATGTATGGAGGAAAAGAAGTAGTCATTATGGAATGAAGTGAAAATACTGAACAACGAAGAACACTGGTGAGGTAGATGTCTGAAAGAATCTGCGCATATGCTAGGCTATGATGATCACCTTAGTAGGCCTAGCATAGAAATAAGTACAACATGGGAGCGGGCAAGAAAGAAAGAAAGAAAGAAAGAAAGAAAGAAAGAAAGAAAGAAAGAAAGAAAGATAATTCTTCAACAGCAGCAGTCAAAACATGGTACACAGCAGCAATAGCAGCATTAATCAAAAGGCAGGCTCAAATTTCACTGCAGTTCCAAGTTCACAGGATAGAGACCACTTGTAGCCATGTCAAGAACAATCTGTTGATGATGCGGGTCTGATTTTTTGTATCAAGAATGATCGTTAACCTCTCTGGACGTGAAATGCAGAAGAATAGAATAGTTATCTTTCTTTTTACGTAGTTTATCTTTTTTTAATTATTGTAAAAAAGTCTTTGTATAAAATGAATTTTTCTACTAAATGTTTTTATGTGTTTCCAATATTTTCATTGCTGACTAACACGCGAGCGTTTCTGTATCTTGTGTCACTTTGTTTTCTACTTTTAATCAGATGAATATTGGTGTCCTGTTCCTATTCATATGTTTTTAACTTAAATGTTGATAAACAAAATTAATTGCCAATAATATGTAATGTTTAACATTAACCTGAGATATAATAAAGTTTCCTAGAAGTTCTTTTTTCTCAGATATATTTTGATTCAAATATGACAAGCTGAGGGATTTTGATAAGACCTCCTTTAAATTTATTTGTCATCCACGTGAAGAAATGAAAATATACTATTTGTAATAAAATTTTCATAAGAAAGTTAATTTGCATTTAATTTTAATGGTTCAAAGAATGTCAAGCAGAATGGTTGGTTCTCATGCATATTCACCTCATCAAATCTGGCCCTATTTGAAAAATGTTTGGAGACCCCTGCTATAAAACATTAAAACCGTCAGATATTTAAACGCCTGGAGAAATAATAAATTGTGTCTTATTAAAATACAGAGGGAATAATCAAATATAAAATGTCAAATAATTCTGAAAATATTAAATGTGAATCGCGAGAAAACATCTCATCAAAGAGTCTGCTACTTGCATTTGCAAAAGATTATCTTTTAAAGTCACAATCTGAAAAGTACTGTACCAAACGCCCTTCATTGCGACGCTAATGATTGTCCAGGTTAAGTAAACAAGATTGGTGTTTGTTTTTTGTTTTGTTTTGTTTTTTTTCTGTCGCGGTTAACAAACTCCCAAGTTGATCTCTATAGTCGTAACCTATTCTAGTCTAGGTTTTAACCGTCATCTTCCCCACATATTCGCATAAACTGTGCCTCTTACTTAACCCTCTACAGCGAGTGGCTCACGAACATTGTATAGGGCGAACCTCACTGTAAAAAAAGACATGGATACGTAGAGGGAAATGTTTTAATGAAGATGCAGATTTTTTACTCATTATCCTGAGTCTCGTGTACATATGCATACATGCAAATGTACACATCTATCTATCTATCTATCTATCTATCTATCTATCTATCTATCTTATAGCGTTCATATACAGTTTTAAAATTCCTAATTACAGTCTAATATATAACAAAATCTATCTGTAATATTTTAAGTTTCAAGGCCGTGTTTACCTTTCAACATGTCCGACATTGTCACTTATACTTGATATGACTTTGAAATTTTCAATAGTAAGATTTTGTTGAATAAACAACAGTACCAATTTATAAATACACACACACAAACAAAAACGCACGCACACACGTATACTTGATATGACTTTGAAATTTTCAGTAGTAAGATTTTGTTGAATAGACAACAGTACCAATTTATAAATACACACACACAAACAAAAACGCACGCACATACGTATACACATACATATATGCATGTACAGGATGCGATGGATAAATTGTCGTCTAAAGTAGGCAAAAATGAAAATGTTGAATTTGTTGGTCTCTCGCTCGACTACGCTCCATACATAATAATCAAGGGGGTTACAATCTGGGAAGTTAGGTGGCCAGATGTAAGGGGTGATGTAGTCGCAGAAATTCTCTGGCAGCCATAAATGGATTCTCCTGCTTGTGTAGCATGTTGCTAGACATAAGGCCTTCTAGAAGCGACCCTCTTGAACTAAGGCAGAACTACTTCCTCAAGGCACTTGATGCAGGCCTCTGTGTTGAGTCTAAGGCCCTGTGGGAAGATGAATGGAGACATAACGTCAACATCACTGGTGATCATTCCAAACAACTCTGTAATCAACATTAGACTCATCCAACTCTTTCCGAATCCTCTGAACTGTCCTCAGATTGACACCTAAACACTCTGAAATGTTGGAACTTCTGGCGCGAATGCCAAGCAATACAGCACACCATTTCCAGATTTTTGGTGGAGTGAATTGCGTCATGGTGTTCTTTTGCCCAACTGACCTACTATACTGTGCAGTAGATAAAATCAAAAACAAACAACGCGCATTAAATATATAAACGGGCAACAATGGGCATTAAATATATAAAATGGCGATAATTTACCCATCGCACTGTGTATGTAAATGTTAGAACGTTCACTTTCCAACTATGAGACCCAGGTTCGAAATTCAACATGGTCGATTTATCAAGAAGGTGACTTCTTAATTTTATCAGTCTGAGGAGGTGATCATAGTGTGCAGCATCTTTCAGAAACATACCTGCAGGTTGACTCAAGTGTTGTCAGTGAAATTGGGTAAACGAAACTGTTTGGAAAATATTGATGTTTGTGCTAGCATGAAGTAACAAGTCACTGTGGCGGTGTTCAAATTACTGCTCATGCGCCATCTCCCAGAAACTGTAACTAATTTCCGCTCAACATAGCTACAGTATAAAACACAGGTGGCCTTTATGGGTATTTAAACAAACACAAATTCGCCCGAGAAAACGTCTGCAACAGGAATTGGCTAGCTGCCATAGAAAACTGGTGTGGTCCGAAAACGATTAGTCAATCATAATGTATGTATAATTTGGACAAAGCCAAAAGAATAACTATGAGTTAGAAAAATTTGTGGCATAATAATGATTCAGAATTTAATCCAATCTTTTTACTGCCTATGCAAGTCATATGACCTAGTCGACGAATGGGTTTATAAGGCGATCATACGCCGACTAGAAGATATATACATTCTCACACTTGTGCAGAGATACAGGCTATCTCTCCCAGATCGTGATAATGGTAAACAAAAAATATTTTAAGAACACTGTTCGATTAGGATAATCGAACAGTAATCTTTTCCCAGGTTCGCTTCGGTTTCAACACGAATACTGATCCACAATTCAAGGATGAACGATAAGGCTTACCGAATTTTGATACAAGAACTTTAATATGTACAGATATACAAAATATTAAAATAAAATAAAATATAAGCATGAGTAAAACATCCGACGACCAGATCTCAAGACTTACGTTGGGATATCAAAATTCGCCTAACTCCAAATGGATTCGACTGAACCTGAATGGACAAAAATATAAGTATGAATTACTACGAATGCAGAAATCAACGCATACACAAAAGAGATGGGATAGGAGTTACAATTATTATTTTGACATGAAGAAAGGTGTTTGTAAGAACATAATATTTATGGATACATGTGTATCTTTCTAATACGGGTCCAAAATATATGATTACTTATCTTTTATATTCAGTTCTCATTTTTTTTTATCATTGTCCTTTCTTTTCTTTCCTTGACACAAATACTATTTCACACACTGTCCGGCTGTAACAGAGATATACACTTTCTTCCTCGCTCTGTTTTTCCTTTTTTCTTTCCTTCTTTCTTCTTCTGTATACAATTCAGTACCGAACCCGACTCACTGCAACAGGGATATACACTTTCTTCCTCTCTTTGGTTTCTTTCTTTCTTCTTTACAAAATTCAGCTTGTAACAGAGATATACACTTTCTTCCTCTCTGGCTTTGCTTTTTCTTTCTTTCTTCTTTACACAATTCAACTTGTAACAGAGGTATATACTTTCTTCCTCTCTGGTTTTCCTTTTTCTTTTTCTTTACACAGTTCAGCTTGTAACAGAGATATATACTCTCTTCCTCTCTGGTTTTTCTTTTCTTCAAACGCAGGCTGTATTCTCAGTGTACAAATTTCTCTGCGTCTTCAATTTGGGGTTATCGAACAGAAATACTTGTTCCTATATTTCTTGTCCGGAGTTGCCTAGGATGAATCGGACAAGTTCCATCATTATCAAATGGGTCTTATCTTTCCGTTCATAAATTATCAGGACTTCGATTTCAAGTCTTGCTCCTTCAAAGACAAGACAGCAACTGACTCCCAAGTAAATTTCTAACTCTCACGTGTCTTGAGTTTTGGCGCGAATTCCAGCTTACATCAATCCCCTGTCTAGCTTCTGTCTAGACATTTGTTGCTACGGGTAATTGTGTCAGTCAACCTCTTGACTTGCTTTCCCAAAATGTCACAAGACTTCCACGTGACCTCTTCTGTTGTCAGGCGGAGATTAACCTTGATATATGCGTGTATGCGTGTTTGGTCTATCTGCGTCCGTCACAATGCATATAAACGGAATATTCTCACATACAGTAATTGGGTGGGTCTCGTGGCTGAAATATTTTTGCATAGTTATGCATTAGCACCAATGTGTGAGCTAAGTTACAATGAAGATTTTGAAGGACTGAAGATTCCCTAAATTGAAAGATTAGCAAATACAATCTTTTTACTTCAGACTAAGCTAAGCTTAATAAATACCACACCTGTGCGCGTACGCGCGCACACACACAATCATATAATACATACGTACATATATATATATATGTGTGTGTGTGTGTGTGTGTCTGTGTCTGTGTCTGTGTGTGTGTGTGTGCGTGTGTGTGTATGTGTGTCTTCAGGAACGACTTTGCTTGGCTACTACCTCCAAATAGGAAGCTTGCCTCTACTTGGTTATATATTATTAGATGTATAACAGGAGAATAATAAATCATCATCTTATTTACCGCAACCTTTTATTTAGTGAAATAAAGATACAGACATGAAGATATGCTTAATTAGCTAACAAGATACTAGTTAATATTGTTCCTTATTGAAGAAATTGGAAGCATGCCTAATTCATGAAATGGGAAGAAGCAAGCTACCGACATGTATTTAGATTTTCTTCTTTTTTGCTGGTGGCAAAAGAATTAATTTTTGCGTTGTGTTTAATGGCTGGAAAATAGAGTGAATAAGATATAAACATTATAATATATAGTTTACTCTTTTTGAAAGATAATATACAACTTGTTTCGATTGAATTTTTAAAAAGCCATATAAATATTGTGTTTGATAATGCTGTATCTTATGATTTGCCTGATAAAACTACATGAAAGGATTTATTTGCGTCTTCTGACTGACCACAATCACAAGGTATCTCCAGTTTTAATTCATTCTTTTAAAAATTAACTAATTCGTTAACTTTTTATATCTTTATGAAATATCAGCTGAATCTTCTTTATGCTTAGATATTTATTTTGGCTTTCGCTTTTCATTTTTACTATCATCAATTCTGTTCTTTTTCTATGAACAGTTTATATAGATTGTTCAAGAGAATAAAAATTTAGCGCAAAATTACTTTGCTAAAACTAACTTCGTCACTGAAACAAAAAGACAAGAATGTTGAAAGTTGCTTAGGTATTTTTGAAAAAAATAATCTGTCAGCAATGCAAATAATTCTGCTTTTCAACATTTAGGTTTTTCTCAGATTACCTGCAAGAACTTTCTATCGTATTTAAATTCTTCAAAACCTCGGACAATTTTATTTGAATTTTTGTTATATGAATGTCCTCTCACAGATAAGAATGTTCTGCTCTTGGCTGAACTGACGTGTTCGAGCCTGTAGTTTAGCAGTAGATGTAAGTCCTGCATGTTAAGAGTCCTGTTGGGTATTATCAACTCACTGGTTCCTTACATGTATACATTTACACATAAATGAATAAACATCAATTTGTTATGTATTTCGTATTCTGACTATCTCTGGCTTTTAATTTTTCAGAAACTGGTTGAAGGTGGTGTTCTTCAGAAAGGTTATACTTGTATCAAAGAATGGTCCGATTCAATTTACAAGGAACTGTACGAATTGTACATGCTCATTATTATGCTTATTATTCCGACCGGCGTAATGATCGTTGCATACACAGGAATCTGTTGGGAAATGATTACTGTCACGGCCAGAAGAGCAGATATGAGAAGCGGCAGGTAAAACAATAACTTGCATGTTGATGTTTATATTAAATTATCTCCTGATTTTATTTAATGTTTGACTGCATCAATTCATAGATAACTTCTATTAATAAAATAATAAAAGTGAGTTGTGTCTGGTAGCTTAAGAGAAAGAGTGCATTGATATATTTTTAAATTATTTGTTGCTTCTTTTTAAAAACAATAATCTCCATTCTTGCAATTTTTTTTTTTTTTATCTCAAATCATTTTGAATCGTTAGAAGGTTTAGCGTTCTCACCAACAGAAAAGGAGATTCCAGACTTTCTTTAGCGACTGAAATGCTAATGGAGTTATTGTGACCGTAGATATGCATTTCAGTTTCGTATGGTTCTTCAGTTCACCAATCATTTCAGAGTCACTTCAATCATCTAGGAAAACGTTACTCAAATGTACAGAAACTAGAAATATAAAAATTAGTGATGACACTGAACAAAAATGATCTTTTCTGCTGGTGTTTTAGTCTAAGTCAAATTCCAAATTCATACACAGAATTGTTTTGAAACAGCTGTATTTTGCATTATACATATTGTTGAGAGCGTTTTTTATATTAGTAACACCGATGGAGAAAAAAGAAAACGAAGACACATTTATTCTATGCAGCAAATACTTAATTTTCAATCCTTCATTATCAGTAATTTTATTTCATGTGTAAATTATATTGACATAGATTATACGTTATATCGTGAAAATTTCGGACTAAAATTCAGCTAATAATTACGTTTCAAGTTATGAACTTGACAACAATCGTATATATTCTCATACGCATACATACATGCATAAACGTATATATATATATATATATATATATATATATATATATATATATATGTCCGTGCGCGTGCCTCCCATATATATAAATATATATATATATATATATATATATATATATATATATATATATATATATATATATGTGGGAGGCATGCGCACGGAAATTTAAATAAGTTTTATTTAAATAAGTTTTTTAAAGTATTACAATAATTTAAATATCTTCTCTGAAGATCTAATTTTGATTTTAATTGAAAGAAAATAGAAAATTATCGTCAATAAAGAAAAATACTTATGTTTACATGAAAAAATTGAACGATTTTTAATCAAATAATAAAAATTCAAGCGACACATACATTGTTTACACAATAACGACATTATCTTGCCGTTTAACTTACCATTTAACCGATAATTTAGCTTTATTTAATTGCATATCTGCAAGCACCGCAATAAAAAATGTAACTAGAAATTAAAAATTCTATACCATAAAAATGACTACAAATATTAGAAGCCTTAACCATAAAAAACAAACAACACAGTATTAATAACGTTTCTTTTTTAAAAAAAAATTAAATGTATATATATATATATATATATATATATATATATATATATATATATATATATATATTTCATAAATAAAGAATGATAAGACACTACAATTTATGCCCCGGTTTGTTCGGAAACCAACGAAATGGTCCTATACAATGGAGAAATAAAAAAAAAACTTTCTTGTCTCGACAGTAAGTATTATCAATTCGATAAGATAAAATTGGTGGCTGATGTCTGTTGTTAATTGGGGTAAAAAATAGCTTGTTAATTTTAACACCTCTAAAAAGAAAACTCCTCTCTATTAATCATCTGAGAGATCCCTTCTGCCTTCCATCCAGGAGAGTGATTCGTTGCATCTTCTCTTCTGACATGAAGTTGAAAGACTATACTAAATCAGATGCTAAGAAAGTTGGTTCACTTTGTTGGTCTAGAAATCTTTTCTCGACAGAAGCTATCTTACATATCTATAAATCTACCATTTGTCCATGCTTAGAATATTGATGCCACATATGGTCCGGTGCTCTTGCTATATATTTAAAGATTCTTGAGAAAATCCAAGAATTAGCAATATTATTGACCCTGACCTGTCGTCCCGGCTTCAGTAACTTTCCCACCGCCATAAGAAATGAAGGGAGAGTATTCAGTAGGAAATTAAATAGCGACTGACATTGCATTTAAATTTTTGAAGATCAAAGTTAACTGGAAAGCATAGAGCCGGAAGAGAGTTCCACAAGCGAGGAGTGCAAGAAAAGAAACGTAGAACTTACGGTTACATTTAGCCAATTCAACTGTAAATTGATGAGACCTTCCTGCCACTCTAGTACTGCGCTTAAATTCATAAAGTCTAGGTACCATAGCGAACAGCTCATCCGAATAATTACTATGAAAGTATTTATAGAAAAGGCGCAGAGAAACAACTTTACGGAGCTGGGAAAGTGAATGAAACCGAGATACCAGGTCAGGACCAATAATAGACATGCCATCTTTTGCTCCATTTAACTACAGACTATAGGTCGTTTTTGACCTCAGCAGCCAATTTGACTTTATCGAACTGATCAGACTTACTATTGAGAAAAGAGTAAATGGTTGTGTCATCAGCATAGAAACGCAGTTGAGAGCTGATGCCATCGGGAATATCCTTAATGAAAATTAAAAACAAAGCAGGACCAAGGATAGAGAGCCCTGGTGGAGACTTGCATTAGTACAAAAGATCCTAGAAGAATGGCCGTTCAGTATAACTTTTATTTCACGATTTGATAAGAAAGACTGAATCAGTCCAGATATTTAAATGGAGACTTTTCAACTTGTGGAGAAGACCTGTATGCCAAACCCTATCGAAAGTGTTCGAGATATCCAAAGCAACAGCTCGACCTTCACCATTCTTATTTTGTGCTGGATAGACTCTTTCCGCAATTATCATCAGCAGTTGACCTGGAGAAACGAAAGCCATAATGCTTGTCTGAAAGAAGGCCCAGCGATGTAAGATCCTTAACCAATTCAGTATTTATTAGGGCCTCTTGTAGTTTCCACAAAAGCGGTTGAAACTAATAAGCCTATATTTAGAACGGTTGGATGATTCACCTTTCTTAAAAACTGGAACAGCAGATGAGGATTTCCAACAGGCAG
Source organism: Acanthosepion lycidas (assembly GCA_963932145.1). NCBI lineage: Eukaryota > Metazoa > Mollusca > Cephalopoda > Sepiida > Sepiidae > Acanthosepion > Acanthosepion lycidas. Next base: position 67,807,890 of record OZ010579.1, read on the forward strand.
GAAAGCAAGAGGCAGTGAGGCATTTGCCAAGAGTAGAATTTTGCAATTCTCGGCAAGAGCTTGGAGGGGAGATAAGAAATTAATCTAATAAAGCTCAGATTTGCTAGGGAAATGAGTAGGGAAATCACCGATTTGAGTAAGGAATTGAGAAATGGAAAAAATTTAAAGTTTGGATACCCGCAACATAAGTAACATTAGAATGTTTAATCCACGTGATGTGCATTAAAATCTACCAACACAAAGATGTTCGCAGATGAATGAAAAGTGAGTGCTGTTTCAATACTATCAGAGATGATGTCGAGCATACTGCAATCTTGAAAATGGAGGAGCGATAAAAGAAGAAGAGACGGCTAACAGAGTGTAATAATGAAAGTCGAAAGAACATGAAAGAGTTGTCTAGGGACTCAAATGACAATTCCCTTGCCACTGGAAGATTATCTCAGATGTAACTAGTAAGGCTGTGCATGTGAATACTGGAATCTTTTCGGTAAAGAGGAAGATATCCTGGAACAGGGAATTTAAATTGTGTTCACAAAGTGCAAAGACATTTGGTGACTGTTCCAAGAAAAAAGATTCAATACTGCAAAAGTTGGAACGAATACCACGAACATTGGAGAAAAAGTTGAGGAGAGTAGTTGTTTTTTGGGGGTTTTTTTTGTTTTGATTTTGTTTTTTGTTGTTGTTGTTGTTTACAGGTTTTCTCGTATTTCTTTTCGTTGTATTTGTCATAAGAAGATTTGTTTTGAAGAGAAAAGGAAAAGGAAACAGACCAATATAATTATCACTATCTGTCGTCAATGGCAATGGAAACTAGCCAGAACGTAGCTGAGACCAGAGCACAACGTTGCCTCAAAAATACCGGAAATACACGCAGGGACACCTACCCATGCTCGACATGGCACTACAAATACCCCGATATTATGCGACTGTTGATCAAAGCGGCACCAAAGAGTTTGGGCTCCTTACTACCAATCAGATGCAGCAGGCCACGAACTGTTAACTCGATACCCTTATAAGGAAAAGTCGCAGTCACTGATTATTTTGATCACCAAAAAGTTAAAACAGTAAAATCATTATGGCTATGGAAGAAGAAAGAACTGGTAAACCATATAAAAAACAGGACACAAGAAATGATTCTCTACACTTGTTCAATAAACATTGAAGTGGTGAGGACTTGACGATAGATGAGCCTATCTACTCCTATCAACCTGATCGCAGTATAGGAGGCTGGGCGATTTTATTGAGATGCCACACCATGAAGGTTGCCGAATAATCTGTAGGCTCCATTCAGGCCAAGGTTGGGGAGTACTGAATGATTAATATGACTCCGGGGGAATCGAGACTAGGGATCGAAGCGTGAGTGGCGTACTCTTTAAGACCACTACCTCTACTACTGGGATTAGCAGGCGGATACAGGTAGTTCGAGAGCGAAGTAGACATTATGAATGAAACGTACCGATTGGTTTAAGGGCGAGATTTTTTGTTGAAGATTTTTAACATTTACCTTATATATATATATATATATATATATATATATATATATATATATATATATATATATATATGTATGTATGTATGTATGTATGTATGTATTCCTCCACCCAGCTGAGGGATATTAATCATTTCCCCATAAGGCTAAGTCTATTTTGCGTGGTTAGCGGTCAGCGAAATTGTAAGGAGATCACTTGTGACCATTGTTGTCAATATCGAAGCACCACCGATTCATTATGTCCAACACGTGCAGTAATTCTCAGAAATGACCATCACCTCTCAAAATCCCACAATATAGCCACTATCTAATAGCACTAATGCATGCGTCTCCTATTTCACAATTCACATTGGACCTTATCGCAGCATGTGTCATCATCTAAAGAGCAGGCACAGAAGGTGCACTGGGATGAGTTCTACGGCACAAGAGAACCGAAGCAGTTAATGCATTTTTTATAATATATACAACCCACTTGTATGTATGCACTGTATCCGATTTTCATTGACTACAGTACATCTTTCAGGATGTTGCAATTTCATTTTCCTTTAGAATATTTCGGTGTACTAATAAAAAATCGATTATTATCGATAAAATGTCATCAAAAATTACATATTATTATAGAAAATAGTCATAATTTTATTCGTATTTTTTTAAACATTTATAAATTCATCAATACAATTCAACTTTGCATAAGAAAAGTCCCTTTCCTCTGCTCCACTGCGTTTCTTCCTTTGAGGATTCTGCGTGTCTACCGTAAAATGGCCCTAGCTAAATTGTAATTAAAGCAGTTCGATTTGTTTAAATATTTTGGTAGTATTTCATATACGCCATTTTATAATATTCTAATTTATATTCGTTACATTTTTTAAAAATACACTATTTAAGATATCAATATTTCTTACTATTACTATTTTAGAGTAGCAATGATTTTTTTAATAACTAAGCAATTTAATTATAAAAGTAATCAACAAAATAATTGCTATTCTCTAAAGATCACGAAATACTAGATTGAAAATTAATTAACAGAGCACAGCTGAATACACAAGTTAAGGAAGAAGCGCTAATTTGAACAATATATAAACCCATGCTGGAGTATTTAAATTATGAAACCGCTTTTTAAATGTACCTCTATGATTATTATAGCTTCAAATGACTATCATCCAAGCAGTTCCTTTCCCATTCAAAGGAAGGCCAAGTTCAATCTCTGACGCCACTGGCAAGTGCCAAGGGAGATGAACAAGTTTTGTCCCTGTTCCCATATACGCTTGATTCACACTTTAAAATCGACGTTTGAATTGGTATATGGATATGATGAAAAAATTACAAAATTACATTTAATTTATGTTGCAGATTTATAAATTACTAGGTCAAACAATCAGCTAAATTGATATATATTTAGTTATTTTACAGGTTTTGTAATATTAGATATATGCATTTATATATTGAGGAAGTTTGGTTTTCATCATGCAAAACAACACTCTCGATTTATAAAATGTGCAATCTTTACTTTTTCTTTCGTTCTTAAAGTCTTTCAGAAACAACTCCTCCAAGCGAAAAGATGGATCAAACAAGAAAAGGTGTGTTTAAAGGAAACAGAAAATCCAGTTCACAAACTAAAACGAAAAAGAAATCAGTTGAAGATGATAAAACTAAAATGCAGGCAAGTCAATATCCTTTAATACAGAATATGAGATTTTAGTACTTAAACTTTTCGCATATTAACTATTTTCTTCGGCCTGGAATTTATGGTCAAATCACGCTGAAAACAATGGTTCTCTTTTGATCACCTAAGTTAAGCAGTGCCAATCCCGGTCATTATTTAGATGGAGGACCGCTTTGTACTGTACGCAACCTTCTACAATCCAAAGTTTTGAATATCTCATAAAGTGGAAAAAACAAACAAGCCAACCAACACTGTAACTACATCATTCAAAATAGTAAAACTAAATTAGATTTGTATTCCATTAGCAGGCTATCGAAAGTATGTTATTAGTTTGTACGTTGTGAAAGTGAGAAGAAAAAGAGTTTATTTATACGAGGTGTCATTCTTGTTAATTATACTTCAGCTTTCATTCATTTCGTTTTGAAGCAATTTGTAAATTTAAAAAAGAATATAAACAGATGATGATTTGGAGAAACAAGACGAAATGAATGTAAAGAAGAATGAATCTGTGTGTTATCAATTAGTCAACAGAGTCCAAAATAACGGAATGTTTCTTTAAATTTATACTTGATTTTCTCTGTTCCGTGCTTTCAATAATTCCTAATCTAAGACTATGTTTTATTTGATATTTTATGCAGGTTGTGAAAATGCTGGTGGTTGTTGTCTTCTTATTTGTTCTTTGCTGGGCTCCAATTCTCATCAACAATGTGCTGGTTGGATTTAACATTTTACCTCTTCTGCACTATGGAAGTCTGAAACCAATGCGTATGACATTTCATTTCTTGTCCTACTTCAACAGTTGCATTAATCCCGTTGTCTATTCGTTTATGTCGCGCAACTTCCGTGAATCATTCAAGCAAACGTTCCGCAATCTCTGTTATGGCAAAAAACCCTTGGCTGAAGGAAATACCCGCTATACAAGAGTTGGGACCATGTCGTTCGCTACACGAACTACTTCGGTAAACAGAAGCCGAAAATATCAGAACAGAACTGATAGCGACAAAGTGGATCAAAGTAACTCAAGTTCAGATAATGTGAAAATTACCTTGGCCCCGCCTAACTATGAAGACGTTGAGGCTTCATAGATCTTTATATGTTTAATGTGCATTTTCAGTTGATATAAAGTCATCGCCACACACCGATGACTAATATTAGCCAGTGGGAAACTTGATAATTTATTCATATCAAATTAGAAACTGTATTATATGACACGTGTCCTAAAAGAACATTAACGTTTAAACCACTGTTTAACCAGCATATATGGCTAATCCAAAGAGAGCGAGTTGATTTTAAATATATCAATAAATTGTATCCGTGATTCATTCAAAGATCATGTCAAATTTCCCTTTAGCTTTAAACATTTCAATTATTCATAGAAATTACAACAATGAGTGCCGAAACATATAGATGTGACAAAACTGAGTTTAATGTTTTCAAAATCTTTAAAGTGTAACATTGTATGGAAACAGACAGATAGCAACAGATAACTTTAAGCAGAAATGTTTACTGCTTAACCAGCTAATATTTGTAAACTAAGTGCAATGTACTGTGGCACGAAAATGTAATGAGAATATTTGCTAAAATCATTTCGTTTAACTTTTATTCGATACATTTATATATATATATATATATATATATATATATATATATATATATATATATATGTATATGTATATATATGTACAAACACCATACACACACAAACACACACATATATATATATATATATATATATATATATATATATATATATATATATATATATATATTATTTTATTTTATATGCACAGTACTTATTGGAAAGCGCTCAATATCAGTGATAGACCTAACATATTCAGTTGTATGGATATGAGTTTGTGACCCTGGGTTGAACGTTTTCCGATCATCAAACAAACTCCTTGTCGAGTTTGTCTGTGAATCCCAGGCTCACAAACTCATATCCATACAACTGAATATATATATATATATATATATATATATATATATATATATATATATATATATATATATTGTGTACATTTAAGTAGAAATTTTTCATTGATGCATGTTTCATTAAATAATATAACGGCTTCCCATACTTCCGCGTCTCGTATGCACGAATTTGTCGTTGCTTTGAAATTATTCTGCCAACAAAAACAGACTATCATTATTGTTTCGTCCGTGTATTGTTTGATATATTGAAATGTAATTGTCATCTTTGATAATGGCTTATGTAAGCCGAAAGCTTAGATAGGATTTATACATGTATCAATATGGAGATTTTCTTTCGTCTTTCAATGATAATGTTATTAAGCTTATCAGACAATATGAAAGTAACTTACTCAAAATAAATAGACAAAACTTGTCTATATTATTTAATGAAACATGCATCAATGAATATATATATATATATATATATATATATACAGATAAATGGATGCACATTTGTACAGAGAATGTATCTATGTACATTTACTTAAAAAATAAACACACACACACACACACACACACACATATATATATATATATATATATATATATATATATATATATATATATATGTGTGTGTGTGTGTGTGTGTGTGTGTTGTGTGTGTGTGTGGTGAGAGATGGAGAAAAAGGGGAAATGAATGGTAGGTTCTCGCAAATCCTCTTTTTTCATGTTTCATCAAATACTGGTGAAATTGGCAGTGTGGCTAGCAGTATGCAAGATTCATCTTGATTTGGAGCTCCATTTTTTTTAATATCTTTGCTTGCATATTTTCGCAATATATGACGCAGGCATCTTCATTAAAAAATCAAGCATGTATACAAGACACTAGGCCGATTTGAGTTTACAAAAAAAAAACGCATAATTGTGAACACCATAATTGTATGTAACAGAAACTTTATTACCCTTGGTATTCAAATCGTGCTAAATGAGAGAGAGTTGGAAGAGGAAGCGAAAGAATGGAAGAGGAGGAAAGAGGGAGAAATAATAGAGAGAAAATAGAGGAGTAAGGAGAAAATCTTCTCATGCTATTCATCAGAGCATCATTTGGTTAAAGACGAAATTCTATTGCAAATTAAGGCAGTGATCTGTTTTCATGTTTGCATAATGTGAATTTGCAATAATTAGGACCACGATTAATGCAAATGATTCGGTGCTTAAAATTTTAAATACTTCCAAAATATTATGCTTGTTGAATTTCTTGAAAGTCTAAAGCACCAAGGTAACTTATTTTAATATTGCAGACAATGAAATCACTCTCATTAATAGCCTGTCTAATTGGACACATCTGATTGAGCAGAGCATAGACATATTGGGTGTTTTTTGTTTATTTACCGAAAGTATAGCTATTTTATTTAGATTTATTTATTTATTTACAAAAGCAAATCTTGCGCAATACATCTGGTGAATACGGCTTGGCGAAATCCGTTATTTTCAATAATATATTCGTTGTTTTAGTAATAATAACAGGTTATTTTTCCTTGGTAACACCCACAAATGTTTTTTATATAATGCATGAAGCTATTCGCCTGAGTAGGTGATTAGATGGAAAAATGTTCGTAATTTCATTATTTTGAAAGTAGCGCAATGAACAAGTGAGGGGAAATGTAAACAACCTTAATATTAGGTTGGTGCAAAAATAATGTCGTTTTCTCACATATGTTACTATGTGAGAAAACGACATTATTTTTGCACCAACCTAATAGCAGAAACACATAGCGTTAAAAAAAAAAAACTTGTCGTTATTTGACTCCCGACCATGTTCACTAGAAACACGGTGCAATAGAATGACAATAACAAGAGACAGCGAGCATATGTTTAGATATACAGAGGTGCGCCAGGTAATTAATATATATATATATATATATATATATATATATATATATATATATATATATATGATGAAAAACCAAATTATAATATAAAGCAGAGCAATTATAGTCAACAAAAAGCAGTATATTTTCAAGAAACACGTACTTATATTTAGCTTAGTAAAACAAAGAAAGGTTACCTCGATGATGGTTGAAGTATATCACGTCTACGATGATGGTCTTCAATGAGTCTTTAGTACTGAAGGACAACCGATTGGTTACAATCCACAAGACCCTTACAGATGCTATGAACTTTCTTTTCATCATCGTGAACACCTCTGTGGGGTCACAGAAACACATCTATTGTTCCTCCTGTATAATTCCCCATTTCCAAACAGCTATCTATTTCCGAATCGTTATGGTTAACAGCAAATGCCACAAACACGGTATACCTTTTCATTTCCGCTGCCAGTTTGAAAACTACTATATTAATATTCTCTATACGTCTGAGAGAGAAGTAACTATCTTGAAATTTAGCGCATTATGTTAGGTCGTTTTGTGTCATCTAAATGTTTACCCTATAAATACATACTGTACATTTAAATACTCTACAATTCGACACATTATTAGTTATACCGAGAACTGAAGTCACAGCTGAATAATTTCTAATCTTCTGCTATTTAATTATAAAGTTTTCTAATAATTCTACATTATCGTCTTAAGAAAATTGGTAAAACTCTTAATTTAATACAATGTTTTTGATATTGTGTTGCTTGTCGTTATTCATATTCGTTTTCTTCGACTAAGCGAGAAAAATGAATTGCTCTCGAGTAGAAAAATATACATGTTTGGAAACTCAGTCAAACGCATGCGCACACACGCACGCGCACACACGCATACACACACACGCATACACACGCACGCATACACACACATACACACACGAGCGTGCGCACATACACACATGCACGCGCGCACATGCACGCTCACTTTTAAGAGTGATTTGGTTTTCATTAAATTAAGTATAATGATCACAATAAATATAATTAGTTTTATTCCGTCGTCTCCAAATACAATTACTAATTATACAATCCTTCATGTACAAACAACAAATAACACTCACAATACACAAATAAACGAGCACTCAAGACATTTTCATATTATTTTCAAATAACTGGAAATCTACTGTGAAAATTCATACAAAACAACTTCCTAATTAATTACATCCTCTTTAGAAAAGTTAATTGGCTCGATATTATTCTTCAAGCAGAAATGTATTCAACTCAATTTAAACATTTATTTTTAAACATATCCTACGAGAAAGAATTATTGGTATATGTTTGGCCTCGGTTCTGGCAATTTAGCATCTTTTACTTTTATTTCAGCCTTTTTTTCGACCCCATTCATTAAATAATTTCTTACTCTACATATAAAATATTATAGATGAAATGTTCTTTTCTAAAGGAACACGTTCTTGGGGTCTATAGTATAGCTGGCCACTCGTATTCGAGGATATCCGTCTACTAGGGATCTTATATAACTATACTAATTTCCTATATTTGTTTCATTTCTCCTATAATTATGATAACAGACTATCGTGTTTTACAAACTATATGATTTACAAAAATCTTCATTGTACTTTTAATAAACAAAACATTCCATACAAAAATTCACGTTTGAATTATTGGCCGTTGCAGTTATGTTAAATAACTTGTTTTGAATATAATTCAAAATACAGGTTTGAGCAGAAAACAATAACAGTGTTAATTCTCATTGACATTTGCATTATTGTACAAATAACTTTTGCTATTGATGATTTTCGTGCAACAAGTGTAATTTGGAATACTTTGAAAGCAATAAGAAGATTATTTGGTAAATGGACGTTTAGGTTTTGTATTAGGTTGGTGCAAAAATAATTTCGTTTGAAATGTTAGAAAACGAAATTATTTTTGCACCAACTTAATAGATGTAAAGCTAGTAAACTACTACAATAATAATTTAAAATGTAGAAGGATATGTTTTTGTTTCGTTTTTTTAATTTAAAAATTCCTGGCAATAATACACTGAAAAGTATAAAATACATTTAAAAAACCTAAACTAAAAATTATCAAGAGTCTTACCAGAAATTAATTACCATGATCTGTTTTTTTTAAATAATTTTTTTTTTGTTTACCAATTGCAAAAAAAATAATGTGTTTTTTCAAGTAATAGGCAAATAGGATAAAGTTATATTTCTTGAAATTATACTTTTCTACTTAGTTTTACATGAGAATGCTTAATTAGTCACTTTTTCTCACACTAGAAAGTTAACCGATTAACTTCAGTAATTAGCACTTGAATTAATGATAGAAGGTCACAGCGACTTTCACATTTTAGGCTAGTGTTCGCAGAGTGCAATGAGCTATTTTACCGCGCTGTTATAGTTAATATATAATAACACAAGAAAATCAATTCAAAACTAATCTGACTGACGAAGCAATTGCCTTCTTCTTAGGAACATTGCTGACAAATGTTGGGAAGCACATCACATATTTAAACCATTTTCCTACCACATAGAACATTGACTCACCCAAAAAGCGCAACTCTGTGGCCGTTTCAAGCTCATCTGGATACAGCCTTTCTTTCTTTTACACACACACACTTTACACCCTAACCTATCCCCAACACACACATACCGAATGAACATAAATAACTATCATACATGTTTGTTTAAAGCACAGAATTTTCATTGTTTCTTTGTATCAACTCCTGTGTCGCTGGGTATCTTTCTTTTGTACATATAAATTAATAGGATTATTATTTAGTCAAATTATTTCCCTTGGGTTTCGAACAACTTATGACACTTCCAGTTAAATTGTGTATTCCATCATAAAAAACGATTGTTGTTTTCATTCTATGAATTCAAACAATATTTGAATATGTTGAAAATGATAACCAGGCAAGTGTTACATACAAAGAAACAAGTGATGATCTAAACATGACAGCTTTGGAGAAGAAACCGCAGTGAAAGAACTTTCCATCTCATCCTCAAAGTCAATTGTTTTGTTGCATTTACAATTTAAGAAGATTAAAATCAGTAGTCTACTTGCATGCTCTGAAACAATCTTTTCCGTTCCGCTGTGTCATTTAAACGAGCTAATTGCTCACTGTAGAGTTGCACACTAACAGTTTGTATCCATGTTCCAGCAGTTTGTAATAAAAGAATTCCCTTTGAATCCAAACTTTTTCTTCATTAGATTTTGTTTAGAAGATGTTGATGTCTGTATTGGCGATTGTTTCAGTCTCAATTATTTTAATAAATTCATTTTCCTTCGTCAATAACAATATTGTCAAAAACAAACTGTTTTCTTTTAAATAACAGATCACAGATTCTATATGTTTACACAGAACTCCTTGTTCTTGTATTTGGATTTTTTTAGACTGTGCGACATTAAAAAGAAGAATTTATTTTATTTACAAAAGAAAGATACTTTTCACAAAAGACAGAAAATCAGTAAGAAAAAAAGCGAAACTGTGATTCTGTCAAATTAATGTCACGATAATGGAGTGACGCGTCAAACGAAACAGAATTCTAAAAGATAAACAAAGCCGGCCGATGCATGCGACCGTGGAGAAAATTTACCTTGAGATCACCCTAGAGAATAGATATTAGTTATCTTTCAGAGATATCGTTTAATTTTTGTTCTTGGGTCCAGCGAAGAGACCCATCTGGTCTATGTACGAATCTTGACATGAAAAAAAGAGAGTCGAAAAGGGGATCATTATTATTGCTTAAGTGGATTTGGGATGTGATGAAGAATTAATTGGCAATCTGGGATTTGTAAATGTTTTGGCAGAAGGAAAAGGAAAAAGAAAAAAAGGATTTTGTAAACAAAATTTTCGATAATAACTCTAAGAGGGCCAGTCTAGCCACGCCCACGCTGCCAAGAGATCATTGGCTAACTGGTAACATGGGTGATAGACAGAGGTGAATGTATGAGAAAGACAGAGAAGTTGTTAACACCCACAGAGGGGATTGGTATGAGATACCAATGTGAGAGAGGAAAAGTATAGGAGGATAACTATCCTCCAACCTTCCCTCACGGACAAGGGAGAAACCCCCGAAATGGAAAGTGATTAGTCTACCCAAAATGGGAAGTAATTAATTTTCCTGGCCTAAGAACAAAGAGAATTCCTGTTGTGAATTGGGAATTGTCAAAGAACCCAAACCACGACAGGCCCCCACCTAGAGTTGGTCGGTGTCCATATAATCAGTGGCAGTTTTCAGAGAGGCAGACACGGTCGAAGTTACAGAGTCAGAGTGTGGCCTCGCAGAAGCTGACCGAAAGATTTCCATGTCCTTTTCGACTTAGTCTTCCTACCAAAAGCAAGTTTTTATTGACGAACGACTTAAGAAACGCAAAAAGTGTCACGAATCCATAGAAAAGGGCTGGGAGAGAAACACACTCCTGTATTCAACAGATAGATAAAGTTAATTGTTATTTCTCAACATATTTAAACCTCGTGAGTTTGTTTTATTATTTTTCTTTTACTTACGCTTGTGCGGTATCACCTTTACTCCGGATTCAGCTTGAACTACGGCCCGACATCTGATTGATTTCGTCTACCTTAGATCAAAGTCTCAACGTGGGTAGGTTAGACTTGAGATCAAAGTAGTTACTTCGGTGAACAAGCGCTGAAGGCGAGCTGAGAACGACAAAGCTGGTATCGAACCGGAAACGACCAGATCGACCGGAACACAGGATGGTCGCAGCGACAAGGCGTCAACCCCAAAACGCTGGTGGAAGAAACCTTACAGCTTACAACTGGGAGTTGACCACGGGCTGACGGCGCAGTGTCATATATTGACATCGCAACCAGTGAACGTCACATATTAGCGCTGGACTGCGACCGCGACCACCGGTTCGTGTCACATACCGGTGCCGTGACCACAGGATTCGACCCTGAACTAACCACTGCACGTCACAGTGCACAGCATTTTAATAATTTGCCTTTACTTTTTCTGTAAGTTTACCTGTTTTTTGTGCTGCATCTTTGAAAAATATAACTTTAAACCATAAGTTTTCGCGGATATTCTTTTATCTTTTGCTGAAAATACATTGTTTTTAACTTCACCAACCATTCCTGACACGTTTTGTTCACCTATTTTATTATTACTACAGACACCAGCAATTTAAAGTCTTGCTTCTACTACACGTTTACCAGATAAAGTAGAAATGTTTATTTTAGATTCAGCATTTTCTTTTATGCATGTCTGATTGAATAAATTACAGACATTATGTCTGCTAATTTTTAACAATATCTGACAATTCGTCCATAGTGAGACAACATTCTTGTCCACATTCAAAATATAAAAAGTTTCTAATAGGAAACACAACTATCTTACACTATGAAAACAACAAATTTATATTACAGATACTAGAAGCAATTTATATTTAAAAAAATTAAAGCCGCCACTGAATAGAATCAACTATGAATACTTAAGTAATGTTCTGAAATACCTGTGAAGGAATAGTTACTTCATGCTTTAATGCGCGCGTGACCATGACATTATAACATAGAGAAAAAATTCCATAATGGATCATTTTTTTCACGTTCTAATGAACACTCAGCTCATTGTCAACGGTTTTGCATTCAAAACCATAATGAAAACTTATAGTAATAGATAACAACGCACAACTTTGTATAAATACTTAAACTAATGAACAACATATAATTTTGTACTACTTGCACTCCAGAAGATGATCTTGGAAGAAGATCGAAATTACCTGGGAAATGAAAATAAAAGAAATTCAAACAGCTATAGTACATTTTTCTCATCCTTTAACATCAAACACGTAAGGTTATTCATGAGTATGAACAGATTTTGTTAAAAATTAGCAGAATAATGTCTGTAATATATATATATATATATATATATATATATATATGGCACCATTTAACGAGGCAGAAAGGGAAAAGAAAGAAAAGAGGAAAAGGAGAGGCTAAGGACCGAATCGTGGGTGATAAGCAAGAACACACACACGGCTAAGAGACAATGGATAAAAGGATATTTTGATAAATAACAAATGGCGAAAGAGTGTCATTACAATGACAGGGAAATTCTGAGTAAAAAGAAAGGGAAAGAAAGAAAGAATCAGATATGTTTTGGCATCGGCTGTGTTATCTAAGAATATGAAAACAAACTATTGGTACGGGAAGACATCTTATTATCAACTACAGACCGGCTGGCCAGAGAAAAAAAATTCAAATGAAAATGTTATTTCGATAAGTGACGAAAAACAGGCAACTAAAGGGACTTTGGACAGGTATGAAAAATTAAGGACCACCTACGAGTGTCCGTTGACCGATTTTCCTTCGACGGAACATCCTTGGCCTGCGATAATAAAATTATGTTATCAGAAATATGTACCGGAGGAAAATGAATGGGAACCTAGAAGTGTTTTTTTTTCTTTCTTCGAGGCGACAGACTGACTGAAACTTTGGAGATGTTTCTTTTTGAGACCGTGTTAGGAAGACCACCCATTCTGATAATTAGCGATAAAATACCTGACGTAAACCACGTGTAGAACAAGAGTTATGACCGCCATTGTCATATTGTCCCGTTCGCGGCCAGAGAAATGATAACGGCGATTAAGAGGAAGAAAAGGGAAAGAGAAGAGATAATTTTTTTTTAGTTAAGCAAGATATTTTTTTTCTTCCTGAAACAAAGCCGCCGATTCGTCCACGCCCGACTAAGACATCATTGGTCGAGTGGTGATCACGTGACGCACGAGGGAGGCTGTTGCAGCCCATATGGAGGATGAGTAAGAGAGGTTGCTACGAAGATGTGGGGAGGGCAGTTCAAGCCCCTCTGAAGTATGATGAGAAGGTGGGAGTGAGGAAAGGTTTCCAAAAATGGAAAAAGGTGGAAATTCCTAACCAGAGAGGTGGATATGTATTTAGAATTATCGGGAAACCTCCCCCCCCCCCCCGGCGCCGACAAACTCACCCCGGTTTTGGTCGGCGCCCATATAAACGAAGCCACAACGAGCAGAAGGAGTTGAGTTGAGTTCCAGCAGTTCCCAGAGTCAGTCTTCAGTTGAAGCAAGCCTCGCAGATAGCTGACCAACATTCACGCACATTCCGGACCCCCCTTCAACCCAAGAACAATTATTTTGAAGAGCGACTTAGATCCAGATCACCGAAATAAGTTTGTTTTTTGACTTTCGTCCAAAGACCCACCGAAACACCAATTTCTTAGAGAGCAGACAACTTGAAGTGTTAAAACTTGCCTAGCGGAAAACGACGTGTCACAATCCATAGAACGGGTCGGGAGATAGATGCAGTCCTATGTATCGAACAACTAGACATAAAGTTTGTTACCTTTTTCTTTGATACTTTGAACTTTTGAGTTTTCATTTTATTGTCTTTTATGCATATTTGTGTGGTATCACCCCCGTTGAACTCGGTTTGCAGTACGGCCCCAACCACTGTTTGATCTCGTCTGCCTAAGATCAATTCACAACGTGGGTAGGCGGACTGGGGGATCAGTGCAGTTACCTTGGTAACCAGGCGTTGGAAGCGAGTTGGGAACGACGAGGCTGATATCAAATCTAACCAGATTCCCACCCGAATCACCAAAAGGTTAGAACGTCACATTTGGAGCGGCGACACCCGAACGGAGCAGCGAGGAGCGAACGGCTGGCGCCGCGGCGAGGACGTCACAGTTGGTGCCGTGGTAGACTAGGATAGAACGTCACGGTTGGCGCTGCGACCAGGGGACGACGTCATAACTGGTGCCGTGACCAGGATAGGACCCTGGAACAGCCACCGCCACAATTAGTACCGTGACAGCAGGACAGGATCCTGGACCGACCACTGTTGCTGAGAAATTTCGAATAGGACTCAAAACGACCCGGGACCGAGAGGAACGAGAACAGAATCGTCTGTAAGGTAGGACACATTGCTTGATTTCCCAACCTCGATTGTTGCTGCGTAGATTGTCTTTCTCTTTAAATATGTCGGACTATGATTCAGATAGAGCAGTGGGGGATGAAGAGGGGGTTAGACAAGGGTTGTCAGCTGACCTGAGAAAGTTGTTGGGTGGACCGAGGGTCCCAGCATTTGACGGCAGTGGGAAAGATTTCAAAAACTGGCTGGCAATCCTGGAGAAGAGCCGAATTATATATGAACTCACAGATCAGGAGACCCTGTATCTGGCATATGATGCCACAAAGGGGAAAGCCTCTGAGTTTATGAAGGAGCTCTTGGAGAGTCAACCCCACTTGTCTTGGGAAAGATTAAAGGGACTATTGACCAAGGAATTCACCGACGAGGGCACGGCTATAGAGGCCATGAGGGCCCTCTTAAAGCTGAAACAGCTGCGGGACGAAACCCCTGGAGAATTGGGGGCCCGAGCGGGGAAGCTGTCATCATTGGCCTTCCCAGAAGTGGTTAGAGACAATGCGGTCATGCAGGCCCAATTAGCAGACCTGTATGTGGAGGCCCTAAGTGACGAGCGTGTTCGTCACGACGTGCTGAAAGAGGGGCCGGTGAGACTACGGCAGCAATAGAGCTGGCCAAGGAGAGCCAGGGCGTATGGGAAAAGGTGAAAAGGTGTGGAAGGAACCAGATACTAAGTCAAGAGGTCGGAAAAAGGGGGAAAGGCGGAAGACCCCCCGCGTGGAATCGGAGGGTCAAGGTAGAAGTAGATCAGCCTGAGGTGTGGGAAGAAGACCCCAATAGAAAGGCATGGTCAACCAGGCATGGATTTTATAAGCCCACGCCGGGTAGATACGGGCTGGTCTGCTGGACCTGTGGGCATGAGGAACACAGAGCGGCGGAATGTCCGACGAAGTGGGGTTTGCCCCCAGACTTCGAACAGGACAGGTGCACCAGGTGTGGAAAGTGAGGACACCTGGCCAAGTGGTGCGGGCTGAGAAAAGGCGCCCCACCGATATTAACAAAGAAGGCCGAGCCCAAGAGACAAGACCAGGGAAAAGCCAGCGGGCCACCCCGGAATTAAGAGGGAGGGTGGCCCAGTTAAAAAGAAGGGAAATAAAAGCTTGGACCAGTGGTCGGGCGAGCCGCTTGGGTAGAGGACAGGTCCCCCCGGGAGTAAACGAGAGGTTAGGCCAGTGGAAGAGAAAAAGAGCAAAATGTTGGACATGTGGTCAGGTGGTCAGGTGGGCCACTTTGCGGCAAACTGTCCGGCAAGAAGGTGCTGGTTTTGTAGGAGACCAGGGCACTTGAAGAGAAGCTGTATCCTTAGGAACAGCCGCGGGAGACTGGGAGAGGTCCAGCCGGGGCCGCCCAGGTGCGAAAAGCGCAGAACTCCCCCCCCGTAAGAATAATGAAGGTGATTTATTGCTGCCGGCGCCTATGGCTGGGATGACCCAAGGGTGGGGGCCCAGGAAGAGGAAAGCCCAAGAGAAGGAGCTATCCTGTAGAGCAGAGATAGGGGGTAAGGCGATGAAAGCTCTGGTAGACACAGGAGCATCTGTGTCATTGCTGAGAGAGGAAGCATACAGGCGGGTGAAACGGAAGAGTAGGTTACGGGAAGCGGACATAGAGGTCACGCAAGCAGATGGAACCCCCCTGAAGATAAAAGGGATGGTGAGGCTCCCTGTGAGGATTGGGAAATTAAGAAGCACCCAAAATTTTTACGTAACCCCCGACCTGTGTACGGAGGCAATCTTGGGAGAAGATTGGCTCCGGAGCCAGAGGGCCCAGATAGAGTTCAACCCCACTGTGCTGATAGTGAATGGCGAGAGAACTCCATTGGGATGCCCTCCGGAAGAAGATATAACAATAGTGGTGGAGGAAGATGTAAAGCTACCCCCTAGAACGGCGATGTCGGGAAAGGGTCGGTTAATGTCAGGGAAGAAAATAGGAAAAGGACCCCTGCAGTTGGTCCCTGAGGAAGGGAAGGGCCTAGAAGAGAATGAGGTAACTCTGTGTGAGACAGTGGTGGAGGCAGCTGAATTAGTGCCCATTATGATGGTGAACCAGGCCCAAAAGACTATAAAGGTTAGGAGAGGGGAAGAGATAGGGAAAGCGCTAACCCTACGGACTCTGAATCGGGTGAGATTCGAAGAGGAACGAAGAAAACTTGTAGAGCAAACAGAAGGAATAGTGGACGAAGATATATTAGCACCGGATCAATTTAGAACCATGGTGGGAGGTCTGCTGAGGGATAATCGAGATGTGGTAGCCCAGTCAGACAAGGAATTGGGCCAGACCCACACAGTCAAAATGAAAATCGACACCGGAGATCACCCCCCTGTGAAATTAAAACCCTACCGGACACCTATTCATAAAAGACCCCTTGTAGAAGAGGCAGTAGAAGAGATGTTGGAAGCTGGGATGATCGAAAGATCGATCTCCCCTTGGAGTTCCCAATCGTAATAGTAGGTAAGAAAGATGACGGGCACCGTTTTTGTGTAGATTTTAGGAAACTGAATTCTATATCGAAGCCGTTGGCGGTGCCATTGCAAGTAATAGATGACATATTGGCATTATTAGGGAAGGCAAAGTACTTCTCTACGTTGGACTTGAGGTCCTGGTATTGGCAGGTAGCCCTTGATGAGGCTGACAAGGAGAAGGCCGCATTTGCGTATCACCTAGGACTGTTTCAGTTCAGGGTGATGCCATTCGGTTTAGCTAATGCCCCGGGAATCTTCCAACAGCTGATGTCAATAGTGTTAGGAGGATACGAGAGCTTTGTCATGGCATATTTGGACGATATCTTAATAAACACTTTTTCCATCTAAAACAAGTGTTGGGAAGGTTAAGAAAACACGGCTTAAAATTGAAATTGTCGAAGTGTCAGTTTCTGAAGGAGAAGACTAGATATTTGGGCTTTGTTATAAACGGAGACGGTATTAAACCCGACATGAATAAGGTGAAAGTCATAAGGGAAATGCCAGAACCTAAGACAGTGAGACAGGTAAGAGGTTTTATAGGAGCTATAGGTTACTACCGACGCTTCGTCCCGGCATTTTCGAGAATTGCCATACCACTAGTAGCCCTGACGAAGAAATACACTAGGTTCAAGTGGACAGAGGATTGTCAACAGGCATTTGATACGTTAAAAGAACAGTTGACAGCCGTCCCACTGCTGACGTACCCAGACCTCAGCAAGCCCATGGTACTATACACTGATGCCAGTGAGCAGTGTGTAGGAGCAGTTCTTACCCAGCCGTGTCCCGATAAAGAAGGACCAGTGCCAGGCATACCAGAGGAAGTACCGATATACTTTCTCTCTCATAAGCTCTCAGAGACACAACAGAGATGGCCAGTAATAGAAAGAGAAGCATATGCTATCATGTATGCTCTCCAAAAACTGGACTACTACTTGAATGGTGCGGTCTTTACTGTAAAAACAGACCACAAACCTCTGCAGTACCTATTGCAGGCAGAGTGGACAAATAATAAGAATATTCAACAGTGGGCACTTAAGTTAAGTGGCTACCACTGTAAGATAGAGTATTTGGCAGGGAAGGAAAACACGTGCGCAGATTTACTCTCAAGAATACCGAAACAACTGGAAGAAAGATCTGTAAAAGTAGAGCAGGGAGTAGATGATAAAGCCTATAGAATAGGAGTAATTAACTCTAATAAGCTGAAAGATCGCCCTATGTTAGAATCGGACGAAGAAGGGGACACACAGATAATAACCGATCCCTACTGGACAGAAGGAATTGAGAAGGAGCAGGTAGACAGTGAAATAGCTGCCCTGAGAGAAAAGGAGAGACCACCAAGTATGCCATAATAGAGGAAAGGCTGTATTATCTCTCAGGCAGGGATGAAGAAGTCAAGCCCAAGTTGTATGTGCCCAAAAGTTTAAGACCAGAGGTATTGGAACAGTGCCACGAGAGGTTGGGTCACATGGGAATTGATAGGACATGTGATCTAATAGGAAGAAAGTACTATTGGCCCAAATTGTACGGAGAGGTCACTATGTTCGGAGCTGCGTAGTGTGCCAGTCGCAGAGCAGAAGGCAGGAAATGGCACCATTGGAGGAGACGGACGTGCCGAACTTCCCCTTCGAGAAAGTGAGTATGGATGTATCAGGACCATATGGGGAAACTGCGCAAGGAAACAACTACATAGTGAGTTTTGTCGATTGGCTAACAAATTGGCCTGAGGCATTTGCAGTACCAGACAAGAAGGCTAGAACTGTGGCCGGTTTGATAATAAGTGAAATCTTCCCTAGGTATGGCGCCCCTGTGCAGTTGGTAACAGATAATGGCACGGAGAATGTAAACAGCATAGTGAGAGAAGTGCTGACAGGTTTGAATATAGAGCATGTAAAAACATCTCCATATCACCCCCAAGGAAATGCTAAAGTAGAAAGGTTTCATAGAACCTTGGGAGATGTATTGGCCAAGCTGGTCAGAGAGGACACTGGAAACTGGGACTTGTATTTGACACAGGCTCTGGCGGCCGTGAGGTTTACGATAAACGAAACCTCCAGATTTTCTCCTTACTTTATGTTGTTTGGCAGAGACGTGGTCCTGCCTGTGGATAACCTATTGAAGCCCCGAAGAAAGTATATGGGAGAAGATCATCATCAGCTGTTGCTAGAACAACAACATAAAATATTTGTTCAGGTCAGAAGAAGAATAAAGAGGGCCCAGAAGAAAAGAAATGAGAGAGTGAATGCTGAAAGAAAGGTAGTAGAATTGAAGGTTGGAGACCCTGTCTACTATAAAATCCACCAGAGAGAAGGAAAGCTGGACCAAAGATGGGAACCGTACTACCGGATAGTAGAGCAGACGGGTCCAGTATCATATGTAATATGGGATCAAGTGGCAGGACGAGCAAGGAGGATCCATGCCAATGATCTAAAGAAGGCTGAAATAGCTAACCTGGAAATGAGCGAGCCGAGGCCTAAGAAGACAAGAACAAGGAGCGTAACTCTGGTTGAGCCGGAAGAAATGGAGACGGAGGAAGATTCCGAAGAAAATGAGGAGATAGATCGACTTGGCCAGATAGACGAAGCGATCCGAGTGACGGGGTTGGAACCCTCGGCGGATATCAGCGGTGTTCATTCGTCGACTGAATCGGTGCAGAGAAGACCCTGCGAGGTCGCCATCGCACCCCCATGTCCAAAGGAAAGGAAGAGAAAGACGAGGAGATCCAATCAAGCAGCCAAGGGCTCTAAAAAGAGGCACCCTGAACAGGACGAAGGGCCCAGCGAGTGGGAGGAAGAGCATCAAATACCCCTTTCCAAGCTCAAGGAAAAGCTAAGGAACAGGAGAGATCTAGACATAGAGTCAGGAGGTATTAAAGACGTCCAAGGCGAGGACTCTAAACAGAAGGAAGAATCAGGGGAGGAAGAAGAGGACAAAACACCTCCTGGACGGGAATTAAACACAGAGGGAAGGTTAGAGGTTGAGCAGGGACCACCTCGGAAGATGAGATCAAGAAGGGTGAAGAACCCCAAATCTCAGTAGAACAAAGAAGGCTGTGCAGAATAGAAACAGTCGGTGTCGACAGGTAACGACACTGGCTCATCCAAAAACCTGCTGGCTGACTGTGGTGGATGTGGATGGAGGGGATGGAGTCGCGGGCTGCATCTCACGAAGGACGGAAGAAGATTATTGGCATTGCTGACTGGCCATCAGTGGTGTCATGAAGTACGACCTTTGGGAGTGGGCGCCACGCACACCTGTCCGGGCCATTCTGTCTGCTAGGAGTTAGTTAGAGGAGGGAAGAGCTGAACGTAGTAAGAAATTATGGAATAATTGAGTGATGAATTGAGCAAGACTGAATGGTTGTGAAGAATAACAATAAGAGAATTTTGTTACCTTACAGGAATTATCAAGATGAAAGGGCTGATGATGATGATGATGATGATGATGATGATGATGATAGCCACACTGATGGTGACGATGGCGGAAGCTGGGAAGCACAGCCGAAACACCATTTTTAAAAAGACGAGTTAAGTAATAATAACCAGGTCTAAATGGTTGATCACATTCGTGATAGATTTGAAACCATACGAGTCGCTACTAAATAAGTTAAGAAATGAGCTAACGCAGCTGGATGCAGCCCGGTTGAAGGTAGGGCAAGATTATCCCAAGGAAAAAGGGTATCTTAGTTTACTACACTCCCTAGAATCAGAGGCCACTATGATAGAGGCTCAATGGAGGGACATGCAAAATGACCTGAAGGGAATAGAGTTACTGCAGACGCGGGAAAAGAGATCAGTAGTTCCGATTGTAGGAAAAGCGTTAAATGTCCTGTTTGGAACAGTGACTGAAGATGACGTTAAATTCATAAGAAGGAAACTGGGAGAAGTGGAAGTAAACCAGAGGACGCTTGCTCAAGTGGCAAGGGAGAGTGTGACCATATTAAATGTGACAAGGTTAGAGGTGGCCAAAAACAGAGCCAGAATCAATTGGTTAATAGATAACCTGGCAGGGTTGAGACAAGAGGTAATTAATGATAACAGAAACTGTAATGATCGAATTACAAGAAATGAGCGGATTCATGCAAAAATATTTCCAACTGATGACAATTACGAATAAGGTACGACAAACTAGTCAGTCGTTAACGACCTTGCTGGAACACGTGAGAGCGCAATTAGACATGCTGTCATTGGGACACCTCTCCCCAAGCATAGTAAACCCGGGTCGCCTAAGGGAAGTGCTACTCGGAATACAGGCCGAGTTACCCCACCATTTAAGGCTGCCAGTGGACCCCACCAAAGAATTGTGGAAATATTATAATGCACTGGGATGTGTGACCTTGTTGGAAAATAGACGACTATTGGTTGTGATATCTGTTCCGTTGTTGGATAGAGAGAGTATATTCGAGATATACCAGGTTATAAATTTACCCATTCCCTACCCCAGAAGAGATCAAGGTTTGGGAATGATAGCAAGGTACAAGGTAGAAACAGAATACATAGCTTTAAATTCAGGGAGAACAAAATTCATGTTGCTAACAGCTGAAGAAGCTAGAAAGTGTAGAGATGATGCTCTAGGGACTTGTACCTCGTTAAGCCCTATCTATATAACTGGTAACTGCAAAATGTGCATACTAGAATTGTTTGAAGGGAAGAGAGAAGGAATTAAGAGAACCTGCCAAGTGGAGGTATTAGCAAACACGGCATTACCACAAGCTATCAGTGTTTCAGACGGGGTGTGGGCAATAGCCACACAGAAACCTATCAGCTTGTCTAGGGTGTGTGGGGGAGAGTCCACAAGGACATTAAGAGTAAGGCCACCATTATCTCTGTTAAAGTTACCCATGGGATGTTCGGCATTTGGGATATCTATGTCCTTACCCCCTATTACCAGGAAGAAGAAAGATATGAAGAGAAAGATTCAATCATAGAAATGATTGGCAGAGGCTTAGTCAATTGTACAGAATTATGGGAGTCAATAGTGAAGGGATTCTCCAATGTTACGTTGAATAAAATGCCAGAACTAATGAAGCCGATAGAAAAGATCGATATGGATCAATTGAGGGACAAGTTAAGTGCGTTGGGAAATGAAGGTATGGCTAGGGAAGGCGATGAGCAGATCGCGATAAGTTGGTCAATAGTGATGGGTACATTCATAGTTATAGGCATCGGGGGTATAGTAGTATGGAAGATTAAGAGTAAGAGGAGATTAACGAACGACAATCCAATGCGCATGCAGCAACTCGAGAGGGAGATGCCGAGCAGTGTTCCTTACTCATACAGAATCGGCGAAGAAATTGCAGGAAGACCAGCGGAGGAGGCTGGCGTGAGACCGCCACGTGCGGCGGAAAAACCTCCCACAGCGGAGAGGAAAAGATTGACCAAGAAGAACAAGCCATAGTAACCACATCTACACCCACAGGCACACGCACACATTACATTACATATAGAATAGAGGAACTTGAAAAAGAACATTACATTGCATGTAGAACAGAAGAACTTGAAAGAGAACATTACATTTGCATGTAGAACAGAAGAAGATGAAAAAGAACATTACATTGCATGTAGAACAGAAGAAGATGAAAAAGAACATTACATTGTATGTGGAACAGAAGAAGATGAAAAAGAACATTACATTGCATGTAGAACAGAAGAACTTGAAAGAGAACATTACGTTGCACGTAGGAAAGTAGTATAGAATTGCATGGGACAAATGCATGATGCATGTTAAATGGTGAATTTGGGTTTAGGTGTCATTTACGGGTAAATGACAAATCGGTTAGGGGAGTATTGTGGCACAATTTAACGAGGCAGAAAGGGAAAAGAAATACGGGTAAATGACAAATCGGTTAGGGGAGTATTGTGGCACCATTTAACGAGGCAGAAAGGGAAAAGAAAGAAAAGAGGAAAAGGAGAGGCTAAGGACCGAATCGTGGGTGATAAGCAAGAACACATACACGGCTAAGAGACAATGGATAAAAGGATATTTTGATAAATAACAAATGGCGAAAGAGTGTCATTACAATGACAGGGAAATTCTGAGTAAAAAGAAAGGGAAAGAAAGAAAGAATCAGATATGTTTTGGCATCGGCTGTGTTATCTAAGGATATGAAAACAAACTATTGGTACGGGAAGACATCTTATTATCAACTACAGACCGGCTGGCCAGAGAAAAAAAATTCAAATGAAAATGTTATTTCGATAAGTGACGAAAAACAGGCAACTAAAGGGACTTTGGACAGATATGAAAAATTAAGGACCATCGGAACATCCTTGGCCTGCGATAATAAAATTATGTTATCAGAAATATGTACCGAAGGAAAATGAATGGGAACCTAGAAGTGTTTTTTTTTTCTTTCTTCGAGGCGACAGACTGACTGAAACTTTGGAGATGTTTCTTTTTGAGACCGTGTTAGGAAGACCACCCATTCTGATAATTAGCGATAAAATACCTGACGTAAACCACGTGTAGAACAAGAGTTATGACCGCCATTGTCATATTGTCCCGTTCGCGGCCAGAGAAATGATAACGGCGATTAAGAGGAAGAAAAGGGAAAGAGAAGAGATAATTTTTTTTTAGTTAAGCAAGATATTTTTTTTCTTCCTGAAACAAAGCCGCCGATTCGTCCACGCCCGACTAAGACATCATTGGTCGAGTGGTGATCACGTGACGCACGAGGGAGGCTGTTGCAGCCCATATGGAGGATGAGTAAGAGAGGTTGCTACGAAGATGTGGGGAGGGCAGTTCAAGCCCCTCTGAAGTATGATGAGAAGGTGGGAGTGAGGAAAGGTTTCCAAAAATGGAAAAAGGTGGAAATTCCTAACCAGAGAGGTGGATATGTATTTAGAATTATCGGGGAACCTCCCCCCCCCCGGCGCCGACAAACTCACCCCGGTTTTGGTCGGCGCCCATATAAACGAAGCCACAACGAGCAGAAGGAGTTGAGTTGAGTTCCAGCAGTTCCCAGAGTCAGTCTTCAGTTGAAGCAAGCCTCGCAGATAGCTGACCAACATTCACGCACATTCCGGACCCCCCTTCAACCCAAGAACAATTATTTTGAAGAGCGACTTAGATCCAGATCACCGAAATAAGTTTGTTTTTTGACTTTCGTCCAAAGACCCACCGAAACACCAATTTCTTAGAGAGCAGACAACTTGAAGTGTTAAAACTTGCCTAG
This sequence comes from Acanthosepion lycidas, assembly GCA_963932145.1. Lineage (NCBI taxonomy): Eukaryota > Metazoa > Mollusca > Cephalopoda > Sepiida > Sepiidae > Acanthosepion > Acanthosepion lycidas. The sequence continues at coordinate 67,832,398 of OZ010579.1, forward strand.
CGGAAAACGACGTGTCACAATCCATAGAACGGGTCGGGAGATAGATGCAGTCCTATGTATCGAACAACTAGACATAAAGTTTGTTACCTTTTTCTTTGATACTTTGAACTTTTGAGTTTTCATTTTATTGTCTTTTATGCATATTTGTGTGGTATCACCCCCGTTGAACTCGGTTTGCAGTACGGCCCCAACCACTGTTTGATCTCGTCTGCCTAAGATCAATTCACAACGTGGGTAGGCAGACTGGGGGATCAGTGCAGTTACCTTGGTAACCAGGCGTTGGAAGCGAGTTGGGAACGACGAGGCTGATATCAAATCTAACCAGATTCCCACCCGAATCACCAAAAGGTTAGAACGTCACATTTGGAGCGGCGACACCCGAACGGAGCAGCGAGGAGCGAACGGCTGGCGCCGCGGCGAGGACGTCACAGTTGGTGCCGTGGTAGACTAGGATAGAACGTCACGGTTGGCGCTGCGACCAGGGGCACGACGTCACATATATATATATATATTGGGTATGCCCTGAGATTGCGTTCAGGCATGAAACAGATTGTCGCTGCTTGGTGTTGATTTCAGTATCCACTTTTATATTTTATATTTACACACACTCAATCTCTTATAATCAGCACTTACCTGTACATATAGCATACCTTAAAACTATATTTTTATCATATACAGGGTGTATCAAAAATACTTTTACAAACTTTGGAGGCGGGTTTCTCACACCAAAGCAAAGACAAAAGTCCATATAAACGTATGTCCGCAAATCCTTCGTTTTTCCGTTAAGTTTAGAGTTTATGTAGCCGCTGTTAAATGTACAATCCAAGATGCAATCCCAAAATACTTATAAAAACTTTGGGGTCGGGTTCCTGACATCAAACCAGGGTAAAATGTTTATATAAACATATGTCCAAAAGGCCATCGTTGTACCTCAACACAGCAACTTAAATGTTTCAAATGTACTTGCTTCTACACACGCGGATTATAGACTTTCAAATACTCCCACACAGTGTCGAATGGTTTCGCAGGTCCCCAGGACAGGTTGATGAAGCATCTCTGCATTATTAACGTCTGCTGCCTAAACCAATTATTTTAAGTGGCCTCACAGATAAAAATCCAAAGGATTGATGGCGAAGGAACGAGCCGGCCATGGAACAGGTCCTTCTCTACCAATCTATCTTTCATGTTAGATCTCAGGCAGTGCATTGCGAACAATGTGACTAAAATGTTCTGGAGCCCCATCATGCTTGAACGACATGTGTCTTTGTATTAACAGCGGTATATCCTCTAGCAGGTCTGAAAGTATGTTCGAAATGTTGTGTGTTCCCTATAGATAGCTCCTGTAAGATGAGTTCGGAGAACATACGGAATAACCAGACAGTCATCTAAAATTCCAGCCCAAACATTAATCGTAAAATGATGCTGGTGTCTAGCCTTTATTATACCATGGGGATTAACCCGCCGCCCAAAGTTTGTATAATCATTTTTGATACACTATATATATATATATATATATATATATATATATATATATATATATATATATATATATATATAACTGGAGTACTGCAAAGTCGTTGGGCTTACAAGAGGCTATAAAAATAGATTTGAACATTTCGTCAGATTTTGAGAAGTGAATCGGTCCGAGAATTGTTATGGATTCAGTGAATGGAATTCTGCACAAATAAACAACGCCAGTAATTGAGATAGAACAATAAGTGTATTAAATGTAAGAATAGAGACTTGAAGTGAAGATTAGTAGTCAAGGAATGCGGCTTAGTAGAAAGTATATGTACAAGTCTCTGTAAGTAAAGCCGTAATCATCTCTTTCTCTCTCTCGCTCTGCCTCTCTCTCTCTCTCTCTTTCTCTCTCTCCTTCTCTCTCTCTCTCTCTCTCTCTCTGGACTCTTGGATAACTCTCTGAGAACACCCTGTGTCTGTCTCCGTATCTCTCAACCTGTCTCAACGTATCTCAACGTATCTCCACGTATGTCAAACCTATCTCAACGTACTTCTACCTCCACGTATCTCAACAGCAGGTATTCTCTCTGTCAGTATAAGTCCATGTTATGTAAAAAGGGGAGAGCCCCACAACACCCCTCCTTAGCTTCTTTTGGGGTGGGAGTTAATATTTTTTCGCTTATAGTCTATTATTAGTGGTTCTGTGAATTTTCTTTCTCGGCTTGTTCTGATCTCCGTGGCTACTTGTGGTTTTTGAATTTCGAAGGCTTCGAAAATCGCCTCCATCGCGTCTTCATTTTCGGAAGGTGACGAGTTTGGTTTCTCTACCCGTCTTTTCTGTATCTGATTTATGTGTCTCCTGTGAGTGAATTTTTCACCTTGGATCGCATATAGAACATTCCCCAGTCTGTTTATTATCGTACCTGGTTCTCAGTATGCCATATTATTCTTGAACATTCTGAAATAGACCCGTTCGGCTGGTTTGAATGATCTTTTAGGCATTATCGGTGTATTCCGGGTTTTATTTTTGCTGGGTAATAGTTTATCAAAGACAGGCCGTATTTTGCGGGCAAACATCACTTCAGCTGGCGAAAGACCAGATGGTGTGTTTCCGTTCGAGGTGATTCTGTAGACTTGTAGGAACTGCTGTATGGCTCTTTCTGTTGGTACGTCCTCTGCTTTTTTCAAGGCTCTCTTAAGCGTGTCCACAAACCGTTCGTCTTGCCCGTTAGATCGTGGATGGTATTGTGCTATTTTAATATGTTTGACTTGATAAGTCGCACAGAATTCTTAGGCTATGGTTTTTGTATAATAGGTGGTGCCTTTGCTGCCGCAGCACAGCCTCTACATTTTTCTACCACTTGAGTAATGTCATTATCCATATTAGGCCAATACACGAAACTTTCCCTGGGTGTCCTATATGAAAGTCATTCAGAATTCGTCTTTGTAAAGATTTGGGTATGACCACTCTTTCATTATAAAGTAATACGTGATTACAAATTGAAAAACACTCCGCTAGATTTCTTTCTTTTTCTTCTATTTTTCTCTTTGTACTTTGTATGAATTCATCCATTTCAGTTTCTCTTCTGATTTCTAACAAGGTCACTGGTAATTCCCTTACTGTATTGTTTAGCACTTTACTAATTTCGTCTTCGACTCGCAAAGCCGCTATTACCGAGAATTCCAGAGGTTCGCATTTCGCAGGTACCAATCTAGATAATCCATCCGCATGACCAATTTTCTTCGACGGTAGGAACTCTAATTTGAAATTATAATTCAATAATATAGTTCCCCATCTCAGAAGTCTGTTGGCTGTGCAAATTGGTAGTCCTTTTTTCGATCCGAATATAGTGAGAAGAGGTTTATGGTTAGTTTGAAGAGTAAGCTCTCTTCCACATATATATCTGTGGAAGAGAGTTATGGCGAATATTATGCCTAACGCTTCTTTCTCAATTTGCGAATAATTCCTCTCTGCTGGTAACAACGATCTAGATGCGTGAGCTATAGGTTTCCTTGTGCCATCCTGCATCTTGTGTAATATACAAGCTCCCACTCCGTGTGAGCTTGCATCACTAGCCATGATAATTTCCAGTTTGGGATCAAAATGCGTCAGTGCTAGATCAGACGTTAATTTCTTTATGATCTCCTTAAAAGCTTTCTGACAATCTTCAGTCCAGTTCCATTTGTTATCTTCTTTCAATAATTCATTGAGGGGAGCCCTCAATTTGTGCATGTTTTCAATGAATTCACCGTAATAGTTCACGAGACCAAGAAAGCTTTGCAACTCTGCGACATTTTTCGGTTCAGGCATATTTTTTATTGCAGATGCCCTATCTGGATCTGGTTTTCTGCCACTTCCATTGATTATATGGCCTAGATACTTAATTTCTTTCGCATTTTTTCTCCTTCACTTTAAAACCAAAATCATGAATTCTTTTAAAGACTTCTTTAATATGCGTTGCGTGTTCTTCTACATTATCGCTTTTGATTAAAATGTCGTCTAAGTAAGCAGTAGCAAAGTTCTGTCCCATGAGCATAGTTTCCATAGTCTGTTGAAAGATTGACGGTGCTACTTTTATCCCAAATGGCAATCTGTTAAATTTGTAAAGTCCTTTGTGAGTATTGATACATAAAATGTTTGTACTTTCTTCTTCTACTGGAATCTGAAGATAATCTTCGCTTAAATCAATCTTAGAAAATACCTTACCACCGTTAAGCTTGGTAAATATTTCCTCCGGGCTTGGCGATGGATAGTGATAATCCTTGATAGCCTTATTTAACCCAGTCGAGAAATCCGCGCAAACACGTGTTTCTCCGGATTTTTCCTTTACGTAGACCACTGGTGCCGCCCATTCACTGAATTCGATTTTTGAAAAGATTCCACTTTGTACCAATCTATCTAACTCATTGTCAATTTTTCTATGGTTGCGAAAGGCACGTTTCGGTTTTTCTTGAATACTGGCTGAACATTTTTCTTTAGTTCAATTTTAGCTGCAAACTTATTATATCGTCCCAAACCGCTCGAGAATACTTCGGGAAATTGCCTGCGTAGTTCTTCTTTTAATTTTGTAGCTTCTGACTGTTCGGACTCTATTTTCTTACAAAATGAACTAATGGGTAAATCCAATCCGTGCCTACCATATTTTCTGCGTCTTTCATTACAAATATCTTCAATTATATCTTTATTCCAGTGGAATCCGCCACATCTGTAACATGTAGATGGGAGGGGCTTATATTTGCTTTGATCTCTGTCATTAATCACCTTATACCTTGTAATTTTTTCTTTATCATAAAATTTTTGTTTTTTCTTTCGGGGGGGGGGGTGAAAAACGTAACTTTTTGTTCAACTTACGTATGTGTGCTACTCCCGATTCCTCGATATCCTTAGTCTTTTTTATGCTCAAGCATTTTTGACAGTCTTCTGACAATTTTTGTAGCGTTAATACAAGCTCGTTTTGAAGCTTCGTGAGCATTCTTTTTCGCATTTCATTGTCCTTGGCTGAGACTAATCCCTGTACGAAAATAAGATACTTAAATTTGTCCGGAGTCAATTCTGCCAATTTAAAGTCATCGCAAAGTTTGTTCACAATTGCGGCGTACGTGGAGTAGTCCTCATTTTCGCTTTTTACGAGGTTGAGACATTTCCACCTTTTGTGAAAAAGTGAAGTCTTTGGACTGAAGAGCTCCGTAAGGCATGTAACTGCCTCGTCAAACGTCAAATCGTTTGTCTTTTTCGGTAGAATATAGTCCACAAATTTTGTGTACTCCTCTGCTCACAATTTCCTGAGTAATAAACGTAGCTCCTTAGCTTCCGTCCAATTTTGGCAATCAATGTTGAAAATATCTTCATGACGTCTGTAATAGTCCCCGAAATGTTTATCATCTTCTAGAGAGTATTTAAATGTTTCTATTGTGTTCCAAACTGCGCCTTGAGAAAAAGTCGCCTCTTTTTCGATATTCTTCTGTTGTGCGTTAACGATTACTTTTAATATTAATCCCTGAAGTTGCATTTGTCTTTCTTCATTTATTAGCTGTCTTTCATCATTTCTTCTTATAAACTCAAGCATTGCTTTTTGAAAATCTTCCATTTTTTAGGTAGTGACGAAATTTTTCTTCTATCTCTTGTGTACGTTCTTTTATGTTCGTCGTTAATTTGTTGTTCTCTGTATGAGTTCCTTTGAGTCTTGTCGCCAAGTTGTTGTGGTCGACGTGACTCTCGAATTTCCGTCGCCAAGTTATTGTGTTGGCGTGCAAAAAAATTTTTTTCCGTACGTGTCCGTACTCTTCATCGTCAAGTTGTGTTGACGAGAGAGAATTTTTTTTTTCGTGTGGGTCCGAAGTCTTCGTCGCCAAGTTGTTGTGGACGCTGGCAACGGCAATTTTTTTTTTTTTTAAGTTAACGTGACGTGCGAAATCCTCGCCGCCAAGTTGTTGTGGATTCAGTGAATGGAATCCTGCGCAAATAAATAAACAACGCCAGTAATTGAGATAGAAAAATAAGTGTATTAAACGTAAGAATACAGACTTGAAGTGAAGATTAGTAGTCCAGGAATGAGGGTTAGTAGAAAGTATATGTACAAGTCTCTGTAAGTAAAGCCGTAATCATCTCTCTCTCTCTCTGGACTCTTGAATAACTTTCTGAGAACACCCTGTGTCTGTCTCCGTATCTCTCAACCTGTCTCAACGTATCTCAACGTATCTCAAACGTATCTCAACGTATCTCCACGTATCTCAACAGCAAGCATTCTCTCTGTCAGTATAAGTACACTTTGGACGAGTCCATCTTATGTAAAAAGGGGAGAGCTCCACAACAGAGAATAATTCAGCCAGTATCTCATATGAAAATGAAATTAATATTCTCTTGGATTTTTTCATCTCTTTATACAAATTATAATAATGTCATGTTATCTTCTTGAAATATATTTCCCGGCATTCGTTTCAATCTGCAAGATGTTTTCTGTGTTCTTTCATCACGTCTTACCGCGCCAACTTAACCTTTCTGGCTTTCGAAATTTTAAACTTATTACTACATGTAATGAAACCAACCTCCAGCCGCCATAACACTAATAGTGAACGACTCACATCTGTAGTCACTTACACGGCCGCTTGGAGACTTACTCGAAATATACAAAAACATACACGCGTATAAATGAATAAATGAATAGATACTCAATTTGCATGTAGATTTACGATGATAATTATTTGTAAGTAGAGTACACACGTGCAGCTGAGGAGTTTCTTTTTCTCGTATTATATGTCCAATCTAATTCTAATTCTGTCTATCTCTCACTCTCACCACACATACACACAATATATTTATATATTTGCGTGTGTGTGTGTGTGTGTGCATAACTTAGCTATTATATTCGTATAATATGCCCAAACTCATTCTAATTCACTCTCTGTTTCTCTCTCTCTCGCCACACACACACACACACACACACACATATATATATATATATATATATATATATATATATATATATAAATTAGTAAGAATTCATTCATTCATGGAGTTTGCACTAAGCCTAAACCCTATGACCGTGATTCATCGGTACAATTAGCAGTGTCACTAGCCAAGGTGGTGCTGTATTCGGTGCCGTGGTGCTAACAGGATCATTCTGGTAGACTGTCTGTTACTGGATAAAATTCTAGAAAAAAAATTGACACAATCCGTTGTCGACTTTTATGTGGTCCATTTAGGCGGTAATGCGTTCAGACATGTATTCTTTTTACCTACATGACATCATAGATTGAGGGATGTCAAATGTATACATAATTGCAGAAATGGAATATTCAAACCCAATATCATACCCCATTTGAACTCCGATAATTTACGTCGCTTTGCCTTGAGCAGCTTAGACAGTATTCACACCGAATCAATAGTCAGAGCCCAAATGATATACCCTCTGGGCATTTAAATGACGTCAAGGTATGGTGGTACTACTTACCATTACCTTTACATACTACTAGCCCATTAGATTTGGCATATCATTCTACCTATATATATACATATATACATATACATATACATATATATATATATATATATATATATATATATATATATATATATATATATATATATATAAGAATTCTCATGTTTCAAAACCAGAAGCTAAAAACTTCAATTAAATTGTAGAAATTAAATTGAATCAAAGTACCCAGATCTATTTCATCCTCAAGCGAATTTTGGAATAGATATTTATTCGTACGAGGGTACAAAATGTGGCACACGGCCAAAAAGGGGATTGAGGAAAACGAAACAATCATCCATTCAAAAAACATTCACACAAACCCGTACTGATTCAGTTACAACAACAAATACGAAAACACACACGCGAAACGAAAGGCATCCCGCAACTACCAGAGAACTGACATCACTGACTACCTAAAAGAGGGAGGGGATGGTGAATTACTCTAAAGAAAAATAGGGACAGAAATAAAAGCGGCCAATGAGCATAATACCCTAGCTAAGTTAAACGGAAACAGGAAACTAAAGATTCAAACTAAAACTAAACTAGCGTAATATCGGGGCGGGTTGCCTGTGTTCAATCCAGGAAGGACAAAATCCTGTACCTAACCGACATCAAAGTGCCACCCAGGTCAGCCCCTTTCACTCTACACAGTCGCGCAAGATTTACCCACCATTTGCCGAATTCTGATGAAGAGAGTCGCCGCCTTTCCGTCCTAATCTTGACTTTAAGTTGATGCTTAAAGTACAAACAGAAGAAGCCTCAAGGACAAAGAACTTTCCCCGCAGCATGCGAATCATGAAGCCTTCAACGAACTTACACAACAGCGCTACCACCCTGCAATGAAAGAAAGCGTGACCCAGAGTCTCGATCTCTCCATCACAGCGACGGCAGTTTGGAGATTTCTCCAAGCCCGCTGAGCGAAGTTTTTTTGGCGACCCGGAGGGCCACACGCATCACCAGGCAGGTTAGGGATGCCTTATTGTTATGGAGACATTTCAACCTGGGTGCCCAAGGCCAGACTGACCGAGCTTCTTGCTTCGTAAGACCGAGCTCGTCAATCAGATCATCATGAACGAACCCCCTGACTAACACTTGATATAATGCCCTACGAGACAAAGCTTGGACGTTGGAGAGGCCATCCGACGCCCGTAAGAGACGTTTCAGAGCAAGACGACATTCACAGTAGAAGGAGCATTCGGCTCGGGCTAAACGGTGGGCCTCCTCCTTGCACGAGTGCACACTTCTCAAGGATGAGACATTTCTACGGGCGTTTTCCTTCCAGAAGGACCCTCTTCATCCGATTAGTGACGCAAACGATCTAGGAACCCGATGCGACGCATATCGAGACGGATCTCAATGCTAGGCATACCTTGACCGCCTTCAGATGGATGAAGGCAACAGTTCTCCCGAGATACCCTAGCGGTTTTGCCTCTCCACAAGAAAGAGCCTTACTAATGATATTAGTGTAGCATACGGAAGTATAAGTACCGAGAGTCGGTAAAGGGTAGATGTGTGAAACACATACTTCCGCCCTCCCCTTCAAGGACAGATTCCTCCGAGACCACAAATTAATTGCGATTTCGGCTTTCCCTTGTACTTCCGACCAATTCATTTCCAACTGGATATCAGGACCGAAGTATCTTGACCGGCCCATCCGTCCAGTGGAAAGGACCGGGAAGATAAACTCCTTCCCACGCACCCAATCGCGGTTGATCTTGGTCATTGTCACCATCTTATAACCACTGATTTCTTTGCTGACTTCGTTAATCTCGGCTCTGCTGGACACAAGAACCGAAACGTCGTTAGCATAGGCAGAATACCTGGCCGAGGTGGTAGAACCAGGTAGGGAAATTCCGCGTAGGACCGGATTCGCCTTCAACTTGCGAAGGAAAGGTTCCAACGCAAGAACTTAAAGCATAGGCGAAAGCGGACAACCCTGACGAATAGATCGAGACAATACGAAAAATTCCGATCTTACCTCGTTCACTTCCACCAGCGCACTGGGAGTCGCATACAGAAGATGGATCTAGGAGCGACAGTCCGGCCCGAAACCGGCAGCCGAAAGAACAGCCTCCAGGAATCCATGGTCAACCCTATCAAAGACCTTGGACTGATCCAAATTGATCAGCGCGGCTTCACTGTCGACTTTCTCTATGATCAAGCGTACCATATGAAGGTTTTCCTGAATAATCCTGTCCTTCACAGCACAAGTCTGTTCGGAGCCAATCAGACTAGACAGGACAAGCTGCAAACGGTTGGCTAAGATCTTTGACAAAATCTTTAACTCTGTATTTAACATAGTTAAAGGGCAAAAATTACGTATCCCATCCCCACCGATTTTGTCCTTACGCAGCAACTTGATCACACTCCGGGTGAAGCGTTGATGTATAGACCCCTGCTTCATCCAGTTGTTGAAAATCAGTTCCAGCAAGGGAACAAAAACGAGCGACTGCCTCAAGTAGACTTCGTTGGGAAGACCATCTAATCTCAGAGATTTATCCAGGCCAACCTGTTTCAACGCTTCCCAGCTTTCCGACTCTGTGATGAGACCTTCGCACCCAGCTGCTTCAGCTGCCTCAAGGGTGGGAAAGTCGGCTAAATAGGCGTCGAACTGAGCACGGCTCAGACCGGGCTTTCTGGTGAAAAGATCCCGAAAGTAATCCCGAAAAGCCTCACATATTCCCGAGTTTGTAGTCACTGTCCACTTATCCGGCAATGTGACGCATGCGATATGCCGCCGTGATGCATTCCTAATTTCCTTGCACGCAATTCAGCGGCCATATTCGTCGCCTCAGAGGACATTCTGTTTAACCTAGCCCTAACGACCAGAGCTTGATCCTTCTTGATAAGCAAGGAAGCCAACTCTGCCTTAGCTAAGGCTACTTCCCCACTATCACGGGATTTAACCGTCTCCGCTGCTAATCTATCTAGATTGAGTCGACGACTAAAATCGGCAGCAAACGATCGAATTTTATATTTTAATTTGTCCCACCAGGCATTTACTACCACAGCCCCTGTCAGTTCCCTTTGCAACATTAGCAGCAGCTGCTCCCGAAATTCCTGCTCACCAAATAACGAGGAGTTGAATTTCCAGTAGCCAGCCATCCTAACCTTAGTCTAATCAAAGTTTACACGGACCCGGACAAGCCTATGATCCGAACAAACTATGTAATGGAAACTTGGACACCCTAAGAGCCCTACATCGACTTTCCTAACTAAAACTCGGCCGAGGTAGCTAGCACGCAGCCCTACAGACGAGCTGACACTATTTGTCCAAGTCCAAACTACCCCCTGAGGATGCTCGTTCCGGTATTTGTCGACAAGATCAAACCCGTCGACAAAATCGCGAAAAGGTTTCACGCCCCAGTTGTTAGTACCCGAATTTGAATTTTGCCCTATACGATCTATGTCGGGGTCAAGGATGGCATTCCAGTCCCCCGCTAAAACTACCCGACGTGATGTCATCATAAACGGCCCGATCTACCGAAACAAAGCAGGCCGCTCCGTCTGGATATTGGGTCCATAAACCCCAATGAGACGCAGAACTTTATCCTTTATGGTAACATCCAACACGCAAAGTGTGTCCACCAGATCTGCGAAGACGAGTGCACATGCAGCCTTCAAAAACTTGCTCACCAGCCAAGAGACACCCCTCGAGCGTCCATCAAAACATGAGATAAAGAGAAAACCCCTTAGACAGAATGCCTTCATAATCGCGAGAAGAAAAACGGGTCTCTTGCACACAACATATATTCATTCCTAAGCACTGAAGGTCGCGATGGAGCCTCACCCTTCGAGACTCCGACCTCAGGCCTCGCGCATTCACACTTGCAAACCAGAGAGACATTATCAAACCAATTAGGGTTATCCTCCAGAATAGAACATGGCCGGGGTGAGGACACCGACAGCCCGTGCCATTGATCCAGACGCCATCTCAATTTCGACGATATCATCATGAGACAACCCGCCGATGTACGCAGGATACGTTACAATGTTCTTTTGTTTCCTCCATCTCAGGGTCAAGTAAGTAGGCCGCTGGGGGGCACCAATTTCAATGATGCGTTTGCCTTGTCTATCATGCCCCAAATCTCCCGCGTAGCGGAGCCAGATCGAACGACGGTCAGCACCCTCTTAGCATTTTGGAAGTTTTCGGGCACTTCAATGTCTATTCCATTTATGTGGCAGAAATTCCATAAAACTTTCAGTGGTTTTGGGTTTTGGGTTCCTTTTCTGCCCGAACCGTTTCTGCCTTTCCCGGGATACGAGGCAGACGTCTTCCCCTGGGGGATATGGCGGCTTGATTTTCTTTTTTCTATTTATCAATGAGACCTACGCTTCTGGACTTAACTTCCTCTTTTTCTGAGGAGATTGAGTAGGAGTCTGAGTAGGTGTTTCTTTTTGGAGTGGGTGTAATGCCGGAAGTGTTCTTAAAAGGGGAAGGTAAATTTCAAGAAGTGTCAGTTTGAGATTTATGTTTGGCAGGTGAGCTTGTCAGTGATTTTTTTTTTAAGCTTAGCGCCCCGAGCAAGGCATGAAGCCACTAGGATGCAGTGGGGTTACAGAAGATTTGTAGCAAGAGCAGATAGGAGTGATAGAAGAAAGGATGAAGGGAAGGGTAGTGTGTAAATCAAGGTAACTGGAGATATCGATTGACATTACATTTGAATAGTTAGAGATTATAGCTATCAGGGAAACAGTAATTGGGAAGGGTGTAGGCGGAGATGGTTTGGCAAATGATTTTGAAGAAGTGGAAGACGGGACAGAGGATGAGGGGCGCGGTGCCCCCAGCGACTTTTGGTTTTTCACCCGCTTTGCGTCAAATTTTTCCTTCAGTTTCTTCAAATCCAAATTTTTGTCCCACCTTGGTTCATTTAACTTCTGGGTGTTAGATGCCGCGTTTTCATACGACGCCGGGGCGTCGTCCTTTGAGATGGTAGAGGGAATAGGACTGTAGGTCCTGGGGTCGTGCTGGGACAGAGGTCCCGCTGTCCGGTCCTTCCCTCTGTCCCTATCCACGACACGCCATTCCCCCTCTTCCTTCTCCTCATTCACACTTGTGGGAGGCGTCGGTTTGTAGGTAACGTGGGCGAAGACCCAACCGAGGGATTTTCACCACCGGCAAGTGTCGTAGGCCCATTACAGGCACCGCGGATTTAACAGTCTCGGCCAGAGGTGGATTTTGGTCGACAGCGTCCGGAACTTCAGGGGCCTTCTTCCCTGGGCAGGAGGAGAAGTGGTGATCAGTCTCTCCACACCTACAGCAAGTAGGTTTTCTACCAGTCACGATGACCGGGATTTCCAGCCGCAAAAATCCAAACAGTTGGGGATGGAGACGAAGGCCAAACGATCGAGCATTATATCAAAAGTTCATGCCACGTTCAGGATGTCGGAAAGAGCCCCTAAAATTTGGCCGTGCTGCATAAAAAAAATGCAGCCAGGTGCTCTCCCGTTACCTGAGGCGGGATCTCAATCTCGTATTCTGTTCGAAGAATAAGGTCTTTTGTTATCAACTCTTTTTTTGCCATTTCAAGGAAATATTCGGCTGTGAGCAGTAGTACATCCCACATGAAAAATCCGGAACCTTTAATTACTCTTTGAGGTTTAATCTCCAGGGACAAAAGTGATTTGATCACTGTGTCTTTCGTGGAGTGACAAATTTTTCGCGCACGTTTGTCCACCACGAAGACCGACACCATTCTCTTTTCGAATACCTTTAGTTCTTGGAAGTCTTCAAGGAGCCCATCTTCTTTTACAAGATGAACTTAGCCTTTTTCCAAGAACTCCGCGATATTCACAATAGAACTCGGCGGGGACTTCCAGTAAGAAGACGATTCCCCGGCTGTTTCCTTACCTTGTCGTCAATACTTTTACTTGAGACCGGCATAGTTTCCTCTTTTCCAGAGCTAGCAGACTTCGGCACATTCGTCTTTTGTAAAGGATTTTTAGGGGTAACCTTTCCGCTTTTCTTGGATTTTATTTTATTCGAGGGGTCAGCCTTAGCGGCAGCCCCAAAAAGGTCCTTTTTTACTACCGACCGACTCACCTCATCGGCCATTTTTATAAAGGAAAAACTTCAACCAGCGAGTCTAATGTGATTATGTTCAAAAGGGAAAGGGGTTGGGATAGGGAGAAAAAAAGAAAATAATAGAAAAAAAACGCAAACGCACAAAAATTATATTCTTCTAAATATAGAAGTTAAACAAATAAAGAAAGAAAAACAGGAAGCCTGCATACACTGTAAATAAACAAAAAAGTATTTATAAATACTAATTTAAAAAGAAGAAATTATGCCAAAAATAAAAAGCAATAAACTTTAAAATAAAGGCTGGTAAATAAAAAACTAGGAAAACTAAAAGTTAACCCAAATTAAAAATAAATAAAACTGACAGAATATTAAAACAAACTAGCACAAATAAGTAAATAAAAGAAAGAATATAAAATAGTCTGGTAAAACTTTAAAAATTCAATATTCAAAATGGCGCCCAAAAGCTGCCGAGAAGAAAGAATAAAAAACGAAAGAAGTTAGACAAGAAAGAGAAGAAAAAAATAAAAGTTCAAAATTCAAAAAACAAAAAAGAACTCCTTTTTTTACACGTCTACAATGAACTTAAACTCTAAAATGCAGAAGAAAAAGAAAAGAAATACAAATGTCTGGTTTGAAACTAGTCAAACCAAACTAAAAAAAATAAAGGTTTGTGACTTAAGTCGCTAAAGAAAGAAAAATAAATCAAGTGGAATTAATTCGAAAATAAAAACGGGGGAAGCTATAAACTAAAAAAGTGGGAAAAATTAAAAAAAACTTTCTTTCTTTTTCTCTTTTCTTTTCTTTTCTTAAAATGTACTTATTTTAGTACTGAAAAAAAAAATAAAATAAAATAAGCAGAAAGAAAACAAAAAGGTAAGACTTTGTCAAACCAGACTAAAAATAAAAAATGTTGGCCAAAGCCAAGAAACAAAAATTCGAACAAAAGAAACGAAAGAAAGAAAAATAAATCTTAACGAATAACTTTGTGGGCCGAAGAAAGTTCGTCAAAGCAAGAAAACACGATTGATCCCAAAAATTTGTCACTTCCGGTCAAAAACTCGTCTGACAAGCGAAAATCGAATTTTGGAATAATTAATCTTGGAATTTATGGAGCTTTATAAGCATATACATTCGTAATAATAGTTACTATGGAAAGGGCGAAATCAATTATTATAATTTAGGCTCTACTTGTGTATTGAGCACTTTTTAAAAAAAATAAAAACAAAAATACTAAAGAACTTCGGATTATTAACCTAACGGTTCTTTCCTATTTTTCTATATATTTGCACACACAAACACACACATATATATATATATAATTCAATGCATGAATAATTTTTCATATGTATTTATTATTTAATATCTTAGATCCTGTGCGAAATGTAGAACAAAAGGTAAATTTAAAAGTGCACATGTATTTATAGCTGTGTGCGTCTAAGAGACGCTCCGAAAGAAATGCATCCTATTTATTTCCACAAAACCCGCAACAAACAAAAAGAGCACAATAACACCGTGGGATAGACCAAGTTTTAGTTTCAAAACACTATTTTACCACAACTGTGTATACGTTTTCGAAGTGTTCTTCTTTTCGTGGGTTAACAACTCTGTAGGAGCAGTGAGTGTTGGCTTGTCACAGACATTAATTGTTGCTACTACATAACCACATAACTAACTGTAAACATATCCACTGTTTGGTCTCCATAAAGGTTCAGTGTGTACGATTTATTTTAATTGATGTAAATTTCTTACATGCAGGAAATCAATGATATATTTATTCTTTATGCACACTTTTATATCAGATATCATTTTGCCAGATTGTTATGAGTAACAAGGCAAAACAAAAATAACCTATATTTTTTGTTTTCGGGACTTTTGCAAGTGTTTCTATATTAATGTGTACGATGATCGTTTTCAGTCAACTGAACTTTGCAAGCGCTTTTATGATGATTGGTACAAAAATATAGGTTATTCACTAGAAGATTTATTTCTACTGCTTTATGACTAACATCCGCCCCTGATGTCATGAAGTAACATAATAAAATAAAAGGCATTACTTTCGGAGCAACCCATATATATATATATATATATATATATATATATATATATATATAGAGAGAGAGAGAGAGAGAGAGTTTTAAAAATGCCTGTGTGCGTATATCATTATGTAATATATTTATATTTCAGTTTGTTCTGCCAACAGATATTGCTGAAATTATGTTTGCTATAATTTTCTATCCTTTACAAAAAATATATTTCAACAGCTGCATTAATCCATTAATAATCCTACACGTTTTATTCAAGCCTTGATGAAATTCGTGTTTTCTTAATGAGGTATTTTTATTTCTATTAAATTATCATTACATTGAACACGAGCATTCGGTATATTGACAAAACTTAATAAAATTGCGTTTAATACGTTGATATTCTTTAAATTATAATATGAAAAATCTTGTGATATATGAAAGAAATTTAATTTCTTACTATTTTTTCCGAAGATGCTTTAATCTTTCTCTGGCTTGAAGTTTCAAGGATCATTCGTAACATTTGTTAGAAGCAAATTATGCTCAAAACCCAGTATATGTCCCTCGTCACAAAAGTCGTTTAGCAAGGTGGGAGAACAAAATTCTTTTGTTGTGTTTATTATAATAATCTCATATCAAGCTTTACTAATAATTTGTTAATATACTACATTGTTGCGAAATGTATATGCTAGGAAATAATTATACAAAATGTAATCAATGACTTACCAGAAAACAATATTTCATGAGTTAGTAGGTATAGTAAATATGACTGAAAATTTAATTTATTTTTAAGAATTCGACGTTTGAAAAACCCAACGTGTAAAAGCGCATGGAATAAAAATATATTTTGTTTTGACCCGAAAAATCTCTCGCTGGAAACAAAAACTCACAGCATTATTCCCATTCTTTTCATAATAATACTGTCTGGAAGCTTTTAATTCCTCGATTTTCCAATATTGCAAGCTTTCCTAAGATTATAAGTACAATTATCATTTTTAGACACGGGGGTCTGTTTTTATGATGATTGGTACAAACACCATGTTTAGATTTTGGACTAATTCAAGAGCTGCTACGATGCTGGGTATAATCCTCGCCTTCAGTTATCAGGCTTTACAAATATTTTGGTTCACTCTTTTAGTTATTTTACCAGTTTTTGCTGTTGCTCTCAATTTCATTCTCTGGTTTATTGGGATAATGACATCAACGTTGTGACAGATTTTCCTTTCTTTATTTATGAAAGAAATCTAGTCTTCTAACCTGGGTTGAGTTATTGTTTTGAATTTCAAATTTTTAAACTATTTTGCTTATATTGTTGTTTAAATATCGTCCTCAGTTTTTATTATTATTACTATTAGTACTCATTAATTTTCATACTGGTATTTTCTCATGGCTTTCACTGAAGATAAATTGATAGCAAATCTTTTCAATACTTTCGTCACTATTGTAAGTGTAAAATTAATACGATGCAGGCGTCAGCGTTACATTTTAGTAATGCTATCATCAGGACCATTTTTATTTTTTCAAGAATTTCCATTCTCTTATAATCCAGTGTCTTGACCTGGATTAGATGCTTAGCCTAAATTTCATAATTGAATTTTGCTACAAGCTGCTTTGCTTTCTTAATTGCTATTGCATTATGCCATTAACACTTTACGGTAATGTAAACTTTTTGTTATTCTTTCCTCTTTTCTAAGGCTTCTTTAAAAATATGGAAAAAAAAATACAAACTACGACGAGGATAGCGAGAATATCTCCCCTTAAACTAGCAGCATTAGTATGGGCAAACTCTTAGGTCCCGCCGTCTTCAACTTTTATAGGACACACGTTGAAAACAGCGTGTTCAAGAAAACAGCGTGTTCAAGAAAACAGCCGAACAACAAATCTATACAAGCTACGTCGACATTTTCATATCAACAATAAAGTAGAAATTGAAAATTCACCTTTGAAAAATCTTTGTACTAAAATACCTATATTTAGTGTTAATACGATAATTTAATTCCTCGATGTTAACGTAAAATTGGTCAATAATGTATTTAACATTTTATATAAGCACCTCCATTTTATCGCTGAAAAACAAAAAAACAAAAAACAGTATCGCATAATAAAGAAAGGCCCCAAATTGAATAAAACAAAGTTTTATCGTTAAAATGTTTACGTTAGCATTAAGAGCAAAGACGAAAGTATTTTTTATTTAATATTTTATTAAATTTTTTAATAATTTCTAGTACGTTCGAAATTTTGGTTTAAACCTTTTTTTTTTTTTTGCGTCAGCGATTAGTGTTTTAGCGTTTTGGGGGGGGTTCTTTTTTTTTTTTCAGGTGAAAAACACATTGATATAGTAATTGTTGCAAAAGTCAAATAATTGTCGGATTTTAATGAAATTTTCAGAACTTATTCACAAATGAAATAGCGGACAAAATATATGAGAATAACCCGCGGGAACTGATTCTGCGACATCTTTACATCCAGAAGCAGGCCTATATTTAATACCTTTTGGTATCATTTTAAATATGGACGACAATTGATTAACAATAATTTCTATAAATACGTTTTCGATAAGCTAATTTTCTGCAGAAATTAAACGGCACCAACACTAAAAATACAGTACAACAAAATATTAACATATTTTACAACAACCAAATGCATGAAAATTATAAACAAGAATAATTCGCTATCATAAAACAATACATTTCACCATCGAGCCTAGCATACCTCTAAAACTTATTATATACAAAAGATACCTAAAAACTGCCAACTTCATAATGACTGATAACAATACACCTATGAAATTCAAACTTTAGACCAACAATGTAATTTATCAATTTCCTTGTCTGCAGCAAGACTGTGATTCTTGTCATAAACAAAAATATCAAATGCGTCCATTAGTCGTATAACAAACTTGTAAAGTAAAAGACAGATAACACACGAGTGATAACACAGTTCGATAAGGAAGCGCGTAAAAACTGATACACAACTGATCCGCTCTCATAAGGAAAATCATTGGAGATAACACTGTTATTCTGAAACCATCTAATAAAATAAAAAAACGTTTAACGATAATGGAAGCTCATTTTATAACCCGGTTTAATCCAACATTTCATATTAATTGCTTTGAAACTAGATGGAATGTGTTATGAGTATTTCGAAGGCATCATCAGCATGGAAATACTACTACTCCTATAAAACACAACTTACAATTGCTAATACAACTATACAATACAGCTTAGAATATAAACACAGAAAAACATATTATGAACAAACCGCTTGAAAGTGGCTCATGAATTAACTAAAAGATCTTGGGACAATAATTACTATCGACAGTTTCTACAATCTCCTAATCCTCGTAAAATAAAACTGTAACAACACTTGAAAAACTAAAGAAAAACATAAAATTGTCCTTGTCGGTCACATTCAAAGAAACATCTATAAAAGATAGATTGCTACTGAAACACGCACACACACAAAGACACACACATACACATATATATATATATATATATATATATATATATGTGTGTGTGTGTGGAGAGAGAGAGAGAAAAAGAAAGAGATAGCAGCTGTTACTATCTATTGAATAAAAAAATGAATATACTTAAAGAATTTATATTTACACAAGTTGACTAGTAAAGCGCTGAAAATACAGCCAGAAAGAAAATTAACGGACAAGATTTATACTTTTATGAAACGAATACTAAAATCAAAAATGTCCTTGCAATTACTTTTTTCGATTATTCTGTTGCAAACCAAATTCTTCATTTTCTTTTTCAAATCGAAAAGCATCATATACGAGAACTGGGGTACCGAAGTCAGTTGTTCTATTCCCTTCCTCAATCCGTTGATTATGTAATTTTATATCCAAAATTCTTAGATGATACGTGAATAATGTGCCAATGCGCTATCCTGCTGAAAGAAATGGCTCAACATGCTCAAGTAGTTTTCACCGATAATGTTTCCATTCATGCCTATAAAGTAAAGGCATTATGTGTGTGTGTGTGTGTGTGTCTATAGAATCTATCTTTTTTCTACTAGTCTGCAGTTTTGTTTCCTTCTAGCATTCTACTGATGTCTTTTTAAAGCACTCTTCTCTAGGGTAAACGAATTGAGTTGCATTCTATTCGAAAATCCTTAATAGAAGACAATGTATATTTGAAAAAAAAATCAAATTTGAAAGAAAAATCATGAGACGCATTTTCTCTTATGAACAGCTGTGCCATCGAGATAAATAACTGTTTACATTTCAAATTGATATTCTCTGTGCTGCAAATGCGATTTCCTTATTCAAATCATTAGAGATGAAAGTCTTATATTTCAGAGAAACCAGATTTCATGGAAATAATTTCTAAGGGGTTTTGTCAATTTATTTTCATTCTTTTCAGCGAATACCTGCACATGAAAAGACGCACAAACACGCGCGCGCACACACATACACACGCACGCACACACACACACACACACACACACACATATATATATTAGTATTATTATCATTTTAAAATATGTCTCAATCACAACACAGTAATGGTAAGTTAGGACAAAAATTTCTGGCTTTAATTGAAAAACATTTTCGTAGAAATAGTAAACTAGCAAAATTTTTAATAAAAATACCCTAAAATTAATTTACAACTGTACTGAAAATTTAGAAAGGATTATAAAAAACATAATCAAATCTTGAATAAATTGTTATGCTAGAATTAAAGAAATAGAGATCCTGAAATAAGAGTAAACAATAATAAAGAAAATTATGTAACTGTAGAAATCCTGAAAATTGTCCTTTGAATATTGAATGCCGCACACAATCCGTAGTTTACCAATGCACTATCTCATCCATTGAGAATCCTAATGTTGTAAAAATCTATATAGGATGTACAAAAAATGAATTTAAATTAAGATGTGACAGCATTTGACTTCCTTCAATAATATTAATAAATAAATAAATGCAAATGTATGTAAACAAGCGCATCCTGTTTTCTTGATATATCAACGCAGTTAAATGCTTTGATTATTATATTCAAATGAGATTAACAATTGTTTAATATAGAATTTCGCAAATAAAACCTAAAATATGTTTGATTGTTTAAATAACCATCCAAAATAAAAGTGAAAAATATTCCTATAAATCATTTTAATTAGCGTAACCACCAGTTCAAATTATTATTATTATTATTATTATTATTATTATTATTATTTCCTTGGATTTCTGTTGTATGCACATCCCGTTCTGGGTCCCAATCAGAGACCTAAGATCAGAAATGGCTTCGTGATATTTATTACTGTTTATTTTTTTAAAACATAAGATTTCACATATTTTACATAGATAACGCTCTTCGTATGTTGTTAGCTGCAGTTGTGAGTACAATTTAATGTATTTCTTTAAGGCATAGGCGACAAGGAATCCCTTCAGTAAGTCTATCAGAATTTTTTCCAATCAATCTGAGGGCTTCAACTACAACTGGAAATATTGATGTCCTCATGCGCCATATTTTTTAGATTTCCACTTCAAGATTTTTGTATTTTGATAGTTTTTAGGAGATCTTCAAAGATGCATTACAATCTGCCATATCAATAAAAAAGCACATACTTTTTGTGTGGTCATTGATCACGACGTCTGGCCGATTAGCTTTGATTGTTCTGTCTGTGTGTATTGTAAAGTCTCATAAAATTGTTACAGGTCCTATCTCTGTAACCGGGCCTCGGTGATGTTCACACCAGTTTCTTTCCTGTAAAAGTTGCATATTTTCCAGTGCCAATATCGGCCTACTCTATCATGCCGATTTTTATATTCAGTTGGTGCTAACACCGTGTAACCTGATACAATATGGCCAATTGTTTTTGGATATTTATCACAGAATCTGCATTTCGGTTTAACACAATTTTTCAGTATGTGTGCTAGGCAATTTCTAGTTAGCAAGCATTGGTGCTGTGTAGCAAGAATAAAACCTTCGGTTTCAGCTTTTAACTACGTAATACCTGATGGTACAGAGGTTGTCTACATCAGCTTGTTTGTCGCGGGTTGAGTATTGACCACGAAGATGCTTATTTTGTCATCGTTTCTGCATTTGGTATACTGCATTTGCTTTTGCTTTCTTTTTTAGGTTCTTTGCCGCTGCAGTTATTGAATTATGGTTTACTTGTGCTTCTACACTCACTTGCAATTCCACTTTGAATTTGTTGGCTTCCTTTATTACTGAATAAAGTTTCTTATTTCTTTTATGTTCTTTAACACAGATCATCATCCAGTCTTCTGTAGTTTCCATGTATCTTTGAAGACCAATTGTCGTAGTTTTGTAAGACAATTCTAGTTGAACTAATCATTCGTATCTGGATACATAGAGACAATCAACACCAGCCTTAGGATGATGCATGCAGTGGCAAGTGAGATGCCTTGTCGTTTTGACATCAATTCGCTTAATGCCAGCTATGTTCCAGTTAAGGATGTTAAAACTTTATTGCGTCACAGAGACCGCCAATTTGTTTATGGCTGATATTCTGTTTTGTGAATTCAACTCAGTATTTAACTCCAGATCCACACGCCTATAATATTCTTTTCTTACTTTCTCCTTCATTTGGGGATGCTGTATAACATCTCGGTTCTTTGACTTCGAGGTATTTATAGGCTTGTTCCAGTTCCTTAATCTTTGTGACAAAATCTACATCTATTGAGTGTGTTTCCGTAATTCTACTTTTTTTTTTTTTTTTTTTTGAATGTTACTTTTATGCATTTACTTAATCCGAAATCCATACCTATGTCGTCACTGAAACATTTTACAATATCAAGGATACCCTTCAACTCATTGTCAGCTTTGGCAGAGTTTGAGATCATCCACGTAGCTAATTAAACACACTCTTGTTTACTTTTTCTACATAGTTATTACTGTTTAGTTCATGCGAAAGGGTGATCAAGGATAGACAAAAAAAAAGAAAGGGGCGCCAGGGGCTCTCCTTGAAAGATTCCTCGTGGGATATTCAAGCGATTGGAAATGGCTGTACCTTTGGTGTGATTTAAGTATTGTATGGTTTTCCACAGTCTCATGCTATATTTAAAGACATTTACTGTCATTGAGAAGACTTTGTACATTTATAAAGTCATAAAGATCAAAGAATGTGGCACACTGTCTTTACGATAATCTATCCAAGCTGTGCTTAGATTGCTAGCTTTTTTCCTGCAATTTTCCAGGATCCTTTTATTTATCAATAGTTGATCTTTGCAACATATGAACGTCTTGGGCTTCTCTTCAGTTCCAGAGAAAGAATATTGTTTTCATCAATGATGATGATGATGATGATGATTTGAAATGTGCCATTTTCAATATATGTAAGTTCAGTGATAATCGAAAAAGTCTTTTGACCCCAAACTGTATTTTTCTTAAAGTATCATTTTAAATATCTGTAAAGAAGACGTTGATATTTTTCTTATTTTTACCAAAATATTACTTTGTTTAAAAATTACTAAGTGTAATGCTAAAATCACTTTTCTCAAAGTCAATTAATTGGCATGTCGATGAAACTAGTTGCAGCCTTTAACATTTTTAGACTAATTACCCAAGTTTTCTTAAATATATATAACTGTCAAGTGGGATATTTCAAATAAAGTGGTATTGGTATCATATCGACCTGCTTATCTGTTCGAAGCCAGCTTATTTAAATTACAGTTATCTTCTGCTTGAGAAGAACTTTTCTTATATTTTTGCTATTGTCTTTTGACGAATAGTTTTCTTTCCAGCACGTTATTTGCTTTTAAAATTAGCACCGCAATTAATAACAAATGCAAAGAGAAAAGTTTTTTACGTCAGTTTTTTCTCAATATATTTATTAACAATATGAACGGAAATAAAACTGAAAAATCATGCAACAAATAATTCAAGAATTTCATATTTAAAAGCATCTCACGAGAACAATATTGCTGTCCAGAACTGCTTTTGCATCGTCTATGTTAGTTACTGTATCTACTCTGGGGCGTAGGTAATCTCATTTCCATCTATCAAATAACAATCTCTGTTTGCAAGTATGCTAAGGCAGTACATGGTTTCTCATTTCTGGCTTATCTTAATTTTATGAGACGCTAATGTCAAATTTACCAGAGTTGATGCGAAACATCGGTGTAAATATATCCTGAAGAATCACGAGCAAGATTTTCTCAGTGTTCTCATAGCACTGGGAAAAAAAATTAATTTCAAATTCAATCTCAGATACCGAGTCAGTAGAATTTGTCATTACAAACCAACTAAAAGTATATTCTAAACTAAAGCAAAACTAATTTTAGTATTAATAAAAATAACAAATAATTAACACAAAAATGTTCTTATAGAGAAACTGATTGACCGTAGAATATCAAATGCAAGAGCAATTATGTTTATTAATAAAAACAATTTGTGATTATAATGTACAATCGACTATGCGATTTTGATATTTTCAAGTCATTGATCTTTCTTTTGCTTTTTTTTGTTTTTTGTTTTTTTGTAAAACTTGAAGCATTATACTGAGGAATTCGTCAGAGAAAAATTACGGACTTCTTTTAGAGTATAGTTTATTTTTAGCTTGGGTTTTCGAAGTGAGACAATTATTTTGTTGAGTGGATACTTCAAAATGTCATGATTAAAGATAAATAAGATCTAAACTCCACATTCTTATCAGTAAAATTAAGCGTATCATATCTTGTATTAAATATTTTAAAGAAAACAAATGATCCATAGAAATTGATCCTAATTTATCTATAAAACTTCTGCATTTTTCCCCAAATACCAAGTAACAGATGTTACAATTTTTAAAAAAAATACTTAATGTTGGGTATTTTCTGTTGAAACTGTGAAAGAAGGAAACATAAATTTTGTTTAAGTGATTTAAACTTGTCAACCATCGGTCAATAAAATAATTATGTAATGAATATCAGTAGAATATAAAACATTGATTATTGATTTCCGATGGAGCTTAACTCGTCTGATAATCACATTACCTATTTCTGTCATTTGATGATTGTTGATTTAAGATATTTTGAAAGTACGTAGTGATTATCTGAGAACTGTGTTTGAGACAATGACAGCTTCCATTGAAATACGATGACCATCTTTTAGCAAAATACTTTTCGGTAAATTTCAGTATAACATCTGTTAGAGATTTTCAGAAATTTTCAATGAGTAAAGGAATTACACCTTACCGGACAAATTTAGTGAATATCACTCTTAAAGTATTAAAAATAAATTGTTTTTCAGAGATTTAGTAAAAAAGAAATTTATTTTCCACAGATTTACGGGATATGCTAATAATGAAAGAATCGAATATATATATGCATTTTCCTCTTATTATTGAAATATATTCAGCGATATATATTTTTCAGAGTTTAATGTCAACTATTTTACGAAATATACAATTTACTTCTGATGGACAAGCATCATAATCTAATTTCCTAGTAACTATGATCAGTTACCATTTGTCTCGAAAAAAATGAAGATATGAGAGAAGACTGTGTTTTGTGGTAAAAATATTTGCTTTGTATTCGTGATTATTTTGATAGAAAATGATGGAAAATATTCTGTTTAATGACGCAAAATGACTTTGTGAATTGAGAATTCAAAAAATATTATGGCATATTTTATAAACGGCTAAATCTACAGGTTATAGGTTAACCTGTTGGATTATAGGCGGCCATAGCCTCACCACGCCAGGGTGTCACTGCTGTGATTTCCATAGCAAGTAGGTGGAATAAATCTCCTTCCGTAGTATTCCTTATAAAGACTATAAGACTATGTAAAGTATATGTAGTAAATTTTACAAGCTTGATATCGATGTATAAAACACTCTGTGTGGATTATGAATAAATATTTTATGTGTATTCTCATCGAAAGAGAATTTCACATTCAGTTTCAAGTGTTTATTGTTTGAAATATAATCATTTTATTAAAAATAAGTTTAAGAATTATGAATAAAATCCTTAACTCAATGACATGAAACACTTCGTAAACTTAGTTGTAGTCATTAATTTATTGACTGACTTTAAGTCAACAACCTGAAAAATGGTTATCTGAAATGAAAAGAGATAGAAATAGAAACAGATTTATTTGATTTCCTCTTTCATACTTTTCTTGAAGTCTTTTGCCATTGTTGAAGTTTTAGCAATTCTTTATGCTATGCACGAAAAATCAAACATCGCTGAACTTTCATTGATGCTAATAAATCTTTAGACACTGTTAAATGCAATATCATTACAGTACTTTTGATCTCTGTTAGTTTATTATTAAACATCTGTGTTGTTGACAGAAAGGTATACAGCAATTGAATTTTAAAATAAAATCGTAAAGATACTAATATGCAATAAATCTTAAATTCAGTGAAAATGAAAAAAAAAATTTATGAATATCGAACAATTTTCTGGTTGTAAAGTTTATTACATAAACATGAATTGTCTCATTCCACAATTCCTGAGATTTCTGTAAAACTATAAAATGAAGGAAATAAACCTTAATTGGTATCTTTATTTGTTCAACAAAAACATAATCAGAAAACAGCGAAACGAAAACGCTTCATAAAAATGGACATTTTAAATATATCTTTATTTTTCTTAATTGATTTATAATCTGAATTGTTTATCAAATAAGATGTATGATTAATTGCTTTCTTTGAATCTGAAGAAAAATAATTTTCATACCTGAATATGCAAATGCATTTATATGTATGTATAATATGATAAAAAGAAAGAAAACAACAGATAGAAAAAGTGCGAAAAAAAGAGAGAGAGAGATAGAGAAAGAAGAGAAAATAAGAATTAGCAGAGAATATTAAAGATCCATTATTTGCATTAATTCATGGTTAGAAAACGTTACTTTTTCCAAATCTTAATTTGCCTTACAATTTTGAATCCGATAGAAAACCGTTATTATATTTTGTTACTTTTAACAATTGCTTGATTTTAAATAATGTTTGACAAGAATTAATTCTTCTGCTTTAACTACCATTCATTGTTTTATAAATTAAATCTCATTAATTATGATTATTCAGTCAATGATATTAATATCATGTTAAAACTATAAGGAGAAATTCAAGTAACACCCAACAAAGCTTTTGTAGAAATTGCTTGTAGATATCTTACAGAATATATATTTTTGTTGGGGATTTTAAATCATTTTAATGTCTGATAGAAATCAAATATTTTCCAACAAAAAATAGAAATAAACCAAAACTTTCTTTGCAATAATCAACATACAGTTAGGGTTATGATTATAATAACATTACAACCGATGAAGAGAGGCGTTGTGATTTCCCTTCTATTTTGCGCAATATCCACATACGAAAATGTTGTATAATGTTTGGTTAAGAAACATTTATTAAACTTTAAGTTGAAATCAAAATTTTTACAATTTCTGCTCAAGAGGTTTTTCAAGGTTGTTACTCAAATCGAGTGGGTATAATGTGTGTTACCAATATGAGATTATCGGTAAAAGATTATTTGTTCGTTTAACGGTAACGGGGTTGATTATGCAACACTCCTGGCAACCAACACCCCTTTCCCAGAAACACACACACACACGACAAAAAATATTCAGATAGATAGATAGATAGATAGATAGATAGATAGATAGATACCAAAAATAATATTTATGGGTCCCATGAAATAAACATTGGATGTCATTATCTTAATATGTAATTTACACAGAATTTATTGCACATTACACATTATTATATGTACAAAATTGTTTTCTCATAAAGCAAATTAACTAGCAGGGAGCTCTTAACAAATTCCTTAAAATGGTTTTAAGAAAAAAATGTGCTGTTTTACATCGATAATGACACATTGTGGTCAAATTTTGGAAATGATTATTGAGAAATGAATTTATAGTGATTAGTTTGGAAAGCATTCCGTCAATTTGATGAGAATGATTTTACCTCTGATACTTCTGATAATTCAGCTCGTTTTGCTGAAATCACAAAATTGTAACGCATGTTTATGTGAAAGTGAAATTCAATTTTTGTAAATATTTTTTTCGCTGATAATTTTGGGGGCAAATTTTTAAGTAATTTAAAAACTGAAAAATTTGATGCAATTAAAACTAATATGCAGATATTTTACGATATATTTGTACATCCTTAATTATCACTGAAATTATAGGTTCCCTAATTCAAAGACAATATATCTTATAAGCGTGAGTTTTGACAAGAATAAAATGAAATTATAGTCAAAATATGAATATACATTTCAGAATTTTCTTGCTTAAAGGAATTAGATATTATAGCAATATTATAACTCGTTAGTGATTAGGGAATTTTGATACACAATTTTTTTTTCATTTTATTCAGCAATAAATTTGCTTTTGATACGAATGATATTTTAGTGTTTAATGATATTTTAGTGTTTAATGATATTTTAGTGTTTAAGGATATTTTAGTTTAATTAATATTTTAATTTAAGCTTAAATGTCTTCCTAGAAATGAATAAAAATATTTCAATATGAGGAGTAGAATGCATTATTTCCATGTATCAATAGACTTTAAATTCATCAGTGCCTGGATATGTTTATAATGAAATCTGGAAAAATAAATTCAGATCTCTTGAATTATCAACAAAATCAATATAACCAGTTGGTAATAATTATAACAACTTAGAATGTCTAAATCTACTTCCTTAGAAAGATTAATATTATGATGGAATACTGATAAGTGCTATTTGCATGAGAAAATGATATCAATTTTTATCAATCTTAATAAACAAATACAGAAAAGTTGTAATACTTTATAATTATAGTGGCTGGAAGACATATTCCTTCTCATTTGAAAGGTTTGTCTATCGCATGCCTTTAAATTGGTCAAATTTTCAAATATTCATTGCACTTCAAAGCACTTAATAATTATGCTTAATAAAGAAACATTTAGATAATATTTAGATACTGGATTGCAATATAAGTAGGATAATTAATTACTCAAGCCTTTTGATCGGAATAAATGATTCCTACATTTTATTTGGACCATTAATTTATGCTAGACTATTATTGAGTACTACACGCATGATTATATATTTAATAAGTGACATTTTAAAGACAAAGTTACTTCTGACTCGTGTTTTTATATTTAACAACAAATCCAATTCTACAATTATGATATTTGCATTGAAAAAAGTAAATATGATTTTATAAAGAAACAAATTATGAACTTTATATGTCTTATTTTAATTTTTAAGTACGTGGATATCAGCATTACATACGTTTAGTAGACTTTACATATATTTTAAACGAAATGCTTATGCAACTGTAAATCTCAACTTTAGATATTGTACGTAAATCTCAATTTTTGATATTGTACTTTTTGTAAGGTCAAACAAGAATGCGCCCATAAAGTTGTAATAAGTGTACTTATATACAATGCATTTAAGGTCAGTAATAATACAGGAAACGTATCCAGGTTGCTCATATTTTAAATTAGTTAAATCTCTAATTATCGATACTCTGGAGATAAAAAAAATCTACCTTTCTTAAGAATGTGAAATCACACTAACTCATTCAGCATACATTTCTGAAAGACGATAATTTAGCAATTGGCGCATAGTGACAGTACTTTCAACAATTATGCTGTGCCTAAATAAACCATTACTGTGATGAAACGTGAGTCGTTGTATGAAAATACTGTGAAATAGTTTAGTAAAGCTGCCCCATTATTGGAGAAAAAAAGTAATTTAAAATAAATCTGGTATCAATCGTGAAAACGAAGATATGAAAGCAAAATTTTCAATGGAAAATATTATAATATATTCTAATTATATGTCTTTCAAAAGGTTTGTATTTTCTGTCTGAATTATTTTTAAGTGTTTTTTCTCGTTTGATTTGTGTATTCTCGTTTTCGAATATTTTTGCTTCCGACACATTTTAGATGTATTTTTCTATTGATGTCATTCAGAGATCAATTTGAATGTAACATTTTTTTTGCCTGAAAAAGACGCTTTTGAAGTAAAAATTGATTTGAAATTATCCCTTACAGATAGGAAGATATCAAACAAGAAAATAAAGAGTGATGAAATATAATCTGATGACACAAAAATTTCAACTGATGATTAAAGCTCACATGTTTCTGATGACAATTTTCGATGGTCGTAACTGTTGCGATGGAGCTCAGTGTGGCTTATTTTCAAATTATGATCAGTTAATCTGAGCTCCAAACGTTCGTCTGTGCTTGAGCGCTTTGCACAGTTATAGGCACGGTTCATGACATGAAGACGATTGTCACTGATCTCAAAATCCACGTCTGCTTTTGTATCGAGGTTGATACTCCGTGTCTGACTGAAGGCGCTTGTTCGTGTATCAAAAGACACAGCCCTATTGTACTTGTAGTTGCGAACATATTTGCTACCTCGCACACACGAACATATCGCCAGCTTGAACATTTCGCGAAAGTTTTTCGACATGAAGGCGTAGACCACGGGGTTGACGCAACTGTTCATATATGACATTAGAAAAAATGTCTGCCGCATTGGTTTCAACCAGCCAATATGTAATACAGCAATATAGTGAAAAGCTGTCAATACATTCTGGATCAGGATTGGCCCCCAACAGATAGCAAAAAGTAACACCACAATGAAAAGCATCTGCACGACCTGAAGAGAAGAACGAACAATAAAGAAAGATTAAGAAATTGAAACAATCCATGAAAAACAAAAATATAAATGTATGTATTAGATAAATATGATACGGTTTGAGATTTAATCATAAGTGTTAAGTATATGTACAACGAACAAATGGATAATCATAATCTTCTTTTCAATAATCCTTTTCTATTGCGTATAAATAATTCACTCATATATATATATATATATATATATATATATATATATATATATATATATATATATATATATATACTTTTCCCCATCTAAAATTAATTTTATCTAATAAAACCTAAATTTTTCAATCAATTGTAAGTGAAAAAAAATCATTTTTACTTATGAAAAAATTTTTTATTCGAATTTTACATTTTTATAAAATAAGTTAATGTTCTTTTAACTTAAAATAATTTCAAATCATTCGAAAAGTAACTACCCACTTTGAAACCCCCATCTACTAACCACCGCAACAAAATTTACCCTCAAAGAGGATATAAGCTTGATTTTTAATTTTGCATGAAACCACAGTTAGCTGCAGATAAGGATTTTGTCAGTTTCAATTAATCATCCAGGAACTTCAATGTTTGTTTAATTTTATACAAAATCAGAATACACAAGCGTCTGGATTTAGTAGAAGTGACACTAGAATTTAATTTCTACTTTAAATTTTTGGCTCCATATTCTTATATGCCAGATATTATAGAGAATAGTTCTTCTAAAATAAAATTTGCTGTAAGATTTGAATTAAGAATAGAAAATGTTGGGCATCTTCTAAATATATATCTATATTGCTAAAATTCACTATCTGAATCATATTGCAATGTACATTTTTTTGAAAAATGAGACACTATTAAAAAAGTTTTGTGGCTATTTTATATTCATTAATTAATTAATATCTTTCCGTTAAAAGATTTTTTAAAAACATAGTTATGAATACAATTACACACACGCACACACATACATATATATATATATATATATATATATATATACATACATACATATATATATATATATATATATATATATATATATATATATATATATATATATATATATTATTTACATTATTCCGGCTATTGTTGTCATATTTATCGAAACGTAGTACGCTCCGGCCTTCTTCAGGTGGTTGGAATGTCGAACTGAACTCTTTATTTTTCTCGCTGGGGTAGACTGTTCTAGTTCCACGTGCCATGTCTAATGGATGTCAGTTATGTCCTGTTAATTCCCCTCTAACCAGGTAATGAACTCACACTCTTTGGGTCCTGTCACTGGATCAAACTAACGCTTTTATCCACTGTGCCATGTGTCCTTTTTACCAGTGCTCAGATTGCAATTTTTGCTGTTATCATTGCATATTTTTTACCAATTTTCGTTGTTATTATCGCTTTTCTCTGGCACTACTTATTACTGGTTCCTATATTGTATTCATTTCTATGCTTGGTCAGTACAGCAGATTTTGTGGCCTAGCATATGTGCTGATTCCTTAAGTTTACGAATTTTCCAATGATATTCTTTGTCTATGATTTCAACTTGATCCCACAGAGGGCGGTGATCTCTCTTTTCTCTCCATATGTGGTCAGCCACACCTGATTTTCCACTTCCCCTCGTGTTACAGCTTTCTCATGTTCTTGAAGCCTTACCTTAAGGGGGTGGCCTGTCTACCCTTTATATTTCTTTCCGCAGCTGCACGGGATGGCGTACACACAATCTTTAGACATGTTTACCTCTATAGAGCGGGGGTCTTACTCGGGAAAGACATCTGCGAAGTGTCGTCCAACTTTTGAAGGTTGTCCTGATGTTATATGGAGCGCAGATCCTTTGTATTTTCTCTAATAATCCCTTCACATGAGGCAGGCAGACTGTTTTCTGAGTGTAGTTGTCCTCCTCTTGTTGTACCCGCCTATCCCAGTTTATTGAGGCTGCTGCCATGTGCCAAGGATAGTTGTTACGTTGTAGGGTACTACTTATACTGACCTACACCTACATCTAATGTATCTGGGTGGCCACGCATGACTTTGGCACGGTGTTGTAAGCAGCGGACGCTGTATGGATGGTGAGAGTTGAAATTGAGGCACTGTCCGGTGAATGTCGGTTTACGGTATACGGATGTCTTGAACTCACGCTCATCTCAGATATATATATATATATATATATATATATATATATATATATATATATTACTTCAAGCGTTATTTTTAGTGGAAATCTGTATTTGAATAAACGCTTTGTATATTTTGAACAGTATTTATTTCGTCTAAATATAACATTCAAAGTAATAAAAAATATGTCGGATTAAAAAAATAATATCCATTATATATATATATATATATATATATATATATATATATATATATATATATATATATTCCTAGAAAATTGAAAATTATGCTTATGTGAAATATATGAGATATAGTGTTTGTAAAGATGGACCCAATGGATATAACATCAACACTTCATATATATATATATATATATATATATATATATATATATATATATATATATATATATATATTACGTTTAGCATGTATTTTATCTTTGTTTGCCATCTATTTACACAACCACATTAAGTAGATTCCCTCTGCCTTCACTATATAATAGGCCCTCTTTTCCCATTATGTGACCCAGAAATTTTTCAACTTTCACTATCTGATTATAAATTTAAGTAGTTCTTATTTTATTTAAGACTTCCTCTTTACATACATGTTTCGTCCATGGTACTGTTAGCAGTTGATGCTAAAACCACGTCCTTCGCTTGAAGTCTGTAAAAAATAGATTGACATAATAGTTCATCATTTTCTTCTCACGATGTTTTCCTATACTTAGTTTTTGAAAGATTCTGTCCGCAGATAAAAAATCCTGCTAGTTTTTTTTTTTTATTTCTCTTCGGATCGTCTCGTTAATTTCATAGGTGAGAAAATGTATTCTTGTATTACTCTTCTTTCTATTCCTATTTTTAAATTTAGAATTTATGAAACTTTGCATAAGGAAATTTTGTGTAATGTATAGATTATAGGAAAAAATAATAATTTTTGTTTTTTTTCAAAATTCATAATGAACAAAATCTCAAGGAAATATGTTACATACATTATTGCTTAAAATATCTTTTTGCCATTTGCCCCTCATTTTAATTATAAGAATAAAATCAGTTATAATAATTTTAAAAATATTTTACCTAAGTTATATCTAAATTTTGTTCTAATACATTGCAATTAGTTTCTAATTTTCTTCTTTTTCTTTATTTTTTCTCTTTTTCTTTTATTTATTTGTAGAATTATTTTCCTGAAAACACTTATGAAATTGTTTATCGATTATGTGAAAATTATGACGAAAATCGCTTAAGATATCTTAAAAAAGTATATCCACACAAAACCATACACATAAACATCATAATTATAGACGATAGAATTGTTTATATTAAATTGGCTTAATGATTATATCAACAATTTTAATTTTAGTTTCGATTTCAATAATGCGAAATAGCCAAATCTCTTAATGGAAGGTAGACATAAGAATAAAGTGATGCGTTTTCATTGACAATATTAAACACAAGGAAAATTAGATATTTCATGCATTGATGAAGAAAGAAACAACAATTATGAATTAATTCTTTCAATATTTTCTCAAAAAACACTTAAATTCTTATTCTTCAATATACAGTGAGCGATGGGTAAATTGTCTTTTAAATTATGCGAAAATGAAAATAATTCTGACATCTCATTTTAACAGATATATTTACGAAAATTACACAAAAATATTTTGAAATATTAAAGTGTAAATTTATTCAATAAAATCGCCTTTTGTTTCGACCTCGACCTTCAGACGACTTCAAAATCTCTTGCATCTTTTCTGGACAGTCTTCTTGTTTAAGTTGGTGAATGCTGCTATAATCCTTTACTTCAGTTTATCTTTAGTATTACAAGGAGTTTTGTTGGTCCAAATATAATAATTAAGAGGATTGATGTATGGGGAGTTAGGTGGCCAAATGTAAGGGATGATGTGGTCGCAGAAATTATCTAACAAACCATGAATGGGCTCTCCTACTTGTGCAGCATGGTGCAGAGTCCTATTGCCAGACATATGGTCTCCCAGCAGCGATCCTCTTGACCCATGGCAGCATTACCTCAGCAAAGCACTTGATGTAAGCTTTCGTGTTGAGTCTTACACCTTGTGGGAAGATAAATAGCGGCATAACGTCGCCATCAATAGTGATCACGCCGAACACCATGATGTTGACTGGATATATCATCCAACTCTTTCCAAATCCTCTGTACTCTCCTCAGTTTGAAACCCAAACACTCATAATTGTTCTTATTGTAGCTTCCGATGCGAATACCAAGTATTACAGCATTATGTTTCCCTTTCTGACGGAGTGAATTGCGCCTTGGTGCTTTTTTTTTTTTTTTCACAGACGAAACCCAAATGACCTTACTATATTGTTTAGTCGACAAAATCAAAAACAGATAACGCACATCCGCGAAATCAAAATATAAAATGGCGACAATTTACACATCGCACCCTGTACATACTCTTATGGACACAAACATATTGTCATATATGAATAAAAAGTCTCACTGCTGATACTGCGGAGTCTGAACGTGAATCTCTAGACAATGAAAATGCAGACCGCCATTTACTATAAATAGAGATATAATGCCACTGACTTGGGTGGTTACAATTATGTGTTGTTTAGTTAGTAAGAAACAACGAACCCTCTTCGTATCGTCGACATTTTTGGATACCTTCTTGCTGTTGTTTGTTACCTTTTTTGTTCAATAGTTACAAGAATTTGTCTTTGGCTTAAAACTTTCTGATAACTTTATTTGATTTATTTTATTTTTATTCTTTTGTGCTTTCTTGTTTGAATTTAAATTTTGGTTCTTTCTTTGCAATTCTTATTTTATTTCAGTTTCTAGCAGCCATTTGCATTTTTAATTTTATTTTTTTTACAAAGTTGAACTAGACCTCAGCTCATTGATTTATTTCATTCTTATTTAATTTTCCCTCTAATTTTGTATTAATTTTGTTTGTTTTAAGTTGCAAAAGTTGATTTTTTTTCTTGTGAATTTTTTCTTCTTACCCTCCCCTATAACTTATAATTTCCCCGTCTTCGGGTGATTTCATTTTTCTTCTTGTCTTCGATAAATCTTTGTTTCGTTTTTTGTTCAAACCCTTATGGGTAACTGTTAGCATAATTTGAGTTAACTTTACGACACTTTGTTTTTATTTTTATTTATTTATTTATTTGCTGATGAAACAGTTTTTTTATTTTTTTTGTATTACATTTTCTTACGTTTTTTATTTCTTGTAAAACCTTCCGGGTAACTCTTGGAAATTGTTCACGTTAATTTATTCAATTCTTAATTTTAATTTGCTGTTCAAACCAGTGTTTTTGCATTTTAAAGTTTGTTTTCATATTTTATTTTTGTATTTGTAAACCTTTCGGGGTAAATTCGTGTTTTATCAGTTTTTTTTCTGTTAATCCAGTATATCTATTGTTCTGACTTCCCCTCCAACCCTCCCCTCACTTATAATTTAATACAAGAAAAACATTATCACTGCTAGCCTCTGAGTGTTGAAATTTCCAATATGGCCGATAGAAGTCGGTTCGCAAACATTTGTTTAATCCAACCAATAGAAAAGACCCACCAGATATAGACGATGCAGTGGAATACCCTGCTCGTACATATACCGAAAAATATGGAGGCCACTAATGGCCAAGAATCAAAAATAGAAAGTATGTCGGTCAATAATAGCCAAAATACAAGAAATAGGAACATCATTAATAATGAAGAAAGTATGGAAGACCATAGTGGCACTCAAGACAAAAAGAAGGACAAATCTGAGGCTGTGGATTTGCCCTGTTGCTAGAACTCCCCTCCTAAATGCATCATCAATATTGCAGAGTTATGGGAGCGAGCTAAGAGTTACGCTCATCTTGTAATAGAAGATGGACTCTTAATAGACCCCAAGAACTTAAGAAAACTGAGAAAAGAATAGTGTCAGTCTTTGTGGTGGACAATTGTTCGCGCAAAATTTGTCGCTCCACAAAAGACACAGTGGTAAAATCACTGGAGTTTCTTGGTGTTAAGCCACTAAAGATAGTGAATGATTCGGGTCATTTCATGACTGAAGAAATGACCAGTTGGGATCTCATAGCAAAAGAACTGAATACAAAAGCAAGCGTAGGACCGAGGTTGCGATATTCGAGGTCCTTCCTCGAGGTTATCGACAGCATCTAACCGCTCTCCTATCGTAATATGGCCAGATACTAGGTGCGACCTGCGATAGCCTGATCGTGAGTTTCGATATAATGTTAACCTTTCTTTCTATCCCCAACCGTCTGGATGTTGGGGGCCTGAAATTGCCGCTCATTGTGACCGGCCGCAAATCTGAATGCTAGAAGTGTGGAGAGACTGGTACCTCTGTTCCTGTCAAGCATGCCCCTGTCAACCAAAATCTCCCTCTGGTCGCGTCTTCCAATTCCGCTTCGCCTGTAACAGGAGTGGTTAAACCCCCGGTTGGGTTCAGATCAGAGCCTGCATTCCCCAAAATGCCTTTGCCCGCTGCTTGTGGAGAAGGAGAAGGGGAAATGACTGCCATATAATTTAGTTTAAAATCCAAAATTAGTTCGTTTGCTGTTGATTTTAGTCGTGGACTCAACTTATCTATGTTAGCAGTACGAACAGCATTAGAAGTCAAGGTTGATCGGGAAATCAATCGTGTGATAGTGGGGACGTAGCTTTAGCTAGGGTGGAGCTGGCCTCCTTGCTTATCAAGAAGGATCAAGCTCTGGTAGTTAGGGCTAGGTTATAAAGAATATCTTCTGAGACGACGAACATGGCCGCTGAATTGCGTGTAGAGAAAGACCGAAGTGCAACCAACCGACATATTGCGAGCATTACATTGCCGGACAAGCGAACCGTGACTACAAACGCGGACACATGTGAGGCTTTTCGAGATTACTTTCAGATCTTTTTACCAGAGAGCTCAGTTTGAGCCCTGCTCAGTTCGACGCCTATTTTCCTTACGAACAGTACTTGAGGCAGTCGCCCATTTTTGTCCCGTTGCTGGCATTGTTTTACAACAACTGGATGAAGCAGGGGCCTATACCTAAACGAGACGGTGACGGAAGCCAAGATCAACCGCGAGAAGTCTGTTGGCTTACGGTTGGGTGCGTGGAAGGGAGTTTCTCTTCCCAGACGAGTCGGTCAAGATACTCGGCGTCTGCTTCGGTCCCGATCTCTTGTTGGAAATGAATTGGTCGGCGGTACGGGATAAGGCCGAGGCTGCAGTTCACCCGTGATCCTGGAAGGAAAATTCCTTAAAGGAGAAAGCGGAAGTATGTGTCTAGCGCATCTACCCGATTCTCCTATATCGAATCTTCGTACTTCCACTTCCGTGTACCATACTGATTACATTAGTAAGGGTTTTGTTCTTGTGGGGAGGCAAATCCCCCAAGTTATGTCGAGAGATCTGTCACTTCCACCTGTCTGAAGGCAGTCTGAGTGTGCCTTGCGTTGAGATTCGTCAGCATGCGCTTCGCATTTCTTTCCTAGATTGGATGTGTTTGTAATTGGATGAGAACGGCGAATTCCGGAAGGAAGATGTCCGTAAGAACTTTCCATCCCTCAGAAGTGTGCATTCGTACGTAGAGGAGGCCTTCCGTTCACCTCGAGGTGAGTGCTCCTTCTATCGTGAATGTCGAATTGCTCTCAAGTATCTCTTACGGGCGACGGATGGCCTCTCCGACGTCCAGACGTTGTCCCGTAAGGCATTATATAAAGTGTTAGAGGGTCTGTTCGGGATGATCTGATAGGCGATCTCGGTCTGACAAAGCTCGCTCTATATGGCCTTGGGAACTCGGGTTGAAATGTCTCACTAATGATGAGGCAGCACTCACCTGGTTGGGGATTCGAAGGGCACTCTGGGTCAGCAAGAGACTTTGTTCGGCGGGCTTGGAAAAATCTCCAAACTGCGTTCGCTGCGGTGAGTCGACTTTGGATCACGCTTTCTTCCACTGGAGGCTCTTTGTGCAAGTTTGTTGAGGACATTATGGTTCACATGCCGCACGGAAAGTTCTTTGTTCTCAACGCCATTTCAGTTTGTAGTAATGTTGTAATGCCGTTGTCTAAGGCTGAGCACTATGTGTTCTTTTGCTTACTAGGGGTTATACGAGTCGTAATATGGACGATGCAGCAAAAGTAATTCTGCGGGGGGAGAAGTTTACTTCTTACCAACTAATCTTGTTCTTTAGGCATCAGCTTAAAGTCAAGATTAGGACAGAGAGGAAACTACTCCATCCACTAGAATTTGGCAAAATGTAGGTGAGTCTTGCGCATCTGTTCCGAGTAAAACGTGCTGACTTGGAGTGGCATTTTCATGCCGGTTAGGAATTCAAGAATATTGGAAATTTTGGTTTGAACATTGCTAACCCTGCCCCAAATAGGCTAGTTGAGGCTTGTTTAATTTTCGTTTTGTTTTTTCTTCTGCCAAGTTAAGTTAGCTATGGGATGTGTGTTCCTTGGCCACTCTTTACTTCTCCCCCTCTTTCTTTTGTTTAAATTCCCCTGCCCTCCCCCGTCAGGTGATCAGAGATGTCAGTTTTCTAGTGGACTTTATTTGTCACGAGTCTTTTTCTTTTCATTTAATTTCTGTTTCATTGTGAGAATAAGCCATTAGTATATAAGGCGACCTTTTTATTCGTTTGGCCGTGGTGGTTTTGGACTACCACGGCGAAAATTTACATTCACCGGCGGCGCAAACGCAAAATATGCCAAAACGCAAAAGATGCAACATATCACAATAGCTTAAGGGAGAAGTATGACTGTTTCATTAAAGGTAACGGAATCCTTACTATCCCGGAAGCAATAGATGTCTGAACAAGAGCCATCTCCCTGCTGACCACCAACGTAGGAACTCAGAGACTTATTGGGATCAGCAGGAAACAATGGAAGCCCAAAATTTTGGCTAGGAGGTCTAATGCTCTATAGGACATTTTTACTGGCAACTGAAGAAGAGGCTAAAATGTTAGCTGAGAGTCCACCTGCTGGGGGCGGGGGGTGTCTTGACGACTTCTGTCCCTTCTTTGCCACCGATAGTGTTTGGAGGGAGGTGGCAAAGAAGGGACGGAAGTCGTCAAGACACCCCCCGCCCCTAGCAGGTGGCCTCTCAGCAGCAACAACAACCCCAAGAGAGGCTGGAGCCTGAAAAGCAGCGTCATCTGCTGCCTCAGTCCCCAAAAGGTCTTCAACAAGAGAAAGATCAGCAGCCCAAGCAGAAAAGGCAGAACAGCGACGACCAACAATAACAGCTGAAACTACAGAAAAAAGATCAACAACAACAGAAGAAATATCAGCAAAAACATAACCCACAACAACAAAAAAGACCAACAACAACTACAGAAATAACAACAACAGTAACAGCAAAGGGGAGCAGATTCTGAGTTGGAGCCGGAAATGCTCCCACCTCGGTTCTCTTCTTTGAAGAGGAGGAAGGAAGAGATGACCATAAAAAAAGAGAAGCGGGCTGGATGAAGCAGGAAATGCTGAAACCCAGATCCCAATCTGTCCCTGCGTCAACAGTGGAAATTCAGGACACCACACTCAAGTCACGGAGCCTCCCCTCTTCACCATCTAGGGCTCCGACCCCACCACTTTCACACCTCCCCAACCGTCCACTTCTACCCCGCTGTCAACTCCTACTCCACCCTCACCTGTCCAGAAAAAAAGAAAAAATACTTTTCCGATGCTGACGACATTCGTAAAGTCGACAGAAGGTAAGCAGAAAGGGACCTTACAACACAAAAAGAAGGCCTTCTTGGGTCCCTTTTGTCGACGGGAATTCGGTGGAGGATATTTCCTAAGGTACCATGAGTTATTGCTTGTATTAGGGACACGGGGAAATATTTAAAAGTTTGGTCCCACCTATATGAGGCAAAAGATGCCTTTCCCGAACTGCGCATGGCCCAGACGGGTACATCAGATTTAAAGAAACTTTTAAGATTTTGTGCAGGGAGGGTCTCGGTGCTTCTCCACCCCTCTCTATACAGGAACTTAAAGCTAACATATCCCATGGACGTTGGCGGTATTGTCCTGAATGGACGGATGACATCAGAGTTGGGCGAAGGAAGCCTAGGACAATTCGTCGGGGTTCTTACTCCCGCAGATCTCCGCCCTGTATGCGAATAGGTTGATTGCTTTTTTCTCTTTTCAAACTTAAAAATGTCTATCAAAATGTACAGTTAATTATATGAAAAGCATGTTTCCCTCCACTGTATATGTGAATTTCTTATGCATATATATCAATAAATCCAATTATGGCGGAAGGACCAACCCGTAAAGCAGCTTTCTTATGATTACACGCCTAATCAGGCTAAATAGTTATTTACTATGCTCAGCCTAAAGTATCACACGACCACAACATTGGACGTAAAGTGCGGATCGATCTAATTAGAGATAGCGAATTGATCTGTAAGACGGTATTGTTAACCAATGCGTAGAGAGCCACTTATCAAGTTTAGTGTCACAAAGCCACTAGTACATGAGACCCAGTGAGAATCGAACTATCTTCGATGCTAATGACTTACCAGACAGTCTAATCACTAATCTGCAGTGGATGACGCCAGTCTAACACCAGTTCTAACGAAGCATTTCTTTCCATCTCCACACCAAGCATTCAGTTAAAAAAGAGCAAAACTGTAGAGAAAACATTTCGTCACACAGACATGTACAAAAGCTTTTAATAAATACTCTAGTCATTAAATATGTCGATAAATACATACGCCCTAATAGTACAGACATACGTTAACAAAAGATGTGCACGTCTTAAAATCCGTTAACAAAAGATATGCACATGTACTCCCTTAACATACAGGACAATAAAGTATACATAATTAACAGCGAGAAGCAAAATGGACACACACACACGCCCACACACACACGCCCACAAACACACACACATACCCCCCACACACACACAGACTCGTGTACATTTATAACGAACACAACGATAGATAGATAGATAGATAGATAGATAGATAGATGACAATTTGATTTTATCAACCCACTTGAAACTAATGGTAATGCTCCTTCCAACCTGAAGAAGCCTCAGTACCAACTGTTTCTAATGTGAGACTAATAATATTAAATATCATGTTCTTTGGCTTATCTCCGCTTCGTTTGGCTACTGCCATAATTAAATCTATTGGCCTGAAGCCCAACTGAAATAATGCTAAATGCTTTAAAGGATCATCTCTAAACCTTTCTTGTGATCTGTTCTTTTTCGCTGATTTGATAATGGTATTTGTGTCTCTCGAATGAACTGAAGAGGAGTTTACTTATGTCTATGGTTATTTAATCATAACTGTTCTACAACATTGATCTACGGAAGACAACTAGAAGGAAAGAAATTTCGTGCAGACGCTAAAGGGCATACTATTTCTCTTACCTGCTTTGTTGTATTATCATCTTCGGTCGGTGCTTTTTTTTGTTCTTTGTACATTGTGTTCGGTTTACGAACAATTGGTGCAACGCTTTTTTGTGAGGAAACTTCTGTAAGTTGTTGACTGTCACTGGAAAAACAACAAAAAACAGAAAAGATTTTAATTTGATAAATCCTTTCCTCTTTTACTAGAAAAAATGTTATATTGTTGCCGTTCGTTTATCTGTTCTGATAATTTCTTCCTACGGTGCCTGGCCGGGAAAAAACTAATGAGAACTAGCAGAACCTATATAATGTAGCTAATTAATCTTCAATAAATCTCATAATTGTGAAATTTTACTGGATTAAACCAGACTTAGTAAATCTCAAGAATTAATTTTTGCTTTGTGCTTTTGGGACATTTTTTCATAAGAACTTTGAACAGTTATGATGTCATTTCACTCGGCAGAATGGTAAAAGATGACAGTTAAAGCCGTTATATCTCAAAAGAACCATTCATTTGACAGAAACCATCAACCACGGTGTTTCCGTTGTAAAGCAAGAACTGAAGCATTGACAAACAAATTCCGCGTAACCTCTACATTTGGATTATGTTAGAATTTAAGTATCTGACTATTTTTCGAGAAATGAGTTTCTTGCGTCTTTGTTTACACCCACTTTGAACTTTGTTGTAATTAGTGGGGATTATTCTCCGTAAGCCACTCGATATTAATCCAATAAAGTCAATAACTACAGATTAAAAGCCATATGTTATTAGTCAAAATCATAGAAAGTATGAAGTTATAGAAAAAGAAATCAAGTCTCTACGTGTATAATTCGATCGTAAAACTTGAATGTTCCCATAGTTTTTACTTACCTTCCAGCTCTCATTGAAGCACGGATGTTCGCAACTTTCCATAGTTCATAGGCAATACTTGCATAGGCTACAATCATTACTCCAATGGGAAAAATGAAGAGTATAACTAACATGTACAGCTCATAAATTATTGAATACAGTGTGTTGTCCCATTCTTTGATACACCAATATGCTTTCCTGGTTAGTCCTACTTCTAAATGTTTCTAAAATGAAAA
This sequence comes from Acanthosepion lycidas, assembly GCA_963932145.1. NCBI lineage: Eukaryota > Metazoa > Mollusca > Cephalopoda > Sepiida > Sepiidae > Acanthosepion > Acanthosepion lycidas. The sequence continues at coordinate 67,874,974 of OZ010579.1, forward strand.
AGAACATACGATTTAATTTTGAAATATTTCATTAAAAAGGCAAAAGAAATAACAAAAACGAAAAATATTTTATTATTGGTTAACCAAAAACCATTTACATCTACCTTTTCTTCACGATTACTTGTGTTTTTCTATTGTCACAAAAGACATGCATTCATCACCGTCATCATCTTTCTGTATATATGCTTTTACAATTAACAAAATTACCATTTTTCTTGCAAATAATCTATTTATCCTATAGCGGTCTTTTTGCATCTACTTTATTTTATTAATAAAAATAGTTCCATCGTTTAGAGTCAATTTGTATGTATTTCTATTTTATTTAAATTAATATAAGCCATTATCAATAAATTCATGGCTTTCAAATGGTTGCAATTTTTCGATTACTTGGATTGATTGATATATTTTTGTATTAAAAATAATCTTTCTCTCTCAATACTTTTAGCTCATCGCTTGAATGCAACCTACAGCTATCCTTTAAATTACTTTCAAATGCTTCACGAAATCACTAAATTTTACTACAAGAACAAAATCTTTATTTTGCATTTGTTAATAGAATTTTGTGGGCAAGTAACATAAGAAACGGGTTTTATAATTTAATATATTTTTCTTTATATTTCGAAAAATGAATGGATTTGCTTTAAGGCTAAATTGTTTTTTTTATTTTTCACAAGCTGTGAATTGTGAGTAAAATTTTTCTCGATTTCGGTGATCTAGTGCAAACTTATGTTTTGATGTTGTTAAGCAGAAGGTTTCTACATACATCATATGCACCTCCTCTTATCCAATGATATACGAGATGAAATGGCAATCACGTGTCATTTCCTGATATCCTTTAAAAAATAGGGAAATGTCAGTTCTGAAGATTATTACTCCATCGTGGATAACAACAATAACCAAATAACTCTATATACAATTGCATTTTAGAAGTAGGTAGAGTTATCCGGTACTTTTTTGATTGACAACAATATCTAGTTCGTCCTCAGATAATGCAAAGTGATTACAAATTGATCTAAGTTTTAAAATTATATTTATGCATTATAAAATTTCTTAATGTGTTAATATTTGGACTAAGGAAACATAATCTAAACGTTATTACTTTTTAGACTTATATCAATGTATAATCCCCAACATTCTGTAATGCTGAGATGTCCTTATTTATTAATGACAGATAGAATTAACTAATTACTATTGTGATCTTTTGAAACCTACAGTATTATTCTTAATTAATAGAAACTCCAATCCAATTAAAATTGCTCTGTTTATCTAATGAATTGCTGTTAACTTTCCCAAAGCGTAACTTTAAACATTAAATATAAGTACATTAAATACAATGAGAAATTTCTTATTCAGCAAATGAAAAAGATTCCTAAAAAGTAAATGAGTAACACAGAAAGAAAAGCTCGCAAAAAACTTGAAAAATGGTGAATAAAGTGACATTTCATTAATGATCTAACGCAATGTCACGATCAGCACACTTGTAAGACAAATCATGACCGGGTGATAGGTTTTCCAATGCTGTGCAATGGGTTTTAAAATATAATTTACAATAAGGTTACTTACAACCAAAACACACAATAAATTTAACCAGCGCCAGTGAGATGACACCGCTTGACTTTCCTGTGAATATAGATTTTGAAAATAATGATAAATGGTCATTTTAGGTAGACAATAGTAAATTTTCTAGTAACAAATGAATTTATATGGTTCTTACCCGACCCTTTAATATCGGTAGTGCCAAAATGGAGGACAATATCCAGACGATGATTATAACGATTCTGGCGTGGGAAATAGTACACAAGTACTTTGACTGAAGCGGGTGTAGAATTGCCATGTACCTGTAAAGAGAAATATAAAACCTTCAATGAAAATGATTTTCCAATGATATGATTCCATTGCATGTGACTTCATTTCAAAATGAATTTATTGTTGTTTTTTTTTTTTAATAAAAGAGGCTTATGAGATTACAGATGGTATTTGATAGGCAGCTGAAGAGATATGGAGCAGTCACAAGAACCAATAAAGATATATCTCGCTATGAAACATAATAGATTCTATCTAGGCATTAAAAATACTTATTTAACTGTCTTTGGCAGAAGAGCATTGGACTTAATTTTAAAGTGCAATTTCTATTAAGAAAAGCAATAGACAAGTTTTCTTTTCGTGAAAGTTTCTCCTCTATTTTATTATTGAAATAAAGCTTCTTAGATCTTCTGGTCAACTGAAAATCCACATTGACAGCATAACACAGTTATCAGTTTTTAATAATTTCACCGCAAGCAATGCAATAAAACACTAAGACACAAGGGGTTACTGAGTGTTATAGAATATGAGAAAAAAATGAGAGAACAATAAAAGAGCAAGAATTAAGAAGACATTGATAACAATTTACATTTTTGAAGATCAAAGTTGACTGGAAAGCAAGAAGCTGCGCCGAAATAGAGTTCCACGAGCGAGAAGTGCTATAGAAAAAACTATTAGCATAAAATTTACGATTACATCTAGCCATTTCAACTGTATAATGATGAGGCCTTGCCTCCAATGTAGTACTGCCCTAAAATTCATAACGTCTCGGTACAACAGAGGAAAGTTCATCTGAACAATTATCATGAAAGTATTTATGGAAGAATGCACAAGGAAGCTACATGCTGCAGTGGTAAAATGACTGATGCCGAGAAGCCACGTCAAAACCAATAATATTGCAGATACTTCTTTGGATCCTACCAAGAAACTTTATATATGTAGCAAGAGCAATACTTAAATCAATGATATATATATATATATATATATATATATATATATATATATATATATATATATATATATATATATATATATAACTATATAAATATATATACATACATACATACATACACATACATATAAAAATTTCCCAGAGGATAGAATTAAGGTAGAACTCAATGTCCGGGACAAAGTAAGAATATAATAAAAAAAAGGCTTAAACACTAATATTCCATGGTTATAATTTCTTACATTGGAATCGTAATTACGATCCAATTCATCAGACCTACAAATTCAAAAAGAAATCAGAAAAAATAATTTAGTGAGAGTGTATGTATGAATGAGAGTGGAGGACGAATGTAAATGAAAGCTCTAGAGTGGGGTAACAGACGAGATAAGAACAGGAAGGCCTAAAATGAAGGTGGGGATTAAAATTTAACAGAGAGAAGTCTTAAAGAGATGGGTTAAAAGATGGTTTAAATGAGTGAGAAACAGATAAATATGAGTTATTTTCCGATGCATTATTCATTACGGAATCGCTGATCTAAATTAAATTAAAAACCGACAGCGGAAATGGGTTTATACATTTGTAGTGACACTACGCACAATAAAAGATGATATAATCTAAACTTAAAAATCAGAAGATGAGAAAGAGAGAGAAAAAGGGGGGAGATGGGGGAACTAAAACCGAAGGGCATTTATAAAAGAGCCGCTGTGCAATCAAGAAAATATAATCAACTACAGGTTACAAATTTAATAAAAACATAAAAAATAACGAATATTTAATCTAGCAATGATCTACTAATTTTATGCCCCAAAACACAATTGTATATACACTCATATACAACAACATATTTATATGTACACGTTCATATATACATATACGTGTGTACATACATACACACACACACACACACACATATATATATATATATATATATATATATATATATATATATACATATCCATACACATCCACTTCTGCTTATATATTCATCTACACACATATACATACGGACATACACATACGTGCACATAAACATATATACATAAAACCTTACAAACCTCCATACATTTACATACACACATTCATCTAAACAAATACACAACGTATTTATCTATCTATCCATACATCTAACTATACATATACACATATAGGTCTAATGAATTGGATCGTAATTACGATTCCAATGTAATAAATTATAACCATGGAATATTAGTGTTTAAGCCTTTTTATTATATATATATATATATATATATATATATATATATATATATATATATATATATATATATATATATATTAAGCCTTTTTATTATATATATATATATATATATATAATAGCGAGAGAAATTGTCTAGCACGACAGAGTGAACCAACTTTCCTAACAGCATACCTAGCAATTAATTCAATATAATCTTTCCACATGATGTCAGTGAAAAACTTTAGTCTGAAAAGGCGCAATGAGTCACTCTCCTGGAGGTTAGCATTAGCCATCCTGATGGACGCTGAAAAGGGTTATCTAAGACGATTAAAAGAGAGCAGTTTTGTTTTGGAGGCGTTAAAATTAACAAGACATTCCTTGTCTCAGTTAACAACAGAAAGTAGATCATTTTTAGATCAGCTGCCAATTTGACCTTATCGAACCGAACAAACTTATTATAAAGACAGGATTAAATGGTTGTGTCATCAGCATAAACACTGAGTTGAGAACTGATACCATCAGGTAGGACGTTAATGAAAATTAAGAATAACGTAGATCCAAGGATATGTAAAATGCAAAAGGATCTAGAAGAGTGTCCGTTCAAGACAATTTTCATTTCGCTATTCGCTAAGAAATAGTGAATCAGTCTTAAAAAAGAAAACATAACTTTTCAGGTTATGAAGACGACCGATATGTTAAACCCTGTCAATGCTTATGATATGATTAAAACAACATCCAGAGCTTCACCATTTTTATCTAAAGCTTAATAGACTCTTTCAGCAATAACCTTTGACAAATAAGCTGTTAACCTAAAAAAAGCCAAAGTCATATTGCTTATCTGAAAGAAATCTCCGCCAGATGAGATGCTTAACCAATTCAGAGTTGATTAGAGCCTCTAATATTTTAACAAAAAGTGGGATAATAGGCCGATATACAATAGAATAGGCTAATAGACTGATACACAATAGAATAGGCTAATAGGCCGATAGTTAGAAGGATTAGATGGCTTGCCTGGGTTCTTAAAAATAGGAACTACAAATGAGGATTTCCCAAACCAGAAAAGCAATAAGCAGCAAGTCACTTATTCGGTTTAGGGAAAACAGGATTCAGTTCAAAGAAACATTTCTTAAGGACTATTGAAGGGACACCATCAAGTCCACATACTTTGAGGGCATTTAGATAGCAGAAATCATTGACGGAATTATATTCATATTACTCAATAGGGATTCAGTTCTAAGTGAAAAATCAGGCAAGCATACTCCATATGAGTCAAAATTAGATTTTGAGAAGAATTTACGAGCAAAACATTCTACCTTTGCCATTGTTTTATACATAAAATTTGACCAAAGTAATGAAATTTGAATTTAAAAATATCGTGTAGATGAATCAGTGCAAATAGCTACCCAAAAGGGGAAACCATAGCCTTCAACTACAAGTTAATACTGCTAATATTAAGATTATAAATGTTAGTGAGATTATTGTGGGTATACGTTTGATGTTTCTTTTTTCTTTTATTTTGCTTTTAAAATTTAGTTTATAGCGGCTCCCTTTGCACAAACAAGGAACAGTATTGGAATATGTTTTATTAACCAATCTAGAGCTAAAACAGTACAACTTCAGAAATTGATGTTTCTGCCATTGATATTCTAACATCTTCGCCAGTTACATTGGCTTTTGGCATGGCATCCCATTTCTCAACCACAGCAACGCGCATTTCTCAGGAATCACGTGGTAAGAAATCCCGAGATGATGTTAAGATGGCTGCTCAGGTATACATTATTTTTTAAAGTACACATAGAACGATGATTCAAGAGGAAACTAAACTTATTCCCCCGATCATAACACAATTGAAAACTTGTGGAGCATTCTTACAACGAATGTTTACACTGGAGGATGACAATTAACAAGGAAAAATGAACTTTGCAATGCTGCTCATGATGTTGTGCTGTTTTATATGAAGACATGGAATAAACATTTCGAACTAGTTGAGAGCATGAAGCCGGCATTTCACATTGTGGCTATAATTTTGTCGTTATTATAAAATATTGTTTTAGTTTTTGTTAAATTATTGTAGACTTTACATACGTTGTATATTTTAAATTTTCAACATACTCATCTTCAAGCAATATGTAAATATTTACTATTTATTACCTATTTTAAATCAACCGAAACTTTCACAAAATACTAGTGTTTTACTTGTTTAATGGTGCGCCGAATAAATCTGTAAAAAGTTGTTTAATTAATCTGCAATGTTTATGAATCTTTTCTGTTTGATTTACATAATAATAAAGAATTACATAATAACACCGTAAATTATAAGAAAGGCGATCAAATGCTAATATCAATATTTACCGTACTCAGACGAAACAGCTTTTTTCTTTACAAAAATATCCAGTAGGCTTTATTTGAAGTATGTGTTAATTTACCAAATGTTGCTTACTCTACAGTTTCAACTTTTGGGAATTCTAAATCTAATTGTGCATCTGCGAAAACGAAAAAAGGCAAACTAGTTGAAAATTACTTGGATGAAAATATCAATTTTTAGTTGAAAAGAAATACAACATAGATATGATTTTTGCTTTCCAATGATTTTGTGAGAAGTTTCTTTTTATTTATCCTTGACGATTTAAATATCAAACACAATAAAGAAAACAAAAAAAAGAAGTTTACAATACAAACCTATTTTAAAAACGTCATGATAAATAGAAAAAAAAGAGAATCTATTTCATCCAATACCTAGAAAAATTCGGGATGTCTAATATTTAATATTTATTTTCCCTTCTGAAAATGTGGAATGCACTTCCAGACAAAGTGTCAATAATAATTTTCCAATTTGTCATTAAAAATTTGCTCGTAACAAAATTGAAAAAGTCTGATAATATTTTATAAAAATATGCCAAAAGACAACAATATTGATTTATATGTTGTTTTTGTTTTCATTTCTCAAAAAACAGTTCGCCTAAATAAGACCAAGAAAATGTGTGATCGTGCAATTCAGCTAATTTACGTCAATTCTTTAATTTCTTTCATTAATTCAGTTTATCTGGACCCACGCAGATGTAATTTTATCAGATAGAATACAGCGTATGAGAAACACAGAACACAGCAATATTTTTAGTCTTGACTATTGACTGCGCCTTCAGGCTGAAATCTATGTGCACTGGGTAATAATTTTCAAGCGGATTTTGCGAGTAAACCATAAATTAACGTTTAAATGACTTTTAACACGTATTCAACTGACGTCGTCTCTAAGTGATTATGTTTTAAGAAACTTAATCTATACAAATATATTTTATTTTAAATCTAATAATAAAAAGTCACAATGATATCAAGCGTGACATGTAAAATCCTGAACTCTTTGTGATAATAGATAGTTAAAGGCATTTCAAAAGGGAAATATGCTTTTTAAGAATTTGGTTTTAATATCCTATTATAATTGTGCTTGTCCCACCCTTCGTTATTTCGCACTACCGTTACGTCCGGCCAATGCTTCATAAATAATAGACTATCCAGTTTTGATTGCGCGGAAAGAAGGAAAAGACTAATTGGTTTCAAAGAAAGAAAGAAAGAAAGAAAGAAAGAAAGAAAGAAAGAAAGAAGTGTTTAATATCACCCAACACCTCATAAATACTGGATAATTCCGTTTTGATTGTATGGAATGAGAGGAAACTAGACTATTTGCTTTCAGTGAGAAAAGAAAGAAAGAGATAAAGAGGGGAAATAGACTAGTATGTCAGAAATAAATAGATTCAATATGAAATAGTTGAAAAATGTCCTGTGGGTCGATGATGGACTCGCTAAATAAATTAACTTAATTAATTTTCAAAGATTTCACTTAACTGGGAAACTGTGTATACTCGATTTCTCAAAGTATATGCCAATTTTAATTTTTGTTTAAATTTTTAATGGATATCTCGACTGTTACTAAGTTAAAACTTAGTAACTTTTTTTTTAATAGGATAGATAGACCTTCCATTCATCCGGTCCATACTCTGCTGGCTAGGGAATTCTCTTGAGACTCCAGACCATTCTTACATGTGTCTACTAAACCCAGTCAGCTATCTCTTCTTTCTCCACCGTTCCCCTTCCTCCTATACTGTTGTTTGCAAGACAGTATTTCTGGTAATATAGATAAGGTCATCTCTCTACACCTATTTACAAATATCTTGACTGACCTCGTTGGCATCCAAACCCTGAACTTCTCAATCACTCAATCTATCACGCAAGTAGTAGACTTCCCCACGCATTTTTCCAGTAAATCCTGATGGACACGCTTCTCTTCGTGGTCTCTTCTTTACCTCTCTACCCGTGACTCATGTCGTGCTCTGCCCTTTTGGCAATTCTGATTATGCGGTAGTGTCTGTAAATATCTCTTTCCGCTCTACAATCTGCCAAGAACCTCCTACCAACGGAATATATTTCTGTTATCAACGCGTTGAATGGGACTCATTCAGTAACTTCCTTCGCAACGTCCCTTGGAATAAAGTTTTTAATCATCCTGTTCAAAAATGTGCCTCTGAGGTCTTCCCCTGGGTGAAAGCCAGTATCGAAACTTTCATTCCAGCGCGGAGATAAAAAATGAAACCACGATCATAATCTTGGTTCTCACCTGCATGCTCAACAGCTATAGTCCACAGGAATCACTTCTTTTGGCTGTACCAGAATGACAGATCTAATTGCAACAGACGTCACTTTGTCTCTGCTTGTTATAAGTGCAAGCGTGTCCACAAAGAAGCGAAGTTACTGTATGGTGATATAATTAAACAACGTATAACCTCTAACACATTCGTTTATAGAGATTGTTGGCAGCTCTGCAAGTATGTGCTGAACAACAGTAAATCCTTAATCCCTCCTCTCTTTAAACAATTTGAAGTCCTGACATTTTACAACAGATAAAGTTGAGTGCTTTGCTCGGAAGTTCTATTCCAACTCCACACTCGACTAATCTGGAGTACCTATACCTGATACCCACCCCCATAACGGAGTTTCTACTGAGTGATATGTGCATAACTCTTCACTAATTTCAGACATAATTTCCAAGCTAGAATCCCACAAGGCATGCGGATGTTACAGGATCCCAGCTGTCATCCTAAAGAAATGTGCTCCCAAAGCTGGCTTCAGTTCTCTCCAAACTCTACAACAATTGCCTCGCTGCTTCTTGTTCCTGTTTTTAAGAATTCTGAAGAATACTCAGATCCTTCAAATTATCACCCTAGTAGTTTCTTATCCTTTTTTGGCAAAGTATTCGAGGCTCTTATCAATGCTGAAGTGCTTAAGCATCTTATTTATCACGGTCTCCTTTCGGACAAACAATATGATTTCCGCTTCACAAAGTCTACCCCTGAGGTTTTAATGGCCATCACTGAATTTGTATATCAAGCATTGGATAAGAACGGTGAAACTCAAGCAGTGACTCTAGATATCTTGAAGACGTTCGACCGGGATTGGCATGCTGGCCTTCTACGCATGCTACAGTGATGGGGTGTCACACAACGAATGCTTGAGTTAATCCTATCGTTCCTATCAAATCGTGAAATGAAGGTAGTTTTGAACGATCTCGCTTCCAGATCCTTTCACACGAACACGGGTGTCCCTCAATAATCTTATCCTGGGTCCTACGCTGTTTCTAATTTTCATTAATGATCTCCTCGATGTCATCAATTCCCAACTATGTATTTATGCAGATGACACTACCATTTACTCCTGTCTCAATAGCAAATCCATCATATCTGACTACGTAAACCTGACAGCTGTTCTTGAAAAGGACCTCCAAGATTAACTGGGGCAAGAAATGGCTTGTAAATTTTAACACCTCCAAAACAAAACTGCTTTCATTTAACCACCATAGAAAAACTTTTTCTGCTTACCATCAGCATTGGTTGACGCTAAACTCCAGAAGAGCATCACACTGCAACTTCTTAGCCTCACGTTTTCCACTGACTTGAAGTGAAGTGACTACATTGAATCAATAGTTGCATCTACTGCAAATAAATTTGAATCATAGTGTATTGCCAGAAATTTTTTCTCGTTAGACTCCATCTTGCCCAGTTACAAATCTATCATTCGCCTGTGCGTTGAATACTGTTGCCATATCTGGTCAGGTGCTCCTGCTGTACATCTTGAGATTTTTAACAAAATCCAAAGTAGTATCTGTAATGTAATCGAACCTGACTTGGAATTTCGATTTCAGTCACTTTCTCACCCACGTGATGGTGTTTCCCTCTGTCTTTTTTATAAATATTTTTATGGCAACTGCTCTGATGAGCAATGTGCTACTAGATTGGCAACTGCCTTCTACCGTTTTACTGTGGAAATAGCTAAATGCATCTGCTACCTCTACTCCAGCAGTTTCTTTTCTCGCACTTCCCACTTGTGGAATTCCCTTCCGTTTTCTTACTTTCCTGATAACTACAATCTTCAAAAATTTAAATGCAACGTCAATAACCATCTATTTTCTTGAATCTTGATCATTTATGTTGTCCTTTCGTCAATCCTCCCTATCAGTTTTCACTTTCACTTTCACTCCCTGTAAACCCCTGCATACTAGTGGCATTACCGCCTTCCTTGAGGTGAAACAATTAAAAAAAGATAGAGTGGTTTAACGGCTGTTTCAGTGGAATTAAAAAAAAGTTGTCAATTTTAATTTTTTTTTCATTTGTACCCCCCTTACTTCTTAAAATAGCGACTAACATTCATATTTATGATTGTTAAAGTTGTTCATCAAAAATATTTAACGATGCAATAGGGGAATTTCTACGGATATTTTATTGTCTTAGAACTCGCCATTAATCTAAAAATTAAGAAGATTCATCAGAAAATTCAAATAGGAAAACCGTGAAATTTTAACGGTTAAAACTAGTCTATATTATTTATTTTCTTTGATACATATATTTTGATACCTATAAGAATGCAACATAAGTTTTTAATCTTACTATTTCAGAGATGCAATTTCATCATTTCTTTTATTCTCTTTTAAATTTTCCCCATTTTCCTTTTAAAAATGTCCTCTTTGCAATTAACCAAACAAAGTTGATAATTATTACGGCATTGTTATCAAATGATCCCTTTTTGGAAATCTACATCGTTTACACAGTGAATAGAGTTTTGTACAAGATTGTTCTAAGAAATGGGCATGAACATTTTCAACAATTTCTTCAACGGCACAAGAAATTTATGAGTAAAATAGTTTTCAACAGTGTCTTTCTTTTTTGTCACGTTTATACTTACCTACCCTGCCTTCTTTCTCCTAAGCTTTTAATTTGCCTGTTATCAAAAGATTACTATTGACTTGGCTTGCAAAGATAATTTGATAGCAAAGGAGAATCTTAAACTTCATCGACATTTGATTCTTTCAGTGAATTTCAGCAGCATACAGCTGGTGTTTCGTCAATTTTGATCCTTAAGTTTTTTATTGGATTAGATTTTATTCAGAAAATCATACCAGGCCAATATCTGTTTCTTTTTTTTAAGAACTAAATATTTCTTATACGTTTAAATTTGAGAAAGAGGTTACTATCTTAAGTTTGGTAACGGCTGGAGAGTAGATATTTAAATAGGAGGGAAAATAAACATGAATTTATTGTTGCAGATAATTATGAATGTAAGCTGAACGTTGCACCTGATAGGAATAAAGTAATTATTCTTTCATCCTGGATGTCGGCTGTTGCTTAGTGAGTAAAGAACGGCTTCTTTAATGTTGATTGGTTGGGAAGTTTTGTAAATCAAGTGTTACAGAAAGAAAATAGTTAAAAGATTAATAAAAAGAGAAAAAAAAAACATTTATTTTCAATTTCTGATCAATGCAAAAGTAGCGACAGTAAATTCAATAAATGGAAAAAAGTGTTCTGTTTCATGCTTATAATATATGCTATTCATCCATAATATCAATAAACATTTCACATTGTCTTGTTTCTATCACTTTAAACGTTATTTTTAGTGGATACACGTGTACTTTAAAATAACGTTTAAAATGATAAAAATCTGTCGGATTAATAAAAATCCATCCTAAATCATTCTATAACAGAAGTTTCCCTTGAAATTTGGCTTCTTCGTGGCCAAGCGGTAAGGCGTACCGGGCTACTGTAGCTTCCTCTGCCCTGAGGGACACAGATTCGATTCCTGCTGAAGAGCGAAATTTTTTCTTCAATATGATTTCTCGCATATTTAAGTCGGTAGGTGAAAATAAATAAATATACTGTTTAATAAATAAACAGAGCGCCTACTCAGTTATTCGTATCCACTAATAATAACATTTAAAGTGATAAAAATCTGTAGGATGAATAAAAATTCAATCTAAACTTTATATTGTCTAGTGTAAATTACAAATATTCGTAATTTTTGTCATTGATGGTTGTAGAATACACTGAATCAGCGTCAAGGAAAGTGACATTTATTTTGTCAGGTATTTAAATTTTTATTTTAAGCAGTACCTTTCTATTTAGCTCAGGTTACGAGAAGATTTATATGTAAGTAGTAAAAGACTTAATTATGTGACAATAGATTATCGAAGATACCCCTGCTAGTCCGTTCCTCTTTAATAAAGAGCTACATTCAAAAGCTATTTAAAGTTTGAATCAAGAAATTGAAGTGCATCTCTGTGATTCAAATGTGTGCATGTGAAAGTGAGAGGAACACTGGAAATAAAAAAAAAATAAAAAAAAGATAACACTTGTTTCATTGAAAACGACGGTTTTATGGAATTGTTTTGAATCCCATATCACTTCAGAACGCAGGTGACCATGACTCTCCATAGTTTACTTTTCTTCATTATCTGTGAATTGCCATATACCTTTTCAGGTAATATTCTTCAGTGATTTCCCATTACCGTTTCCACGGTTTGGAATTAGTTTTTATTCTTTCAGGCTGATTGCCAAATAATGCTGGAGAACCCAGTCTATCTTGATATTTAACCCATAGCTGGAGGGAAGAGATGGATTGATGCTTTTTCCAGTGCCCCGAAATTTTAAATTGTACACATTGTGTAAAAAGTTATCATTCACAGAGTAATTGTTCGTTATCTGAAAATAACTGCAACCACTCCACAAAGGATCTATAAAATTAACATTAAAACTAGTTGAAATAATTTGGGAATATTTTATATAATATCAGAGAAAAAATGTATTACTTAAAGTTAGTTTCCTTGTATTACTGATGAATTTTGCAAAATTAAAAATTATAAAAATTTCTCGTGGCTTAATGAACAGGAGAAACAAGAGAGTTTGGAAGATCGAGTCTTAATTAAAAAGTGAGATGGTAAAGGAAATTGTAAGCAAGAAAGTTATGAAAAAGAATATTCAATATTGTGATAAATAATAACAATTAAGATAAGATCACACTGGAATTTTATGACTGATTTTAACCAATTGTAGAGGATTATTAAAAAGGCTTATATTCTTCAAGCTACAGAGATATTTATACGCTGGTATTTCGCATATCATTTGCCTCTTCATTGGATTCAGTCAATTTTGCTGCGACTCTCTATTGTATGTTTGCGAATTCTCCTATATTAATTTTACACTGTGCATGCAAGCGGAATCAAGACAAACCGCTAAAACACTATTGTTTCACAGTAAAAAAAAAATAAAACCATTAATAAAATGTATTTAGCAACCGAATGTTCGAGTCATTTTGTTTAACTACTGACTGAAATATACGTATCAAGATTAAACATTTGAACTTCAAACTTAAAATATTCACATACCCTACTTGTTCTACAGACAAAATCGCATTGAATTTATTTTTGACCAATTAAAAACTCTAATATCACCTGTTGAATAAAGAAGATTAATCAGTGAAAATGGAGTTCAATTACTTTATGAATCCTTCAATATTAATGTAAAGGGTATATTTCATAAATATTTCCTTTTATATTGTTCGTAATTTTCGCATCAGCAATCAATCAAATTTTCTTTTAAACTTAGTAAAATCAATTGGGAATATATCTTACTACTTTTTAAACTTTCTTCGACAACAAGACCTGCTAAAAATGAATTCAACAATGGATTGCGCTATAATATCAGCGGAAGTTTAATGCGTTTACCTGAACTGAATATTGTAATTTAAATAGTCAGACGTTATACCTTTGTAATTATTTTTCTCTTAAATTCTCTTAATTCTTTTTTATACAGTTATAACAGCAACTACTATGAATGTTGTTATCATGAATAAACAGTTGTGTCAGATGTGATGAGACTTTGACGTAGCTGGTTTGCCCAGCGACTCTTGAAATTGCCAATTAATAATAGATACCTGCACTGTGCATGCTTCCTCAGACGATTGTATTAGTGTTACCTCAGCATTATTCTAAATATGCACTTCATTACTAACACAAACTTTCTCAATTTAACCAGATTTATAATCAATGAAACTATGCTACAAAAAAATTCATCTGAGATGCTCAGACCTGATAGAGTCCCTCCTGTTCTAAGAATTGGTCTCTGACGAGTGGAGAAACATTCCTTGAATGTAGTCACTTATCAAATCAACTAGAACAAGTGTGGACAACAGAAATTGCTGACAAAGAGAGATAATGGCATTCCAAAACAAGTCACAGAAGAGAAAAGACCGTACTGTAAAACTGGAGCTCCCTCCACTTGCAGTATCTTCTCTAGCAGCTATTACGGAAAAACTTATCACTCACGTGCGGGCATAGATGATGAGCGAAGAACATGCAACAGACATGGAAAACTTTTTTAAATTTCCATTCGTGAAATCAAGCTATAATAATAATGCCGCCTTCCTCCTGAACATTAAACTGGGTCTACAACATAACCAAATGTGTGGTCCATGAGTAATTCTGATTATAGTGATAGAAGATTAGAAGGAGAATTATATATATATATATATATATATATATATATATATATATATATATATATATAGTGTGTGTGTGCGATGAGCAAATTGCCGCTATCTTATATTTTAATTTCGCGCATGCACATTGTTTGATTTATTTTTATCTTGTCGACTGCACAAGTATAGTTGAGTCAGTTGGGCGTCTGTGAGAAAAAGATCACAACGACGCAATTCACTCCGCCAGAAATTTGGAAACGGCATACTGTACTACTTGGCATTCGTGCCGGAATCTCTAATACGAACATTTCAGAGTGTCTGGGTGTAAATCTGAGGACAGCGTAGAGGATTCGGAAAACGTTGGGTGAGTCTAATGGTGATTACGAAGGTACAGCAGCTCGGAAAACTTGCTTAAATAAGAAAGAACTCCCTAAATTGTTGGTAAAGCCCTCAAACTTAACATGGGGTCATACATCAATTGCCTTGAGATGGCAGTACTGATGAACTGAAGTCAAGGATTATGGCAACATTCACCATCTTAAACTAGAAGACCGTCCAGAAGAGTTGCAGGAGATTCCGAAGTCATCTAAAGGCCGTGGTCGAAACCAATGGTGATTTTACTGAATAAATTTACTGTTCAGTATTTCAAGATATTTTTGTGTTTTGGCAAATATATGTGTTAAAATGAAATGCCAGTGTCATTTTCATTTTTACGTTATTTAGACGACAATTTATCCATAGCACCGGGTGTGTGGGTGTGTATATATATATATATTGATATATAAATTATACAATTTTGTATATCGTTATATATATATATATATATATATATATATATATATATATATATATATATATATATATATTATATATATATACAAAATTGTATGATTTTATATATCAATAAACACTATTTAGAAAAATTGTATGGCATATTGAAAAAAAGTTGTTTTTTTTTTGTTTTGTTTTTTGTTTTTTTTTTTCATTTCATCCGTTAGTATTTCATCGGACTATGCTTTGCTGATGTTATCATGTCTACACATGCGCACGAAACGATTTTGAAAGTACCAGCATCTCTCGTTTCGTGCGCATTCGTACCTTCTGCTTAACCTTTTTATTTTCCACGTGAGACCTGGTTTTATTTTGCTAGCTAAGATTTATTTTTTTTATTAAATTCGTTTTATTTTTGTAAATTTCCTTTCTGTTTAATCCTTTCACTTTCCACGTGTGACTTGTTTTGTTTTCTATTTATTTTTACAAATTTGTTTTATTGTCCGTACACTAAATTTCCTTTTGTTTGTTTTTACGTGTGACTTGTTTTCGGCAAGCCAAGTTTTTAATTTCCCTTTTGTTTGTTTTTGTTTAGTCAACTCGACTGTAATCAGTTTTTATTTGTTAAACTTTTTTTCTTTTCGTTTAATTATTCTTTAGTTTCCATTCTTTTTGTTTTTGTGAATTCATGAAAACTTTGGAGAAATCTTCGAAATCGCTTTTCCGCCGTGGTAGTGCTTGTTTGCACTAACGTGGCAGAGTTACCAAAAACACTCCCCGTGGAACAAGGTACACCCTTGAAAAAAGCGACCTGGGCCGAAAATAGGCCCCCCAAAACACCTACTATGCACACTTGCAAGAAAAGTATGCAGAGTATACGAGAAGAAACGAGTTCTTCACTATACCAGAGACGCTGAGCGCCGTTAACGCAAAATAATCTCACTGCTGACCACCGATGTAAAGTTGGAAATTAAGTGGGGTCAGCAAGGAAACTATAGAGGAGACAGTGAAGATCCTCAAGATTGGTCCCAAAATTCTGGCCAAGAGGTCGAATGCGCTGTGGGATATTTTGTTGGCGACCGAACAGGAGGCCAAGCAGTTAGCCGGCAGAATTTTGACGATAAAGTCTGTCCGTCTCCAAACCAAGTACATGGGCACCCGAAAGACACGGATAACTGTACTTGGGGTTCCCGTGGACATTAGCAAAAACCGAATGAAGGCCTTTTTCGCCTGGTACAACCAAGTGGAGGACGTCTCGGTGACAATGAGAAAGGTGGGCATCGCTAGCGGGGATTTTGTCATTCTAGGTGACACTGACTCGGAAGAGTTTTTCGGAAATCCCCAACGTCCTAATGTGGTTGGAAAAGATGATGCCTGTGGTTGTGAAGGGATGTCGTCCCTCCTGCTGGTTGTGTGGTGCCTCGGGACACATGTCAAAGGCCTGTCCACCACAACCACAACAACAATACCACGAGATGCCAGAGAAGGAGGAAAGACAACAAAAGGTGCAGCAACAATAATAGGAACTGCAACACCAGCAACAACAAAAACACCAACAACAACAAAAGCAGCAGCAACAAAAACACCAACAGAAGCAGCAACAAAAGCAACAACAACTACATAAGCAGCCACAACAACTAGAAAAGCAGTAACAACAGAGACAACATCAACAGCAAACAAGCATCAGCGTCCCTACTCAGAGATGTAGGCGAAGTAAATGACTCCAACTCGGTCCTTCTCTTTGAAGAGGGGAAGGGAGGAGGAAGAGGAGAAAGAAGAGGAGGAGGAGAAACCAACCAAGAAAGAAAATTAAACTGGGCGAAGTAAGGCGGAGAGAGACATGAAAAAAGATAGGTCGAATAATTGAGAACATCGACACAAAATCAAGGAGCCTCCCCACTCCACCTGCTTGGGCTCCGTCCTCCTCCACTTACACACTTTCCCATCCGTCCACTGATATTCCGTCCCATTCGTCTAGGGAGAAAAAGAAAATTTTCCTCAGAGCAGAAAAAATCTGCAAGGTGGAAAGCCTAGGACAAGCCGTCGGGGTCCTCACCCCCGCAGATTTCCGTCCAGTATGGGAATAGTGTGTTTTGGGTTGTTTTTTTTCTTTTCAGACTTATGAAGATTTGAATGTGACCTCATGTCGTTCGGTGTGGATGTCGCCACGATCCAGGAGACGCACTTTGTTTTCAACGTTGATGCTTGTGGCATGAACGGGGATAGCCTTGATTTTCTTTTTTTTAAGTCCCCTTAAGTCACAACAGGGCGGTTTCCTGTGGATCCCTCTCCTGATTAAGATAGACTCTTCTTTTGTACATAGTTAATAGACGTGTCGTTCCCGGCCTGAACCCGGTTTCTCCCTATGATTCAAATCGAGATTCCCAACACCCCAGGTTGTTTTGGCCGGCACTTTTGATCTCGATTGGGTTAAATTTTTTTACCCTTCCCTTACAGAGAGAGCCTCTTTTTTATCCGAAGACAGCAGCAACCCCTGAGGGGTCTTACTAAAATCATTCTTTTTTCAGTTTTCGGTGTCATCACACCTCTCCATTGATATAATTTTTCTATATATTTTTTTGTATACACAATTATATATATTACGTCATGGGGTGTTTTTTGGCAGGTGCCCTGTGTAAGTGAGGTGTTTTGGTGTATGTAGGAGCAAATGGTGACGGATAGATTCTTTTGGTGAATGAGTAAATTGTAACGAATGAATGGATCGTGAATCTAATTAGCTAGGTATAGAATAGTTAGTGCGGACCAGCCTTGACCCATGTCCCCACTTTTTCCGGCCTTGTTCGACAATTACTGTATTCAGTCAGTAATAAATCGCAGACGTGACAACATTAACAAAGCCTAGTCCGATGATATCACAACGGATGAAACGCGTCAGAATTTTTTTTTCCAATTTGTCATACTATATATATATATATATATATATATATATATATATACTCGACTCTCCCGTCGAATTCTACGTATGAGGGTCAAGCAGATCAGTTCCTAGGAAACCGACAGCCCGACAACAGCACATGGGATTTGATTATAGTGGTGAAGGTTTCGTGCAGGACCATCCACACTTTTTTGAAGGTCCGAATACAGAGATATATATACATTTATTTTTTGTTGTTGTTTTTGGAGATAAAATCTCCCAAGGGACAACTAAATTTATATATAATCTTGGTTTTCTGCACCACATTAATTGACTGGGAGGAGTCATTACGTATGATTAAATTGGATATATTGAATTTAGTATAGTATGTGATCAACTTTATGCCAGGATCTGAGGTGGATATATTAGCATTTATTAGTTTTTTTTAGGATATTTTCTTCCTGTTGATAATTAGAATGTATTTGATTAGGATATAAAAAAATTAATGTTTAGGATTATTTGAAGACGTATTCTATTTGCTTTATATTAAAATTTATAATAGAACATTTTATTTGTTCATCAAAAATATAATGATATAATAAAAATAAATTATAGAAATTATTATTAATAAGAGTTTGTTTTATAGTTTTTAGTTCACTGCAGAAAATCTATTTTGTGGCTGAGTTATAATTGCTTTCGACATTCACTCTTAGAGTTTAGAGTGCACAAATTTATGCTAGTAGGATATATATATATATATATATATATATATATATATATATATATCATTTATATAAAAACGAAATACGATTTCCCTAGCTACTTCCCCCTCCCAAAAAACTAGAACGCTCAAAAATTAAAAATGATGGCATATCTAGAGAACGTAATAATTAACCACAAATGGCAACTATCGAAAGAAGAAATGGAAGAAAAGGAGAAAAAGCTAAGGAGTGAGAGTAAAGTGAAAAAGAAACGAAAAAAAGAACAAATCATCATGACACTCTACACGTACCCACAATTGTACAGACAGATGAATTGGCGCATGCGCGTAAACGCACACAAGAACACAAACAATACGGAAAAATCTTACACTAATGATAAGCGCATAAAAAAGAAAAAGTCGAAAAATATAAACAGTAAATTACTGATATCCCCTGAAGACAGTGAAAATGGCAGTCACTATGCAGTATTGATTCTTATACCCACACTATATACATATATAAATACAAGAGGAGATAGTGAAACGTTCTATGCTTGACGCACTTACCAAAATTTGACCAACTGACCAAAGATCAACTTTTATTTAGAAGGGGTTCTTGTTTTTGCTCAACAGACTGGAAAGTTTTAAAACTGCTTTTAAAGTATTTGACAAAACAAAATTTCTGTAAGGAAATGTTTACAGAGTTAGCTTTTAGTGAATATTCTTTTGACAGCTTTCAAAATCATTCAAGTAAACAACTTCTTTAAGTGTCATTTCCTGAGTGCTTTAAGTTGGTTCCTAACATATCATGAATGATGTCAAAGAAAATTTCTTCAAAGTTCCACAAACTTATTCCTAACTCAAACTCTTATACTGATGGAGGCTTTATATCGATTAAAATATAAAATGAATTGACTAGCAACATATGTATATTTTAGGTCGACAACAATGTATTAGTAATTGCGATGATGTGATGAATTCCTGAATTCAAGGTTCATTCTAAGATGATTAGATGTTGCGAAAATCAATTGATCGTTTGTTTATAAATTTTGTTGATCGTTTGTTTTCTTAAAAATTATGTTTTTTTACCCTAGGAATTCTCCTCCTGTACTTAGCTTTAAACTCCAGTTATTATTAGTATTATTATAATAGTTTATTTATTTATTAAGAATTTACAACTGTGGCTTACACTAGAAGTTAACTGACAGCATACTCCAACAAATTTCAGTAATCCTATCGCCTAGCTCTTCCCTCCTATTCCGCTAAATTCTCGTTCATCCAGCATTTATCCGAGGCTCTAGAGGTTTGTTCACAGTGCTCTGATAACGATAGGCACGACTATTACTTTCATGTTCCACAACTTTCCCACCTCCCTCGAAAGATCAAGATATTTAGACATCTTTTCAATTACAATTATTATTATATGCATTACATGCATTTGACAACTCACACCAGTACGTTTTTCAGTATGCTAGCCAACTCCAGAAACATTATGGTTTATATACATTCAACTCTACTTCGAATTTCCATGCAATTTTAATTCCAGGATTTGCGGTTTTAGTTCCAAGTGCAGTAGGTTCACTTGGAACTGTACCACAACTATTATGGAAACGATTCTAATCTTCATGTTCCATATTTTCTTCATTTTTCCTGTAAGGTCCTCTGGTGTTTCTCTAATTTCTTAATCTGTGTTCCTCTGATACAACTGTGTCTACGAACTGGTAGGATCATTTTTTTCTTATTCACGATTATTTTATCCGGTTTTAGTGCTCGGGTTGTGAGTGGTGATCTGGGCGTTGAAATCCCGAAGTATTTTGTGATTTGTGTTTTTTCTTTCCCTGTCTTTTGCTGTTATAATTGCTTACAAGGTCGAATCAAAGTCATTTTCACAGTTCCCAGTGTATGACCATTGCCACCCTGTCATATCCTTTTGGGGACCACCTTGCTACATTCACTGATTATACGGCTTACCGTTTCATTTACTGTTTTGCTGGGTTTCGAAGACATTACTTCACATTCCATCGATCTATTAATCTGAATGCCTCTAATTTCCATGACAGACTAAGTGACAACAAGTCATTTAAATGTTCTAGCACTTTACTCAGTTGTTTCCGTGGAGTAATGTTGCCACATATGGGCAAGAGCTACCCAGTCTTCACCTTCCAGTCTCGATAGAATTCAAAAAAGTCTTCGCATCCTTGTGCGTGACGAAATATTATCCATTTTGCAACCTCATTTTCACAGACGAAACGTCGCAAGCCTCTCGCTACTCACTATTTCCATGGAAAGTGTTCAGATCAACTACGTTCCTTAGTTTCACCAGTTCTAACCTTCAAAGCAGAGACCCGCCATTCAATGAACATTGTAGCAAACCATCCTCATTCCCTTCGTATTCTATTAATGAAATGTAAGTCCCCGCTGCTTTGTGGAACCGTCTCCTAAGAGGATGCTTCCCCAATCACTACAATCTTAACCTGTTCACATCAAGGGTTAGCCATTATATCCTCATAAACTGTATCTCTTACTCTGTAAATCTCTCTAGAAAATCATTCTAAAAAAAAAAGGTTGATTCTTCCTTTTTCCTTTTATAATACAAGTAAATGGTTTCACAATAGAATTGGTAACAATTAACCGGTGTTAGTAAAGTTTCCAAGATGTACTTATATTTACATAATTTAATCTCTGCTTATATTATTAATTTGTAATACTTATTTGCAATGACCTATTTGGTGGTATGTGATTTTATTATGCAATTCGAAGCTTGTTTATCATATTGTAAATAATTATATACTGGGTGCACAAGGTTATTGAGAACAAATTATACAAAGAAAACAAAAACATTAAATACAAAAAACAGTATATTTTCAAATGCATTTATACATATATTTAACTTGCAAAAAAATCCATTCAAATCATTGAGTATCAATGTCCGGGACGGCTTTGATGCGTCCTTGGAAACAACCGAATACTCGAAGGTGGTTCTCGTTCACGATGGTGGCGTTCAAGGAGTCCTTGAAATTAGTGGGCCTCTAGTTGCTTTTCCTACTAACGTCGCTTCATACGTAGTAGTCCAGAGGATTCAAATCAAATGTTAGGAGTAACATGATCATGAAAATTCAGGGCCAGCCACTTCTGGCTCATATGGGTCATGTGGAAGAGTCCTCCTAAAATATATACAGCTACTATTCGGTCTATGGATTAATCATCATGCAAAGGTGTAGACGGCGACACTAACTCTGAAGCCATTCGGGAGGAAGTCGGATGGCATGAGATGGCTCTCGCTGTTCTTAACACCCATAACTCTCACAGACGACATGAACATGCTACAGTGAGCTATGATAGGTTTTAGCCACCCTTACTTACAGCAATTTTGGCTTGTGTAATAACGTATCTTCTTTTTTCAGACAATACCGCGTTAGTATCAAGCTACTCATCTCTAATGAACGATAGTTGACATATTTTGCAATGAAAGTTCGCGGAATTAAGGAAATTGGTGAATTTCAACAAGGGCGAATAATAGGATGGCATCAGTGTGGCAAGTCAGATAGAGAAATTGCTAGGTTTTTCAGGTTAATCATTAAACGGTTAATAATATTGTCAAGAAATTTAATGAAGACTAAGCATCGTGTCTGAGTGAACGAAAAGGGCGCTGAAGTTGGAAGTCATCAGAAACCGTCGTCAGAGCGTCAAAGATGTCGCCAACAGTATGTAAATGTCGCTATATGCGGTGAGAAAGACTCTGAAAGAACTAGGCTATCAAAGAAGAGTTGCAAGAAAAAAAAACCTTGATTTAAGAGGTTAACAGAAACCTTCATATGGACTCGGCAAGAGAATTCGAGAGCAAATATTATAAATTTTAGCAGTCTGTAATTTGGACAGATGAAAGTAAATTCTGCCAGAATTCGAATTCGAGAGAGGTTTATGTTTGGAGACGCTGGGGCGCTGTCCGGTTTGGAGGGAAATCTGGGCTGATTCTTGTTCATGAGTGGTTTAATGGTCCAAAATACTGTCAAATATTAGACAAAGGACTACACCCACTATTTGAAACCAATCAGATTGACAAGATTGTCTACATTTATCAAGAAGACGAAGCGCCATGTCATGACAGTAAAGTAACAAAGGCCTGAAAGGAATCGCAAGGAATCAAGTCACTGCTATGGGTAAACTAAAGTCCTGATATAATCCTATAGAGCACGTTTTGGCGCACCTTCACCAAAAAACTTTGAGAGCGTGCAACCAAAATCATGTCAGTGGCAACCCTTAATGAAACATTGCTAAACGAGTGGCAAAATATGGGTCAGACGATTTTTGATAACTTGATCAAATCCATGAAAAATCGAATACAAGCACTGAAACTAGCAAATGGAGGACCTACTCTATACCAGTTTCAAATACTGTTTATTTATGTTGAGTAGGGATTACGTAATTAAATTTTGATATTGGATGTAGTTTATTTCTCCTGGCTAAAAACTTTTCTTAGACCACTGTATGAATGCCTTTCGGTATCTCCGTAGTGACCGTGCAAAATTACATATCGTTCGTTTTGTTCACCTGGCTACCTTCAAAAATCTGATTTTCTCTGAAACCTTGTGATTGTAAAGTCACGTCACGACTACGTTGTACCCTTTCATTTCCCTTGTCGGGTTGTTTCTGTCATCTTAATGCTCTCATAAGTCTAAAAGAAAAAATCGAATGTTAAAGTTTTCCCATGACGAGTAACATTACGTTAGGTTGTTTTCTATTATAACACCCGCTAATGATGTATTCTCAAATTCCTTGTGTACCTTGTATCTTAGTATTGTTATTGATATTTTTATTTTTTTTTAATTATATAAAGATTTCAAAGGGTCGTTATAAAGATATAACTTCAAGGATATTATAAATTTATTGAATTATCGGAAGGGAAATGTTGTAAATTGGATTGAAATTTAACAGAACTTACACAACAATCAAAAAATGGAATTGAAAACGTTAGAAAGCTAAGTCCAAGAAAAAGCTAGAGGCTACGTTAACACATATAAATAAGGAATTAATCATTTTATATGGAATAGCATGTTAAACATATATATGTGTGTGTGTGTGTGTTCCTTATTTGTCCTTAGTTCGCATAATAAAATCTGACACTTTCAAAACGTGTTATTAATATTTTAATTAATTTTTATTATTAATATTTAAATTTGTAACTCGAAAGATACACTGGAATCAAACCGCTTGCTTACGGATAGAAAATGAATTCAGTAAACACACAAAATCAAAAAAGGGCATAGAACAAGAATGTGTCTTCTCACCGGACTATATTCAACCTTTACAATGAGGTGAACATGAAGGAATTAGGCGTCCTACCAGGATTCATTATTGGCGGCCGCAATCTTACGAACATATGATATGCAGATGACACAGTGCTGATAACATACTCAGAAAGGAAAATACAGGAACTCGTACAGAAGGTAAAAAATCGAGGACGAAACGTAAATTGTAAGAAGATAGAATCTATGGTTGTCGGCGAAAGCGACATTTCATTATACGAATACCAGTTTGAATGCATCAAAATCAAGCAAGTCTAAAAATTTAAATATCTAGGAAAAATTTTAACAGACGACTGAAAATACGATATCAAAATCCGAAGGCACCTTGAAATAGTGAAAGATGCCTTCCAAAATCTAAGCAAAGTATTAAAAACATGAAAATTTAGTTCGAAACAAAGCAAGAATGCTCAAATGTTATGCAATATCAGTCCTACTATATGGTAATGAATGATAGATAATCATCTCGCAGATAAAGAAGAGACTTGAAGCAACAGAAATGTGGTTCGAGAGATGCTGAGAATATCATAGACTGAACATGTGTGAGTAACGAGGAATTGTAAGGAAAATGGAAACACAGAAGACACTAATACTTAGAATCAGAAAGAGACAATTGAAATTTCTATGACAAATAATGGAGGAAGAGTACTTGGAGAATTAGACATTCATAGGAATACAAATTGAAAGCAAGAGGGTCCAGAGGTAAGCAGCGAATAACCAACCTAATAAGCTTGTGTTGGCAGAACATGAATTAAAAGTGATAACAAAAAGACAAACCATACTAAGAGCTACAAATGACAGGAAGTTGTGGAGAGTAATGATTACATAAGTGCCTTAGTAGTCGGGAAACCTGTGTGGCATACATATAGAAATATCCTTATATATATATGTTTTTGTGGCCGATAGATCGCTAGTACTAAAATCACAAAAATCAATTATCTGTAGTTCACTTATGTCAAGGGAAATATCTATGTTAGGATTAACTTCTTTTGTGTAACAATTGAGCATTTAGCCTAGAGTAAAAAGATTGCTTAATGCTTTGACTTTTGTCAGTTTTTAATGACAGTTTTTTTTTTTTTTCAATTAGAAAAGCAATCAGGAATTTTGAAATTTAGGGAAAAAATAAGACAACAGAAGCACATTAATATTTCGTAAAACGTCTAAACAAACATTGTATAAATTACATAAACCAGATGATGTTCATTTTCTTCTTAAGATAAAAGGTGATAATGTTACCAAATATAAGATAAAATTAAATGAAAATTATAACAACCAAATATATTTGTTACTTTAAACATCTGTATATATTTATGTTTTATATTCTACAAAAAAAAGGAGAAAAAAATTAAATAAAAATACGATGAAAAGCATTAGATACAGATAGGTAGACATAGGGATAAAAAAAAAAAGTAATTGAAACAGTAGACATTTGTCTATTCTTCGTCATTATTTTGTCACAACAGAAACACTTTTAGCTGCGAATAAATGTGCTGGATGAAATATTCTGTGAAGCCGTCGAACATTGTTAAATCTGTTATTTTTTTTCTGTCTCACCTGACGTCGGCACCAACTATCCACCCCTAAAAATCTCAGCCAATATGACAAATGATTTCCCCGATTTATCGAAATTTCATTTTTTTCCTTATCACGCGGCTTTACTCCTGTTTCCGTCTAGTCCATTTCATTTCCGGTCTTACATTGGCGACATTGTCTCTTTTTCCCGTTCCTTTGCCAACATTTTATCCTGGTGTCGCGAGAACTTAATTGCTTCCATTCATCTCATGGAACACAATTGTGTGCGTAGGAACAAGGCTATTGGGAAGAGACGTGGTATTGTGAAATGGCACAATGACTAGAACTAGCTTCTTTGCATGTTATGCCCTCAAGTGAAGAACAATATTTTAATTAGACTGCTATCATAGAACTAATTTCGCTAAAAGATATCTATAGCTTTCTGCAAAATTTGGTGTAATATTATGAGAACAAAATCAATTCGAAATTTGAATTTTTAAATGTGGGACAAAGAAAAAAGTTAAGTAACCGGAATAGCAGATTGGACTTTAAATAAAGTGTCATTGCTATATAAAATAAGAAGCATCAACACCTGTTACAAAAATATAAATCTTTTTAAAAGTAGTGTAATTTCTTGAAATGTTAGATATAATCTAATACTTGGGGAAACCAGTGTGCTATACATATTTAAACATTCGTTTATATAAGATGTACTTTTAGTGACCAATCAATTGCTGATATTGGTGACATTACAAAAATCAATTATATGTTTATTTATTTATGGCAACGGAAATATTTATGATTTCACCAACTTCTTTTGTGGACCAAGAGTATGTATTTTAGGGACTGGGTCACAGTAGAACAGGAATTAGTGTGCACTTTATTTATTTCCCAAAATTCAAATAAAAAACCCTGATCGACGAAAACTGTTTATGTCATTAAGGTTCGATCATTTTTTCAGTTTCCTAAGTTAATACCCTAGTGGCCAACAAGATCAACCCAAACATATCAAATACGTGACATCTCAATTCACGATTCCATTACTAATCCATAACATGTAGTGTCAAGTAAACTAACATTAGAAATTTCATTTTCATTAGGATGAGCGGCCATGTCATTCGGACCATAAAATATGAGTTTATTTTTCAAACCTCATAAGTTTTCATTTATAATACGGGTTTGGCTATACTGTCCTTGGCCAAAACTCTACATTTAGTCTGTGAGTTATTTACTGATTAAAACATCTTACACTTATTTCATGAACATTCAGATTATACGGAACTATTCATGTATTTGCTCAATTTATGTGAACTTTTTTCATTAAAATTTTATGCAAACTTATTCCAGTTGATGGTACGTTTTTGCATAAGCAAATCATGCGCAGCAGTAACACCGGAATATATCAACTGCCTCACCAAAGTTGTAAGTAAAAGCAAATATAGACACAGTTTTAAAATTCTTAAATTATTCTGATGAAAAAATATATAGTGACGTAAATTAGAATTACAACATTTTCAAGAAACGATGTGAATTTTGACCTGTGTACAGTATAAGCATGCTAGCTGGTAACAGATATTCTGATAAAAATTTTCAAAGTCTCCAGCCATCTTATGGCATAGTAACTCTCGCACCAGTGCACCGTCTGTGTGATAAGTTTCAGTGCAGTGAAAGATTCTGATGCAAGCAGGTTTCATCGCACAGATTCGTATTTGTGATCTTTTACATCTACGCCACAACAATGGCAAGGATGCCTTCAGAGGAGGTTTCCAGTGAGTATGAATGACGCTCTGAAGAGTTATTCGATAAAAGTAGGTTCAGCCTTCATGCAATGGATAATATTTTGCTTGTGTGACGTAGATCTAGAGAGTAAATCATTTATTATGTATTCTCGCCCGACACTCAAACCTTACCTCTGACATCATGGCATGGTGTGTCAAAGTGTGTCAAAAGTTACAACTCTCGCTCGCCTTTAAAGAGAAAGCATTGAACATATATGTCCCAAACATGGTTCAACTGGTTTTGCTCCCATTCTTTCAATAGAATTCGCTGTTCCATTAGTATAATATCTGCCTACAAGATGCTTGTGTTACAAAGCAAATTTTTTCCTCATTGAACATTTATCGAATATTATGGGAATACTTCTAACTAGTTTAGCTAGCCCACTGTAAGTACTCGCTCTATGTCAACAGCGCACTAATGTATTATAGGATGGTAATCATTATTTGCATCCGAAAGTACAAACCCGTGTTAGCACCAATGGAGAATATACAGTGTATCAATATGAAGTCTAAGTATTGTTTATTTATACTTCCTTCATTCGAAGTATTGTTTATTTATACATCCCTTATTCAGAGACCTATAAACCTATAATCTGTATATGTGATTCGGCGACATTAGCAGCATGTTTAACCTCGAGAAAATTTTAATATATATTCAGGTTGTTTCAATTTTACTTTTCGTTATATATATATATATATATATATATATATATATATATATATATATATATATATATATAGGTCTGTGCGTGAGTCTGTTTGTATGTGTGTGTTCTGCGTAATCTACTCGATAAATTATTTCCAACTGATTTTCGTATGTATATAATAGATAATACTATTTGATATATGCTTTGAAATATTAAAAAGAATGTTATGTATATGCAACAATAACTGTTTTTATTACTGGGTTTTTAATCAAACTTACAATGAAGGGCATAATAATTTGGAAATTAAAATGTCTCGGAAATTAAATACTTTTATTGGTGACAATCTGTAAAAGCCAACTGTATCCTTACGTTGTATTGCTTAAATCAAATTGACGAATGCAATACAAACATTTTAATGCTTACAAGAGTTTTAAAAAATGTGAAATGGAACAATGATAATTTTTAGTTTTGCTTCATTAAACCTATGTCTGTATTTCAGGAATTTTGATTTTAATTTTCACATATGAACATTTAGACGCATTTTTAGCTTTCTTCTTAGTTCCTCATGATGAAATTTCGCACACGCACACGCACACACAAACATATATATATATAGAGAGAGAGAGAGAGACAGAGACAGAGACAGAGACAGATACTATGTCAGTCTTTATTATGTAAGTGAATGGCATTCTATTCATATCTCCGCCATATAACTAGCAGTTGATACAGCCGGTAGCTAAAACTATTCGGCTTTAGATTGGTTTGGTATGCCCAAGCTCCGTTGTTGGGTGGGGATAGGTTTATTGCCAGGAGCCTGAAAGAATTGCCGAAAGGACTTGGAAATTTTTGCACGATGCAGCCAATAGACTCTCTTTGAACCTCGACCTTGTGTCACTTCCTCTGTACTCCAAACTAGACCATTAATACTGACCATGAAGACTAAACTACTAGAAAAATAGTAGTGAATACTTCTAGCTAATTATAGCTTACAACATTCTATACAGTACTAATATTTTGCTTCGGATATCAACATGGACAGGATACTAAAACCTAAAATTCTAGAACTAGATAGTAAGAGAAAATATGGAATCATTGGTACCGAACATTTAAAATCTTCCTCAAGCATATTGAGAGCGAGGAGTTGGATATTCCTATAAAGTATTTGTTCTCTGATGTATACGAACTCTTCAGCAAATGTACAAACTTTGAAGAAGCTATTAACATTCTAAGGAGAGGTTTCGTCAAAAAATAGTGAGATATACGCCAGGCAGGTACTTGCAACCAGAACTTATCAGGCTGGAGAAACTGTGGATCAAACATTGCACATTCTGGCGAAGGACTGTAAATTCAAAGATGTTACTGTTCAAGTTTACAAAGAGGAATCTTTTAAAGATGCCTTTATTTCTGTGTTATCCGCACCTCCTATTTGGCAGAGACTTCTCATCCTCGCAGAAGCTGGAAATCAAGCGCGAAGTGTGTTAAGGCCTATCCTAAATTCTGAAGCCTATTCTGCCAATGCTCAAACAATCGAAACGCCGAGCTAACTCCTTAAATTCTCAACAAGAGGAAAATCAGAAGGTGGAGGAATCTCGGATATTCGCTGCTTTGCAAATCCCTTTTAAAAGAAATGTGCTTTTTCTACGGAGGTACTAGGCACCCTAGAAGTAAGTACCTGGTTCGAGGAACGAATTGTTACAATTGCAAGAGGAAGTTCATTTCGCTAAAATCTGTCGTTTGAAAGCTAAGTTTTCTGTTGAATTACCCGTCATAACCACGGTAACTCTTGGGCTACAGGAAGTTTCAAAAGCCACGGTAAAATGCCTTGTAAACAAAAAAATATTAAAACTGCTAATAGAATCGGGAAGTAGTCATAGTTTTAAAGACATCAATAAATAGAGAGTGCAAGTAGTGATAACTAAGGACGAGAAACAAAAAAAAATTGCTATTCATAGATTATTCACAAACGATAAATTGTTTTACCTTAAAAGAAGCCTGTTCTCTACGTAAGATTACAACGATGGTTTCGATAATATCAAAGTATAGTCTGTACTTTAAACTAAACCTAAAAGTGCCTATCGTCAAATTACCCTACGTAAAGCAGACAGAACGTACACGGTTTTTGAAGCCTGTGGAAAATTGGATAATTTCAAAAGGATGGCGTTTGGGATCACAAATGAAATGGTTGGGTTTCAAAGAATTTGCGATGAAATAATCGAAAAGGAAGGCTTGAGGAAACATTCACATATATAGATGACGTGACCATTTGTGGTATTAATGAAAGAGAACATGACACTAACTTGGCAAGATTCAAAGAACTGATTGAAAAGTACAATCTCACATTAAACGAAAATAAATGAGTCTACAGAGTAACGAAAATAACACTTCTGGGCTATGCAGTAGGTAAATGGACCGTTAGACTAGACCTTGAAAGGATGAGACCTACCCAAGGCAATATCAAAACTCAGAATAAAATCTTCGTAATGTCCGCTTACTGCAGATGCTAGATTGTTCTCATTCCACTTGCTTGCTTTATGGGATATAGTGTGTCAGATCATTTGTATTTCCTTGAATCTGAATATATATGGCTTTTCCAATCTACTTGTCCTATGGATTGAACTCACGACTGAGTTTTTCATCATATTATAATTATATATAATGGTATATCTACCGATATTTATTGTTTTTTTTATTTCAAAATTGATGGGTTGTAAAAAAGATATAACTTCAAACGAGAAACAAAATATTGCAGCATTTGAAATTGCGATAAATCTGAGTAAATATCGTCGAAAATACAAAAAAGGAACTGAAAACATTGGCAAAGTATGAACAAGAAAAAGAAATTGGCTTTCAAAATGCCACAAAAAGATTTGAAAATATCAGAAGGATAATAAACAAAACAATGGAATTACCAGTAAACAAATATTTCAAGAAACTGGAGTTGCAAATGTAAACAATGGGAAAATACACAATATTTGGACATTGGCTAGATATACGAACGCGATCGAACTGTTACCTTTAAATACGCATCCCAAAGAGGAAGTTAAACGAAGAAGTATATGAAAGACGATTTATCAAAAGTAACTTCAAAAGAAAAACAATATATTGTAAAATTAGTGATGGAAACACAAAGTTGGAAATTGCAAAAAGTGATCACAGAACAATGAAAAAAAAGAAACTAAAAACATTTGCACGCTAAATGCAAGAAAAGATATGGTTTAAAGAAAGACATTTAAGAAAACTGATTTCTCAATATTTTTAGTAGTCAATATAGAGCTACATTGGATAGACCTCATGGTTGAACAAGGAGTTATGTCAGTCATAAAAACATTTTATTATACGCAGCAAAATTATAGGTTCATTTAGTATCGTAAATTCTTGCTAAAGACATTTCAGTGGTTCAGGTCACAGTCAAAAGTTTTAAACTAAAGAGCATATTCATGCAAATCGATGCTCCTTCATATCCTTCAAAGTTGACTATTGCCCACCTTTTCAAAACAGTTTAAAAATG
Organism: Acanthosepion lycidas; assembly: GCA_963932145.1. Classification (NCBI taxonomy): domain Eukaryota; kingdom Metazoa; phylum Mollusca; class Cephalopoda; order Sepiida; family Sepiidae; genus Acanthosepion; species Acanthosepion lycidas. The sequence continues at coordinate 67,906,806 of OZ010579.1, forward strand.
CCAAATTAATAGAATGGTTTCAAGCCCCTCCAGATATTAATCCAATGGAAAACTGTGGCCTATTATTAACAGAGATGTACATGAAAATGGAAAACGATACACAAAAAATGGAAAGCACTATAAATAGGAACATGTTATTGGATAATTTATATCAATTTTATTAGCTTTCTAACAGTATATTTCAAAAGAGTTTTGAATATTCTTCTTCATTTATGTGCCGTGTAACTTCAGGACATAGGCGATCATGGCCCTTCACATCCTCCTTGTTGCTCTTAATAAGTTTTGTCTTATTATTTCTCCCAGACCCTGTTCTGCCATCCATTTACTCAAGCCCATTAAGTATGTTACGTATTGCTTTCCCCTGTTCCCTCTTTCCGTCATGTGAGTATCAGATTTTCTAAGCCCGCCTTCCTCATTAAGTGTCCCAGTTTCTTCCTTGTTTACATTCTCTTCAAAACCTCGTCATTGCCCACATGTTAGGCCCATGGTATCCTCAACATCCCTCTGTAGAACCACATTTCTGTTGTTCCGAGTCTCTTCTTCATTTTTGAATAAATTGTCCAACATTCGCTGCAATACAGGAGGACAGATATCAAGTAACAGTTCAGTACTCTCTGTTTCCAACAAAATTTTCCCGTCTCTTAATACTATGCTTAGCTTTTGGAATACGTCTTTGGCCATTCCAATACGTCTTCAGATCGCAGTGTCGCACTTTCCAACCTCTGTTAGAAGACTTCCCAGATATTTAAATTTTTGTACCTGCTTGATTGTAGTATCCCCAACCTGTTTTTGCATTTTGGGCTCAACTTTTTCCTGATGATCATGCATTCTGCCTTTTTGTAGTTTGTACTTAGTCACTTCTCGCTCTCTTTCGAGGTTCTGTAGTTTCCTTTCCCTGTCTGCTATCAGCACTGTGAGATCTGCATATCTTATATTGTTAAGATTGTGGCCGCCAATGATAAATCCTGGTAGAATTTCCAATTCTCTCAGAATTGCCTCGCTGTAGAGATAAGAAAACACATCCTTTTCTTACACCTCTTTCTATTTTTGTATATCTGCTGAATTCATTTCTTATCCGTATATAAGCGGTTTGCCGCCAGTATAGATTCTTGATCATTCGAGTGTCTTTCCCGAATATTTCAAGGTTGCTGAGCAGCTCTAACAGAGCATTATGGCGTACTTTGTCGAACGCCTTTCTGTCGTCTATAGATAAACGTCCTTCTGCATTTGTATCGCTCTTTCCGGTAACATTCTGAGCATCAATATCGCGTTCCATGTTCCGCTATCTTTGACAAACTCGCACTGTTCTTGTCTTACTTCTGGCCTGACTCTCCTGCGCGCTCTATTCATCAGAATACGGCTGATGAGTTTTGTTATGTGACTCACTAGACTGATTGTTCGGTGGAGTCCACATTCTTTTGCGCCTGGTTTCTTAGGCAGTGCTATGAAAATAGATCTTCCGGTATATAACCACTGGTGTAGATTTCATTTATTTTTTCTGCAATCTTGTATATGCCGAAATGGTCTAAGGCTGCCAGCAAACTATTACAATTCCGTCTGGCCCTCTCAATTTGTTTCTGTTCAATTTGGCTTCAATCAGCTTCCACTTAGATTTTTAATATTTCCGATCCGTCGCTATTTCCGGGTATTGCTGGTTGCCCTATTTCGTCGTGGAAAAGATCACCGATAAATGAGTGAATGTCAAAAAGTCATTGACCATAAATGATGTCTCGAGAAAACCACCAATATTCCCCAAGAATGAACATTTTGATTCATAGTTCCCAAAAAGTTAGGCAACGGCATGAATATAGTAAAATTCTTCGGAACTCATCCATCACCTGGTGAAGATATACGGGAACTCTATGTCGTCTGTCATTCTGGGACTGTTCGCAACAAAGAGAGGCTCACAGTTGGACCTTGAAATTTTAAAACACTACATCCATTCAAAAAGCGAGAAAATATTAACCAAACCATGAAACAATTTCTGTTTTGAATTTCTGAAAGAGAATGGGGATTTTATAAACGACCAATTATTTTCTACTTTAACCAATTATATATATATATATATATATATATATATATATATATATATATATATATATATATATATATGAAAGGAACGCCATTCGAGATAGCAATCTTAGTGTTATATGCACCTAGATTAGACACCCCTGAAGTAGAAATAGGTAAGTTTTACGACACAATAAAAAATGTCAAATCTCTGAGCATGTTACAAAAAATCATCATTATTATCACGATCATGGGGGACCTAAACAGAAAGGTATGAACGGAACGACATAATGAAAGGATTGGTAAATATAGACTTGGATCCCGCAAGAAGCGCTGGGAATAAGAGTTTCAAGGGAGCTCCATGAACAACGAAGTAATTATCAAAACTTGATTTCACGAATATAAAATAAAAAACATTTGTGTACTTAGAAAAGCCTGCTAAGAGGTACGAAAATCAACAAACGATTTACAAAGACAGTTTAAAATTTACTGACTACGGGAGTGATAAAGCGCTGCCTGTAGGAGTGATATTCTACCATTTATATGGAAGCTTAGGTTAAGATTACAAAGATTAAAGGAACACAAAACTCCATATTGATTCCATATGCGGTCACAGTTAAAAAAAAAAGTTATAAAGCTATGGACGATGTCGACGATTCAAAGTGAAACACCTTAATAAAAGCATTAGTGACAACATCAAAATCATCCCGAGGAAAAAAAAGAAGTGGATAACTGATATTATTGATCTAATGAAGGTCATACAGCATTCAAAATAGCTAAGTATACAAACTCTAAACAAAACCAACAAAGCGCTCTCAGGCAAAAAGAGACTAAATGTAAAATGTACAGTGAGCACATTTCAAAAAAAATGACAGACATAGCAAACAAGTAAGCATGTTCTCCGGAGCATGTTCGTAATGGAAATAGAGAATATTCTGAAACGATAGAATGAGTAGATAGAAAAACATTTCCATGATAAAAGATACAAGAAAACCACAAAACATAAAAGCATGGAAGGATCTAATAAGAATACTAATGGCCAAGATAAAGAGGAACAAATATTATGATCAGATGAGATTGTCATAAAAATGTTGATAGATTAAAGTGATAAACGAATGATACAACCACGGCGAAGATCAGGGGATTAAAATAGATTCATTCTAACATATTTACCAAAGAAACGAGGTACAGATAAATGCGAACTTCATCGAATAATCAACTTGAAGCACATAGCAAAATTAATAATTAGGATTCAAATGCATTAGAATAAGACCAGAGAAAACATTCAGGTTTTATTTACGACGCTGGAAAAAGTAAATTTTAAATATTAAATTAATTACCTTATATAGTTACAAACATTTTATACATGATGTAATTTTCGTTGTATAATAGATACATTTAAAATTAAAATTAAAACGTTTCTGGAAAAAATACAGAATTGAATTAATTTGAAAGTTTTAATATTGTAACTGATAACAGTAATTTTCTTCATAATGACTATCAGTCGTCGATAACATGAGAAACAAAATATGAAAATTGGACAGTTTGTATTTAATTTGTAATGTAATTTTATTTTTGCAGGTGGATAGCAAATTTTACGTCGACTCGAAAAGGTCATCAAAGAATTGAAGCTCTGCCAGTGAAATTCAAAAAAATATGTTCACACACGCGTGTGCGCGCGCACACACACGCACCAGCGAACTCACATGCACACAGAAACACACGCACCAGCGAACTCACATGCACACAGAAACACACACACATGCACACAGAAACACACACATATTTTTTATTTTTAAAATTAAAATTTAAACTTTCACACTTTCAGTATATCTGCTTTTATTATTTCCTCTTTTTCTATGCACTTCTTACTATCAACAACTTCAAATTTGAATTCGTCTGTCCACAATACAGTTTTCCTAAATTATGAATATTTTATATGAGAAACATTACATTTTGTTTTCACTATTAACCCCTCAGTAGGCTTTTGAGATTACAAAAATTTTCAAGTTAAATAACAATATAGTTCCTAAATGTTAACGAAGAACTGAGTAATTTTGTAAACAAAATATATGTTGCTATCGAAAAAATAGTCTGTGCTATTACGACATATTTATAGATTTTTAATTATTTTTTTTTTTTAATTTTGAAGTAATTTTCACAAAATAGCAAAATGTAAACAGCTAAAGGCACAAATTGAATGTTTATTCAAAGAAGACTACTCTAAAAAACAAATTGCCAAGAAGTTGAAGATTTCTAGACATTATGTGCAGTATTCGTTATGAAGGCAGTTAGAAACTAGTGCAAATGTTGACAGAAAAAAGAGCTGGACTACCAAAAGTGACAACTGCTACTGAAAATAATCACTTGATTATTGAGAGCAAAAAAATATAAGGAAAACTGCTCCAGATTTGATAGCTAAACTGAATTCCTTTCGATAGCACCCGGTGTCACTCTGAAAAAAATTAGCAGGTCTCAGCGGGTGCATAACCATCAAGAAACTCCTGTTACAAAAGGTGAATAAGTAGAAAAGACTCGTTTGGGAAAAAAAAAACATAATAATTGGAAACTGAAAGAGTGGGAAAAGGTATTGTGGACAATGGAGTCCAAATTTGACAAATTTAGTCGAAAGAGGAGGAGTATGTGAGAAGAAAGCAAGGAAAAAGACTGAATGAGGAATTTGCGGTTCCAACAGTTAAGTATGGTGGTGGATCTGTTATGGTGTTGGGGTGCTTGGTGGGGGGGGAGATTGCTGGAGATTATTGATTCAGATCAAGGGAATCATAAAAAAGAACAATATCATTCGATTTTGCAAAGACTTGCAAGACATTTGGTTTCCGCATAATTGGGGAAATATCGCCTTTCAACAAGACAAAATGTTTATTCTTCTAAATTATGTCGAAATTACCTCGAGTCAAAAAAGGAACAAATTTTTGGAAATTATAACTTGGCCGCCTCAATCACCTGACTTATCTCCCATTGCATTAATATGGGATGAATTGGATTAGAGAGTCATTTTTTTCAGTGCTTGAAGATTGCTTGGGAAAGTCTGCCATCTACATTTTTTTTTAAATGTTCGAAAGCATGCCAAGAATTTGCAATGCAGTAATTAAGGCAGGTGGTGGTTTTATTGACGAAAACAAAATATGATGCTATTGTATAAGAATTGTTTTATAGTTAAGTGCTTATTTTTAAATAAAAATAATCACGCGTATTTACTGAAAATTTTTACTTGCATTAAGAAATGCAAAAGGGCCTCAAACTTTCTTGCCTACAGTATATATAATTATATATATATATTATGGGGTCCACCCTTTTCTGATCTAAATGGACTCGTCCTGCTGCCATAAAATAGCCACAGTCAGTCAGAGAGTCTGACAATAGAGGAAAAGGTAGAGGAACAGGGTGGAAAGTACATAGACACTGTGATTGAGTTGGCGGTAGAAGTCAGTTACAAGTACGCCCGACTCTAAGGAAGTTTACTTCGAGACTGTATATAGCGATCTTTGATTAATACTAACCGGCGTTCCTGGATTTTACTAACAGCTTTACATTTTGTGTAAATACATTTAATTTCTTAGCTTAAATACTTGCGTGTGTCATTTATTGGAGACCGATTTTTCACGCGGAATCCACAACAATATATATAAACAAAATTGTCTTTGTGGCAAACAACTGATTCTCTTTTGTTATCCATCTACATCCAGTAAATAATCTCTTTGTTCATTTATCTGTCCGAAGCTGACTATTTAAGATCAGACATCTGCTTCAGTTTTCTTACCAACTTCTCCAAAAATTTCGTATTATTAAAGTTTTAACTTTGCCTAAATTATATACATTTTTATTCTTAGTTCTTTCAAAACTTTGAAAAATATGGATTTATAACAAATTCTTAAACTATTTACCAGAAGCTATTTTCTCATGTCGATAAATATTTCTGTTTCAGTGTGATACATCTATTTTATTGCGATTTTTACAAAAAAAATTCTCATTCTTGGTGATTCTTTAACTCGCACATCTTCATTATAAATTATATAAACTTGAGTAAATTTTGTTTTATATGCTTCCAATTATAAAAGTAAGACTGCTAAAAATACCTAATTTTACTTTCTACAAATTCATAACAAAATGATAATGTTGAACTTTTGTATGCAATATTTATTTTATTGGCGATTAAAAACTGCAAAATCCACAGTTAATGAATTGATTAGTTTGAAACAAAATGTTTTCTGCAATTTTTCTTAAACGTAATTAAAAATTTGGTATGATGAGTTTATAAATATACAACCAGTGTAAATACAAATATGAAAATGTTTTGATTTTTCCTAATAAAATATAAATTGACATACAACTATAAAGGTTAAGGAGATCGCAAATAATAATCTTGCGATTTAAAGTGACCAATTAATATTTAATAAATTAAAATATTTCTCGAAAAAATGTACAATATATTTAATAGTGTATACTGACCTTTCAAGGCAAAGTGCTGTCAAAGTGAGAACTGAGCAGATCATGGAAACATTCTGCATGTAATAAGCCAACTTGCAAACAAATTCTCCAAGTTCCCAAGTGAAAGTAAAAAACGTCGCACACTGGAAAACAATATTAAAATAAACAATTATTTTTATGAAAATATAATTTGTTATTGATTTCATCATAAATATCTCTTAACATGTTTAGCAGAAGTTCGACTTTGATTCTCTTTAATAATAATTACTTATTGAAATAATTTACTTATTCCATTGTCATTTACTGATGAGTTTCAAGAATTTTTGTCATTTACTTTTAATAGAGATTTGTCATTTATGGAAAGAGAAGATCGATGAAATAAGAATCATTTCTTTTATGCGAAATTTCTACCTTGGCTTCAATGAAGTCAAACACTAGAAATATGCTGATATGTTGTGCTAAAGTTGATTAAATTTATTTTTAATGATAATTTTTTCTATTTCATATGGACATAAAGAGATGTGATAATAAGCAGAGTCTATGCGACTAAATATATAATTTGGATCTGGCAAGGTTGAAAATAAGTGTAACAATTGTTGCTGTTACTACGGAGAGAAATAGATTCGTATCTTTCCAAATTATATTAGTGTGAAATGAATATAAACATCTTTAAATATTTTAACACTTTTTTACGCAAAATGATGAACGATGTCGGTGAGTGTGGGGAAGTAGAGATGTGAAGAAATTTATTCACATTTAAAATTACTTCGACATTAAATTATCCGTCTAACTACTAGAAGTAGAAAAGTTACTTATAAAAATTGATTGTAAAGTTTTCTCTTTTTCTCGTAATGCTCTTCTGTACCTTCATTAAAGATCAGTTATCAAGAGTTTAAATTATCTTTCATTTATTCATAAACGGATATGATTTGCATTTTATATTAGTCTATATTTTATATTAATTCATGATGGAATTTGATAAAATGTCTATGAAATGTTAATACCACACATGCAGTAATAAACATGAAGAATTCCTACTTGAAACGGTTTCGTAAATATTATTTTAAGACAGGGTCATTAGAGTTACAAAGTTATTTCCTTTTAACGTGATACGTTTGGCTTTGTGTCCAAATTGACAAGTATATGAACGTTCTGATTGTAATAAACTCACAGTTATTTTATTAAACGTAGAAACTCTTTTTAAAAAGTTACTTGTAAATAACGTTGAAATTAAGACTAATTCATTTACTGATGCTATTATTTTTCAAAGTACATCGCCCGGTTCTAAAATATCTTTAGTCTGCAATATTTAGTATACTATAGGATTTAGTATACCGATCAACAACTGAAGTATCAATACGTTTCTGGTATCAATAATTTGCTTTCTTTTTCTCATGTTTCATGCATAAAATATTTAAAAAATAAAAATGCTATCTCGTGACTGGTAAGTGAAATCATCGAAAGTGTCTGAGTGACTTGCAAAATATTTCACTAGACAAAGAATTACTTTTTAGTCTGATGTAGAAGAACCATCAATTATCAATATTTTTTGTTCTCACACATTGCTTACGATTTCTGCCTAACGGAAAGGAAAATCCGAATAAAAAAGAAAATTACATTGATTAAACTGTCGAAACCATAAGTGAATAGTATGTGTGCATACTGACTTGGCGATTCTATGAGAGAAAAAGTAGTACGTATGAGTCAGTATAAAAACTGTGTGAATGAGTGCATATCAGTGTGAGAATGAGTAGAAGAGGATGCTTGATTAAGCGTGCATGTGTGAGTAAAAACAGAATAGAGATAAGCCTGTACCTAGATGACCGAATGATTCTCATTTACAGAAGAGATATTCGGCAATAAATGCAATATACTGCAAACAGCAGAGAGAAAGTCTCCAATCGAGTAAATGAGTGAACGAGCTGCAATATGGTTGTTATGCGTTTGAAAATATCTAGGTTGGTTAAACAACAGTATGTGACGGTTGATTATCTATCTGTCCAGACATTTGGCAGTAAATGACCAGCTAGACTGGTTCGTGCATGAGCAACACAATTATTTACGTAAACGGCCATTTTGCTTGCGTTGGTAAAATTTTTTTTAAAAATGTGTGAGTGGAGGGATTGAAGTCCCTGGATTTGATAGATTTCACTTTCCAAAAGATTTGATATGCAAGACAGGCGAATTTGGTTTTGAAATTAGATTTACATAAAATTGAATTGTTTGTTTACGTGTGCGTGTGTGTTTGTGTACGCGAGAAAGAGAGAGATCATGCTCTATTGTATGTGCATGTAAAAGTATGTTGGCTTATTAGATAGATAGATAGATAGATAGATTATATGAATGAATATTAAAGAGGAAATGATTTATAGAAGAAAATAAAGCAGAATACACAAGAGTATTTTGATTATGTGTAAAAGTAATTGATATTTTTCTACCATTAGTTTGTGTTTGTTAAAACAAGTATGATTGCTTTTGTGTTTGTTTGGATGCGCAGAGTTTTGTATCTCTTCCTATGTATGCACAAAAATATTTGAACGCGCAATATATTAACCATTTTGGGTCAAATAGAGAAATTGGCCTCATGCTATGCGTTCCCGATGGAAATCAAAATCTAAGAACGGATGAGATTTCGCTGATTCCTTGTCATTCATTTTCCATCGTCCACTATTTTAAAGAATGAACTGTTATAAATTTTATTTTCCCTCTGTTGTTCAAGCTTCCCATAACAATTATTTCAATTATCTGGTGTCTACTTTCACAAGTCACGAGACATTCAACATGAATGAATATATCTTGAAATGGTAATAATTTAGAATAATAGTAAAAATTATACTGATTTCACAAGTATTATGATGTTTCTACAAATTATTTTTCCTTCATAAAAATTTGAATATTGTTTGCTGACAAATAGAAAATCAAGGATGGCGCTTTATCATCTGTTACACCTTATGGCCTGTTAGTGGTTTTATTAATGTTTTTTCTGCGTTTGCATTAGATTTTTAAAAATCAGAATTTTAAAGTTGTTTAAAATACTTACCAAGCTGAAAGGAACAAAATCTATACTTCGATACTTGATATGCAAAATAAAAAAATATTTTAAATTTATCTATTTATATATAAAATAAAAGCGAATTTCAAATGGAACTGCCAAAAATTAATAAAAAACCCATTCAATTTTTAGAATGAAATATAAAATGGAAGCTCATGACGTATAGAGGCTTTTGCACTATCAAAACTGGAAAGTGAAGTCTGGCCAACTCCAGCTCGGATATAGAAGCAGTACCCTTCATTCTTGGTCTGATGTGGCTCTTGTAAAGATAGAGCATGCCAGCAAGAGTCGCATACTTTTACTGGAACAGTAGCGGGGACCGACACTTTTCCCAGTATCTTTAGCAATAAATTGAATAATGTTCCACTGATATCTGGGGTGAGTCCCAAGGGGCGTTCAAGGCAAGGAGCTTTCTTGAGAGGAGAATCGTTCATCATGATAGGCGAACTTTAATTCTGGGTGGGGCCCATGAAACATTACTATTTTTGTCTTTGACGTATTGAAAGTTACAGGCCAGTTATTACCTCACTGAGCCGTTAGAGCTACTTCGGAGATCAGCTGCCAGTCTTTGGTTATCTAGATATTTAAAGATGCATCCATACACTGTTGGATCACTTGCATAGATATCCATAATGTGTTCTTAAGGCAGTTTATTAATAGAAAACAAATAGATCTCATGGGCTTCAGAAGACTGGGCATTAACAATGACCTTCATGGACCTTGTTAGGAAGGACATGATAATTGAGAAAACACACTCAGAGAGTCCATAGGTGGAGTGTTTGTATAACAACTCCTGTCACAGGGCATATATATATATATATATATATATATATATATATATATATATATATATATATATATATATATGCAATGCAGTGGTTAAAATAATAGCACGGTTAGAGATAACTCTGGGCTAATGATTTTAAGAACAACATTTTATCCGGGCCTGTAGCCTTCTTAGAGTCAAGGCTTTTGATAAGTTTAAAAACCTCCTGTGTCGTTATAGCGATATTACAAAGTTTGTGATTTAATTGCAAAAAGCCTCGCTTTATTTGATGAGGATGAAATAACAGCGTCTATTGAGATTTTTGTTTGAGATTTTCTAGAACTTACGAGAACCAAGCCTTTTGTTTTCACCCTTGGTTCGGACTAACTGTGCATAGCTTCTCTTAACATTTTCCAAAAATTACTTGCAATGATTGTGGGATGATCTGATTACAAGTGTTCTACTACACTGTTCTCTCTGATAGAAATGATAGTCGTGGTTACGGTGAACTATGGCTGCAGCACATTCTATCAAAAAAGATCCATTCAAAAACGAGGGAGACAGTTCTAGAAGCTCTATTTTATAAGAAAGCTGAAAGAGGAGTTTCTGCAATCTAAGATCTGAAACTATTCCATTCCGCTTTGGCGCACTGAAACATAATCATAGAAATGAGACAACAGAGGATGCCTTCGGTTTGACATCAACTTTACCATTGATCAGTGAATAGTCTGATGTGCCCCAATAAATTAACACTTCAGTGGAGCATTTCACAGGGTAGTATGTGAAAAGGAGGTCATGGAAGTTTGGGTGTTTCTACGTTATATCAGAAAGACGATTGGGCTTATCCACAATCTTGGTCAATTCGTATGCAATGGAGAAGTCATGATAGTATCTGCCTTCTTCACTGTTGCTTGAGGGGACTCACCACTCCTTGTGGTGAATATTGAAGTCCCCATAAATATGAATGCTAGCTGAGGGTTGATCAGAGAGGATATCATCCATCTTCCCGGTTATTTTGTCAAAGATTACAATTCTATCATCATGTGAACGATGTGGACAGTGAAATTGAAAGGCATACAACGAACGAAGGCCACGCGAGAGCACATCAACGGGGCATCGGATTCCTCGTTTTGGGGAGTATTTCCCACATTCATTATAATACAGGCACCGAGTTCATGACCATGACGATTTGAGGGTCTTACTATTAGGGGCGAGTAGCCAGAGATTGTCAATTCCTGCACTAGAACAGATAGACAGCCAGGAACATGAAGTCAGCTTTGACGATGTGAAGATGGAATTGAACTTCTGGAAAGATGGATCGTAGACTCCTTACATTTGTGTGGAAAAATACTGTACGGTCCAGATCCCATTCACAAAATTGCAATGTTTCCGATAGCTAAAATCTAGAAAAATGTTACCTCCATCACACTTAATGAAGAGACAAACAAGCCAGGAAAGTGGAAAATGTAGGCATACTACTCAAAGTAAATATGTGTCAGCTTCTCAGAAATCAAGGCAACTAAACATCTCCTTGAATCAGAAACATTGTGACTAAGCTGGGAACTCAGGCACCGAGACATGCTCGATCGCTTTTGATGATTAAAACCACACTGGGAGAAGGGGTTACAATAACTAGTTTAGTGAATTTTCATTGACCCATGCCTAAAATGGAAAAAGGATTTTCTAAACTTTAGTGGAGTAGAAAATAAAATAAAGATAAAAAATTAAAATTAGTAAAATTAAATCAAATAATCCTTAAATGTGACAAAAACATGGACGAAATCAATGCGGGACTTTAATAGTATACAACACTCATTCGTCCAAAACCTCTCACTCAAACACACACTCATTCAAACACAAACAGATACGAAACACACCTGAAATCGAAAGACGTCCCGCATCTAGCAGAGAACTGACGTCTCTGAACACCTAACGGGGAAGGGGAGGTAAAACTAAACTAAAGAAAATAGGGACAGAAATAAAAGGGGAGCTAATAAGCATACATCTATTAGACAAGTTAACTTAAAGGAATAAACTAGAAGAAAAAAAAAACAACCCTAAACTAAGCTATTTTCGGGCGGGGTTGCCAATGTTCGACACAGCGCAATCTCCTGATGCCCAACCGGCATCAAATATGCTCCTCTTACTCGACACAAACGCGCAAGACACACCCACCTTTTGCCAAATTCTTATGGAGGGAGCCGTTGCCTTTCTGTCTTAATCTTGACTTTAAGCAAAGACAAGATCAGTTGGGAAGAAGTGAATATCTCGTCCCCATGGAAGCCTTTCTGACGTGTCGTCCATATCACAACTCTCATAACCCCTAGCAAGCAAACTAACACAGTGTCAGCAATCGTCATCGGCGGTACCAAATTGCTGCAGACAGAACTGGCCTTGAGATGAAAAACTTTTCGTGCAGCATGCGCATCATGATGCCTTCAACAAACTTGCAGAACGGAACTACGAGCCTGCAATGAAAGAAGGGGTACAGTGAACGCAGTTTGGAGATTTCTTCAAACCCACCGAACAAAGTCTTTTGCCGACACAGAGGGCCCCACGAATCACCAGCCAGGTGAGTGATGCCACATCATTAGTGAGTCATTTCAACCCGGACGCCCAAGGCCATATTGAGCGAGCCTCGTAAGACTGAGCTCGTCAATCAGATCATCTCGTACGGATCCCCTAAAACCAGATATAATGCCTTTCAACACAACGCCTGGACTTTGAAGTGGATCATCCGACGCCCGAAAGTGTTTCAGAGCAAGACGACATTCACGATAGGAGGAGCACTCGCTTAGAGGTAAACGGCGTGCCTCCTCTTCGCACGAGTGCTTACTTCTCAGAGATAGGAAGTTCTAACGGGCGTCTTCCTTCCAGAATTCGCCCTCCACATCCAAATCGCGACACATTCGATCTAGGAATGCGATTCGAAGTGTATGTTGACGAGTCTCAACAATAGGTATACCCAGACCGCCTTCAGAATGGTGGTGGTAGCAGATCCCGCGATCTATCTTAGCGGACTTGCCTCCCCAAAAGAAGGCGAACAAGAGCCTTACTAATGAAATTAGTATGGTAGACGGAAGTGAAAGTACAGAGAGTCGGTAAAGGACAATCGAGTAGATGTGCGAGACACATACTTCCGCCCTCCCCTTTAAGGAAAGATTCCTCCGGGACCGCAGTCGAACTGCGGCCTCGGCTTTCTCCTGCACCTCCGACCAATTCATTTCCAAAAAGAGATTGAGACCGAGCCAGACAACAAGTATCTTGACCGTCCCGTCTTTCCAGAGAAAAGGTTCAGGAAAAGAAACTCCCTTCCACGTACCCAACCGCAAGCCAACAGACTTATTGCGGTTGATCTTGTTCCCTGTCATCGTCTCATACACTCTGATTTCTTTGCTGACTCCGTCAATCTCGACTCTGCTCAACGCAAGAACCGAAATATCACCAGAATAGGCCGAAGTGGTAGCACCAAGTAGGGAATTTCCACGTAGGACCGGATTCGTCTTGCAAAGTAAAGGTTCCATCGCAAGAACATAAAGCAAAGGCTAAAGCGGACAGTCTTGACGACTGTAGCGAGACAATATAAAAGGCTCCAATCGAACCCCATTCACTTCCACCAGCGCACATGATCCAGGTGCGAAAGTACGGCCCAAATCCGGCCACCGAAAGGATAGCCTCCAGAAATCGATTGGCCACCCTATCGAAAGACTTGGACTGATCTAAATTGATCAGCACGGCTTTTCTGTCATTGCTCGATGATCAACCGTACTATATGAAGATTCTCCTGAATAATCCTGCCCTTCATAAGACAAGTCTGTTCGGATCCAATCAGAGTAGAGAAGACAGCCTGGAAATGATTGGTTATCTTGACTAAAAAATTTTTATTCGTTATTTAACATTGTTATGGGCCGAAAGTTACCTATCCCCTTGCATCCAGCCGCTTCAGCTGCCACCAGGCAGGGAAATTCGGGTATATAGGCGCCGAACTGAGCAGTGCTCCGACCGGACTCTCTGGTGAACACATCTGGAAAGTAGTTATGAAAAGCTTCACATATGTCCGCGCGTTTGTAGTCACGGGGTCCGAATATCCGGCAATGTGATGCACGCGATATGTTATTGAGACACATTCCGAACCCGCTAGTAACATCCAGCACGCAAAGCCTGCCCGCCAGATCTGCGAAGACAAGATCACACGTTCAAAGACTTGCTTACCAGCCAAGAAACTCTTCTCAAAGTGATCATCAAAACATGCTGAATAGAGGTAAAAACCCTTAGAATGTCCTCATAATCAGGAGTTGAAAAACGGGTCTCCTACACACAACAAACATTCACCCTGAAACGCTGAAGATTTAGAACTCAGACCCCTGGCATTCATACAAGCTAACCAGAGTACCATTATCCGACCGATTAGGGTTTCTCTTCTGCACCGAACATGACAGGGGTGAGGACACCGACGGCCTGTCCTATTGATTTTGTTCCCATCTCAGTACTGATGGTACTATCATCAAACAGGACACCAATGTCAGGGGATGGATTAGCGACGGGCAAAGGCTTTTCGAGGAATGGGGACCGTGAGACGGATCCAACCGGGGTTTTCACCACACCACTCCCGGTCGCTGGTATGCCCATCACAGGCGAGACTGACACAACAGACTCGGGCAGAGGAGGATTTGGGTCGGCGAGGGCCAGAACTTCAGAGGCCTCCTTCTCTGGGCAGAAAGAGGAGAGGTGACCAGTCTCTCCGCACTTCCAGTAAGTTGATCTACGGCCTGTGAGGATAATAGGCATTTTCTGACCCTCTACCTCTAGGTAGTTGGGGATGAAGACGAAGGCCTTACGATCAATCTCGAAGCTCCATCCCCCGGTCAGTTCATCAGAGGAAGCACTGAGTATTTGTCCGAATTGGCACAAATAAGAGGCCAAGTGCCTCCCGACGATCTGAAAAGGGACGTCATATATTGAAACCTTGGTCGTACGCCCACCCTGATACACTGTCTCAGAATAAGGTATTTGGTTATAAGGTCTCGAATACTAGCGGCTTCGCTATCGGCAGGCGTTAGTAGGTCCCAAATGAAAAATCCTTTTCTTTTAATGACTCTCTGCAGTTTAACCAACACGGACATCAGCGATTTTATGACGATGTCTTTTGTGGAGCGACAATTTTTGCGTGAATTCAAAGACTTCTTCCAAATTTCTGTCGTTCCTCGAGATTTGTCAAGAACCTATTTTCTATGACAAGATGAACTTAAATCTTGGCTTTCTCCAGGAACTCCGTAATGTTGATTATGCATTTCGGCGCGAACTTCCAGCAAGAGGGCGTCTCCTCAACCGCTACGTTGTCGTCTTTGTTTTTACTTCTGTAGTAGTTGTCTCTTCTGCATTTAGACTTTTCTGTGCCACAATACATGTTGGGGTTTTGGTCGTTTTATTTGATTTTTGGCCATTTTCGGCCACCATAAGTTCCTTGTCGTTCGTCTTGGTACTATTTTGTTTTTTCCGATATCATACAATTTTCGTCGGTAAGATCCATAATTTTGCCTTTTTCAGCCAACATTTATTTGTTCAGGTCAATAAGCGTATTGGCGTTTTTCGCTTTATCAGGTGGGTCTTTCTTGGGACCAAATAAAGTTTTCTTGACCGACCAGCTTCGGACAGCCATTCTTACAGAGGAGATAAAGTGGGACATTTTTTATTAAATAAATAAATTCAAAACACATTTTTTTTGAAAAAACAAATTTTTTTTTAGAGTAGAACTTTTTTTTCCTTTTTTTAAAAAAATGATAAAACAAAAATTAAAGATAGAAATTAAACAAACTTATAAAAGAAAAAAGACAAATACAGAAAAAAAGAATCAAAACACAAAACTACTTCTTCAAAATGAACAAAGAAATAACAAATTTAACAAGACAGAAGAAATGACTCTAATCAAAAAAATGGTTGGACATGTAAAAACAATTATTTTTTACAAAACACGTAATATATAAACGTAAAGTCTTTTTTTTTAGAAATGCAACAGCAAAAGAAAACAGTGAAGCAAAATACTTTCAATCCCATCTTTTTTGTTTGGACAATTCGTTCAGCTATCCCATTTGATTGCGGGTGGTAAGGGGGTGTTTTATATGTGATACAGCTAATCTTCCTTAATTACAACCATAGACTTTCATCTCAGAATTCAGGATCATTATCAGTTACTAATGTTTTGGGCACTCAATTTGTAGCAAATATTATGCATAATATTTGTTTTACAGCAATAGATTTTTTTAATCCTGAACTCGGAAAACTTCAAGCCAGGCGAAAAAAGCGTCAACCAGTATTAGACATAAACCTACCCCATTACCTTGCGCGTGATCCATATGAACTCTAGACTATGGTTCTGTTTTCTTAGGCCAATATTGTGTCGAAAATTCTTTACTTCGGCACGTTTAGGACATTTGCGTACGTAATTCTCTGCGTCTCGAGTGTGTCCCGGCCAACATGCTTCCAGTTTTAACCGTCTTTGCGTAGCGGTTATCGCACAATGCACATTATCATGTACACTTTTAATTACTTCTTTTCTACAATTTTCCGGTGGTATGATTAAATCTTCACTAAAAATTAGACCATTTTCTATTGATAGTTTGTGTCTGCCTTCTTTGTATAGCCTTTCTGCTTTTGAACAATTACTCCATTTATTGTTCCTTATTCTAGATAAAATTCGACTTAAGCCTGAATCTTGCAACGTCTCCATAACTAATCTATTCATGGGCAACACGTCCGTTTCCACCCAATGCAAAAATTCATCCTCAACTTTTTTTATGTTTTTTCTTATTGTTCCTTTTCAAATTGTAGTCGGGACAATGCGTCTACATGCGGTATCATGTTTCCCTTCCCGTATTCTATATCATAATCAAAAGCCATTAACGTCATAGCCCTTCTTAATATTCTGGATTATGTAACTTTCGGCAATTCTTTCCTATGATGGAATATAAATTCTAAGGGCTAATGATCAGATCTCAATTTGCTCTGGTCATACTCCATACAATCACAAGTATGTCCTTTTCAATATTAGAGTAGTTCAATTCAGCTGATATCAATGTCCCAGAAAGATACATCACTGGTTGTCCTTCCTGGGACAAAATTGCCGATACTGACTGGCCACTCGTCTGCGAGTAATGTAACGTCATTTTGATGGTAAAAAAATCTTGACCACGGTTTTTTAGATAGAGTTTCTTTTAATTTAATGAAGACTGTTTGGTATGCACTAGTCCATTCAAACTCCTTACACTTCTTTCGCAACTCAGAAAACGCTTCAATTCTTTCAGAATATTTTGATAAGAATTTGCTATAAAAATTGGTTAATCCGAGAAATGATCCAAATCTTTTTTATTAGTTGGAGAAGATACATTTAAAATTTTTGTATTAACGTCGGGTTCGACGAAGTGACGTTTTCTGAAATATGGTAACCCAAGAATAGTTCTTTACAATTAAATATACACTTATCTTCGTTTAACGTCATTCTTGCCATCCTCAACTTTTTGAATCAGTTCTTCTGCAGTGGTCGTAACTAAATATATATCGTCCTGATAACTTATCATATTTTCTACCCGCCCCGCTAACAAATTTGCCATAGCTTTTTGAAAAATCGAGCTGGCTGTCTTAATTCCAAATGGTAAACGGGACCATCTAAGTATGTCTATGGGGATTTTATTGTTGTGATTTCCTTAAATTCGTCATCTATTTGAATTTGGTGGTGCGCATTTTTTAAATCAATTTTCGTAAAATATTTCATTCCTGCCAGAGAATGTAATATGTTTTCTATATTTGGAATAGGGGAGGAATCTGAACAAATCTTATGGTTTACGCCTACTTTGTAATCTCCACAAATTCTAAAATCTCCATTAGATTTTTCTTAAAACAACATTAGGCGATGCCCATTTGCTGCCTCCAGGTTCTACATATTGAAGAATGTCTTCTTCTACCATTTTTCGCAACTTATAAACTCCCATTAGCTTTATATGAATGGGAAGCCTACAGCTTTCAAAATATGATGGATTGATAATTCTTTTTAACTTAAGGCTCGCTTTATAATTTTTTAATGTCACAGTTTCGGGACTTCCTATATTCATAGCATTAAGTAAATATGTGTCATAAAGTCATTTGGTTTGTCTGTAACCACTCTAAAATTTTTACTCTGTGAGAGGTAATGTACAGTCCTTCAACCAATTGTAGTTGAATTAATTTTTCCTCTGTGCTTATTTCTTGTTGTCCTAGTTCATGAAATTCACAATATCTGCTGGTATCTCTTAACCTTCTTAGATATTTCTTTATGAGCTCCTTAAAATTCATATCTCAATGCTAAGAATTTGGTTTGTTTGGCTATGACCAATCTTTTCTTTGGTTGAATATTTCTCAACATTATTTCTTTGACTTCCTTAAATGTCAAGTTTTCAATTTCAGCCAAGTAAGTCATTAACGAAATCTGCTTAATGGCTTTGCATCCCTCAGTGGCCCAAAATAACGACTATGTCCACCGACACTCGACCACGATATGTCCGTCTTCACAGTAGTTTGTGCTAAGTTGAACTGCCCGCAACCCGACATCATGTGACTAGTGACCCATAAAACACATACAAGACACTTCGTTTACAACAATGGTTATTCCTTTTCTAAATGTACCAATCTTACGCTTCTTATGGAGTAACCCTTCATGTTGTCACAAATAGAGGGATTCCGTTCGAAAGTGAACTCCTTTGCGAGTTGTCAACTTTAATAAATTTTCATAAACTCAGGACAACAGCCTACAATCCAAAATCCCTTGAACTAATTGAGAGAAACACACAAGATAATGAATTCTGTTATAATAGTAATAAAATATAACTAGTTTGAAACTCTACCCCCAATGGTCCTTTTCATTACGCATTGCTTATCAATGAAACAAGGTAACAAATACAATTTTATTGAGTCTTACACTTGCATAAAACTTTCTTTTATTTATACATAATTTTAAAATTTCTTTCTTCTTTAGGTGGCATATGAAATTAAATTGTAAAAAATGTACAAAACTCCTTAAAACTTAGTGATGACAATTTTAAACATTTTTGAAAGGATGTTTTACACATGATTTATTATGAATATGGTGTGATGCCTGATTGTGATTTCATTTTTGCTATTAAAGTTAATTGGATTTAGTCATATAACTTATTAACAGATTAAAAAATGTTTTCAAAATGAATATTTCTTCTCTTGTACTGCCAATATCACATTCAAAAATGTTTGATAAACACATATCAAATAAGTTTGGATCTGAAATATAAGCCAGTTCTTAACAATCTAACATCAAAGAAGAAAATGATTTCAAACTAAGATAAATATGAAGTGATCTGGAATTCCATTTCATTGGTAAAATGGACAAAAGTTTCAATTATTTATTCTGAAGTTACGGGCAGGTGAGATTATGTAAAATAATTCATGAAATTGATAATTTTAAATTTCGACAATTTAAAACAAATTTAAAAAACAAACACACTACAAACAACTTCAGTGAAAAAGATTGTTTATAATATTTGTGAAGAATAAGCACTTATTTCTTATTTTCTTATGTGATTCTCTTCCAGAAGGATGCTATTTAATTAAAATCCTCAATTCAAAAGAACAGATTTTATATTAATATTGTCAGTTTTCATCTTTTATCATTCATTTTTTGTTTTATTGGATTCATTTGAGATATTTCTGAATATGTATGCATGCATGCTCTACTGCACTCGATTCCATCATAAAGCAAAGATGCGCTTCAACGACTGCTTAAAAGAGTCTCTTGTAGCCTGCCATATAGATTATCCTGAGTGGGAAACTGCTGCTTGTGATCGATATAAGTGTAGGCGTACAATTCATGAAGGTACTAAGATCTTCCAAGAACATTCAATGAGTTTGGAAAATGTCAAGCCTGCAGCTAAGAAAATGGTAATCGTCAATTTACATGTGGGGAAACCCATTGATTTACATGTGGGGAAATCCATCAATTTACATATAATTATCGTGGCAGAAGGCCTCGTTTGCTACGTGAGAACTCAATTTTTAGAGTTTTTACAAATTGTGATCATTACTACGCTGGAAATAATATGCTGAATATGTTAGAAAACTTGCAGAAACCGCCCCGGAAAACCTACGAGCAAACTGAACAGACTTTACAAAACAGCTGAATCCCTGTACAAAACAACTTAATTTACTACATCTGAAATAAGCATTGCAAGTCACTTGCAGGCTTGAACGAAATCATTGATCAAACTTGATGATTACACTCGTTTAACAAGTGGAAAGCCATCATGTATGTATATATGTATGCTCAGAGATATCCAGGTGCGATGTAAATCTATTGGGAGTGAGATATCCCTGACATTCATTGATATTTCTCAAGGTGAAGGAAAGCTCCGATATAATACCTGCAACTTCATTTGCTTGTGTTGATGTAGACGTTTTAGACATTCTTTTGGATAAATGTATTCAAAGTTCAGAGTTCATTGGCTCTGTGCAAAGCCTTTCCTCACTTAAAAATCCTCATGCACAGTTTTCGCTTGATTTATTTTAATATTTTGAAGATTTAAAAAAAAAAACTTCGCGCTGCCCATATTTAAGAATGAATCCGCAAACATCATTGGAGGTATACAGTTAGATTAATCAAACCATATCCTAACACCTTAGTTCTTAAATGATTTTTATGTGATATTTTCACGGTATAATGTTCGATCTGTGCCATTAACCTCTAATCAGATCATTTTTTTAAACGAGGTTTCATTCTAGAATGTTTAGGTTTTACAAATTAAGAATATGAAATAGAGAAATCCTGAAAATGTTTTAGAGTAATTCCATTTCAACTCATCTAATTGTGCTCCCTTCATTTCTTTTCTGAACTTTCTTCTTTATTAAACAAATGGTTCAGAAGTTATGACATTTTAAGATTTACTTAAACCGACATGTCACGAACCGCAACTATAATTTTGCAAAATTTAGCACTTTATCACTTGGCTATATTAGAAGATTTTCTACCTCTGTAATTTTCCACGCAAATAAG
Source organism: Acanthosepion lycidas (assembly GCA_963932145.1). NCBI lineage: Eukaryota > Metazoa > Mollusca > Cephalopoda > Sepiida > Sepiidae > Acanthosepion > Acanthosepion lycidas. Next base: position 67,928,130 of record OZ010579.1, read on the forward strand.
ACATTTTAGTATCTGTTTTGCATGTCATGCGTCATCCTAAATGAAAAAAATGTTTTTTTAGGGTAATTACCAAACACAGAATTTATATTAGGGTTGTTATAAATAAGAATTCTCCTCGGTGATTTTCATTTGATTTCTTACTTTGAGAAACAAAGTTTAAAAGCATTTAACATATTTCTTATTTAAAGTTGATACCGATTAATTTCTTCTTTTTTTACCAATTAGAATTTTAACTTTTCTATTGAGTCTTTTAATGAATATATAACAAATATTTAAAGATGATTTATATTTTTTGGCTTATAAATAATCACTTTATCATGTTTCTAGTTTACTACTTGGGGAGATGCTGGAAAACATCGGTCTCAACTTCTTCCCCAAATCTAACCAAAGCTTAAAGATTTTTTGAATGGCTTGTTGATCGAGTTAAGAGCTTTTTATCACTATTTCATAAAATGTCCTCCTTGCAAAATTTTAATAAACAGGGGCACTTATCAGTTTTCATTTCATCTATTGCTCAGGGCATGCTCAAATCTCATATTGTTTCAATGCAGCTATTGGATTGTGTCAGGCGCGATATATATATATATATATATATATATATATATATATATATATATATATATATATATATATATATATATATATGCGATTTATATACTCCAGACACGCAATAATTGTACGATTGAGAGGTTGAAAAATTCTTGGCACCAGCCATTTCCTCAAATCTGACCAAATGGCCAAAATTCAGAAATATTTGAGGAAGTTTTCTTTATCGAGATGAAAATTTTTCAGTACCCCTCTTAACAATCAGATATTCTTTCGATAGCGATCTTGAAAAAAAAAGGCAAGGAATTCACTGTCGCCATCAGCAAAGTGATTAGATGAGAGACAATTGTAAGTGCCGTAAGTAATCAGAAAATCTGAATAATGCAATTAATTAGAATACACGAATAAGTTATTCTCTCGTAATTAAGTAAAACAGTAGACGTAATGAGAAAGTTAGGAGTGAAGGCTAAGAGAAAAATTTTTTACTAATTTTCATCCGTACGTTATCGGTTATCTTTTCCTCAGTCAATCTAATTAGTATAGTTACCATTAGTTGTTGATTAGTTTTGTAAGATAAATATTTTCAGTATTTCAAAAAATTATTATATTATAAACTGTTTTTGCAAACATTTATATGAAAAAATCACTTATTATTCGTTTGTCTGGTAAGAAGGATGTCATTCTTCGACCGCACACTTTCTCATTGCATGAAAACGCTAAAGTCATAAATACCTAGAGCGACGTTCTACCCACATAAAAACAATCATATTTTCGAGGGGAAAGAGAGATCTCCTCCCCCCCTCCCTGTTGAATGAGGTTGAAATTATAGACACAGAACATCACTGGAAAATACAAAAACTTAAGGAATCAGCACATATGCTAGGCCACTAAAATCTCTTAAGCCAGCCAAGCATAGAAATGAATACAATATGGAACCAGTAAAACGGACTGCTAGAGAAAAACAGTAATATCAACAAAATTGCAATATGAGCTCTGGTAAAAATGGTTATGAGACATTAAGTTTATAAGTCAAAAATTTCATACACTTATGTCCTCAAGGAGACATGTATCAGTGGATAAAAGCGTTGGTTGGATCAAGTAACTTAAAGAGTTGTGAGTTGCTGAACAAAAAAACTTGGAGAGTTGAGTTAAAGGAAGGTAACAGTCATCCGGTAGAGGTAGAAACTAGAACAATTTTATTAAATTAGAAATTTTATTAAATATTAATTTGTTTATGATTTCATTTTTGGTGTGATTTAAAATAAATTATTACAATTATGTCCATGTTAACAAAGCCAAAAATCTCAAGCAAAAGAAAAGGCAGAATCATGTCTTTTAAAAAGTCCATGAAACACCAAAATCTCAGATATGGAAGACGAGGTCAATACATTATGTTTTTAATCTAACAAATTTTGACTATGCATTTTTTCTACATCAATATTTTATTTGTAACGAGTGGCGCTGTAGACAACAAAAATGATAATCCAATTTAAGTTCTGTATTATTAGAAGGAAAATCCTTGAAAATTACAGCGAGTCTAAAATGCATAATAATTATATTTTACTGTGATTATTATGTGATCATATGACGTACTTAATTATCTAAATATGTAAATGATATGACCGCTTTTAACGGCATTCACCATATCATTTTAATAGCATTGTACAGATTTACTTTTTTAATCTAATATGACATTTGACATTTTTTAATTTTTTTTAATCCTTCTGACCTGTTTAGTTTTAATAAGTGTAAATTTAATTGTTTCCTCTTTGAAAATATGATTTGTTCTTAAATTGATCTGCGACGAAATACCTCAACACAAATACATAAAGAATAAAATAAGATCTCTTGAATATTTGCATTTTAATGTAGATTTGTTGTTCTTGTTGAGAAAATGTAACTGCATTTTCTATATTTTATAACATTTGTTTAAATCTGTGATTACGCCATTATTTCAGGTTTGTAATTTTTGATCTGTTCAACAACCACATTTCTAAGGTAAGAACCGGAATTGTGTTCATTTTATGCACATCCTACACATAGTGATAATTACTACTACACTTTTACAAGTGTTTTGGAGGCTACATCGCTATGCAGCAGTGCATCTTTTTGAGGTGGATCAAGTTTTCTCATTTGAAACATTTTCTGAGCTGTCGCTTGAAAGAAAGAAAGAAAGAAAGAAAGAAAGAAAGAGGAAAATAGTCACTGACAGAGGTGGGAATTGACAGGTGGGCACAAGACATTAAATATTATATGCATCAAGCGTACAAAGTTCGTCCTCTTCACTGTAGCCACTGTTCTACATAATAAGCCACTTGAGGGAAAGTGCCGTAGGAAGATCTTATTTGTTTATATTATTCATCAGAATAGCAACCTTAATTCAATCAGGACACACATACATACACACAGGCACACACTCTTGTTTTATTTTTCTTTCATAAACCTGAAATAAAATTTAACGAGTTTATATAGTATTGTCTTTTGGATCGTTTAATTGTGTATGGTGTCGAATTGTACTTTCAAAATTAATTGCAGTCTTCAACTAAAAGTGGATTTTAGCCGCTCTTTCAAATGCTTTTATCATGGCATGCATTAATACAAATAGGTGATCCTTATACATACTATGAATACAGAAATGACACAAGGTAAATACCAAAAAGGTACCCGACTATACTGGTCAGCTACAGACATTGGTGTCTAACTCTAATCCTCAATCAAGTTCCATAGATTCCTTAAGAAATATGGCGGTCACAGCTCTCAGAACACTAAGCATTACTGTTGTCGTGGCTTTATATGGGATGGAGTTGCTAACCCCATGACCAACCGATTTTGAATTCAGAGTTGTCCTCCTAGACTATAGAGCCCAGTTTACACTACTATTTAATCCATAGCTGGAGGGATAAGAGATGGATTCATATCTTTACCAAGTTTATTTACGCATAAGTGAATGCAATGAACTCGGCTGGAATTCGAGCTCAGCTCTCAGATTTCTCAGTCCCAGCCGTTATCCTTATACCATTGGCAGAGCGAAATCACAAAGAAAAAGTTTTCTTAAAAGTGTAAATTTCAATAAAGTTTATGACAGATTTGTTTCTTATTTGCATGATATTATTGCAAATATTGTTAAATTCACTTTTATCGAAATAATTTTGATCCACTCTTGTCCCGAATATACTAATACACAAGTTGAAGTTTCAAACACAGACCTGATCAGTTATGATCGTTAAACAGCTAATCACGTTTTCTATTTGCAGTCTGTCCTTTTTTTTTTAATTCCGTGCGTAAGTTGATCGCTAGTATTGTGCCTTATTAATTCCTGTAGTTGAATGTCGCGTACGTGTAGAAAAATTCGTCTCCCTCGTGGACTGGGGTGAAGCGAGAGGTATTGCTCATGTGGCTTCAATGAAGACATAGAACACGTTTTTGATGGAAATCTAAGAGAATATTATTAAGTTTTGGTTTGGTATAGTACACTTCCTCCTTTAACCAACCCTGAAGAAAAAAGTCACAGGGTGTTAAGTCAGGACTCCTGGCCATTTACACATAAAATAGGGAGTTGCTTTTCAATCAACCTGTACACACACACACACACACACACACACACATATATATATATATATAATTGAAATTGTATATATTCTCATAAAGTAAAGGAGGCATTATGGTAACTCAGATAGAAAGAATGAGTGGCGGATGAGTTCTTTTTTTACGGGCTCTGTGTGTGACACGAAAGGATAAGCAATATATGACCAACTTCTTCCTCCACCCAAATCTTCTCATCACCTTTTACACTATATATTGTAAATTAAAAAAATCATTCAATATTACTACCGTTTTCTGGTTTGCACAGTCAAATCTCTCTTTCCATAATGAAGAAGGCTGCAAAAACGTTAGCAAATATTTGTCGGCAAAGAAATACTCAGCAACCTAATATGTCTTTCTACAAATATATTCACAAATTCCTCTCTGCTAACAAACGAATAAAGTTGTTCAACAAATTTAAATATTAATTATTCACTAGATTCTTTTTAATCTCTTCCAAAATTATTTGTATTTTAGCAAAACTCTTCCAGTATTTTATTCTGATAAAATTTATATTTCTATATGGCACTTTCTTAACTAACATTATTTTTCAAATCTTTATTAGAATTCATTGTGATCATAAAATTATAAATTATTTCTATTTTTAATAAAAACTTTTATGGCTGTTCAGAAATGTCTTGAGCAGAATTCACCTTATTTAATAGCTTATCTACATAACACTATCTCCAGAAAGTTGGTCATGCCTTTTGTTAAAACTGTGATGTAACAGATATGTAGAGTTGAAAGCTTTTTGTATCTTAGCTAAATGCCAAATTATCTCCATAAATATTTATTTGAAGATATTCCCACAGGCGTCCATAAATTCAAAATAAAATAGCAAAAAAAAATGTATTATAATAGAATTTTATACCAACGGAATGTTCTCTGGAGAAATCAGAAAATTTAAGCTTTACCGTATTTCGTGGCATATAAGCACCCCATGTAAGAAATGGTCGGATATGCAAAATAGCGATATCTGATATCTTAATGCTCGTCCGGACGCCGTGGAGTTCTGGTACGTGCCTCTACTTAGTCTAACTTCATAATATTAAATATAAATGGGTATTATAGCGTTTTAGTAAGTGTAGCATAAGACCGAACGCATGGAGCGCGTAGTAAGGATCGATCTCACTACTGGGTCGTAATGGATCTAACGAGACAAACATGCTAACCATTTCACCACGTCGAGGCGCCCATAAATGGGGAATAAATGCCATCAAATACAGCATGTAAACCATTTTATCGCCAAATTTTTCACGGGATTTTAATGTATAAAACGATCGCTGCTCGTTATTCTCCCTCTATGAATATGCAAAGTGTAACGTAGTAACTTAGCCACTCACAAAATTTTTTTTTATTGATATGCTCCCGAATGATAGTTTTCTATTTCTGATTTATGGGTGCATTATGTCTTTACATATTTTTGCTTTTAAAAAATCATTTTAGATATTATTTGTAGGATATGTTAAGAAGTTGCCACACTCCATTTCATTTTTATTTTTTTTGAAAGCTAGATACTGAATACAAAAAAGAAAATCGTTTTTTTTTTTTTAAATGGCACCTAATATATCTATCAAAAGCTTGTTATACATTATCTATGCAAAATATTGAACTAAGACGATACCTGCGTTTCAACTGTATTTCTTAAATACATGAACTCTGAAAATAATAGCATCAAATTGATCTATAAATGAGTTTTACTAACATTAATCGACAGTCTATATATATATTAGTACGTTTATTAGCCAACTGACAAAGTGAACTTTCTCGATTTGCAAGAAAATAAAAGCCAATTTCTAGTTATTACATTATAAGTGAACATTTATTCCCTATTTTCAATAATTCCCTATAGCTACCACTTTCGTCATTTTTTTCCATCTCATTGCAAAAATCCACGCAACAAAATTACAGTGCATATAGTTCCTTTCTCAGTCGATCACATTTAAAGAAGGATTATTATTTAATTCAAATTCACTAAAATGTTTTTTTCCAATTCATTCTGTCTCATACTTGCTACAGGGAAATCTATCTTTACGGCTTATGAAATGGTAGATAATGTAGTATATAAAAAACGAAGACTTTTTATAAATATAGAATCATCCAAAGATTTCAGTGAGAAATAAAAAACTACGATTAAAAAATTCAGTTAAGAATGGTTTTGATTCAAGAAATGTGGTATGATGTGTGACGATAACAACAAAAAAAAATCGCTTTGAATAAATTACTTTCTTCTGCACTCAGTTCGTCTTTCGTTCACTGATCTTTTTCCTCTGGTCCAATTGAACGTTGCTTTCAAATATTTATTTTCCTCTGTCTTTTCTTTTACTCATTTTCTTCCTCTTCTATATCATATCATAAAATATCTCTTCCTTAGATATTTTATTTCCTTTATTTGTTTTGGCTCTGTATTTTTAATGTTTTCATTTTATCTTCTCTTTCTTATTCTTTTCCTATTGTCTGTTACCTTCTTTCTTTTTGCTTTTCGAAACTTTCTTACAAGTTTTTGCCACCTAATCATTTTTGGCTTTTATATTAATTCGTATTTTCTCTATCCGAAAAGATGAGGTTAACTTATTTTTACTTCTGTTGATTAACGCTTACATTTCCTGCTTTTCTTCACTTCAGTCAGAGATTTTCTTCCCTCTTGCAACTTCATTTAATCTTCTTATTATCAATTGCTATTTCGACTAACACACACATTCACACGCGCGTGCGCACGCACAAAGACACACGCACACATTAAATTTACTTTTTACTTTTTACTAATTTACTTACTATTTACTACTTGCTTTCCTTCTCTGTATCCATTAAGCATATTTTTCAGCTATTTTTCATAAACGGGATAATATAAAAATTGTTTTTTCCAGAAAGAAAAAATTAAGTGAATATCTTTATTTCAATGTTTTCTACAATAAACTTTAATCAACATAAGTGGAAAATGAAACCTGTAAATTATTTATAAAACTTTTCAGACTTTTCTTTTCGCAAAAAGACAAAATTATCTAAACTCACAAAATAATTGTTGCCTCCAATTACAGACACGAGTAATGTAGTTGCAAAACCTTTTACTTTCTGCTATCATAAGTAAATAAAAAGCTATAAATTACTTTAAATCACGGTTAAATGATGATCTTTAAATATGACACTGATGGCAAATGTGCGTGCGTGTGTGTGTGCGTGTCTGTGTGTGAGCGCGGACACACAAAAGTAAAATGTTCATCCACGCACTGATTTACCAAAGATGTGATAAAAAATACAACTGGCATCTTTGATCTTGATGTAAATTCATTCATATGTAGATCATGAAAACATTATTAGAATTTTGTAATTTTTTTTAATTTTAAAAGGGCACAATAATTTGCTCAATAAAATCTAATTCCTATTATTGTCGCTACAATGCTTAAAATTTATATGTCGAGTTTTTATTTATCAAGAATTTATGCGCTTCGTAGTTTAAATGGATTTAAAAAGAAAAGAAAAGTATAACAATTTTTTTCTATGTGGCACATTATAGGAAACATTTTTGTCGGGATTAAATTTAATATATTTTATTTTTCTAGTATACATTATTAAAGAGATGACTCCTATATTAATTTTAAAAATCGACCGTAGAAAATGAAATGTTTTTGAGGGTTTTCTATTTCAAGAAGTATACACTGCATTAATAATTTCATTAGCCTGTAGTAAGAAACTTTGTTTCGTTTCTTTGCAATTTTGCTTATCTACTCTTATCTACAATAATCCGTTTTATGCCTAAAACATCTATATGTACGAAATTCGATGGCATACGAAAATAATATGATTTTTTCACAAGTAAAATGAAATTGAGTGTGAGCTAGTGAACTTAAAACGACTGAAAGCATGTCTCAGACGTCTGTCAGATTAGTAAGATACAATCTGATCACTAAGTACTTTGAGGATTGGTTCTGTATTTAAAACACTAGATTCTATTTCGATGGTGCTTTCAGATTAATACTAAGATACAGGATAAAAGGAAAATATTCCAATCACGAAAAGAAAATCAGTTATTTACAAATGAAATTCGCCGAACTCCAGTATTACAGACGATCATGCAATAATTCCTACCATTTATGACTAACAAAATGTACTGATGTAGGCAAAAATGCCAGTAGAAACAAATAAAGCTTTTGACTTCAGATGAATAAGTTTTCGTTCTCAGAAATGACAAACATTTCAAACCTGATAAAGGTAAATAATTCAGAAACCTGAGCAATATATCTCTACCACCACATATCAATAACATAAGCGAGGCTAATGAGAAACTAATTTTTTGGTACATCATGAAAACTTGGCATTAAACCTATATTCTGACTCATTGCAATCTTACAAATGAGCGGTACCATCTGTTGTTTTTCACAGCATGGCTGAAATTTGGCAAAGGGCCTTTGGAATCATTATTTTTGTTCTATTTATTAAAGAATTGTAAAAAAAAATAAGTACGTATTATATCCTTTTTTATTAACAGAAAACTATTTGATCTTATATGAATTCTGATTTGAAGCAGTTGACAATTCTGTCTATTACAATATTTATTGATAGATCTCTTCTTCAAAAGACACATATTACTTTTTCTAGAAATTGATATCTTATTTGAGACATCCTACATGAAGTCATAATGTATTTGTGTAATTATGTTTGTATTATTAATATACAGTTATTTCTATTATTATAGACGCCTTAAGGACGAATGTATTCTCTTAGTAATAAATTCTGCAAGTCACCTTGTACAAAGTTATTGTACATGCTATAAGCACAGAGTTGTTTACCTTTTATCATTGAAGACTATTAGTTTGGCTAACATAATATACCAATGTTTGCGCTAGGCAAAATGCCTAATTCTCTCGCAAGAATGTTGATTCTAAAACAGATATCAAAACAGACAATTATATTAGGCGTCTTCTGCATTCGATTTTCTCATGTTTTGGAATATATATATCAGAGTACAAGTCCAACTGCTACACGATCGATAATATCGTTAAGACACCTTGAAATTTTTCTTAACGTGGATGCAGAGCTAGCTAACTTTCCGTTTTATGAGTTCAAAAGCGTTTCACTTACGAGTAGCAAAGAAGTTGTTTAAAGAACCGTGTTCCATCAGATGCATAAATAAAAGGAAGTGGAAGAAGCGCTTCCAATTTTTACACTTCGCGGATATGAAACAGAAGATGGCTATTTCGAATAAAAGTAAAACACAAAAAGATATCTGCGACTTCTGAAAACTTTGCCATCATCTTTTGATGGCCGCAAAGTGATTTTTGAGTGCTTTGGCAGTAGCAGCTCATATCTTGTAAGGGAATTAGGGAAAGAAAAACTGAACTATTTTACAAAGATTAGTTAAACATTTGATCACGTTCCAAGAGCATACTTTATATTTGATCGGTGAAAATCTCATTGATAAAATATCAAGTAGTGACTTTTTTAACATGAATTTCTGATTCTATAAACAAATAAAATGAAAGAAAATGGTTACTTCAAATATTCAAGAGTAAAAGCAAACCATTTACGACAATATAGAGAGACATGAACCTGTGATTAATTAGAAAGGTATGGCTATAATATAATCTGAAAGAAGTGTATAAAAAGATGTCATTAATTATGAGTGTCTTTTAAAATCAAATTCGTAACAAGTGTAACATGCATAAGAGTTAAACAACCTGGCGCCTCAATAAGTATCTAAAACATGGATGCAGTTCATATCATTTTGACGTTTACTGACGTATGAACACTTTAACCCACACACATAAACAAATACGATCAGTGGACTAATTAAGACATACACAGACATGCACGAAAGTTGCTCCACAGTACCACATAGCTATAACAATTACGGTTATTTGTCAAAATTTCCCTTCTTATAATGATAAACCAAGTAGAATTCTGTTTGCTTAACTCATTTGACTCATTTGTTTTTACTGCTTATCAACCCTTTGCAAGCCAGAAAATATACAAAACAAAACAATAGGCTAAAATTTAAATGAGGAATTTACTCTATTACCTGTAATAATAACCACAAGGAATACATTCGGGAAACCTCAAGTAATTTAAATAAAAGATCTTATGAACACAAAGGGGACTTTTACAAAACAACACATTAAATGCATTAGTTACTCATTGTAACGAAATTGACGACAATTTTGATATTAAAAATGCTACTCTAATTAAAGCTAAAACAAGTCAATAAGACGAAAATGCTTAGAAAGCGCTTTAATCGCTAGATCATCCACAGTAAATTTGTGTTCAGGATCTTACAACGTTTTACCAGGTTTAATAGATCTTTGGTTATCAAAATGTGGGTTAATTAATAACAAAAGTGATGGAACCACAAGCAAAAAGAAAACGAATCTAAATAAAATCGGCTAGAATATATACCCAAAACACATAATAAAAACAATCATCTTTAAATTTTAAATTCCCTGCGTCACTCTTTTGTGTACATGTTTAGTCGCATAAACATAAACGCGTCACACGAAAACTTTTTACACTTTGTCATACATCTTTTCCATATATATATATATATATATATATATATATATATATATATATGTACGTATATATATATATATATATATATATATTATTATTATTATTATTATTATTATAAAAGATTATAATATAAAACATATTGAAATCGCTACACGAAATCGCTACACAACTTCCAAAATCAGAATTTAATGACAAAGCAGAATATTCATTTTGCGGAGAGGGTTGGGCGGAGAATTTTTCACCACTCATCATACTCATCATATTTACAAGCATATATGTATTTGTATATACACACACACGCCCAAGCATACACAGTGTATTACGACTACTACTACTATGCAGATATCTCCAAATTAACAATATTCTTCAGTAATGGCCCATTATTCACGTTGGTCATATTCGCTGTCAGAAAAATTGATTAACACGGGTTTGGGGGACGACATATTTGTATTTCAGAATTGAATGGACATTTTCAGTCAGTGCCACTCTGTGAAAACACAAAAGATTATAGAATATTTATATATTTGTCAGAATTTTTGTGTCTCTCAATAAAGAAATCTTTTTACAAGATAATCACTATTTAGTGGAATATTTTTACCTCTTAAAATTCTTCCAGCATGATTTTACTTCTGAACTAACTTGCAAATCGTAATATGAAAGACATTGATGTAAATAAGTAAAGTGCCCTTTTAAATCATGTAAAACAGCATAAATCAATATATATGTATGTCTGAACTGAATTCTTTCGGTATTTTTTCCGTATTTAAATGCTCACAACTTAGCGGCCGATTTCATGAAAAGATATTGTGACGAGCGCTTTTACGTCTTGGAAATAAGTGTTGTGGCCATTTGCTTTGTAATTTAAAGGCTAATCAACTTCTAAATTGCTTGGCAAAATCTTATACTTAACAAAAAGAGATTCCTTATCTGCGTGTTTGTACAGGTACGCAAATAACGTATACTTAGGCAGCAAGAATTCATTAAATCTTTTATTAACTGACAAGATCTGAATAAAAGACACGCATTGTCATTTGATTTCAATACAGCATATTTGAATATGCACCAATGTCTATGTGTGCATATATGCATTCATTCAAAGGTTTGAAATAATTAGTTGAAATCTCTGAGTCTAGAAATTTTATAGTCTATAAAATTATATTTTATCTTAAGTATTTAAGATTAGACAAATATTTTCTGCAATTTTAATATAAAAAAGAAAAACGCGAAAATTATAAACACTTTAAGTATGAACTGGAATTTTTAATGCCATGTCCAATCAAGGCGTAGGCGATCATAGCTCTCTTCATATTCCTTTAATTTATTTTCTGTGAATTACCATGAATTCTTGAGAAAGTAATGTTTTCCCGTTGCCTTCCATACAATTTTGAATTCATAGTAGTTTTTCTACTAGACTGTCTCCCACCTGAAGCTAGAGAGTCGTGTCTACTCTGCTAGAACTGGCATTTATGCAAATGTACAATAGTGAATGCAACAGCCTAAGCTGGAAGTCGAACTCGTTTCGCTGATAACAATTACGATACCCGAACATCCATAGTATTGTTGTTACTATAGATATTGTTATTACTATCTTTTACTACAGATAGTAATGGTTTTGCTATTGCTACTACAACTAATAATAATAATAATATACGTGAGATTTTATAATGCAAGTCGTTTTTTACAATAAAATTAAATCAAACAACTAATAATGATCAGGATATATTTATATTTATAGTTATGTAATAATTTATTTGGTGGTGTGAGATTTTATTGTGCGACTCAAAAGTTTTCATCAGATTTAAAATATATATATATATATATATATATATATATATATATATATATATATATATATATATAAATATATATATATAATAGAACAGTTATTGATATTTATTCTTTACTTCGAGATACATAAAGATTATCATGAATTTTAAGTTATAACCCCAAAAGAGAAACAAGATATCGTAAAGTGATGAGGCGACAATGTTGGAAATTAGGAAATGTTGAATAGAAATCACAGAACAAACAATTAATTTTTAATGATAAATGTAAAGCTATATTCGGTGGACCTGATGGTAGGGCTTGAAGTTGTCTCCTTCATGAAAATAGTTGATCATTACGCCAACAGCGGGACGAGTGGAACAACTTTTTGGACTAGTACTATACGCAGTAAAATGATGTTATAATAATGTTGATAATGTCAAGATAAATGCAGAGAATTATGACAAATTCTTAGACAAATCATTTTTAAGTAGGACACTCACAACCACGAAGCTTTAAGCTAAAGAGTATATTCATACATGACAATGCCCTCTTCATATTCTGCAAAGCTCAGTATTGCCCACTTTGCCAGAAATTGTTTCAAAGACACCAGATTAATGGAACGGTTTCACCTCTCTAGATATTTATATAATTGAAAACTTTTATCCTAAATATAACGAACGCCTTTCTCTAGTTGATCTATATTATGCTATGATAAGTTTCTTTTCCTTGTTTTCACCTCTTCCAATATTGATTTATTGATAATTAGTTGGTCTTTGCACACTTAACTTCCTATTCTGCATCCCTTCTGTTCTGCTGGGAGTATATTTTTTTTTTCTCAAGGAAGTTGTATGTCCTCTCTGTTATTATAAAAGTGAGGATCTTGTACATTGTTGATAGGTAGGTGATGGTTCTTCAGGTTCTGTGTCCCTTCTGTTTTGGGGAGTAGGTCATTTGGGGAATTTTTCAGGGGTTTATGATTATATCATTGTATTCCTGTGTGAGGTCTTGGTGAGTGATGGAGATGTTTTGTTTTTTTTATCCAAACATTGGTTAGTCGGTCTATTCCTGGTGCTTTCCAGTTTTTGGTTTTGAAGATGGCAGCGGTTGTTTGAGTAATATTGATATCCGTCCATTTTTGGTACTATATATGTGTGTTTCTGGATATTGGGTGGGTCATTTATCTCTATTTTATTTTCTTCTTTGAAGATCTTGTTTTACCAGAAGAATATTTTCATAACATCTGATTCTCTGTGTCTTTGCTTGAATTTGTTGTTTCAGCTTCTCTTTAATTTTTGGTACATCAGTATTATTCTTTATGTTAAGGCTTCGTTTCAGTTGTCTCCTTTTTCTGTCTTTCATTTTGGAACCCTTGCCTACTTCACTTAGAAGTCTCAATTGTTCTCGTAGTTTATTTATTTCGGTTTCTATTTTTTCTTTCCGGGCTGGCATTTTTCTTTTTCGTTTACGTTGTGTTTTTACTTTTTCAAATATTGTTTCTGCGCTCGTTACCGATGCCAAGTATATAAGATGATTAATTTCTGTCAGGTTCATCGGTCTTTCCATTTCGCCCCTTAATTTTCTAATTGCTTGATTAGCGATGTTGATGGTTTACTTCACTTGATGGTTCTTTCTTACTTTTGGAATTGTTGGCCTTTCCTCGAAAGAGATTTCCTTTACATTCTCCCATTTATATCGGATGTTTCTTGTCATTTCTGTTTCTCTCTCATATTCGTCATTATCTTCTTCCATTCGCTTGTGTACCTCAGAGGGATTATTACAACTCGTTTCTGTTTGTTTCTTTGCATGTGTCTCCTATGTGTTGTTGGCATTTAACCCATCGATGTTAACGTTTAATCTATTTCTGACGTTTACTCGGATATTTTAGTGTTCTATTTTAGGTATTCTTTTATTTCCTGATGATGTCGCACCTGAAATTGGCTAGTTTATTGATATCTATGTTTAGTCAGTTTTGGGGATGTTTTTCTCGCTAGATATTATAGGCGGTTTTGGTCGTTGTTGTCGGATTTATCGTAGCAATGTAAAATGTTATTATTATTTCAATATACACTTCCCTAGACCATTTATTTATTGTTCTTTTTGTGAGATTTTCCTTTAATGAATATAGAGGGCCTCTGTGGGGACTGTCCTCGGCGTTGTTCGAGTTTTTCGTTGCGTAGAGTTTGTTCTAGTTGCAGACATTTCAATCCCACTCTGGTTCCTCACTGGAGATCGTGGTCCTTGTAGACCCGCGTCATGAACGAAGCGGTTTAGCAATATTTTTCGTTGTGTCAGTATTACAATTAGTTCGTATTTACCAATAAGTGGAGGCTAGTTCATGGGTACCAGAGCATATCTATACCATAATGGGTCATCACTTTCAGGGGTCCAGGCTTCCTCCTGCTATTTTTTATTGCTATTATTAACAACAACGGTAAAATTTTCACAAGACTACGACATAACTTCAATTTTCAACGGAATTTACTTTGACTTTTTCTCTCTTATGTTCAAAAATATGAAACTATATTCAAATCTCCCTCATTCTGTTATTACACGAGTATATTTTACCCATAAATACAATTAATATATAGATACTAATAATATTCAAAGAAAAGTTTATTATAAGTGTTTTTATTGTATGGCTTATAAAATAAAAATTGTATATAAATTACTATTAGGTTGGTCCAAAAATAATGACGTAATAATGTCGTTTTTGACGTATTTTTTAACGTCAAAAAACGACATTATTACGTCATTATTTTTGCACCAACCTAATAATAAATAAATACCATTAAAAATAATCGATGTCACTACCACCATCATCACTACTACCACCATCATCACCACTACCACTATTATTACTATTATTTCATTTCTCTTTGTTTCTCTTTCTTCTTCCCTTTTATCAGTAACTAGCCGAGGTACCCGATGTTGCCCGGGTGTACATGGCTGCAATTACATAACTGCATCCCTCCATATACTCGTACCACCCTGTCTAGAAATGTCTGTCTGCGTCCCCGCTTGCATGCATCATCCGTTGGTATACTAAGCTCCCCACTAACTTTTTTTACGGTATGTCCTTCGCAAGTGTTTGGTTGTTCTTAATAAAGAAATCCCATCGATAAACTTCTTGTGTCGTCGTTGCTCGGGGTTAAATTGTTTCAATATTTTAGATATTCAGTAAATTTCCTATGGCCTTAACAACTTTCAAATAATATGGCATTGTTCACTAATCTAATAATCAAACAAAGACTGGGATGAAGCGTCAGAGCTTGATTCTACTGCAAGTGCAAATGCATGAACGCCTCTTCCTTCTTCGCACGTTTACTTTAAAGCTGGAGTTAAGAGGTTCTTCGGAATTTTTTCCCTTTTAACGCTTCAATAATCCTTCTCAAACAATCTTTGTATCAAAGGTTGTTCGAATGCCAATTTAGGATGGAATCATATAAAGAAACTATTGGCTAAATAGCAAAAGCCGATTGGGGACCTAGTTTGTCGAAGATTTCGTCCACTCATCTGACATAATCTAAACCAAATATTCACGCATGGCAATTTGTGTGTCATGTGTAACTTACATGGCAAATTTTGAAAGAATAGGATAAAAAACCAGGGAGTTATGGCCTAAAAACCGACTTTTTTAAACAGTTTTTCCTGCTTTTCGTTATATGCGGGGAATTAAGAAAGACTAAAACGACACTATCTTATTTCTTGCATGATGGCAATTTTTTTGTTCACGTGTAAATTTACCTTGGTTTTTGTAAAAGGCTATAACCACCTTCAGTTTTATCGAGTTTTCTACCAAACCTGGATGGAGGCCTGTAGATTGAAAAGTTGGTGTTGATGTAATTTAGTAAATTTGCAACATGTGTGTACATTTTCATCAAAATCGGTCGAGAAATGTGGAGGTACATAAATAGCATACACACAGACAGACATATTCTGTTTTATAGAAATCGATGTGTCTAATAACTGTTGAATGCTCTATACATCGAGGCGATTCTGAGAACATTAGAATTTCTAACAGGATTCATTATTGGCGGCCACAATTTTAACAACATAATATAATAATGCATATAATGGTGATGATAGCAGACACACAAAGGAAACTACAGGAACTCTTATAGAAGATAGTAAAGAACTATACAACAATTGCAAGAAGACAGAATGCATGTTTGTTAGCAAAAGGAACAGCCCAACATTCAAATTACAAATAGGAGATACCAAAATCAAACAAGTAGAATCATTTAAATATTTGGAAAGTGTTTTAATAGAGGGCAGAAAATGTGATACTGAAATCCCAAAGTGTATTTTGATAGTGAAAGATACATTCCAAGAGTTAAGCAAAGTATTAAGAAACGGAAATAATTTGTTGAAACAAATAAAAGTATACTAAACTATATATGTCTATATTTCTGAGATGAGGTATTGTAATTATTTACATTATTTAAATTGTTCGGAGTATTGTCCTCATCTTTATCGCCATATTCACGACTTTTGCTCAAGGACACATGGCCCAGCGGATAAAAGCAGTGGTTGGATCCAGTGACTTGACCCAAATAGTTGTAAGTTCAATACCTGGCTACTGCAGTGGTGAATAAAAACTTAGAGAATTGAGTTAAAAGCAGATAACTGAGACCTCCGGAAGAGACATGGTGCATGGAACTAGAATAATCTACCCCGGTGGACGAAATAAAGGGTTCAGTTCGTAATTCTAATCACCTGAAGAAGGCAGGAGTATACAACGGCCGAAATGTCGTGAATGTGACAATAAAGATGAGGAGAGCAGTCCGGAAAATGTAAATGAGTACTGAACTGTTATGTAATATCAAATCCTCCTCCTGTATAACGGTGAAGCTTCTCACAGATGAAGAAGAGACTTGAAGCAAAGGAAAATGTAGTTTTACAGAAGGTTGCTGAGAATATCAGGGACCGAAAATGTGAGGAACGACGAAGCTCTAGAGAAAATGGAAACAAAAAGGACACATACTTAACATCAGGAAATGGTAGTTGAAATTTCTAGGGCACATAATAAGGAAAGAGGGCTTGGAAAATGTTACACTCACAGGACAGATTGAAAGCAAGAGGTACAGAGTGAATGAGCATGTGTGAATGGATGGTGGAGCAGAACTTGTGAAATGTAGCAATAAGTCAGGAAATTGTGGCAAGACCACATGATCGCCAACGTCCTGATGTGATACAGCACATAGAAGAAAAAAATCTAATATTTTATCTACTTTTTCTTTCATCTACCCAGTTTTTTCTCCAGAGATATGTATACATTTTTATTTATTCCCCTTTCAACTGGTTTGCTTTTCGTTCTTCGCTTGCTTTCTTACCTTCTACTTTTTCTCTTTCAACAACATATTTTGCCTCCTCCTGTCTCTCGACACCTCCCCATTTAATATTGCTATAAAGATTTCTCTGTAAGGAAGCGTAGATGATTACAGTTCAGAAGAGTCAATGATCAAGCAGATAATAAACTCTAAATTCTATGTAGAAAAGTTTAGCAGACGTACATAAAAACAAATAAAGTAATATAGATTTTTGTATTAGGTTGGTGCAAAAATAATGACGTAATGATGCCGTCTTTTGACGTATTTTTTAACGTCAAAAAACAACATTATTACGTCATTATTTTTGCACCAACCTAATAGTAACAACAAAATTAATATTCAATCAATGCCCCACACACTTTTGACGCTGAAATGCCGCAATAGTTAAGTATTTCAGCACTTTTCGCAGTACTTTTGACATAATTAGTAAACTTAAGGTTTTCCAAGTTTTTATTTAAGTTTACAAGTTTTTTTTATTGTAATAATTTTATTATAATAATTTTATTATAATAATTTTATTATAATAATTTTATTGTAATAATTTTATTATAATAATTTTATTGTAATAATTTTATTGTAATAATTTTATTATAATAATTTTATTGTAATAATTTTATTGTAATAATTTTATTGTAATAATTTTATTGTAATAATTTTATTATAATAATTTTATTGTAATAATTTTATTGTAATAATTTTATTATAATAATTTTATTGTAATAATTTTATTGTAATAAGTTTATTGTAATAATTTTATTGTAATAATTTTATTATAATAATTTTATTATAATAATTTTATTGTAGTAATTTTATTGTAATAATTTTATTGTAATAATTTTATTGTAATAATTTTATTGTAATAATTTTATTATAATAATTTTATTGTAATAATTTTATTGTAATAATTTTAAATCGATGCCAGGACCGTTATTCCTCGGTGTTTTTATAATCATAACCAACAATGTCGCTTACATGTTCCACAAATATTGGATGAGGTATTTGGTGAGATTGATATAACGTTCACTTCTATCTTCTACCAAAACCATTTCATTTTTTATTATCTACAACTTTTTCTCTGTCTAGCTTTCTTAATTGACCGCAACGGTCATTTTGTACTACAAGATTCTTAGTCTGCACATTTCAACTTTCACTACAATGATGCCTGGTCATGTGATACCCAGTCAACTTCTGTTCACACGCAGGAACACCTTCATATTTGTTATTCGAAAACATCTAGGAACATTCACTGGCGACATTTATGTCACTTTCATCATTCGTCCTGAAGACTAGTTATCTGTTACTCTACTAAGCAGTAATTACTTTTATATTAACTATGTGTGTTCTCATCTGGTTTTAACGTGAACCTCATTACTAATTTTATATCTCTTTTAAGATTTGTAATACTTTAATAGTCTTGTCCTTTATTTTTTGAATAGTATTTTCCTCGCCAAATCCTTAAATTTATCTTCACCATTTCTTTGTTCTGGACTGTTTCTGTTTGACTTCTATCTTATTTTTATTCTGTTTGACCATTATTTTATGCTTTCATCTTTGTGTTAATTCAACGTTTGTTTAGTTCAATTCAGTCATTCTTTTAGACTTATTAATATATATTTGAGTATTGCTTTAAACTATTGCCCATCAAGTCATTGAATTTCCTCTATTTCATTTCTTATTATTTTTACAGACGTCCCATTATAGCTTATGAGAGATAACACCAAGATAATGACTCATTTGATTAACTCTTTGCTATTTGATTTTTGTCAGACATTTTTTTCTAAATTCAAATCAATTTCTTAGTCAGCTTTTAATTTCCGCTTGTTTAAAAATATTACCTGAGATGATACATTGATACGTTTTGTTTTCTCATTTTTAATGAGGCTTCTTTTTCCATTAAGTCCAGACAAAACGACATTTCAACTCGTATACGTTCAAAATTTCGAACGAAAAATGGAATTTGCGTACTTTATATAAGTTATCGATAATTTAAAATTTATATTAATTCTGTAATTAAAGCAATATTTGAATTATCAGTAACAAAATTTGAATTATCATTAACAAAAAAAAAGTATATTTCATTTTTATTGTCGTATATAATTCCTACAAATATTGATGAATAATAATTCAGTTATTGCTCAATACCCAAATTTCAGTTTCTAGATTTAGATTTAACCCGGTTATATTTCTAGCAACAAAACGATTTTGTGAAAATTAAAAATTCATGCTATCTGGATAAAGTGATATAGCAAATATCTGATTCTTTTCAAGATGTTTTTCTTGTGTATGCAGCATCATTTCATATAAACATTAACCAAGAATTTTTACTCTCGAACAAAACAAAATAAACTTTAAAACGACATGTCTTGTCTAGGGCCAAGACTGCACTATTGTTATAATGTTATATTTACCTGTGGCAAGCATCACTGGTTCTTGGGAGTGGAAAGTTATGAATGCTATACATCAGACGTAATATGTTCCTGTTATGTTGCAACTAACCATGCTGCAATCTGTTCTCTGTGATGTTAAAACTGGTGTTTTGCTTACCTGTCGAATTGGATATCCGACACGTCCAAGGTAAATCTTTTAACTGGAAACAAATTCCAATCACGAGGTGTTTCTGATAATAACAAATATTTTTTACCGTTTTTCAATAAACATTACATTATTTCTTAAACTGATGACCTTAGTAACCTAAAAACATGCTTAGTTTTTTCAAATGCTTTTGTTATCAGAAAGATTTACAAGAGAGTTATTATGCTTCTTGGTGACGAAAACTTTCTGACTTTTCTTTTTGTTTACTTCTTCCAGCTTCATTTTCTAAGTCTATTTTATCAAAGTTCTATATTATGCAAACCCACTCACATTAAATGAAATATTATGTACAATTATAGATAAGACATTCATTCACTTTTCCTTTATGTAGCTATCGGGTTGATACTAAAAATGACCCATCGCCGTATTTAATATTTACTCAGATCTTTACAATTTACAAATAAACTTAATTTTTGTCGGAATTGTTCAGATTAATTATTCAGATTATATTATTATTCGGACTAGCAAGCTTATCTCGGTTCTTATATGTGTATATAACAACCAAGATGAATTGCAAGGCATATAATAAAAAATGATAAAACGAGTTCCACACGAATTTGCAGTCGACAGAATAGTCACTAGTGGTGAAAATAGATGGATTATGAAAATCCAAAACAAAGAAAACCATGGCTAGATTGGGGAAAAGCTTCAACAATCACTGTAGACATAATTTATTAAAAGAAAAGGTATTCTTCTGTGTCTAATGAGCTTGAAAGAGAATATTTTATTACGAATTACCTTCCTTAAACGAACTGTTACTACACAATTCTATAACAAGCAATTTTTTAATCCTTTCACCACAAATAGGGCAATAAAGCAACTAAGACACAAAAGGTTACTCTCTCTCTCTCTCTATATATATATATATATATATATATATATATATATATATATATATATATGTGTGTGTGTGTGTGTGTATTCTCTATTAGCAAATATTGTTATAATTATTTTTCCTGAAGCGTGGTCTGAAGTATAATAAAGACCAAACAAAAATAATGCATTCGATTCTGATGTTTGTGCATATTGATATTTTCTCGTCAAAAGAAAATGAGATATGAGTTTCGTATGCAGCGAGATTATCGCTTCCAAAATATTGTCTAATGTGTTCTCTTTGAAATAACTTTTCCCGCAAAGCACTCACCTCTTTTTAGTAGAGTATGGAATGTCTTTAAACACGAGTTCGTGGCTTCTGCAGCTTTCTATTTTCTTTATGTTAAAACTCTTTGCATAGATATGCACACTAATATTCGCCTTTTAAATTGCATTGGGCTGCATTCTCGATTATTTACATATATAAATATATATATATATGTGTGTATGTGTGTGTGTACGTATATGCATTGATTGGTGCATAATGTGCGCGTGTTTCTTTGCATGTAATCATATAGTGCATTTTTAAAACATTAGTGGGTGTGCCAAAAAGTTCACGGTACGACCAAGAAAACTGTTTAAAAAATCTTACGTTTAGTCATTCAGCCAGATTTTTTGGGGTGGACCGGGTCGATAATTTTTCAACACTCTTTCGTTGCGCCTTCTCGGGCTGATATTCTCGGGCTGATATTCTCGGGCTGATATTCTCGGGCTGACATGGGGGGAATGGAAGGACTATACTGAATCTATTGCTAGGTCAGCTGCTAAGAACTTTTGTTCTCTGTGTCGTGCGAGACTATTTTTCTCTCCTGAATCTATCATACATATCTATAGGTCTACCATTCGTCCATACTTGCAGTGTTTCTGTCACATGTGGTCTGATGCCCCTTCTATTTACCTTGAGCTCCTTGAGAGAATTCAAGGGAAATTCAGCAATGTTATCGGTCCTAATCTAGGGACTCGCCATGGGATTGCTTCTCTGTGTCTTTTCTATGGATACTTTCATGGTAGTTATTCGGATGAACTCTTTGATCTAGTACCCATACTTTTTTTAATTTAAGCGCTGTACTAGACTTGCGTTAAGATCTCATCGGTTCACAGTTGGCCTGGTTAGATGTAGCCGTGGGTTCTATGCTGACAGTTTCTTTTCTCGTAGTTCCCGCTTGTAGAGCTCCATTTCAAAAAACTGCAAAAAAAATCACTATCTACTGTCCTCCTGAGTACTCTTTTCACTCCTGCTCATTATTTCTGTTCCTAATTCTTTCACGCCCTGTAACTCTTTGTGTCTTAGTGGCTTTACTATCTTGCATGGGGTGAAACCGATTATATATATATATATATATATATATATATATATATATATATATATATATATATATATATATATATATATAATGTTTGATAAAATAATAAATTATTGAATAGATTAAGCAAACAGATTAAAATATTGCTTTCTGTATTTCTTCATTTTATTTACCTTAACGGAAATTGATAATATGAAAGACGCCTTTCTCCCATGAAAATGTTTTCTGTGTGTTTTCTAAGGAAATGCATATATTAATCAATTTTTATATCTGAAAGCAAATTAAAAGAGCAGCTAATATGTGCAAAAAAGTAATTTTGAAAACTTTAACCAGTGTAAAAATTTCAAATACCAATCAATGTCATTTAGTAATTATTTATAAGTATTTACTTACACATTAGTGGAATAGTACGTGTACATTTCTTTTTCTTTCTTTTTCTGCGATTGTAGAATTACACATGTAAACATTCATTTGCTTTCACACGATGCAAATTTTGCATGCATGTTATCCAATGGGTTTATTTTGTTTATTTGTTAACATAGACGGAATAAATTTTCTGGAGTTTCGCAAACTTTTATAGACCTCCTGCTGACCTATTTGTTTTGATCTTCCTTCCTTGACAAACTTCATATATTGACTTATTTGTCATTGACAACAATGAAATCTTTTGATTCTTTT
Organism: Acanthosepion lycidas; assembly: GCA_963932145.1. Lineage (NCBI taxonomy): Eukaryota > Metazoa > Mollusca > Cephalopoda > Sepiida > Sepiidae > Acanthosepion > Acanthosepion lycidas. The sequence goes on from OZ010579.1 coordinate 67,951,306, forward strand.
AAAAGCTGAAAAAAATTGTTTTCTCCATCTGGTTTTATTTTGCGTCATATATAGCATAAATCTAATCAATAATAATAAAAAAGACAGACAGTTTTTACCATTCGAACATGTTAATTCATTCTTCTGAATTGTGACTGGTATTTTCAAATTTTGTTCATATTATTAGGAAGACACAAACACTCACACACTGGCAAACGCACAAAAATACATGAAAGCATGCAAGCACAGAAACAGACACATGTTAGTGTGTGTGTGTGTGTGTTTTATATTGTAAATGTATTGCTTATAATGGACAAAGAAATAGAATGTTCAATCTTATTTCTATAAACTGAAATCTAATTTGAATAAATATATTCACAGAAAGAGATAGAGTAAGGTAGAGTAAGATTAAAAGATCTTTAAAATATCATTTTATAAGCAGAAAATTCTATTCTGTTTCTTTTTTCAAACAAGTTTAGAATAAAGTACCATATTTATCATTCTTTTGAAGAAATAAAGATGTTTTGAAATATCAATGTCACACTTAACGAAAGTTAATATCAATTTTTAAAATTTCATTCCACGAGAAGAATTAAAATAGTGAAAATGCAACCAAAATATCTAAAATTGTGCAAAAAATATCTTTTATTATCTGTTGAATTAATTTGAAATTATTTGTAACTTGAAATGTTAACAATAACAAGTATAAAATTTGAGACTGACTGAAATGTTACAAAAAATCCTTTAATTTGGCCTCATCTTCGGTGACTCAACAAAACATTTTCCCGAATTCTATGAAATACAAAGCTGTCTACTTAAATAATATATGTACTTGAATAATTAATAGCCAATCAGAAGCTTCGTATTTTTACTGCCTGTATATGTATATGTCTTATGGTTTTTGTCTGTGTCCGACAATGTAGAATGAAACATGATTCTTTCAAATACTAATTAACAATTTTATTATTTACTATTTTCATAACTAAGCGAATGAACAGATATAGCAGCAGATATGAGGACTAAAGAATAAGAAAAGAAATTGACGCTTGACTCTATTTACACTTATATGAATTCCTCACTTTCTTGTCAAATGAAATCATGACGCCCAGTGTTATGCCCTTGAGCTTACATCGATATAATAAACCATTCAAAATCTTTTCAAAACATGCATTTGCTTGTCGTTTCTTATAAACGATCATAAACAAATTTACCCAAAATGTTTAAGTTCGTTAGTGATTTAACCATTTAGGTAATGCGGGCCAGCACAGATCATGGAGGCTGAATTGACTGAGAAGTAATATTAGGCATAGCTACTTTGTTAAAAACTTACTGGCGTTCAGATTTTGACATTGATTTTGATATGAAAAGTGGAAATGGGCGAAGATTCAAGTTGAATTAGGCTGACTGATCCCACTCACTCTTTACGAGAATATTCACTTCATCTGCTGATGAAATACATTTCTATTGATATTTAGAGAACCGAAAATGCTTTTACAATTTATAATTTCTTATTAAAAATAATTGAGAATTGAAGTGGGACTCGCTGTGACGTTCGAATTGCGCGGTTTGGTAGCTCATAAGCGCCTCTTTAGAGTAACAAAATTTATTTAAATCGAAACAACTTTATTTGCTTTTGCATTTTTAATGGCTAGTTGTACATATGGGCAAAAATTCATTTAATAACTATCCAGACATCTCAAGCAGGAATGTCAAAAACGGACTTCAAATCGATGGCCGACAACTGAAAGATTTTCTTTCAACATACACTGACAGATAATAAAATTGCAATATCCTGAAATATGATGACGATTTTGACCTGTGTACAATATTGATCGCAATTATTAGAAGAGTCTAGCGCCAAAAGGTGTCATGCTGTATAAATACACGTACTCTTTTTGTTTATTTAGAACCGTTTGTGATTGATGAGCATTTGAAAGATTGGATTATCATTTCGGAGTATTGCTGCGCAAGTTGGGCGCAACGCTTCGACGTTGGCAACAATGGTCAAATGAATATTCCTTCCCCCATAGATCAGGTTCTGGATGACCATTTAATACAGACTTTTGCCAATATTGACGCATTGTAAGAGAAACAGTGACAGACTGCACAGCATTCTCAGTACAGATCAAAGAAAATGTGGTCCCAAATGTTCAACACGGATCGTTTAACAGACATCCACTTACACTTTGCATCTCCAGTGGCATTGTAAGGCCATGTGGAGGATCGAATGCCGCCGTGTCGTGTTCCATAATGAGTACAGATTCTGCTTTCATGCAACTAATATAGTTTACGTTTGCGACGTTGAGCTGGGGAGCAGCGACATCTTCCAGATTATAATACTGCATGACACACTAACCAAACCCATGACATTATGACGTAGGGCGCCATAACTTTAAACTCTCGCTCACTTTTGGTGTCTGTGAGTAGAATTATGAACAGCACCATATACGCCCAAAATATTGTTTAACCCGAAAGAAGCGATGTATTCTGTCAGCATGATAATCTTCACCTCCATGATAACATGTTCTACGAGATGTTCAAAAAATTCTTTGAACGGCATTATCACCAAACCTGTTCTCTATTGTATAGGTACCTCCACGAGATCGCTAAAAAAAAGGCACAGCATGATGAAAAAGACGCCAAACTTGACGAAAACAGAATTTTATCGTCTAAATGTTTATGTTATTATGAAGAGGAAAGACCAAAGTTTATTTTAATTATTTCTTAAAATTTTTCCTTTTTAGGACATTCTAAATTTTGATCAAAAAAACCTTGTTTCTCTTTGTATCACCGGAACTAGTAAAATAACATAGACAATTTTTAGCACGTTTTTTTATGACACACATTAATTTGGAGAACTATATCTTTATTCAAAAAATAAAACAAGTGTCAAAATTGCTCGGGTATAAATCAATATAAATTTCAAGGCATTAAGTAGGTGTATTTTATAATATCTGAATAAGTTGAATGATGCTGCCTATCAGAATCCAATTTAATTCATAAGTAACTTTTAACACCTGTCAGTAACCCAGGTGCATACATAAAACTCGAAGAGTATAATTTTAAAAGAATCTTCACGATTATAAAAAAAATTTAAAAAAATGAAATACCTTCATGATAAAAATACTAATCTGCTTTTGAAAAAGCGATCCAGTAATTTTGGGATGTCCGGAAAAATCTATTTTAGTTTCGAAATTGATATTTAAATCACGATCAAATGATTTAAAGACAGACATGAATACAACTAAAGAGTCAGAGAAGAAAAACATGCTGCAGTCTCTCGATTTCTGAATTGCATTGCTTTAATAATTTCAGGTTTGCTTTAGTTTGCTTTCTTTTACGGCATATCAACCTCAATGGGTTATTTATTGCCGACAAAATTTTTATTTCTGGTAATATTTTTTTCAAAAAATGTATAGCTGATAATATTTTTTTTTTTAAATATGTATAGCTGATAATATTTTTTTTTCAAAAAATATATAGCTGGCAATATTTTTTTTTTCAAAAATGTATTGCTGGTAATATTTAAAAAAAAAGAAAAAGAAATATATTGCTGGTAATAATGTATTGCTGGTAATAATTTCTTTCTTCAAAAATTTATTGCTGGCAATAATTTTTTACAAAGTATTTCTGATAGTTAAGACATATTTTTATATTTTCATAGTGTTTTGACCCCAGTTTGCGGAGTTAACTATTTGCCCATAGCTGGGACCCTAACAGGTCACCCCGGGTCAGCAATTAAAAGGTGGTTCCTCAAAACCTCCTGATCAGAGGCCTTGCTGTTGGACGTAGTTTATCGTCTTAACCAGGACGGAATAATTTCCGTTTTTCTCTTAAATCTTCATTTGCTGTAATAACAAAAAATATATTTTTTTTAAAATTAGCTAAAATGAATTATAATATAAACATGTGAGACAGTTTTGTTTAAATAGGTTGTGCGAAGAAACACAATCTCACATATATATGTGTTCATGTCTACTTGTTTTGTACGTGCCTGGTGTGCGTTTCTGTGTGTCTTTTGCGTATGTGTGTAAATATATATGTGTGCCAATTTGTGTGTTTGTATAACTTATTCCTACTTTGTAAAAGGATAAACACGATGGAATTACTAAAGACCACAAAACGAGAGGCAAGTAAACAGTTTTCTGATAACCAATAGTTTGTGGATTTTTGTATAATAGTTCCCATGGTTATTTTTAAACCGTCGTCAACAAATATAAAATCGTTTCAATGCTAAAATACTTAAGTCGCAGCTTAAAACTTACCTTATTAAATAAAAAAACTGAACCCCTTAATCAAGAAATTATAGAATGAGACTTTTTGTACTGAATAAAATTCTAGATAATCTAAGTAACATAATGCCTCTATTTATTTAGATTTTTAAACGAAACTCCATCTTCGAAAGGAGTTATATTAAGTGACAAACAAAATCATATTAAACTTGAACGGAGGGAAGCTTGAATTTTCCATGAATTTTCTTCTTACCAATTGTTTTCGTTTGCTCACGCAAATCCGTTGGCCGAAAATGTTAGTTTTTCTATCAAATTCAATTTGTCAAAGGAGCCAAATTATGGCAAACTAATATGTAATTATATCTGTCTCTTAAAATAAAATTTACTTAAACGTCTTATTTTCTTCACCGAATGATTATTTAAAATGCCTACTTGTTATTAAACTTCATATAGAAACGGCCCCAGCAATTTAATTTCTTGAAAGGACTGCAAATGAAAACGTGTAAATGTCGAAGCGAAATATTTTCACTTACCTTTACTGGAACGCATATCAAAATGACAAGCAAATCTGCAGACGACAAACTCAAGAGAAAAACATTGGTTGTGTTTCGCATGTGCCGATATTTTAGAATGGTAAAGATGACCAATACATTCCCAAAAAGTCCAAATATATAGACAAGTCCATAGATCAAAGCAACTGGAATCAATTCATGAAAAGGTAAATCGTTAACAGATGCATCATAATCATAATAATAGTAACTGTCGTTGTATCCTTCTTCTTGCGGGATTGAATCAGTAGTCGGTCGCGACCTACTCATAGCACTGGACGTACTTGTATTCAACAAGATCATCGTGAAGTTTATTCAGTCTTCTGATCTTAAAGATGAGCTTATGCCCTTTTCCTTTGGCAAATTCAGAACTTTTCAGTTGTTTACTAAGATTGCCGTTCCATTAATTCGTATGCTTGTGTTTTTTGCAAATATACAAGATTTACATGTTTTCCTTTTTTCTATCCGTCAGGTTCAGCTGTTTTCCCAATTTGTTACAGATTGGCCGAAAAAGATATCCTTTATAAAAAAAAAAAAAAAAAAGAAAATGACTTTCAATGAATCTTTTGATTCAACAAATTATTTTAATAAATTAACGTCATAGATTAGGGAATTCACGCAGAAATTAATACAGAATTAAGGATTATGTTAAATCAGATTTATAGGGACATTCAATGGTCGTTCAACTTCAAGGTCTATAGTAACATTTTTTTAGATATTTAATTTATCAAGTACAAGAATTGCGTGATTTCAATAGTAAAATAGTAAAAAAAGTTTTTAAAGGAAATAAATAACAATTTTTATTTGCTCACTAATGGGAGGTTTTGTTTTCTAAGGTAGGGAACATCTTAGCGTGATTGGACAGTTTAAAATCTTGAACAAAAAACGTTAATTCAAACTAGAAAACTATTCCTCACTTGGATACTTGTATCGTGTTCGGAAAAGGTATTATTGAAAATATATATCATTTCATTTATAAGTAGTTTGGTCCGTATCTTTTTGATATCATTACCAACTTTGCTCCAACATCTGTTTTTTAAATATTTATGCCTGAGAAGAAAGTTTATGAATAATGTATTCATTTTAGAACAATTACGACATGGTAAAATCATTCAAATCTTAAATCCACTATTAAGACATTATTCTCATTTATTTTCATCGATGTTTATCCGATGAGCATTGCAGCTTCAAGGCAGTCATTCGTGGATGTAAAATTTGTATAAATTTTTTAAAGAAACTGTTTATTAAATGAACATCTGAGATAAATTTCAACAGACTTAGTAAAGAATCTCGAATCAGTTCTTATCTGAATTATCTTAGACGAGAAATTTTCATCACTGTATGTAATTGGAAAACAACCAACAGAGACGACGAAATCCATCTGAAACAACAACATACAATAATTACAAATAGCATTTTCAGAAATATTGCTTTAATGAACTAGCAGTGCCATTTTTAAGAATGTACAATGTTTCTTAAGGTTTACTGAATCTTTATTTCTTTTCAACTCCAGGAAGAAAAGTTTCTATTTAAATAAGAAAAAATAGGAATAATATTGTCTATAGCAAATATTAACAGTAGTTTTCCTTTATTCTAAAGAAATAAATATTCGTCAAATAAAATATATGATTTTATCACGCTTTTATTACAGCATAGGTAGAGAACATGTTGATATTTAAAATATGTAGAAGTTTACTCGTAAGTGTTTAAACAAATATTAATTGTAGGATAGCTGTCTCTTGTTCGAAATACTAGAGAAAATAGCAACAAATTACGGAAAATTAAACACTGATATCTAGAAGAAAAAAGCAGAGAGATGACATTATATATATATATATATATATATATATATATATATATATATATATATATATGTTTCTCATCCGGTTCAATTTGCTTTTAACCTCAGCATCCCTATATCTATTTTTCGTACCCATCTCATTGAACTAAAAGCAAAATTCAAAAACATTTTTCAATCACTAAAGATTTGTTAAAAAATATCTCAGTACCAAAATTATTCAAGGATAATGCAAAGTATATATTCACTTACAAAGTTAGGTTCTTCGTTATGGTGGCAAAACAATAGAGAGTTTATTAACAAGTGTAAAGTAAATAAAGTTAATGCTCATTTTTAACACGGATTTCAGCCTCCAGAGGAATAGAAATATATTAATCAAAATCATTCCAATAAAGATTAGACTTATTTCATGATACTGTTATTAGGTTGGTGCAAAAATAATGACGTAATAATGTCGTTTTTGACGTTAAAAATACATCAAAAAACGACATTATTACGTCATTATTTTTGCACCAACCTAATAATTATCTAATATTGAAGAAACTAAATCAGGGATTTTTATTAAACTTAGAAGGTGTGTTATCGACACAGCAAATGGAATCGGCAATCCGAGTTCAAATTACAAACAAGGCTGTTTCGTTCACGTCACACTAATGCCGTTAAAAAAGTCACAAATCCACCTATTTCTAACCCCAGCTATGGGTTAAATAGTAAATCACATTAGGTTCTCTAGCTTTGATTGGCAACTAGTTTAAGAAAGGCAATGGGAAACACACTTACCATCTTTCCCAAGAACAATCATGCCAAGATACAGTCTTATAGAAATTAGAAGTTGTAGAGATTCCTTAAAGAAATTATTCGCCTATGTTCTGAATGACATGAGAATCAAAAAGAAGAAAAATCTCCGAGAAAATATGAATTATTATTTTTTTCTTCTAAAAATATTTTAAAACGTGATTTTATTGATTGAATAACTAGACATTTTACCAGACAAATCTTACTTCCACCGTAATCTTGACTTTTTAAAGAAAACTATTTTTTGTTATTTTCTTACCAACTGATATTTAAATGTCTTTTCTTATTCTCAATATCTGTGAAAATTGTAGTCTTGATATTAAACTCTTATTTTTTCGCTTCTGCTTGATATGATCATTAGGTTTACGCGCATGCCACTGAACTGAAATGTCCTAATTTATCCTGAACATTTTGTAAGATAATTTCGTGCTTTATACGCAAGTATACGTTACTATTTAAATACGTATCAATTTACATGTAATGAGAATAAACAGGTATTGTTGATTATATCATATATATATATATATATATATATATATATATATATATATATATATATATATATATATATATATATATATATCTTTTTTGTCTATGTAAATGCCTAATCAAAGCAGGTGTTTATAAATGAACATTTCGGTCTTGGAAATTCATTGAAATACATTGCAGAAAGTGTCTCTGTATATACTTATGAAAACAAACTGAAAACAAAAGCATATCGACGATATATAAGCAATTTTATAGTTTTAATAAAATGTTAGTATTAACTTATTATCAATTTACAATTATAATAAATAACATTATAAATTCTCAGATGAGTTAGGATGTTGGTTTAAGATGTACACATCATATAGAGCGACTTGATTTTCTACCCATTTTTTCTTAAATAGCAAAGGAAAACATTGTAAACACAAAACTTAAATTGTTTACTACTTGCTGACAACTGTTTTCCTTCGCATTTGACATTTTGCAAGGTTTTTTAAAATTAGTTCAACCTTTGTTATATAGAAAAATACACAAAAATTTTGTTTCACTATTTTTTAATGGCATGTCCCATCAGGACGTAGGCAGTTATGGTTCTCCATAGGTTCCTTTCTTTTATTATCTGTAAAATACCATGACTTCTTAGGAAAGATAGCGGAGTGGTTTTCCGTTGCCTTATGCACAGTAATGAATCCAGAATAATCTTTCTCCTAGTTGGCTCCAACCATAGAGATGAACTCAATTCTGTCTGCTACTTAACCTATGGCTGGATTACATACATTTAAGAAAAATAAGTAATATATATATATATATATATATATATAGTTAATATGATTAGTATTATACAAGGCTACCTTTGTGTAACATCGACTGATATTCAAACTCATAATACTTGCGAAGTGGTTTGTCGAGACGTGCTTCTTAACCATTGCACTACAGTAGACTGTCTGACATTTTTTACATTTCCGCATACTAAGCAAAGATATTATTATTATTTTTATTTTCTTTGCTTTCTGGCGTTTACACATTTCTTTCCGGTTCCCACCCAGGGACCTAAGGTTAGAAATGGCATCATGACACTTTTCACTGACAAAAAAAAAAATAAAATAAAATAAAAATGACATAGATAAAGCCCTTCGTAAAGTGTGGGCTGTACTTGTCAGAACAATTTTTTGTATCTCCTTGAGGCATGGGCTTCCAGGAATCCCTGCAATTAGTTTGCTGCAATCTTTTCCAACCAGTCCTAGGGCTCCAACTACAACAGGGATTGTTGATGTTCCTATATGCCACATTTTCGAGACTTCTATTTCAAGGTCCTTGTATTTTGACAGCTTTTTGAATATCTTCAAAGATACATTGCAGTCAGCAGGGACTGCCATATCAATAAGGAGGCACCGTTTTTGTTTGTGGTCTTTAATAACAATTTATTATTATTATTATTATTATTATTATTATTATTATTATTATTATTATTGCTTGTGCTGTGGTTTACTCATAAAGTGTTCATCCCAGTAGAAACTAATGACTTAAACTAGAGATCAAGTGGCAACAAGTCTCCTAAATACTCCAGCACTCTCTTCAAAATTTGAGCTGTTTTCAGTTACGTTGTGGCCTGGATGATCACATTTCTCTCTCAGATTTTCAGTTTCTCCAGACTTTTCCATAGGATTTTCTGGATTGTTCCCATTATTCCGTTCTATTATTATTACTATTGTTATTATTAGTGTTATTATTAGAACTTAGTGTATGTGAGAAGAATGAATTATTTTGCATGTCTAATACAAATGTCTTCTTGATCATTGTCGAGCAGTTAGGCAATAATCATGAAATTATAAAACATAAAAATAAATATTTGACAATTTCTCTTCGCAATTGAGGCATTAATGTAAGGATTCACACATCGATGATTGAATTGTGCCATGTTCTAATTCATTGGTAGCGAATGGGTGACTGCTTGAGAAAACTGATTTGTGTGATTCCCCCACCCCACTCCGCAGAAAACAGCTGAAGCTACATATTTGGTTGTAGAAGCCGGGTGGTTTAGGGTTTCACACAATCAATGCGAAGTCAAATATATATATAAATTAATTTAAATGAAAAACAGACCTCTTTAAAGCTTTGCATTATTCGCTCTGACTTAACAGTGAGCTCTCAGGATTTCATCCTCCTTTGGATTATCCATACGGATTACCAAGATTTTCGTTACTTAATTATATATATAAATATATATATATATATATATATATATATATATATATATATATATATATATATATATATATGAGTAGAAAAATGTTATTAATCCGTCAGTGAAAATAATGGAATTTTGTAAAGTTTAAACAGACAAATATAGATCCTTAGAATGACTCCCATTTGCAAATAAATTTTGAACACCAAAAGGATGACAGATGTATAGGGTAGTTTTATTCCTGTCCAGAAATGTACGGGATTTCGTTAGACATACCTGAATGAAACGTTTTAATTCAAACCAAAGTGAAGAGCACATTAATCGAGGGATCAATCGTGTACTTGTAAAATTTGCAACACTACATTACTTTTTTTATCAATGAAAATAAAATCTGTGCGTGTGCGCCCGAGTGTGTGCCAATGTGTTCTGTTTTCTCTTAGGAATGCATAATAGGATTCCAAATAAACTGTTTATTTGATTTTCGGAATAAAAAGTTTAGGACGAAATTCAGAGAAAATGACAATAAATAAAGTTTGAAAAATCAACAGATGAAACATTTTACATTTTTATGGTTTGCATTTCAATCATTAAGGTTCTAGCTTTAAAAATTAATTTGTTTAATGCCCAATTGTTTTCAGTGCAGGTGCTTCTTCATTGAGGGGGCGCAAGTATGAATTTAAAATTAGTTCATATCGTTTTCACGGTTGGTGGGGAGCAAACTATTTTTGGTGGGGGTAGCACCCCAAGCTCCCCACTGGCCACGGGCTTGATTTAATATCTATTATGGCTAATAATTTCAGATCTTAAATTCTGCTAACAATTTGAATTCATTTGAAAATCATTCACTGTTTCTCCAACACATTATTATTTGAGGCATTATTACAAAATGATGAATGGATATTGACACTTCGGAAAGAACACCTCGAAAACAACAGGTACAGACATGCAGCATGCAGATATAACTAACTTACTTTTCAGATAATGATTCACGCTCAAAATTCAGTTGTAACATTTTATAAACAAAACTGAAATTTAAAAGTAAATATTTTCTTCAATCGATACAAAGACATTTTTCCGAGAAAAAGAATTGACCATTTTATTTTTATAGTGTCAACAATACCTTATATTTCATTTTTTATAAGAGAAGCAAACTTAATAACAAATCTATAAAGAAAGCAACTCACCCGGTTGTTTCAACTCTTGTTTCCCTTGTAATTTTCCCGATGTGAAAATAGTTAACTGTAAGAGTAACAGAGAAGACAAAGTGAACTAATACAGTAGCAGCGAATAGCCAATATAACGCGTAACAACGGCGTCAAAAGAATGAATGCAGGTCTATAAGCATCTGTCATTTGTCGGTGAGTTAACTTCCTTGGGAGGTGACAGTGTATCTGTCTTCTATAGGATCTAAACACTTTATCTGTGTGTCGGTGATTGTACACGGATGTTACGCCTGTGTGCTTGCGTTGGTGGTGATCATGTAAGTGTGTGCAGCACAAAAATCCAATAATGAAAGTTGTCTGAAGGAGTGGGGAAACTTGGTAAAGGAAAGCGGAGAGGAGGGGGTATTTAAGAATTCAGTTTTCAAACGAAAGAAAAGGAACTAATAATTAAATTACTGAAAAGAATTTTCCCCAGCTACTTTTATCACAAAAGAATGAACAGAATAATAGGGTTTTTTTTTTTTGTTTTTTTTTATGGAAGATTGACAGAGAAATTGTTATATTTATATGAACTTCGCAATGGTATTTTTTTTTTTTTTTAAGTGACTGGAAAAGTTACATTTATTATTTATTTTCTCTTTAAATTGCTTTCTTCTTTCGCTTTCGTTTTTTCTATGTAAAAACACCTACATTTCAATATTTTTTTTTTCTTTTTCTTTTATTTTCATTTTTTATTTCCTCATAATTGTTTACTGCTTTTTCTTTAAATATTCTTTCAGATATTATTCTGAACTTTTTAATAATATAAATTCATATTAGTCCAGCGAATTAATTCTCATTATAAAAACCATGGCAAATCTGTGACAGCATCACAATTGCAATGACTCGTTTACCAGAAAGCAAAAAAATGACAAATAAGTTGAAGTAGTGTTATTGTAGCCTAACGTTTCTACAATTAAGTGAAAAATTGTGAGCATTCAAAATATTGAGTAGAAAAATAATTTTGAAAAATGGAAATGAATTTAGAAAACGGATAATTTTTGTTTTGCTTTATTTCGGGGTTTACTAGTAGTAACAAATATTCACATCGCATAGCGTTTCAACACATAAACATATATCTATGTATCCGACAACTGTATTGTTTCAAAAATATTTTCTGAAGTTTCAAGGTTGGCGAGTAATGTCGATCTTGAAACTCACTCTCTCTCTCTCTCTCTCTCCCCCCTCTCTCTCTCTCTCCCCCCCTCTCTCTCTCTCTCTCTCTCCCCTCTCTCTCTCTCTCTCTCTCTCTCTCTCTCTGTGTGTGTGTATGTGTAAAGAGAAACATCTATGTGTGTTCCATAGAGAAGAACTGTTTATTCATTTTTTTCTCATAGCAAATAAATCGAAGAAATGAATACGACTATAACCTTCGGCCTGAATGTTTCTTTTTTCCTGTTCATAATGTAATCATACAATCTTTATCTACAACTACCAAATGTGTCATGTTTACTTCTTGTTTGTGATATATCATTAGATTTAGTCAACCTGTCTTTAAGAATTGGTTCACATTTTTACTGACCCATATGACAGGGAGTTGAAAGTGTGTATATGTGCAAGTATACTGATACACCTACATACGGGTACATTCGTTCACATTTCATTATTTTGTACTCCCAGAGTTTCGCGCCAGTTGTAACTGGTAAGTTTCACTAGAGATCAAGTGTCTCCTCAATACCCCATCTTGATTTTATAAATGCTGTTGTCTGAATATGTCAATTTTCGTTGGTTTTCCAATTCTTCCAACCTTTTCAAAAAGATCTTCGAGACGAAGAACCCTAATAAAAATGACAAAACATTCGATAGAATTCATGTACCCTGTCTTATACATGAAAGACTAGCCTAGCACCTGCACAAATGCCAGACAAGAGCAAAAATTGCAGAATGGACAGCATCTACAAAAAAGATATAAATATGAAATATCATATAAGTAATACTTGCAAATAATTATAGACCTGCTATTCCAAACGTTATTTTGTTGATATCATTCAAGAAATTTAGTAAAGAAAATGAACCTTGCATCCCTCTTTGTAGAAGAAACTAACGTCACATCCGACGTCATTTATAGTTCTCAACCATAGAGAGTTTCACAAGCCAGCAAGGTTCAATTCCTGAAAAATGTACATACTCTCATTCAGATCTCGTATCTACGAGTAATTTTTAAGGAATCCATGGATATTTTATCCGACATTATTTCCTTACTACGTTAAAATGCGGATACCCATGTTTGAGCAGCCAGAATTTTTTTCAGTTCTACCAGGCCAATGTGAAAACAACAGGCAAGTTGTTTTATTAAGTTACTATTGTTTTATAAGGCTCTTATATTTTAGAGAGTTGAAAATTTTAACCTCCATTATTTTTCAGGCTCAGAGAATTTGCATAAAATTTTGGTTGAATTTTAAAAACAGCTACAGAAAACTATTGATTACTTAAGTGATAATCATTTAGTGATAATGCTATTGTTGTAATGCACCCTTCTCCTGAGGTGCTCTTAGTTGACGCTCTTGAGGCGATCATAATAAAGTTACCTTCCTTTCTTTCTTCTCACGGCCGCGTGTCGAAATATTTTGGGGTTCTGAGATGAAAGCGTCATCAACAAATGGTATTTGAAAACTTATTTTATTAAACACGTTGACGTGTACATTTTTAACTAGCCAATGTTGTCACTCTATTGCCCCCACTGAAGAGCAAGTTCCTCGAGACAAGAAATAACCACGTCTAATGTGAAATTCACTCATTGAAATAACTTTCTATCTCTCTAACATTCCCACGTTCGGCTCAGCCAATCAAAATCAAACATCCCTATTTGTCTACTATTTGACTTTAAAGGTCAGCCTCAGACGGTCTGAGTCAAAATACACTGTCACTGAAAAAATAATAGTCTGAAACGATTATTTAGCACTATGAACTAATTTCAGATCATAAATTGTGCTAACAAGTTGAATTCATTTGAAAAGCATTCACTGTTTCTCCAACACATTATTATTTGAGGCATTATTACAAAATGATGAATGGATATGAAAGGACGGACAAACATTTGTCGATGACGTTGAGAGTTCTGTATAACTCTCAACAGGCATTTCCATCAAATATTGTTTATGTGAAAACAAACTATTGATTATGCTTGTAGTTTCGTAGTATTGATGTGAAGGATTATTTAAGACATTTTGGCCGATATCTGTCTATATCTCTGAGATGAGGTATTATGAGTACTTACACTATTTACATTATTCGGACTGTTATCTTCATCTTCATATTCACAACGTTTCGGTCGTTGTACGCTTCGAACCGAACCCTTTATTTCGTCACCTACCCCGGTGACGAAATAAAGGCATCTAGTTCCACGTGTCATACCTCTTCTGGATGTCTCAGTTATTTCCCTTTAACTTAACTCTCCAATTTTGATTCACCACTGCTGTGGCCTGATACTGAACTCACAACTCTTTGTGTCTAGTCACTGGATCTAACTAATGTCTTTATCCACTGGGCCATGTGTCCTTGAGGACATCGGTGTAAGAATTTTTAGGACTTATAAACCTAATGTCTCAGCAACTATTTTTACCAGTGCTCGTATAGCATTTTTTCTGTTATTATTATTGCATTCTTACCGGAGCTTATATTGCAATTTTTGTTGTTATTCATTGCTTTTCTCTAGCACTCCTTATTACTCTGGTTTCCATGTTGTATTCATTTCTATGCATGGTCGGCTCAGAAGATTTTTGTAGCCTAGCATATGTGCTGATTCCTTAAGTTTTTGTATTTTCCAGTGATGCACTATATTATTTCAACCTGATCCCACAGGGGGCGATGATCTCCCTTTTCCCTCCATATGCGGTCAGCTACGTCTGATTTTTATATTTCCCCTCGTATTACCTCTTTACAATGTTCTTGATGTTTTACTCTAAGGGGGAAGCCTGTTTCTCTTTTGTATTTCTTACAACAGCTGCACGGGATAGCATACACACAGTCATGTTCTCCTCTATGAGGGGGGTCTTACTCAGAAGAGATCTCTGCGAAATGTTGAACCACTTTTAAAGATTTTCCTGATGTTTTATGGACCACAGATCCTTTGTATTTTCTCGGATAATCCCTTCACATAGGGTAGGTAGACATAAGCAGTTTTCTGTTATTCTATTGTACCCTTCTATCCAGGTTGTTAGAGCAGCTGCGAAATTCCAATCACCTGAAGAAGGCCGGAGCATACAACGGATGAAACTTTGTGAATATGGCAGTGAACATGAGGATAACAGGCTGGATCCATAGAGATACCCACGATGATACACATGTCGTCCGTGATGCCTTTGGAGGTTGCGAGGAATCAAGAACTATGTCATGCCATTCCACACTTACTCGATTGAGATCCAAGACACTGCTGTAGTTTAGCTCTGAACCCAGTATATGGCGCAAGTAAAGCCGAGCGTATTCTAACTTGGATCATGTGGCCTAAGAGTGGCTGTCACGATCATTTTACCCTGAACAACTGACCTTGGACTACAATGAGGTTTGAAATCATGGAGAGAAGACACACCAGTGAATGCAAAATACAAAGAATACTGTGAAGCCCACGATGGCCAGAGCATAAAACGAGAGTACAAAACCTCTGATCTTGGGTTAGGCTTCCCAGCGACTCGGGAATGACCTGGATATATACGTAGCATATCCAGGTCATTCCCGAGGCGCTGGGAAATTTTATGAAGTAGGTTTTTCATCCTGAAATTCGATAAAAAATATAAAAAAAATACCTATATATATATATATATATATATATATATATATATTTATGAATAAAAATAACAGTCATTTTTATTCATAAATATTGTCTCTCTACTGATTAATTCGGAGAAATTTTCATATATATATAAGGCAGAATGTGTGTGTGTAACGAATGCACTGTGTGTGTGTAACGAATGCACGGCCGCAATTTTCGACGGATTTGCACCAAAATGTACATGCACGTGCTCCAAGTTAGCAGGAAGGCCAAGACCGACTTTGCATTTCCCAACTCTCATCGATAGTGGAAATAATCGATTTTTTCATGCTTCTCCGGCACTTTTCATGTAGTTTGCGGCCATTTTCTACTGGCCATAGTGAGAGCCTATAGCTGGCTGCCACGAATAGGCAAGATGATTCTATTGGCCAGCATGAGAGCCAACAGCTGACTGACACGAATGTTAACTAGCATGCTAGCATGCAAAAAAATCGATAGCTGCATTCGTCACAAGTAGGAAAAATTTAAATCTGCATGGCACTTTACTCCAATTGGCTCATTCGCTTGCTTAAAATCAACGTTGATTCTGATTCCGCAGAAATGGGTTGGGTGTGAAAAAGTATTTGTTGTTAACATTCTTTTTTCATTCGGTTTTTGCAGTTACCAGTCCTTTTTTAAAGCTGATCGTTTTGTGTTCATTTTGTTTAGTTCTTTTTTCGTAACAGATTTAATGTCTAGTATCGAGCTTAGAAAAATTTCTCAGTGTGAGATAGGCAAGAAGTAAGGCATGTAGCAACATCAGCACGGAAAAGGGCACTCCTTTAAAGGCAAGGAAGGGCAAAAACATTTTAAGTCAAGTGATAGCGATTGCTGTATGAGTCGTACGATTTTTGAATCAAGCACGGGCAACGCCGGGCCATGCTGCTAGTATATATATATATATATATATACGGAATAGATGTAAGCAGATATATATGCACAAATATTTAATTGTAGAAACATATACCTCCAAATTTGTATCCACGCAAATATTTGTACATGGTACATAAATACCAGTACATACAAACGCGTGTGTGTGTGTGTGTGTGTGTGTGTGTGTGTGTGTGTGTGTGTGTGTGTGCGTGTGTGTGTTCGTGTGTGTGTGTGTGTGTGTGTGAGAGATTAAAGTTAAAAAACCTAGCAGGTTTTATTCAAAAGTTCGCCTACTGAACCATATTCCTTTTAGAAACACTAGTCACTTGAAGATGAGTTTCCCTAGCACTTAAAATGTTTGTTTCCATTCCACGGATATTAGAAGATTTAGCTAATGGAAACACCTAAACTGAATACAAGCAGTAGCAAACAATTGATATCTACAAGAAAAGCAGATAAGCTTTTAAAAGGAGTGCTTTTTTAAAATATATGAAAAGTTCAAATGAAATACTGATTTGGGGAAGAGGGTCGAGTAGAAAACTTTTCTGCGCCCCGTGTATGGACACTCATCCACACATGTATAATATTTAAATTTCGCGATAAAATTCGCGATATTTATGATATTAGGTTGGTGCAAAAATAATGTCGTTTTCTCACATATGTTACTATGTGACAAACGACATTATTTTTGCACCAACCTAATATTACTAATAGAATATATGTAGATTGTGTGGACATAAACCAACATGTCACTGTAACTCGCAATTCCACGCTTTAATCGATCATCAGACCATATGTTACACCTCGTTCTGTAGATTATATATATATATATATATATATATATATATATATATTGGGAGACACTGGTAGAATGCTACGAATAAGGGAAAATCTATTTAGCTAGTTTTTGTATTGGCTTAATGTTTTTAGATTATTTATCGCCTAAATTTTTTTTTCATTTTTATTTTGTTTCCATTTTATTTGATTTTATATATATAATTTCTTCTGTTCTAAAATGTATTTGGCTTTAAAGTTTATTAGTTTAGGTTATAGGTCATTAGTTATTTAATCTTTGGTTTCATATTGTAACTGTGTACTAGGAATTTTTTCGTGCCTTCATTTGGAAATGAGCTCTGACCTTTTTGTTATAGAAATGTAATTATTGTTATTTTCTCCAAAGTTTTGACGTTTTGAGGAGTTGTTGTTAAAGCCAATGTTCTTTTTTCTTATTTTTTCCATGTTATTTTTGGTGAATCATCACTTATGTTGGCTGTTGAGAAGGTTGTGCTTCGTAATTTTTTTTCGTTTTGCCTAAGTAGCTTATTTGTTTCCAGAGATCTTCTGTTATTTCTATTGTTATTTTTCTTATATTTCTTTTGGATCTTAAAGTATCTTGGTATATTGGTCTATAGGTAGTTCTTGTTTGGTAGCATTCGGACTTTGTTTCATAATTATTTCGTATACAGATCTTACCTCATATTTTCATTTAACACTGTACTGCTCAAAGATTATTGGCTTTATGATAAGCGGAATATTTTTGCTGTTTATTGGAGACATTAGTAGATGGAATACAGTGGCGAGATCTATTTTCATAGCACTGTTTAAGAAAGTCTACTAATAGAAAACAGCGTTACTGCTTTCCCACCAGAGGCTAATGAACTGGTGATCAGATGGGGTGGGCGCAATGCTGGTGAGTTAGTTATTTATGGTTGGGATAAGAATGATCTGGAACAAAAAATCAACATTCGCTACCAAGTGTTCCAATAAGTAGAACAAAAGATAAGCCGTTCCAAAACAGAAACTATGATCTGGAATTGGAATGAAAGTTGTGATGGCACATACCCTGAATCCATCATAAAAATCCAGGATATGACATTAGTCAATTAATAAACACTTCAAATACCTTGTTGTATGGATCATTTATAACAAATTTAGAATAGGAGGCAATAAAATGGAACATAAATATAGGCTGCGCTTTGGTGTCGTTTCGCTCAACATCGGAAATGGCTACAAAACCTGAACATTAACCTAACAACTCTAGTCATGATCATTAATAGCCTCGACAGATCAAGACTTTCCTATTGATGTGAGGCGTGGAACCAAACTCGTTCAGAAATATTTAACCTGAAACTGTTATCTGCATACAACCCGATTTCTCAGATCAATGGTTAAAATGACTTCGAACGAATGAAGTATGTTGGCGTCAACGAAGAGGCATCCTTCTTCAAACCTCGGGACTGGCTCTGCAGAATCATAAACAACAAAGAACTGTATTAAATAACAGAAACCACATCATTTGAGGACTTTCAACATCAGCAGCAAGTAAACTGGTTATCATATGTAACGCAAAGAGAAAATAATGACATAATCAAGATGTTGACTTTACAGCTACTTCAACAAAATGTTACGAATGAAGACACCCACATGAAATTGTTTTAATAGAAAGATTTAATAAATTGCAACCGAATGTAGCATTGCCTGCTCGGTCAGTTAATACGGAAAGTTTCCTTATAAGAAAACAGCTAATTACTGTTACATATATATATATATATATATATATATATATATATATATATATATATATATATATATATATATATAAAACGTTAGGGGTATGATGTGTCTGTGAGTTAAGATTTTTTAATATTTTTTAGGATTATTGCTGAAAGAGTCTATCAAGCTTCAGATAAAACGGTGAAGCTCGAGCTTTACTTTGACTATCTTGCAGGCATTTGATAGGATTTAGCATACTTGTTTTCTTCGCAAGCTGAACGGTTATAAACGAATTTTTGAACTGATTCAATCTTTCTTATTAAATCACGAAATGAAAGTTATCTTGAATCGCCACGTTTCTAGGTCTTTTGCATAAATGCAGGTGTTTCCCCAGAACTCTATCCTTGAACCTATGTTGTTTGTAATTTTTATAAATGAACGTCCTGATGTCTTCAGTTCTCAACTCGTTATCTATGCTGATGACACAACTATTTACTCCTGTCTTAATAATAAGTCTGATTGACTCAATGAGGTCAAATTGGAAGCTAATTTCAACAATGATCAACAATATGTTGTTAAATCTTGCAAGAAGTGGCTTGTTAATTTTAACGCCTCAACAACGAAACTGCTCTCTTTTAATCATCTTTTTACCGTCCATTAGTATTGTGAGACCGGAAACTACCTACACAATAGACTCTTCCAGGCCTATATTAAGTAGGCAACATAGCACTCTACAAGAGAGTGATAGAGTGACACAGAGAGTCTAGTACGACTACCAGTGTTGGACACTAACTTATAGTAAGCTCTGCTTACACTATCTCTGTAACCCGTTGTTAATATATCTTTCTTACTTCTAATCCGTGTTCCGTGTTTTACTTCTGTGGGCCCAACTTTGGCACCCACATCAATTAGCATAGCTAATGTTAACCTCCAGGAGAGTGGCTCGTTGCACCTTCTCTGACTAACGCTTTCAGCTGACATGAAGTGGAAACCGTATATTGAATCAACTGCTTAGTCTGCAGCTAAGTAATTTGGTTCACTGTGTCGTGGTAGATATTCTATCAGATTCTATCTTACATATTTATAAGTCTACCTTTCGCCCTTGGTTTGAATATTACTACCACATCTGGTCTAGTGCACCCGTTATATATTTAGAGATTCTTGATAAAATCCAAAGAAGAATTTCCAATTTTATGGGCCTTGACCTGTTATCTCAGCTTCGGTCCCTTTTCCACTGCCGTAACAGAGCTTCCCTGTGACTTTTCTGTAAATACTTTCATGGCAATTGTTCTGATTAACTATCCGCTATCTATGGTACTTAAACTTTATGAATTTAAACGCAGTACTAGATTGGCGGCAAGGTCTCATCATTTTACAGTTGAAATGGCTAGATGTAGCCGTAAGTTCTATGCTAATAGTTTCTTCTATCCCACTTCTCACTTGTGGAACACTCTTCTTTCCAGTCAACTTTGATATTCAAAAATTTAAATGCAATCTTTATTTTCTGTTTTCTTAATTATTATTATTTTATTGTCCTCTCTCCTTAATAGTATTTTTCTCATATTCTCTAACACTCAGTAACCCCTTGTGCCCTAGTGGCCTTATTGCTTTGCGTGGGATTAAATGATTTTAAAAAATGTGAAAAATGTTTATAAAAATAAATGTTGCTACGCTTAGCCCATACTCTGCATGTTTTGATAGAGTGTTGGCTGGCCCTGATTTGATGGCATAATTTTTTTTGTTCGTTTAATTATTAAGGATATATTTTTGGCTTATGAGTTATTAAACACTATAAGACATGTCTTCAAATATGCATTTAAAACAATTTGAATTTCTTTTTATAAAAGATATTAATTTGAATCACTTGAAATGCTCTTCATGCCGAAATAAAGGTTCTTTTGAAGAAACTATTCAAAAGTTTCCGCAAATGAGTTAATATGTTAACGTTAATGATTTTAGTATGAAAAAACATCATTGAATAATAATAACAAAAGATAGTTTCTTCAAATTCTGTTTTCTGCGAATTCTGTTTTCTAAACATGTGGCTCATCATCATTTTAAAAATCCATATAAAATTAGAGAAATGCTTCAAGTAACATAGGAAACGTTGGATTTTTATCACTCTTTTTCGATATTATATGTTTATATTTTCCGTTACTTGACAAACTGCAATACAATAACATAGCCATAATATTGTCAGGTACTAAACCAGCTCTCCAGTCGCATTTTTTTGTGGAGGAAGAAGGTGGTTAGCAACTCAATAGGAAAAAATATGACCTAGGAAAAAGGTAGATGAACTCTAAATGCCAACATTCGACTCTGGGTAGTGTTTCGATAAAAATGGAACCTATCATACAGAGTTCTTCTGGTTTAAATGAAGAGGAAGCTATTCAATAGCGATTTACTAAACGTAGTTGAGATGTGGCAGAAGCACCCAGTTTCAATATAGCAATCATTATGATATATCTACTCACTCATTGGCGCATAGTGAATTACAGAGCACTTGCTTTGAACATCAAAAACACTTTAGAAAAGTCCGACATGAGACGTTAAAAATCAAATAGACTACTATTAGTCATCAGCAAACGATTTAGAAATGCAGTTTTGCTAAGACATACGCAAGTACTAACTGCGAGAATGATCAGGACAAAAGTAGAAAAATTAAAGCACCAAACAATGTCTAAGCTACAATACGACACTACTTTGACTGAACTTTCGAGTAAATAAATTGCAGAACAAGTAACACAAAAACAGAGTAGTCATAAAAGAACAAGAATTACTTAGAGCAACGAAAAAGAGAGCTGGGATAAAGCGTAGGAGAGGTGAACGGATTTTAACCCGTTCACCTCTCCTACAGTCCCATTATTCCATTAAATTCCATACTTATTCCGAAATGATTCATGTTATTCGTTCTCTACAATTACAACATAAAATAATGTGACCCTCTTATATCAGATTGTGTATTGATATGTGAATTGACTGTGAGGATATGTGAATCGAAAATAACTTGCAATGTTTAGAGAATTTATTCAAATACGGACAAAAAAGAAAAAGAATTCCTCTAAATATTTTCTTGATTAATCAAGGAAATGTGAAAACTTTCAATTGTGGCTGAAAAGAAAATGGCAAGTTATCAACAGACTTCTCTTATCAATGGCGACAGTCGATATTAAAATGTCCTTAAATTTTAATTTTTTGCAGAAAAAAGAAAGAAAGAAAACAAGTTATTCTATCTTAATGTTTTTTTAATTTTTATTTTCTTTCTTTTTAAGAATATTATCATTGGTTATTTTGTAAAAAGAATTTTAAGTTATTATCGTAAAGCAATTTTTTCTTTATCGGAAAATTTCCCTTAAACAATTATAAAATTGCAAATTGTCTTCTAATCAAACGCAGCGGACATAAAAAGGTTCCTTTTATTGATAATATGAAAATTTGCTTTGAAAGAGTGAACAAACCTGCAAATACAGATGAAATCCGTTTTTTTATTTTTTCTGTAAATCCAATTCTATTTGATTCATTTAGAATTAAAAAAAAAATAATTGGTAATACATAAAAAAAAAAAAAATGATTTCATGCATTGTTCCTTTAACAAATAAGGCATTCTCCCACTACTGGTTTTCACCATTCCCAGCTACTTTGGACGAACAAGAAATAGGGTACTTTACAATACTATAATAAATTACTGCAATTGATTTTTCCTGATGAAATTACCGTTATTAATAGCTTGCAAATACATTATATCATAATTCTTAATGTACCATTTCTTTTTTTCTTTTCTTTTCAAATATTGAACTATTGAATATTATTGAATCATTTGGAGATCATTATTACTTTTTCAAGAATAAAGATTTTTTTAAATGAAAACTATTTACGGAAAATAAGCTATTCAACTACCGTTTAAAAATGATACAACAAGGAAATACTCTATGCTTTAACGGGTTACAAAAAAATTATATGCCTATTTTCGAATTTTATTTTATTTTATTTTTTATTATTTTATTTATTTATTTTTGTTACCGTTTTTGTTTTGTTAATGAGACGAACACACCGACTTCTATTGTATATAAAATGTTTCACTTGCAGGTCGCCACAGGTTTGTAATGAATTCGCTCCTGTATATATATATATATATATATATTACATCTGAATTAATGCCGCACTCATTTTCTGAAATAACATTGTGCCATGTTTGTGTAACCCATATTTATTCTTTCTTTTTTAACGTTATTATATTAGAAAAAATAGTAAAATAAAATGTTTTAACTGCATCATGCGCATGTGCATATATTTATAAATGAGACATTATATACAAAAAATGTAGGCATACACATTAGAGAATAATCCGATTAATCAGTAACTGGTCATATCAGCATTTGTCTCAACCTTGTGCTACATCTACGCTTAGAAAATCACCATATCAGTATTTGTCGTTTAATTAGACTACTTCTTTTATGTGTCGTGTCCCTTTAGGACATAGCCGATCATGGCTCTCCACTTCCCCTCTATCCCTTGTAATTCACAATATGTTTTGTCCTTTTGCTACTTCTCCCAGACCCTGTTCTGTCATCCACTTGCATAAGCATGCTAGGTATGTCACGCGTTGCTTTCCTTTGTCTCTCATTCCCTCTATTCGCCTTGTGAGTATCAGATTCTCCATGCTCTCCTTTCTCATTACGTGTCCCAGAAATTTCAGCTACCTCTTCCTGATGTAAAGTATAAGCTTCCTCCTTGTTTGCATCCTCATCTTATCGTTGCTCACATGTTCAGTCCATGGTATCCTCAAAATCCTTCTGCAGAACCATACCTCCATTGCCTCGAGTTTCTTCTTCATCTAGGAGGAAACCGTCCAATATTTGCTGCCGTAAAGGAAGAGAGTTATCATGTAGCAGTTAAACACTCTTATCTTTGTTAACAACGAAATCCTCCTACCTAGTTTTTATAAGGCATCTTTGGCCATCCCAATAGGTCTTCGGGTCTCAGCGTCACACTTACCGTCCTCTATCAGAACACTTCCCAGATATTTAAATTTCTGCACATGCTTGATTTTAGTGTCCCCAACCTGTAAATCGCATTTCGGGCTCATCTTTTTACTTAAAACCATGCATTCTCTCTTCTTGTAGTTTATTCTTAGTCCCTTCTTCTCGGTCTCCTTGGCTACCTTCTGCAGGAGGTTTTGTAATTTCCTTTCCCTGTCTGCTAGGAGCACCGTGTCATCTGCGTATCTTATATTGTTAAGATTGTGGCCGCCAATGATGACTCCTGGTAGGATTTCCAGTTCTCTCAGAATTACCCCGCTGTATAGGTTGAATAAGTTCAGTGATAAGACACAACCTTGCCTTACGCCCGTTTCTCTTTTTATATGTCTGCTGAATTCATTTTCTATCCTTATGCCGGCCGTTTGCTGCCAGTATAGGTTCTTGATTATTCTAATATCTTTCCCAAATATATGAAGATTGCTGAGCAGGTCCAACAGATCTTTGTGGTGTACTTTGTCAAACACTTTTGTCTAGTCTATAAAACACAGGTACACATCCTTCTGCATCTGTATTGCTCTTTCTGATAACATTATGAACATGAATATCACGTTCCTTGTTCCTGTGTTTTTAACGAACCCGCACTGTTCTTGTCCTATCTCTGGCCTGATTCTGCTGCGCGCTATATTCATCAGAATACGGATGATGAGTTTTGTAATGTGGTTCATTAGGCTGATTATTCGATGGAGTTAACATTCGTTTGCGCCTGGTTTCTTAGGCAGTGCTATGAAAATAGATCTGCTGAGATCTTCCAGTATATCACCACTGTTGTAGATTTCATTTATTATTTCTGTAATCTTGTCTATGCCCAAATCATCTAAGGCTGTCAGCATCTCTGTTACAATTCCTTCCGGCCCTGCCGCCTTGTTTCTGTTCAACTTCGCCACTGCAGCTTCTACTTCGGTTTTTAGAATTTCAGGCCCGTTGGTAGTTCTGTGTATTGCCGGTTGTTCTCTTTTGTCGTGGAAGTCTTCTACAATATATTCGTTCTAGCATCGAAGAAATTTTCCTTTCTCTAATGTGAACGTTCCATCCTTTAACAGCTTTTCGGTCATCCTTGTTTACAGAAATTTTCGTCCATGGTCCATCAGTTATCTTAAACATAGAATGAATCTAAATAATATGTTGTCATTCTAAAATTGAAATTAAATTACCAATTATCATTCAATTAATCGATGCAAACGTAATATACAGAAAATAATCATCCGTAAATGAATTCCCAATGTACAAAACAGATCACTGTGAATTTAAAAACATACTTCATAAAATGTTAACTTTTGCGAAAGAAGTCAGAATAAAGACGCAATTAAAAAAACAAAAAGATTTAATAATTATACAAAAAGTTATGAAAACGGAAAATTAGTATAAAAATTTAATTAGTAGAGATAGAATGGGGAAAGGGAGATGTGACTTCTCTTATCCCTAAAGTTGAACAAGGTACAAACAAATAAGACTCAATCACTACGTGAAATTGAAAAGAACAAACAAAACAGTACATAAAAATACAAATATATTTACATAAAAAAACTTGCACAAAATTTTCCTTTTGTGCGCCTTATACAGAACTAAGATTGGATAACAAATCAAACAATGTACACGACAAAAAAGATCACACTTTTTGAAAATGAAAAAAATTCGAGGAAGCAAAAATTAGATAAAGCAGAAAATACGAAATGCACACCCACCTAATTTGCATAACACGATTAGGAAAGACTCAGCACGAAGGGAGTTTTGTAACTTGAACTGGTTTGATGTCACGGGGACCATGTTTTTCCTTTACAGAAAAGTTCAATTTGAGTTTTCAGTTTCTTTTAAATTCTTCACTGGAAGCAAATCAAATGGATTTGCCTTCCGGTTGAGATTTTACTGTCTGCTAGTCTAATGATCTCTGTCTAATGATTTATAACTCCATTCTGCTTTGGCACCCCTTTTTTATGTAGGTGCTTTCTGCCTTTAATTCTGAGTGCTTTCTTTTCTTATCAGCAGGTCAGTCTCCTTTTATAAGAAAACGGGGCGGGGGGGGGGCGAATGTTAATTCCAAAATTTACAAGAGGATAAGACTACGTGTCTGATAGGTCAGTAAATACAATAAATAGATTTTTCAAATTCAAAAATCCGCAACAATTCACATAGAAGAATAATTTTAGTAATTCATTAAAAAAAATGGAATGCTCACACAACTAACATTTTTTTTTTAAATCGTTCAGATTTCTTTAAAATACACTTTTCTCAAAAGCACGGGTAAAATCAAAACCAAGATGATTATATTTATTTGCACCTTTTAAATAAAGATTAACTTTATTTTACAGTACTAAAAAATATTTTTTAAATTATATCAGATTAAAATTTGAATTTTCTTAATTTGAGCTTCCTTTTTAAACAAAAGCAGTTAAATAATGTATTAATGTATTAAAATGGATATTTAACAAACATTTACGATTTTTTTAGAATGAAAATGAATTTTTACATCACTTTTTACAAGTAAATGGGATGTACATGACAAATATTTGGCTTGATCACATCGTTCCTAACAAATCGTGTAGTGAAGGTCTTGTTAAACAGACACGTTTCTCGTTCATTTCACAAAAACGAGGGTTCTCCAAGAGCTCTATCTTTAGACCTACGTTGCTAACGCCCTTCCTGATGTCATCAGATCCCAACTCTGTATTTATGCTGATGACACAAGTATGTACTCCTGTCTTAGTAGCAAGTCAGAAAGGTTCGACAAAGTAAAACTGGCAGCTGCTATCAAAAAGGACACAAAATCAGTGGTTAACTCGGATAAGGAATGGCTTGTAAATTTTAACGCCTCCAAAACAAAACTGCTTTCATTTTAATCACCATAGAGAACCCTTTTTGTCTGCCGTCAGCATGGCTGATGCTAACCTCCAGGAGAGTAACTCTTTGAGTCTTCTTTGGTTTACGCTTTCCACTGTCATGAAATGAAGTGATTATATTGAATCAATTGCTAGGCCTACTGCTAGGAAAATTAGTTCACTGTATCATGACAGACAATTTTCCTTGTCAGAATCAATCTTGCATATTCATAAATCTACCATTCGTCTGTGCATTGAATATTGCTACCATATCTGGTCTGGTGCTCCTACTATACATCTCGAGATGCTTAAAATTCAAAGAAGGGTCTGTAATATAATCGATCCTGACCTGGCATCTCGACTTCAGTCACTTTCTCACCGACGAGACGTGGTTTCCCTATCTTTTCAACAAATATTTCATAGCAATTTTTCTGGTGGATTTTCCGCATTGGTACCTCAACTTTCAGTTAAATTTAAGCGTGCTACTAGATTGACAACTAAATCTCACAATTTTACTGTTGATCTAGCTAGATGCAACCGATACTTCTATTCTAACAATTTCGTTTCTCGTCTGCAGAAGTACAAAATATAACGCCAATCGCCATTTTCTGTCTTCTCAAAACCTGTTCTTTTATTGTCTTTTCTTCTCACAAAAGTTCTCTCATTCTCTTTCATTTCCAGCAACCCCTTGTGTCTTAGTAGCATTATCGCCTTGCTTGAGGTGAAATGATTAAAAAAAATTACCCCTTTTTTAACAAGAGTCATATTCCCAAATAAAACCAAGTAAGATAAATTTAAATTAAGTTATATACACATCTAAAAAAAAGAGAAACTTTTGAACAATTTCTTCAACAAAGAATTTTCTATAATCATTTTGCATTCTGTGTATGAATTTTTGTTCACAATCATTTCAGAGCCATAAAAATACTTTTAGGAAGCATCGTTAACTAATTTAAACATTGAACTAATTATCGGAACATTCAGGCAGGTAGATGTAAATAAATAAATATAATGTTTAATAAATAAATAAAAAAACAGAGCATCTACCCAAATATGAGTATCCATTTAAAAAATAACGTTTAAATGAATAAATTAAAAATCTGTCGGATTTAATCCATTTACTAACGCACACACACACACACACACACACACACATACATATATATATATATATATATATATATATATATATATATATATATATATATATATATATAGTAAAGGTAATAAATTTGTTGGTATATAATCCAATTGGATCCTAGTAATATAAAATATTAAAACTGATCCACAAAAAGAGTTCAATGTATTTATTATTACAGAGCAAAATTTATACACAATAAAATCCAAAATCACCTCATATGGGGAATATGCTTATTTTGACGCAAATATTCATCAGTCTTATTCAATCCCGGTACTGACTGAGTTGGTGTCGGAAATAGAAATTTAATTGTGAAAGCTAAAAAAAAACAACATCGAAAAACTAATAAGAAGGTAGAGCAAGTAATTTGTCTTCGTCCCAGGGTAAATCTACATAATAGCAATTGTCTCCGTACGAGATAGAATATCGGAACGCAGTAATTTTGTTTCTTAACTATTCAGTGGGTCTAGTGCATAATAAATATGAGTCACTGGACATTCAGAGTATTCGGATACAACCTGATTGTCCTGTACTCTGGCATCAGGAAAATGAAAGAAATATTTCCGAAAGGCACAATACCTTGAGGAAATTCAAATCCACATTCATTCATACAATGAATCAGTTGCATGTGGCCCATGTATTTCAATACATCAACTCCTAATAAGCCATGTACGGAAATACAGTCGTTTCGGACACAAAAAATATCGGAAGCTAATTTACACCCACTAACCTGAAGATTTTTAACTGCAGACCGACCACATGTACTAAAATGGTCACAGAATATTCAAACTCTGGCAATCTAATATATAGCCATGTGTGTTTCACACATGGCTATATATGTACAGACTTTTATACATTTACAAACCTTTTTCAAACCGAGAGCCAGTGAAGAAAAAACACTGACAAGCTTCTCTTCCTACCCTTCGAACCACGGATCATATAAATATAGCAAAAACAATTTGTACAGCTACAAAATTTATGATTAGACCGTATGAAAGAGCAAAATCACAAATTTCAAATACTAAAACATATCTACACAACACATGATGTTCTCCGGCATGGAAAATAGATTTTTTTTTTTTGTAACACGTGTAACCCAGAAAAAATCCCTAATGGCTTTTGCAATTGCTACACTGGTCCGTCAGTAGGCAAACAACACGCTCCTCATCCCTACTGCCTTTTTTGCTTGACCCTTTTCTTCTCTCATGTGACATTACGCTCGACTTGATCTCAACCGGCAGGTCATCTCGAAAAAAAATGTTTCCTACAAAACGAAAATACAACTCCACTTCTACTTTAATCAATACTGTTTTTCTGGACTAATCAGATAAAGTGTGACATACCTGAAAAGGTGACTCATTGTCCTTTTTTTCTCTCTTCGATGATGTCACTCGAACAACACCAAGAAATTGGAAATACCATATAAAAATCGACAATAATAGCATATTTCTTAAAGTTCTCAAACATGCATTTGACACTCGGTAGAAATTCTACGTCTGCTCAACTTTGTCACAATGCCGCTTCTGTTTAATTTTGTACGCCGCCAACATCATTCATGAAACAAACAAACAAGGCCTTTTCAAACAAAGTAAAACCCTTCCAACAACAATACGACAGACGGCAAAACAGATTCAATATTGAGCAGTGGAAAAGGACAAAATTTGAATGGTAAACGCTGAACAATTTACACTACCAACGTATCTTTCAGGACGCACTACGACTCTGATCCCCTAGAGAAAATAATACAGCACCCTGATGACAGCACAGACACATTTTCGACGACATTTTTAAACACGCACCTCAACCAGACTTCCGACACCTTTTCTTTTCAGCTCACGAGGACAGAAACAGACCTATACGAATACATATGGACAGAAAAAATTTTTTACCCATCTAGAGGGGTGTGTTGTGGGGTTAATCCCACTTACTTTCCTGAAACCGCTACTAGGGGACGCTCTCCGGCACTATAAATACTCTGCGATAATTTTACGGAGCCCCTTCTTACTTTTTCCGCTTACACGTCAGCATGTAAGTCTCTCGCGGAAAAACGCATTTTCCATTGGGAAATACATGAACAAATTACACCCACACAACACACGTACGTACGCACATTCACTCATTTCACATTCTTTGGACCAAAAAGGTTTTCACATTCTTTTGTTACACACATCATTGTCTTTGTCACTTGTATAACTTTTTTGTTAATACATTAATCACTTGTTTGTACATGTATTGGTTCTCGTTTCTTTTCATTTATTCACGTGGACTCACATATCGTCCGCCATTTTTGTTGTGTGTATTCCAGAAGACACGTGTTTTCCCCAACAGAAATACACGATAATGTAAAACCCGCAACACCCTCTTCCTAAGCAAAAGTTTAATGAAAGGGGATAGTGTCATAGTAATAGATAAAAACCCAAAAAGTTCCTCAAAGTAAGTCAAATGTGTATAAAGGGAAAAGCAATATGTATTCAATAATCGGCAATTCACTAATTCACACGAAGGAAATAAATCAATTTACAAAACTCAAAAACCAACATACATTCGCCAAAAGAATTTCGAATTACGAATATTCGCCTCAAACATCATCCTTCCTGCTATTAGACGGGTCAATATAGTGGTTAAATTTTCCAGTAAACACTACAAATGTAATACTGTATGCATAATAAACCTTTTAATCGATGAGTTTCCATCTGATTTACGTTTCGAGGAACAAAAATGCTAAATAAATATTTCGTTACCATCGGAAATAAGAAAAGAATAATACCTGAGACAAAAACGAACAATTCCAAAAATTTATTAAAAATTAAAGGATGATGGAATGCATACAAGTCCCTAAGCAAATTTTTAAAGATAACAAATAAAAGGTAAAAAAATGGTGTTTGCAGAACAGAAAATGTAAAAAAAAAAAAAAAAAAAAAAAATGGCCACTTATTGTTCAGAAAAACGCAAAAGCGTTTTTTCTTTTTCTACACAAGCCCCTGGCCTTCACAAAAAAAACATATTGCACAGTGATTCACTTTTAAAGTTATAAAACTAGTTTGTGCGTCATTAATATTAGTTTCACATACTCAGTCATAGTATTCTTTGAATACACACTAAAACATACTTAAATTTTATCAGAAATAGTTAAAAACAAAAACAACATATACCGGGAAAAAGTGTAAAAAATTAAGGTCATCTTTATTTCTGAAATTAAAATTACAACTTTCTACAAAGTAACTCTTTTTGCTTTTGTTTTTTTTTTTTTTGTTTTTTTTTTTGGCAAAGACTTCAATGATATCATCAAAAATGATTTTATCTGTCAATTGTGGCTCCATAGACAATAGACAAGAAGTGTCATAGTTTAAGTTACTAAAATTCGAAAACATCCTTCAACTGTGAGTACTGTCCCAACATTAAAACCACGTTTATTTCAATGCAACTTATACAGGCTTATGGCCTACAACAGGCACAAGAGTGCCGCCCTCATAAAAGTTCCGCCCCTCCAACCCCTTTAGATATGCCACTGGTACTGAGAAAATGGAATTACGAATTTGGAACAAAATAATAAATTTAATAAATATCTTTTTCAGTGCCGCAAAAAAAATTAATTTATATTTTTTTTACTTAAATAAACCCAAGTACATTTTTTATCCACCTATCATATGGACCCTTGTTCATTTGATTTATAATGAAAATCATAGCTAAGATTAGAACAACAGTCTGAATAGGTGAATATGGAATAATAATAATTTCATTTAAAGAGAATAACCTTTAGCTTCGTTTTTCATTTTTCGGTATTATTACGATGCTCCGAATATTCAAAATAAAAAGGGAAACAACTCATCCTTACAACCACAGAAAATATGGTTTACGTAACTTTAATTAAAAACTGGATATAATGTCACAACGACACATCCTTTTTAGGGTCCTGTTGATATACGATTATAAATGCAAAAAAGGAAGCGAATGCTTAATAAAATTCCGGAAATTATTATCGATTAAAAACACTACAAACTGATTAGAAGAAGGAAATATTGAAATGTTTCATGGTTGGAACTTTTTCAAACATAATGTGTTCGTTTTTTGGACAATTCTCAGTCTTACCCACACATTTTTCTGTCTTGCCTGCATCGTAGGTATGACGAAAAACTACATTCGGTAGCAAGGCCTCTGATCTTGGAACCACCTTAATTACTTTTGTTCCCAGATGCACCCTGACCCGGAGTGGTAACACCTATTAAGGTCTCAAACTGGGGTCAAAATACCATGAAAGTATAAAAAATACGCAATAGATTTTTTTTAGTACTAGTAAAATTTAAAAAAAAAAAAAAACGGCAGTAGATTTAGAAAAAAATACCAAAGCTCACAAGAAAATTAAATTTTGGGATTAAATGACACATAAGGAGTCAAGCCGTTAAACAATCAGAGGACTATATATAGTCTAACTGTACAGTGTGTACACCTTAACAGATTAACGATTTTTTTTTCAGAATCAGGAGTCGTCACCTTAATGAAAATGTTCTATTTAACTTTTAAGTAAATTACTAACTGAATTAAATTCACATAAAATGAAATTCTACTGCATTACTTGTTATTGAAACCATTATTCCATTATCACTCGATTGTGTTCAGTATTCTTCAAAAATTTAATTGTTTTTCTAAAACACTGTGGAGATTGTGTTAATTGATTGAATTTTATATGGATCAATAATTGTTGGGTAAAAGGTTGCGTGATAAAATTAACAATTTCCGCTCACATTAAAATTTCAGTATTCAACAAACAGAATAAGAACAAACATGAGAAACAACAGTTTTTGCACAACAACGAATAAAATATTTATATAACCAAGAGGTACAGACAACTGGAGTAAATAGAGGTAGTTTAAAAATGTTCAAACGTCCTTTTATGTTTAGATTGAAATGTTATTAAAGTTCTGGTCTGATAGATTTTAAGTTGTTGAACGGTCTGTACAATAATGAGAAATGTGTTTGGGTATTATTGTAATTTAAGGAAAAAATAAAAAGTTCAAGTTTGTACTTAAAGTAGAGAAGTATTGTTCACGACTTACTTTAATGTTTACGAAGTTGTCGCTCTTTGACTTGTTTTCACGTCGTTTAAAGAAAATATTTTGTAGTTGGAGTAAATGATTCTTAACAAGCTGTGTTTATGTTAATTGCAATAATTAACGTTGAGCTTGAAAGCGTATGACAAAGATTCGTGTATAAAGTTGAATGTGGAAAACTTGAGTTGATTGTTCATGATAAAATATTGCTGTGTGAAGGAACTTTAAGGAAAAGCCTGGAACTGCGTGACGAGTACAAAGGATTCTGTCACTGTCGAGGATGAATGACATTTCATATTTATTGCTAACTTTGGTTACGTGGTAGGTTCACAGGGGATTGACAGATTTTGGCGGAATTATTTTTTGGCCAGGTCAAGAACTAGGTCGATGTTACTCGAACATGACTTAAATATTAAATGACCAATCAGAAGTTGAAGAATTAAGCATGTAAAAAAAAAAATTAATACATTATTAATTAAAAATTAATACATGTTTTTTTTAGAAAACCTCAACTTCTGATTAGTCACTTAATATTTAAATCATGCCCAAATATCAATGTCGATATCTGTGCAAAAAGTGGATCACAGAGCTTATTCAGCTTAAAGCTGAATAAGATCTGTGATCCACTTTTTTAAATATTAAGTGACCAATCAGAAGTTGAGGTTTTCTGAAAATATGTATTAAGCTGAATAAGCTCTGTGTCAGAATAAGCTCTGTGTCAGTGTCAGAAATTTAATTTCTGTATCTATCTTTCTATCTCTTACTTTCCTTCCCCCTCTCCTTTTTCCCGCTGTGTGCAGTGTAAGAACTCCTGTTGCTGTGTCACGTGGCGAAATCGTGCCTAACGATTGGTCGTACATGATTTTCCCGCTTGTTTTCGACTAGATTAGAGGAATCTAGTCAGTAGTAGCAGAAAAAGGGCGCTGCAGTGTGGAGACGAGAAGTCGTCTTGTCTCGCGACGAAAAGGAAGCCAGCTTGAAGATAACCTGTTGTTGCTCTGACAAGGAAAACAGTCATAAAAAACCAGTCAAGAATATTTGTCTAAGAGAATTGAAGATAAAGAACAAGTGTGTGTTCGCCGTGTGGAAAAAGCTTATTCTCTAGACAAATGAAGTCAAGTCTGTTCAAGTAATCAAGTGGATTATTGTTCAGCTACCAAAGAACAAGTCAGTAAAGACTTATCTAAAAATCAGTTAAAGAAATTATTGAGAATTTACAATAGAACATTCCCAAGGAAGTCTTCTTTCGACAATCGGGTCGAAGAGAGAAAAAAGTCAAAATTAAGCGACTGAAAAGCTCCCTTCCTTCGAGGAGTTATTTTGTCCTATTGGTGGACGAAATTCTGACGTGAAAAAAAAGTATGTGAAAAAAGATCATCTAAGTCGTCTCTAGAAGTTGAATTTGTGTCGCAGAGAAACTTTGAAAAAACAAGTCTGCATTTATTTTTAACAGGAAGCTCGCTTATCTTCCAAGGAGAGCAACTAAAAAAATATCTAAAACCTTTTTTTCCAGCTACCTAAAAACACATTAAATCTATTTTTTTGAACAGTAAGTCAAATTTTCCCTTCTTTCTGCTATCTCTCTACCTCTTTCACTCTCTCTGAACTGTTATTGGAGTCCTTTTTAAGGGCTCGCCAAAGGGACGTTTTTGGCAGTTATTTTCAAGTTGTACCAGTGAACTTTAACATCAGACTATTTTTTCACCCCTCATTTTATTTTTTTACCTTTTCCCTCAATAAATTTTATAGCTATTTCAAGTGGTCTTTCCTTGTTCTTTATCTCGCTTGTTATGGTTGTATATTCTTGGTTTCAGGTCTCTGTTAACTGTGTTACGCGGGATTCCCGTCATTGGACGTAATGACAAAGTTTCCCAACCTTTGTTGCGCCGTTTGGCTGTTACTAAGCTAAATTTCGACAATCCACTTTTTCCACATATTTGTACAAAAATTGATATTGATAAAAAAAAAAAAAAAAAAAAGGTGGTAGCGGGACGCTAAAACACTTTCTGTGAATTTAAAATGTGAAGCTAAATTTGCATGGAAATATTATTTAGGAATTTGTTCTTTGTTATTATATTTCATGACTTTTCGATTCGTCTCAAATATAACAGTTAATTTTGTTTGTTTTTTCATAATGTTCGATGGACTCTTATAAATCAGACTCTTCTCCGTTTTTCTAATAAAAAAATGAGTATATTTTTAGTAAACTAAACCAGTTTTTGAACCAGCACACTTAACAAAAATATTGTTCCACTCAAACTGTAAGAATTAACACAAAATGTCAGAAACATCTGCGCTAGAACAGATTTATATAGTTCTAAAAGGTTTGAATTTCATGGAAATTTTGTATTATTAAATGTCAAATGAAATTGACCATTCTCTAGTCTAATCGAATAAATTCCATAGATTTCGATTTCAAATAACGATATGCTATTTTTAAAAATCAAATTTGTCTAATGAACTTTGGTATTTTATTTTTCAGTCGTCATAAAGACTATACTATTGCTTTCCATTGCAGACGAATCAGTTGGATGAGAAAGTGAGATTGAATAAAGATTTATTCAACAATTTGGATGATGGTCTTTTCCAGTGCATCTCCTGTTTACCGCAGGTGAAAAAGATTAACATCAGTCAGAAATCTCTTTAATCTGAAGAGATATTCAGATGTCCCATATATCAAAGCTTCGTGTATATGAGAAAAGCATTAGCGAATGAAAGGGTAAAGTCTTAGGCTGATGTCTCCCTAATAGGTTAGGGAGATATAATAGCGATTTGTTGTTTTTGTAGGTACTTAAAAAAGAACTGTAAATTTTGCTTTAAATTTTTATTACTTTTGATGGAATTTAATTTTGACTAGGACGTTTAAAAGTATACTGATTACTTAATTTACAAAGTGTAAACATTTTTGTTTAACTATTCTTTAAAAAGTACGCACAGTAAGTGATTTGAAAATTAATTTCCTTTAATTATTCATGTTATTCTACTTAACCAAGATCTCTTTCTGGTTCACAAATACATTTCACCAGAGCTGTGAGAGCTAAGAAAGCAAAACACAAAATAAAAAAAATATCTTCCACGCAAAGTCTCCGAGCATCACATCAGGTCCACAAAACAAATCTCTGCAATCATCCAAAATTGCAATAGCCAATCACTAACATTCCCGCCAAAAAAGATGTCACTGGAAGCCTGCACCTGTTAAACCAAAGGTATAAAAACGGTACTCATCGCCGATAACAAGCAGTTCGGCTTCAACACTTTGGCCTCGTCACACGACCGCCAGATCATCAAACACCTCACCACAGGCCTCTTTCCTGAGGCTAACCAACTCAAGAAATCGGTCAACACCTGACCGTAACGAACGAACAACACCCTTACAACTAATCGCCTTCCTTACCAATGGCAACTAAGGAACTACCTATGAACAATTTTTACCACTTTTGACACAACTATGTACATATTCTGAATTTTGACCAATACACGTTGTTGAAATCTTAATCTTTATTGGTTCCTTTCCTTTGCAACCAAACGCTCGTTATAACAAATGGTCTCAGAAGTGGGATACGAACCCACGCCCACAATGACATTCAGAGATGAAAAGAACGTGTTATAGTGACTCAGAGAATTTGCAAAATTATTGTGAAATATGACATTCTCGGAAATATAAATTCAATATTCAAATGAATATATTTCAAGATTCTTTTTTGTCGATAGAATTAGTATTTATTTGGTTAGGGTTTTTTTTTACATGCGTAAAAAACTTAACTAATGTTTTTTTAAATTTACTACCACAACGGATTATTCTACACACTTTTCATCAGCCCACATAAGAATAAAGAAATAAATTTTAAAACTGATATTTGTCGGTAATTGGGAACGATAAAATGTGTGGATTAGGCAAAAATACAATTGAGAATTGGTTGATGAAACATTATAACGTATCGATGGAAGGGAAAAGGGGGGGACTACTTTTTTTTTTTCAAGAACTAGAGCGGCTCTTTTTACTTTTCTATTTTTTTCGAAAGGAATGAAATGTATAAATTCTGACAAAATGCGGCTTATTTTGTTATTTCTAACTACAAAAAGAAGAAAATATTACTTATTTTAATATTTCTGAATAAAGATGTATCTACATCTGTATAAAATGTTGAATATTACATGAAAAATTTTAAATCTATAGAAAATGTTGTCCATGTCCAAATCTACCACTCGTCCCTTCAGCCCCTCAACCTCCGGTGTCTTCCTCTTTGGGTTTAGGCGCCCACTCGGTCTGAACCGAACTCAGGGGTAGCTGGCCGCACGCTCCCTGAGTACCCATAGATTGTTCGACCGGTCACTGGCCAAGTTCCGCCTGCTGCCCACGTTGTGTTAGTTTTTAGATCCAGTAAGCAGGGTGTTGTCCATATTTTCACGGTCGATTGGGGGATATAGGCACGGCTGTGAGGGTGGGCGGCAGGAAAATTAGAATGTGGCAAACAAGGAAATAATATCTGCAGAAGCCGAACAACAATGGGTAAAATATTGGTGTCTTTTATATAAGAAAACAACAGCAGAAAGAGTTTACAGAAAGGATAGAAAAGCAATTAACATAAGAACAGAGGACCACTCCTCTACCAATTATACCAACCGAGAGAGGTGTGTGTGATTAACTCGTTCCAAATCTACTTGGGAGGATATGTGACTCGTAATTCCAGCCCTACGTGGAAGTGTAGCTTTTCAGTTGGTTGGCGTAAGTGACAAACGTTAAGTTTCAGCGACTTTTCAATGCGACTGCTACAACGACGATGATATTTCTTGAAGTCCTTATCTCTGACTCGCCACTGGACCAACTCACTGCAACGACAGTCTCTCTCTGTCAATATCACTCTCGTCTAACGCCCAGGTCTCCCCAACTCAGCAAAACTCGCGTTTATATAGCAAACCAAAGGTTATAAGCCAGGTTGTTCATGAGCTTAACACGAGTGTCGGCATAAGCAAAGATTAAATTCAGATCTATTTTAAATCTCTTAGTGGATAAAATTAGTTCAATGTTCATTTCAATTGCCTTTTCGATGACCAAATTCAGCGGATACAACTTATGTTGTTATGTTATGCTAGCGGTAAACATACACTGATCTTACCTCCCCGGTCCAATTTACTTCAATATGTTTTTATCAAAAATATTATTTTCGTTTATTTTTTTTAATGACCCAAATTAAACATCGCTCTCTGCACTTTTGCATTTGTTTATAAACAAGTCCTCGCCAACCCGATTTGAAATTTATTCTTTATCTATCAGCCGTCTAAGGTTTCATATATCATTGTTCTAGATTCTTTCCTATTAATAGCGCCGACACAGTTTATAACATTCACGGAGGATCGTGTTTTCCATCTTCAATCAATAAACGTTATATTTGCGTGTGTGCATTTATGTGCGTCAATCTCTCTCTGTTACACAAAAAATATTTAAATTCCGGGGAATTCCTGAATATTTTCATGTTTCTAAATTTAAAAAATGGTAAATCTGGAAAACATGTAGATTATTAAAATAGTTAGCATGAAACAAGTCTAAACCTGGTGATTATGTTACTTCTTTTCATATTTTTATATAAAATTTCTAGAACCGGAAAAAATGTTTTATTTTCATATTTCCAAATAAAAAAGGCTATATTTGGAGAAAATGTTGCTTATTTTCATATTTCTGAACGAAAAGTCTCCATCTGGATAAT
Source organism: Acanthosepion lycidas (assembly GCA_963932145.1). NCBI lineage: Eukaryota > Metazoa > Mollusca > Cephalopoda > Sepiida > Sepiidae > Acanthosepion > Acanthosepion lycidas. Next base: position 67,990,387 of record OZ010579.1, read on the forward strand.
ATGTCGTATATTTTCATATTTTTATGTAAAAAAAAAAAGCCGAAACAGGAAGAAAATTTACATTATTTCATATTTCTAAATAAAAGTGTCTAAATTTGGAAAAGATTTTGTTTATTTTCCTATATTTTTAATAAAATAGGCAAAATATCGATTAAATATTATTTATTTTCCTAATTTTACATAAAAATTTGTTAATTCTAGAGAAAATGATGATGATATTCAAATTTTTGCATGAAAATATCTAAATCCTGAGAAATTCTTGAATTTTTTATGTTTCCAAATACAAAATATCTAAAGCTGGAAACTATGTTGCTTATTTCATATTTTTATATGAAGTCTAATTCCAGACAAAATGTTGCTTATTTTCATATTTCTGAATAAACAAGACTCAACCCCAATAAAATACTGGTTTTCGTATTTTTACATAAAATATGTTAAATCAGGAGAAAATGATGATCATTTTCAAATTTTTGCGTGAAATATCTAAATCCTGAGAAATTCTTGTACATTTTTGTGCTTCTAAATATACAAAGTCTAAATCTAAAATGTTTCTCATTTTCGTATCTTTATATAAAAATATCTACATCCGGAAAAATTGTTGCTTATTTTCATATTTCTATATAAAAAGGCTGACAAGAGAAAATGTAGCTTATTTTCATATTTCTGAATAATAAAAAACCTAATTGTTGAGAAAATAGATTATATTATTATATTGGCATGAAAAAAGTCTAAAGTTGACCACTATGTTGATTATTTTCATATTTTTATATTAAAATATCCAAATATTTCATATTTTCTAAATAAGTTTGACATTAGAGAAAATATTGCTTATTTTCATATTTCTGAATGAAAAGTCTCCATCTGGATAAAATGTTGTATATTTTCATATTTATTGTAAAAAAAAAAGGCGAAACTGAAAGAAAATGTACATTATTTCATATTTCTAAATAAAAATGAGTAAATTTGAAGAAAATGTTGCTTATAAAATGTTACTTATTTTCGAATTTTTAAATAAAAATGGCTTACTATAGAGAAAAAGTTTCTTATTTTTGTATTTCTGAATTAAAAAAAATGAAATCTGGAAAAATGTAGATTATTTTATTTTTTCCATGAGAATAGCCTTAACCTGGATACTATGTAGTTTGTGTTTATATTTTCGTATAAAATCTGGGAAAATATAGCTTATTTTCATATTTCTAAATAAAAAAAGGTTGACTTTAGAGAAAAGGTTGCTTATTTTCATATTTATTTATAAAAACAGCTAAATCTGTTAAAACTGCAGATTGTTTTATCTTTCCTGGGAGAAAAAAGTCTAACACATAAAAGAAAGCTATAAATATCTGAATCAGGATAAAATGTAACATATTTTCCTATTTCAGAATAAAACAAGGCGTATTTTTGCTAAAATATTGATTATCTTAATATTTTTGCATGAGAAAATTCTAAATCTGGAAAAAATGTAGATATTTTTTTCGTCAAAAATGTCAAATCCTGTAAACTATGTAAATTATTTTCATATTATATATAAAAATAAAAATGAATTTCTAAATCAGGACAAATTTTTTTTTTTTTTTTTCAATTTTCTGAACCGGAAAAAAAATGTAGCTTATTTTCATATTTTTTCCATAAGAATTTCTAAATCTGGACAAAATGTTGCTTATTTTCATAATTTTTTGTAAAAATTTCTAAATCTGGGAAAAATGTTGCTTATGTTCATATTTTCTTATAAAAATTTCTAAATCTGCAAAAAGTGTTACTTATTTTCATATTTTTCATAAACATTTCTACATCTGGAAAAAATGTTGCTTATTATCATATTTTTTTATAAAAATTTCTAAATCTGGTAAAAATGTTGCTTATTTTCTGATTTTTTTATGAAATTTCTAAATCTGGACAAAATGTTGCTTATTTTCATATTTTCTTATAAAAATTCCTAAATCTGGACAAAATGTTGCTTATTTTCATATTTTTTTCTGAAAATTCTAAATCTGGAAAAAATGTTGCATATTTTCATATTTTTTTCATAAACTTTTCTAAATCTGGACAAAATGTTGCATATTTTCATATATTTTATAACAATTTCTAAATCTGGACAAAATGTTGCTTATTTTCATATTTTTTTGTAAAAATTTCTAAATCTGGACAAAATATTTCTTATTTTCATATTTCTTTATAAAAACTTCTAAATCTGGACAAAATGTTGCTTATTTTAATATTTATTTATAAAACTTACTAAAACTGGAGAAAATGTTACTTATTTTCATATATTTTATAAAAAGTTCTAAATCTGGACAAAATGTTGCATATTTTCATATTTTTTTATAAAACTTTCGAAATCTTCACAAAATGTTGCTTATTCTTATTTTTTGATGAAAATTTCTCAATCTGGACAAAATATTCCCTATTTTCATATTTTTTTATAAAAACTTCTAAATCTGGACAAATTTTGGTTATTACCATATTTTTTATAAAAATTTTCTAAATCTGGACAAAATGTTGCTATTTTTATTATTTATTTATGAAAATTTCTCAACTGGAAAAAATGTTGCATATTATCATAATTTTTTCATAAGAAGTGATAAATCTGGACAAAATTTTGCATATTTTCATATATTTTATAAAAATTCCTAAATCTGGACAAAATGTTGCTTACTTTCATAAATTTTTATAAAAATTTCTAAATCTGGGAAAAATGTTGCTTATGTTCATATTTTCTTATAAAAATTTCTAAATCTGCAAAAAGTGTTACTTATTTTCATATTTTTTATAAACATTTCTACATCTGGAAAAAATGTTGCTTATTTTCTGATTTTTTTATAAAAATTTCTAAATCTGGTAAAAATGTTGCTTATTTTCTGATTTTTTTATAAAACTTACTAAAACAGGAGAAAATGTTACTTATTTTCATATTTTTTTATGAAAATTTCTAAATCTGGACAAAATGTTCCTTATTTTCATATTTTTTTGTAAAAATTTCTAAATCTGGACAAAATATTCCTTATTTTCATATTTTTTTAAAAAATAGTCTAAATCTGGACAAAATGTTGCTTATTTTCATATTTTTTTTATAAAAATTTCGAAATCATGTCAAAAGGTTACATATTTTCATATTGTTTTTATAAAACTTACTAAAACATGAGAAAATGTTCCTTATTTTCATATTTTTTTATGAAATTTCAAAATGTTGCTTATTTTCATATTTTTTTATAAAACTTACTAAAACTGGACAAAATGTTGGTTATTATCATATTTTTTATAAAAATTTCTAAATCTGGACAAAATGTTGCTATTTTCATATTTTTTATGAAAATTTCTCAATCTGGACAAAATATTCCCTATGTTCATATTTTTTTATAAAAACTTCTAAATCTGGACAAAATGTTGGTTATTATCATATTTTTTATAAAATTTCTAAATCTGGACAAAATGTTGCTATTTTTATTATTTATTAATGAAAATTTCTCAACTGGAAAAAATGTTGCATATTATCATATTTTTTTCATAAGAAATGATAAATCTGGACAAAATGTTGCATATTTTCATATATTTTATAAAAATTCCTAAATCTGGACAAAATGTTGCTTATTTTCATAAATTTTTATAAAAATTTCTAAATCTGGGAAAAATGTTGCTTATTTTCATATTTTTTTATAAAACTTACTAAAACTGGACAAAATGTTGGTTAATATCATATTTTTTTATAAAAATTTCTAAATCTGGACAAATGTTGCAATTTTCATATTTTTTCATGAAAATTTCTCAATCTGGAAAAAATGTTGCATATTTTCATATTTTTTTCATAAGAAATGATAAATCTGGACAAAATGTTACATATTTTCATATATTTTATAAAAATTTCTAAATCTGGACAAAATATTGCTTATTTTCATAAATTTTTATAAAAATTTCTAAATCTGGGAAAAATGTTGCTTATGTTCATATTTTCTTATAAAATTTCTAAATCTGCAAAAAGTGTTACTTAATTTTCATATTTTTTATATAACATTTCTACATCTGGAAAAAATGTTGGCTTCTTTTCATATTTTTTTATAAAAATTTCTAAATCTAAAAATGTTGCTTATTTTCAGATTTTTTTATAAAACTTACTAAAACAGGAGAAAATGTTCCTTATTTTCATATTTTTTTATGAAAATTTCTAAATCTGGACAAAATGTTGCTTATTTTCTTATTTTTTGTAAAAATTTCTAAATCTGGACAAAATTTTCCTTCTTTTCATATTTTTTTAGGAAAACGTCTAAATCTGGACAAAATGTTGCTTATTTCATATTTTTTTATAAAAATTTCGAAATCTTGACAAAATGTTGCTTATTTTCATATTGTTTTTATAAAACTTAATAAAACAGGAGAAAATGTTCCTTATTTTCATATTTTTTTATGAAAATTTCTAAATCTGGACAAAATGTTGCTTATTTTCATATTTTTTTGGCTATATTTCTAAATCTGGACAAAATGTTGCTTATTTTCATATATTTTCATAAAAATTTCAAAATCTTCCAAAAAGTTGCTTATTTTCGTATTGTTTTTATAAAACTTACTAAAACAGGAGAAAATGTTCCTTATTTTCATATTTTTTTATGAAAATTTCTAAATCTGGACAAAATGTTGCTTATTTTCATATTTTTTTGTAAAAATTTCTAAATCTGTACAAAATATTCCGTATTTTCATATTTTTTTATAAAAACTTCTAAATCTGGACAAAATGTTGCTTATTTTCATATTTTTTTATAAAACTTACTAAAACAGGAGAAAATGTTCCTTATTTTCATATTTTTTTATGAAAATTTATAAATCTGGACAAAATGTTGCTTATTTTCATATTTTTTTGTAAAAATTTCTAAATCTGGACAAAATTTTCCTTATTTTCATATTTTTTTATAAAAACTTCTAAATCTGGACAAAATGTTGCTTATTTTCATATTTTTTTATAAAAATTTCGAAATCTTGACAAAATGTTGCTTATTTTCATATTGTTTTTATAAAAACGTCTACTTCTGGACAAAATGTTGCTTATTTTCATATTGTTTTTATAAAACTTACTAAAGCAGGAGAAAATGTTCCTTATTTTCATATTTTTTCATGAAAATTTCTAAATCTGGACAAAATGTTGCTTATTTTCTTATTCTTTTGTAAAAATTTCTAAATCTGGACAAAATGTTGCTTATTTTCATATTTTTTTATAAAAATTTCGAAATCTTGACAAAATGTTGCTTATTTTCATATTGTTTTCATAAAACTTACTAAAACAGGAGAAAATGTTACTTATTTTCATATTTTTTTATGAAAATTTCTAAATCTGGACAAAATGTTGCTTATTTTCATATTTTTTTGGCAAAATTTCTAAATCTGGACAAAATGTTGCTTATTTTCATATTTTTTCATAAAAATTTTTAAATCTTGCAAAATGTTGCTTATTTTCATATTGTTTTTATAAAAACGTCTACTTCTGGACAAAATGTTGCTTATTTTCATATTGTTTTTATAAAACTTACTAAAGCAGGAGAAAATGTTCCTTATTTTCATATTTTTTCATGAAAATTTCTAAATCTGGACAAAATATTCCTTATTTTCATATTTTTTTATAAAAACATCTAAATCTGGACAAAATGTTGCTTATTTTCATATTTTTTTATAAAACTTACTAAAACTGGACAAAATGTTGGTTAATATCATATTTTTTATAAAAATTTCTAAATCTGGACAAAATGTTGCAATTTTCATATTTTTTCATGAAAATTTCTCAATCTGGAAAAAATGTTGCATATTTTCATATTTTTTTCATAAGAAATGATAAATCTGGACAAAATGTTACATATTTTCATATATTTTATAAAAATTTCTAAATCTGGACAAAATATTGCTTATTTTCATAAATTTTTATAAAAATTTCTAAATCTGGGAAAAATGTTGCTTATGTTCATATTTTCTTATAAAAATTTCTAAATCTGCAAAAAGTGTTACTTATTTTCATATTTTTTATAAACATTTCTACATCTGGAAAAAATGTTGCTTCTTTTCATATTTTTTTATAAAAATTTCTAAATCTGGTAAAAATGTTGCTTATTTTCTGATTTTTTTATAAAACTTACTAAAACAGGAGAAAATGTTCCTTATTTTCATATTTTTTTATGAAAATTTCTAAATCTGGACAAAATGTTGCTTATTTTCTTATTTTTTGTAAAAATTTCTAAATCTGGACAAAATTTTCCTTCTTTTCATATTTTTTTAGGAAAACGTCTAAATCTGGACAAAATGTTGCTTATTTCATATTTTTTTATAAAAATTTCGAAATCTTGACAAAATGTTGCTTATTTTCATATTGTTTTTATAAAACTTAATAAAACAGGAGAAAATGTTCCTTATTTTCATATTGATTTATAAAACTTACTAAAGCAGGAGAAAATGTTCCTTATTTTCATATTTTTTCATGAAAATTTCTAAATCTGGACAAAATATTCCTTATTTTCATATTTTTTTATAAAAAGGTCTAAATCTGGACAAAATGTTGCTTATTTTCATATTTTTTTATAAAAATTTCGAAATCTTGACAAAATGTTGCTTATTTTCAGATTTTTTTTATAAAACTTACTAAAACAGGAGAAAATGTTCCTTATTTTCATATTTTTTTATGAAAATTTCTAAATATGGACAAAATGTTGCTTATTTTCATATTTTTTTGTAAAAATTTCTAAATCTGGACAAAATATTCCTTATTTTCATATTTTTTTATAAAAACTTCTAAATCTGGACAAAATGTTGCTTATTTTCATATTTTTTTCATAAAAATTGCAAAATCTTGACAAAATTTTGCTTATTTTCATATTGTTTTTATAAAACTTACTAAAACAGGAGAAAATGTTCCTTATTTTCATATTTTTTTATGAAAATTTCTAAATCTGGACAAAATGTTGCTTATTTTCATATTTTTTTCATAAAAATTTCAAAATCTTGACAAAATTTTGCTTATTTTCATATTGTTTTGATAAAACTTACTAAAACAGGAGAAAATGTTCCTTATTTTCATATTTTTTTATGAAAATTTCTAAATCAGGACAAAATGTTGCTTATTTTCATAGTTTTTTGTAAAAATGTCTAAATCTGGACAAAATTTTCCTTATTTTCATATTTTTTTATAAAAACTTCTTAAATCTGGACAAAATGTTGCTTATTTTCATATTTTTTTCATAAAAATTTCAAAATCTTGACAAAATTTTGCTTATTTTCATATTGTTTTTATAAAACGTACTAAAACAGGATAAAATGTTCCTTATTTTCATATTTTTTTATGAAAATTTCTAAATCTGGACAAAATGTTGTTTATTTTCTTATTCTTTTGTAAAAATTTCTAAATCTGGACAAAATGTTGCTTATTTTCATATTTTTTTATAAAAATTTCGAAATCTTGACAAAATGTTGCTTATTTTCATATTGTTTTTATAAAACTTACTAAAACAGGAGAAAATGTTACGTATTTTCATATTTTTTTATGAAAATTTCTAAATCTGGACAAAATGTTGCTTATTTTCATATTTTTTTGGCAAAATTTCTAAATCTGGTCAAAATGTTGCTTATTTTCATATTGTTTTTATAAAAACGTCTACTTCTGGACAAAATGTTGCTTATTTTCATATTGTTTTTATAAAACTTACTAAAGCAGGAGAAAATGTTCCTTATTTTCATATTTTTTCATGAAAATTTCTAAATCTGGACAAAATATTCCTTATTTTCATATTTTTTTATAAAAAGATCTAAATCTGGACAAAATGTTGCTTATTTTCATATTTTTTTATAAAAATTTCGAAATCTTGAAAAAATGTTGCTTATTTTCATAATGTTTTTATAAAACTTACTAAAACAGGAGAAAATGTTCCTTATTTTCATATTTTTTTATGAAAATTTCTAAATCTGGACAAAATGTTGCTTATTTCATATTTTTTTGTAAAAATTTCTAAATCTGGACAAAATTTTCCTTATTTTCATATTTTTTTATAAAAATTTCGAAATCTTGACAAAATGTTGCTTATTTTCATATTGTTTTCATAAAACTTACTAAAACAGGAGAAAATGTTACTTATTTTCATATTTTTTTATGAAAATTTCTAAATCTGGACAAAATGTTGCTTATTTTCATATTTTTTTGGCAAAATTTCTAAATCTGGACAAAATGTTGCTTATTTTCATATTTTTTCATAAAAATTTTTAAATCTTGCAAAATGTTGCTTATTTTCATATTGTTTTTATAAAAACGTCTACTTCTGGACAAAATGTTGCTTATTTTCATATTGTTTTTATAAAACTTACTAAAGCAGGAGAAAATGTTCCTTATTTTCATATTTTTTCATGAAAATTTCTAAATCTGGACAAAATGTTGCTTATTTTCTTATTCTTTTGTAAAAATTTCTAAATCTGGACAAAATGTTGCTTATTTTCATATTTTTTTATAAAAATTTCGAAATCTTGACAAAATGTTGCTTATTTTCATATTGTTTTCATAAAACTTACTAAAACAGGAGAAAATGTTACTTATTTTCATATTTTTTTATGAAAATTTCTAAATCTGGACAAAATGTTGCTTATTTTCATATTTTTTTGGCAAAATTTCTAAATCTGGACAAAATGTTGCTTATTTTCATATTTTTTTATAAAACTTACTAAAACAGGAGAAAATGTTCCTTATTTTCATATTTTTTTATGAAAATTTATAAATCTGGACAAAATGTTGCTTATTTTCATATTTTTTTGTAAAAATTTCTAAATCTGGACAAAATTTTCCTTATTTTCATATTTTTTTATAAAAACTTCTAAATCTGGACAAAATGTTGCTTATTTTCATATTTTTTTATAAAAATTTCGAAATCTTGACAAAATGTTGCTTATTTTCATATTGTTTTTATAAAAACGTCTACTTCTGGACAAAATGTTGCTTATTTTCATATTGTTTTTATAAAACTTACTAAAGCAGGAGAAAATGTTCCTTATTTTCATATTTTTTCATGAAAATTTCTAAATCTGGACAAAATGTTGCTTATTTTCTTATTCTTTTGTAAAAATTTCTAAATCTGGACAAAATGTTGCTTATTTTCATATTTTTTTATAAAAATTTCGAAATCTTGACAAAATGTTGCATATTTTCATATTGTTTTCATAAAACTTACTAAAACAGGAGAAAATGTTACTTATTTTCATATTTTTTTATGAAAATTTCTAAATCTGGACAAAATGTTGCTTATTTTCATATTTTTTTGGCAAAATTTCTAAATCTGGACAAAATGTTGCTTATTTTCATATTTTTTCATAAAAATTTTTAAATCTTGCAAAATGTTGCTTATTTTCATATTGTTTTTATAAAAACGTCTACTTCTGGACAAAATGTTGCTTATTTTCATATTGTTTTTATAAAACTTACTAAAGCAGGAGAAAATGTTCCTTATTTTCATATTTTTTCATGAAAATTTCTAAATCTGGACAAAATATTCCTTATTTTCATATTTTTTTATAAAAACATCTAAATCTGGACAAAATGTTGCTTATTTTCATATTTTTTTATAAAACTTACTAAAACTGGACAAAATGTTGGTTAATATCATATTTTTTATAAAAATTTCTAAATCTGGACAAAATGTTGCAATTTTCATATTTTTTCATGAAAATTTCTCAATCTGGAAAAAATGTTGCATATTTTCATATTTTTTTCATAAGAAATGATAAATCTGGACAAAATGTTACATATTTTCATATATTTTATAAAAATTTCTAAATCTGGACAAAATATTGCTTATTTTCATAAATTTTTATAAAAATTTCTAAATCTGGGAAAAATGTTGCTTATGTTCATATTTTCTTATAAAAATTTCTAAATCTGCAAAAAGTGTTACTTATTTTCATATTTTTTATAAACATTTCTACATCTGGAAAAAATGTTGCTTCTTTTCATATTTTTTTATAAAAATTTCTAAATCTGGTAAAAATGTTGCTTATTTTCTGATTTTTTTATAAAACTTACTAAAACAGGAGAAAATGTTCCTTATTTTCATATTTTTTTATGAAAATTTCTAAATCTGGACAAAATGTTGCTTATTTTCTTATTTTTTGTAAAAATTTCTAAATCTGGACAAAATTTTCCTTCTTTTCATATTTTTTTAGGAAAACGTCTAAATCTGGACAAAATGTTGCTTATTTCATATTTTTTTATAAAAATTTCGAAATCTTGACAAAATGTTGCTTATTTTCATATTGTTTTTATAAAACTTAATAAAACAGGAGAAAATGTTCCTTATTTTCATATTGATTTATAAAACTTACTAAAGCAGGAGAAAATGTTCCTTATTTTCATATTTTTTCATGAAAATTTCTAAATCTGGACAAAATATTCCTTATTTTCATATTTTTTTATAAAAAGGTCTAAATCTGGACAAAATGTTGCTTATTTTCATATTTTTTTATAAAAATTTCGAAATCTTGACAAAATGTTGCTTATTTTCAGATTTTTTTTATAAAACTTACTAAAACAGGAGAAAATGTTCCTTATTTTCATATTTTTTTATGAAAATTTCTAAATATGGACAAAATGTTGCTTATTTTCATATTTTTTTGTAAAAATTTCTAAATCTGGACAAAATATTCCTTATTTTCATATTTTTTTATAAAAACTTCTAAATCTGGACAAAATGTTGCTTATTTTCATATTTTTTTCATAAAAATTGCAAAATCTTGACAAAATTTTGCTTATTTTCATATTGTTTTTATAAAACTTACTAAAACAGGAGAAAATGTTCCTTATTTTCATATTTTTTTATGAAAATTTCTAAATCTGGACAAAATGTTGCTTATTTTCATATTTTTTTCATAAAAATTTCAAAATCTTGACAAAATTTTGCTTATTTTCATATTGTTTTGATAAAACTTACTAAAACAGGAGAAAATGTTCCTTATTTTCATATTTTTTTATGAAAATTTCTAAATCAGGACAAAATGTTGCTTATTTTCATAGTTTTTTGTAAAAATGTCTAAATCTGGACAAAATTTTCCTTATTTTCATATTTTTTTATAAAAACTTCTTAAATCTGGACAAAATGTTGCTTATTTTCATATTTTTTTCATAAAAATTTCAAAATCTTGACAAAATTTTGCTTATTTTCATATTGTTTTTATAAAACGTACTAAAACAGGATAAAATGTTCCTTATTTTCATATTTTTTTATGAAAATTTCTAAATCTGGACAAAATGTTGTTTATTTTCTTATTCTTTTGTAAAAATTTCTAAATCTGGACAAAATGTTGCTTATTTTCATATTTTTTTATAAAAATTTCGAAATCTTGACAAAATGTTGCTTATTTTCATATTGTTTTTATAAAACTTACTAAAACAGGAGAAAATGTTACGTATTTTCATATTTTTTTATGAAAATTTCTAAATCTGGACAAAATGTTGCTTATTTTCATATTTTTTTGGCAAAATTTCTAAGTCTGGTCAAAATGTTGCTTATTTTCATATTGTTTTTATAAAAACGTCTACTTCTGGACAAAATGTTGCTTATTTTCATATTGTTTTTATAAAACTTACTAAAGCAGGAGAAAATGTTCCTTATTTTCATATTTTTTCATGAAAATTTCTAAATCTGGACAAAATATTCCTTATTTTCATATTTTTTTATAAAAAGATCTAAATCTGGACAAAATGTTGCTTATTTTCATATTTTTTTATAAAAATTTCGAAATCTTGAAAAAATGTTGCTTATTTTCATAATGTTTTTATAAAACTTACTAAAACAGGAGAAAATGTTCCTTATTTTCATATTTTTTTATGAAAATTTCTAAATCTGGACAAAATGTTGCTTATTTTCATATTTTTTTGTAAAAATTTCTAAATCTGGACAAAATTTTCCTTATTTTCATATTTTTTTATAAAAATTTCGAAATCTTGACAAAATGTTGCTTATTTTCATATTGTTTTCATAAAACTTACTAAAACAGGAGAAAATGTTACTTATTTTCATATTTTTTTATGAAAATTTCTAAATCTGGACAAAATGTTGCTTATTTTCATATTTTTTTGGCAAAATTTCTAAATCTGGACAAAATGTTGCTTATTTTCATATTTTTTCATAAAAATTTTTAAATCTTGCAAAATGTTGCTTATTTTCATATTGTTTTTATAAAAACGTCTACTTCTGGACAAAATGTTGCTTATTTTCATATTGTTTTTATAAAACTTACTAAAGCAGGAGAAAATGTTCCTTATTTTCATATTTTTTCATGAAAATTTCTAAATCTGGACAAAATGTTGCTTATTTTCTTATTCTTTTGTAAAAATTTCTAAATCTGGACAAAATGTTGCTTATTTTCATATTTTTTTATAAAAATTTCGAAATCTTGACAAAATGTTGCTTATTTTCATATTGTTTTCATAAAACTTACTAAAACAGGAGAAAATGTTACTTATTTTCATATTTTTTTATGAAAATTTCTAAATCTGGACAAAATGTTGCTTATTTTCATATTTTTTTGGCAAAATTTCTAAATCTGGACAAAATGTTGCTTATTTTCATATTTTTTCATAAAAATTTTTAAATCTTGCAAAATGTTGCTTATTTTCATATTGTTTTTATAAAAACGTCTACTTCTGGACAAAATGTTGCTTATTTTCATATTATTTTTATAAAACTTACTAAAACAGGAGAAAATGTTCCTTATTTTCATATTGATTTATAAAACTTACTAAAGCAGGAGAAAATGTTCCTTATTTTCATATTTTTTCATGAAAATTTCTAAATCTGGACAAAATATTCCTTATTTTCATATTTTTTTATAAAAAGGTCTAAATCTTGAAAAAATGTTGCTTATTTTCATATTTTTTTTAAAAGTTTCGAAATCTTGACAAAATGTTGCTTAATTTCAGATTTTTTTTATAAAACTTACTAAAACAGGAGAAAATGTTCCTTATTTTCATATTTTTTTATGAAAATTTCTAAATATGGACAAAATGTTGCTTATTTTCATATTTTTTTGTAAAAATTTCTAAATCTGGACAAAATATTCCTTATTTTCATATCTTTTTATAAAAACTTCTAAATCTGGAAAAATGTTGCTTATTTTCATATTTTTTTCATAAAAATTTCAAAATCTTGACAAAATTTTGCTTATTTTCATATGGTTTTTATAAAACTTACTAAAACAGGAGAAAATGTTCCTTATTTTCATATTGATTTATAAAACTTACTAAAGCAGGAGAAAATGTTCCTTATTTTCATATTTTTTCATGAAAATTTCTAAATCTGGACAAAATATTCCTTATTTTCATATTTTTTTATAAAAACATCTAAATCTGGACAAAATGTTGCTTATTTTCATATTTTTTTATAAAAATTTCGAAATCTTGACAAAATGTTGCTTATTTTCAGATTTTTTTTATAAAACTTACTAAAACAGGAGAAAATGTTACTTATTTTCATATTTTTTTATGAAAATTTCTAAATATGGACAAAATGTTGCTTATTTTCATATTTTTTTGTAAAAATTTCTAAATCTGGACAAAATATTCCTTATTTTCATATTTTTTTATAAAAACTTCTAAATCTGGACAAAATGTTGCTTATTTTCATATTTTTTTCATAAAAATTTCAAAATCTTGACAAAATTTTGCTTATTTTCATATTTTTTTTATAAAACTTACTAAAACAGGAGAAAATGTTCCTTATTTTCATATTTTTTTATGAAAATTTCTAAATCTGGACAAAATGTTGCTTATTTTCATATTTTTTTGTAAAAATGTATAAATCTGGACAAAATTTTCCTTATTTTCATATTTTTTTATAAAAACTTCTAAATCTGGACAAAATGTTGCTTATTTTCATATTTTTTTCATAAAAATTTCAAAATCTTGACAAAATTTTGCTTATTTTCATATTGTTTTTATAAAACGTACTAAAACAGGAGAAAATGTTCCTTATTTTCATATTTTTTTATGAAAATTTCTAAATCTGGACAAAATGTTGCTTATTTTCTTATTCTTTTGTAAAAATTTCTAAATCTGGACAAAATGTTGCTTATTTTCATATTTTTTTATAAAAATTTCGAAATCTTGACAAAATGTTGCTTATTTTCATATTGTTTTTATAAAACTTACTAAAACAGGAGAAAATGTTACTTATTTTCATATTTTTTTATGAAAATTTCTAAATCTGGACAAAATGTTGCTTATTTTCATATTTTTTTGGCAAAATTTCTAAATCTGGACAAAATGTTGCTTATTTTCATATTTTTTCATAAAAATTTTTAAATCTTGCAAAATGTTGCTTATTTTCATATTGTTTTTATAAAAACGTCTACTGGACAAAATGTTGCTTATTTTCATATTGTTTTTATAAAACTTACTAAAGCAGGAGGAAATGTTCCTTATTTTCATATTTTTTCATGAAAATTTCTAAATCTGGACAAAATATTCCTTATTTTCATATTTTTTATAAAAACATCTAAATCTGGACAAAATGTTGCTTATTTTCATATTTTTTTATAAAAATTTCGAAATCTTGAAAAAATGTTGCTTATTTTCAGATTTTTTTTATAAAACTTTCTAAAACAGGAGAAAATGTTCCTTATTTTCATATTTTTTTATGAAAATTTCTAAATATGGACAAAATGTTGCTTATTTTCATATTTTTTTGTAAAAATTTCTAAATCTTGACAAAATTTTGCTTATTTTCATATTTTTTCATAAAAATTTTTAAATCTTGCAAAATGTTGCTTATTTTCATATTGTTTTTATAAAAACGTCTACTTCTGGACAAAATGTTGCTTATTTTCATATTGTTTTTATAAAACTTACTAAAGCAGGAGGAAATGTTCCTTATTTTCATATTTTTTCATGAAAATTTCTAAATCTGGACAAAATATTCCTTATTTTCATATTTTTTTATAAAAACATCTAAATCTGGACAAAATGTTGCTTATTTTCATATTTTTTTATAAAAATTTCGAAATCTTGAAAAAATGTTGCTTATTTTCAGATTTTTTTTATAAAACTTTCTAAAACAGGAGAAAATGTTCCTTATTTTCATATTTTTTTATGAAAATTTCTAAATATGGACAAAATGTTGCTTATTTTCATATTTTTTTTATAAAACTTTCTAAAACAGGAGAAAATGTTCCTTATTTTCATATTTTTTTGGCAAAATTTCTAAATCTGTACAAAATGTTGCTTATTTTCATATATTTTCATAAAAATTTCAAAATCTTGACAAAATTTTGCTTATTTTCATATTATTTTTATAAAACTTACTAAAACAGGAGAAAATGTTCCTTATTTTCATATTGATTTATAAAACTTACTAAAGCAGGAGAAAATGTTCCTTATTTTCATATTTTTTCATGAAAATTTCTAAATCTGGACAAAATATTCCTTATTTTCATATTTTTTTATAAAAAGGTCTAAATCTGGACAAAATGTTGCTTATTTTCATATTTTTTTATAAAAATTTCGAAATCTTGACAAAATGTTGCTTATTTTCAGATTTTTTTTATAAAACTTACTAAAACAGGAGAAAATGTTCCTTATTTTCATATTTTTTTATGAAAATTTCTAAATATGGACAAAATGTTGCTTATTTTCATATTTTTTTGTAAAAATTTCTAAATCTGGACAAAATATTCCTTATTTTCATATTTTTTTATAAAAACTTCTAAATCTGGACAAAATGTTGCTTATTTTCATATTTTTTTCATAAAAATTTCAAAATCTTGACAAAATTTTGCTTATTTTCATATTGTTTTTATAAAACTTACTAAAACAGGAGAAAATGTTCCTTATTTTCATATCTTTTTATGAAAATTTCTAAATCTGGACAAAATGTTGCTTATTTTCTTATTCTTTTGTAAAAATTTCTAAATCTGGACAAAATGTTGCTTATGTTCATATTTTTTTATAAAAATTTCGAAATCTTGACAAAATGTTGCTTATTTTCATATTGTTTTTATAAAACTTACTGAAACAGGAGAAAATGTTACTTATTTTCATATTTTTTTATGAAAATTTCTAAATCTGGACAAAATGTTGCTTATTTTCATATTTTTTTGGCAAAATTTCTAAATCTGGACAAAATGTTGCTTATTTTCATATTTTTTCATAAAAATTTTTAAATCTTGCAAAATGTTGCTTATTTTCATATTGTTTTTATAAAAACGTCTACTTCTGGACAAAATGTTGCTTATTTTCATATTGTTTTTATAAAAATTTCGAAATCTTGAAAAAATGTTGCTTATTTTCAGATTTTTTTTATAAAACTTTCTAAAACAGGAGAAAATGTTCCTTATTTTCATATTTTTTTATGAAAATTTCTAAATATGGACAAAATGTTGCTTATTTTCATATTTTTTTGTAAAAATTTCTAAATCTGTACAAAATATTCCTTATTTTCATATTTTTTTGGCAAAATTTCTAAATCTGTACAAAATGTTGCTTATTTTCATATATTTTCATAAAAATTTCAAAATCTTGACAAAATTTTGCTTATTTTCATATTATTTTTATAAAACTTACTAAAACAGGAGAAAATGTTCCTTATTTTCATATTGATTTATAAAACTTACTAAAGCAGGAGGAAATGTTCCTTATTTTCATATTTTTTCATGAAAATTTCTAAATCTGGACAAAATATTCCTTATTTTCATATTTTTTTATAAAAAGGTCTAAATCTGGACAAAATGTTGCTTATTTTTATATTTTTTTATAAAAATTTCGAAATCTTGACAAAATGTTGCTTATTTTCAGATTTTTTTTATAAAACTTACTAAAACAGGAGAAAATGTTCCTTATTTTCATATTTTTTTATGAAAATTTCTAAATATGGACAAAATGTTGCTTATTTTCATATTTTTTTGTAAAAATTTCTAAATCTGGACAAAATATTCCTTATTTTCATATTTTTTTATAAAAACTTCTAAATCTGGACAAAATGTTGCTTATTTTCATATTTTTTTCATAAAAATTTCAAAATCTTGACAAAATTTTGCTTATTTTCATATTGTTTTTATAAAACTTACTAAAACAGGAGAAAATGTTCCTTATTTTCATATTTTTTTATGAAAATTTCTAAATCTGGACAAAATGTTGCTTATTTTCATATTTTTTTGTAAAAATGTCTAAATCTGGACAAAATTTTCCTTATTTCATATTTTTTTATAAAAACTTCTAAATCTGGACAAAATGTTGCTTATTTTCATATTTTTTTCATAAAAATTTCAAAATCTTGACAAAATTTTGCTTATTTTCATATTGTTTTTATAAAACGTACTAAAACAGGAGAAAATGTTCCTTATTTTCATATTTTTTTATGAAAATTTCTAAATCTGGACAAAATGTTGCTTATTTCCTTATTCTTTTGTAAAAATTTCTAAATCTGGACAAAATGTTGCTTATTTTCATATTTTTTTATAAAAATTTCGAAATCTTGACAAAATGTTGCTTATTTTCATATTGTTTTTATAAAACTTACTAAAACAGGAGAAAATGTTACTTATTTTCATATTTTTTTATGAAAATTTCTAAATCTGGACAAAATGTTGCTTATTTTCATATTTTTTTGGCAAAATTTCTAAATCTGGACAAAATGTTGCTTATTTTCATATTTTTTCATTTTTTAAATCTTGCAAAATGTTGCTTATTTTCATATTGTTTTTATAAAAACGTCTACTTCTGGACAAAATGTTGCTTATTTTCATATTGTTTTTATAAAACTTACTAAAGCAGGAGAAAATGTTCCTTATTTTCATATTTTTTCATGAAAATTTCTAAATCTGGACAAAATATTCCTTATTTTCATATTTTTTTATAAAAAGATCTAAATCTGGACAAAATGTTGCTTATTTTCATATTTTTTTATAAAAATTTCGAAATCTTGAAAAAATGTTGCTTATTTTCAGATTTTTTTTATAAAACTTTCTAAAACAGGAGAAAATGTTCCTTATTTTCATATTTTTTTATGAAAATTTCTAAATATGGACAAAATGTTGCTTATTTTCATATTTTTTTGTAAAAATTTCTAAATCTGTACAAAATATTCCTTATTTTCATATTTTTTTGGCAAAATTTCTAAATCTGTACAAAATGTTGCTTATTTTCATATATTTTCATAAAAATTTCAAAATCTTGACAAAATTTTGCTTATTTTCATATTATTTTTATAAAACTTACTAAAACAGGAGAAAATGTTCCTTATTTTCATATTGATTTATAAAACTTACTAAAGCAGGAGAAAATGTTCCTTATTTTCATATTTTTTCATGAAAATTTCTAAATCTGGACAAAATATTCCTTATTTTCATATTTTTTTATAAAAAGGTCTAAATCTGGACAAAATGTTGCTTATTTTCATATTTTTTTATAAAAATTTCGAAATCTTGACAAAATGTTGCTTATTTTCAGATTTTTTTTAGAAAACTTACTAAAACAGGAGAAAATGTTCCTTATTTTCATATTTTTTTATGAAAATTTCTAAATATGGACAAAATGTTGCTTATTTTCATATTTTTTTGTAAAAATTTCTAAATCTGGACAAAATATTCCTTATTTTCATATTTTTTTATAAAAACTTCTAAATCTGGACAAAATGTGGCTTATTTTCATATTTTTTTCATAAAAATTTCAAAATCTTGACAAAATTTTGCTTATTTTCATATTGTTTTTATAAAACTTACTAAAACAGGAGAAAATGTTCCTTATTTTCATATTTTTTTATGAAACTTACTAAAGCAGGAGAAAATGTTCCTTATTTTCATATTTTTTCATGAAAATTTCTAAATCTGGACAAAATATTCCTTATTTTCATATTTTTTTATAAAAAGGTCTAAATCTGGACAAAATGTTGCTTATTTTCATATTTTTTTATAAAAATTTCGAAATCTTGACAAAATGTTGCTTATTTTCAGATTTTTTTTATAAAACTTACTAAAACAGGAGAAAATGTTCCTTATTTTCATATTTTTTTATGAAAATTTCTAAATATGGACAAAATGTTGCTTATTTTCATATTTTTTTGTAAAAATTTCTAAATCTGGACAAAATATTCCTTATTTTCATATTTTTTTATAAAAACTTCTAAATCTGGACAAAATGTTGCTTATTTTCATATTTTTTTCATAAAAATTTCAAAATCTTGACAAAATTTTGCTTATTTTCATATTGTTTTTATAAAACTTACTAAAACAGGAGAAAATGTTCCTTATTTTCATATTTTTTTATGAAAATTTCTAAATCTGGACAAAATGTTGCTTATTTCCTTATTCTTTAGTAAAAATTTCTAAATCTGGACAAAATGTTGCTTATTTTCATATTTTTTTATAAAAATTTCGAAATCTTGACAAAATGTTGCTTATTTTCATATTGTTTTTATAAAACTTACTAAAACAGGAGAAAATGTTACTTATTTTCATATTTTTTTATGAAAATTTCTAAATCTGGACAAAATGTTGCTTATTTTCATATTTTTTTGGCAAAATTTCTAAATCTGGACAAAATGTTGCTTATTTTCATATTTTTTCATAAAAATTTTTAAATCTTGCAAAATGTTGCTTATTTTCATATTGTTTTTATAAAAACGTCTACTTCTGGACAAAATGTTGCTTATTTTCATATTGTTTTTATAAAACTTACTAAAGCAGGAGAAAATGTTCCTTATTTTCATATTTTTTCATGAAAATTTCTAAATCTGGACAAAATATTCCTTATTTTCATATTTTTTTATAAAAAGATCTAAATCTGGACAAAATGTTGCTTATTTTCATATTTTTTTATAAAAATTTCGAAATCTTGAAAAAATGTTGCTTATTTTCAGATTGTTTTTATAAAACTTTGTAAAACAGGAGAAAATGTTCCTTATTTTCATATTTTTTTATGAAAATTTCTAAATATGGACAAAATGTTGCTTATTTTCATATTTTTTTGTAAAAATTTCTAAATCTGTACAAAATATTCCTTATTTTCATATTTTTTTGGCAAAATTTCTAAATCTGTACAAAATGTTGCTTATTTTCATATATTTTCATAAAAATTTCAAAA
Source organism: Acanthosepion lycidas (assembly GCA_963932145.1). Taxonomy (NCBI): domain Eukaryota; kingdom Metazoa; phylum Mollusca; class Cephalopoda; order Sepiida; family Sepiidae; genus Acanthosepion; species Acanthosepion lycidas. The sequence continues at coordinate 68,010,455 of OZ010579.1, forward strand.
TCTTGACAAAATTTTGCTTATTTTCATATTATTTTTATAAAACTTACTAAAACAGGAGAAAATGTTCCTTATTTTCATATTGATTTATAAAACTTACTAAAGCAGGAGAAAATGTTCCTTATTTTCATATTTTTTCATGAAAATTTCTAAATCTGGACAAAATATTCCTTATTTTCATATTTTTTTATAAAAAGGTCTAAATCTGGACAAAATGTTGCTTATTTTCATATTTTTTTATAAAAATTTCGAAATCTTGACAAAATGTTGCTTATTTTCAGATTTTTTTTATAAAACTTACTAAAACAGGAGAAAATGTTCCTTATTTTCATATTTTTTTATGAAAATTTCTAAATATGGACAAAATGTTGCTTATTTTCATATTTTTTTATAAAAATTTCTAAATCTGGACAAAATATTCCTTATTTTCATATTTTTTTATAAAAACTTCTAAATCTGGACAAAATGTTGCTTATTTTCATATTTTTTTCATAAAAATTTCAAAATCTTGACAAAATTTTGCTTATTTTCATATTGTTTTTATAAAACTTACTAAAACAGGAGAAAATGTTCCTTATTTTCATATTTTTTTATGAAAATTTCTAAATCTGGACAAAATGTTGCTTATTTCCTTATTCTTTAGTAAAAATTTCTAAATCTGGACAAAATGTTGCTTATTTTCATATTTTTTTATAAAAATTTCGAAATCTTGACAAAATGTTGCTTATTTTCATATTGTTTTTATAAAACTTACTAAAACAGGAGAAAATGTTACTTATTTTCATATTTTTTTATGAAAATTTCTAAATCTGGACAAAATGTTGCTTATTTTCATATTTTTTTGGCAAAATTTCTAAATCTGGACAAAATGTTGCTTATTTTCATATTTTTTCATAAAAATTTTTAAATCTTGCAAAATGTTGCTTATTTTCATATTGTTTTTATAAAAACGTCTACTTCTGGACAAAATGTTGCTTATTTTCATATTGTTTTTATAAAACTTACTAAAGCAGGAGAAAATGTTCCTTATTTTCATATTTTTTCATGAAAATTTCTAAATCTGGACAAAATATTCCTTATTTTCATATTTTTTTATAAAAAGATCTAAATCTGGACAAAATGTTGCTTATTTTCATATTTTTTTATAAAAATTTCGAAATCTTGAAAAAATGTTGCTTATTTTCAGATTGTTTTTATAAAACTTTGTAAAACAGGAGAAAATGTTCCTTATTTTCATATTTTTTTATGAAAATTTCTAAATATGGACAAAATGTTGCTTATTTTCATATTTTTTTGTAAAAATTTCTAAATCTGTACAAAATATTCCTTATTTTCATATTTTTTTGGCAAAATTTCTAAATCTGTACAAAATGTTGCTTATTTTCATATATTTTCATAAAAATTTCAAAATCTTGACAAAATTTTGCTTATTTTCATATTATTTTTATAAAACTTACTAAAACAGGAGAAAATGTTCCTTATTTTCATATTGATTTATAAAACTTACTAAAGCAGGAGAAAATGTTCCTTATTTTCATATTTTTTCATGAAAATTTCTAAATCTGGACAAAATATTCCTTATTTTCATATTTTTTTATAAAAAGGTCTAAATCTGGACAAAATGTTGCTTATTTTCATATTTTTTTATAAAAATTTCGAAATCTTGACAAAATGTTGCTTATTTTCAGATTTTTTTTATAAAACTTACTAAAACAGGAGAAAATGTTCCTTATTTTCATATTTTTTTATGAAAATTTCTAAATATGGACAAAATGTTGCTTATTTTCATATTTTTTTATAAAAATTTCTAAATCTGGACAAAATATTCCTTATTTTCATATTTTTTTATAAAAACTTCTAAATCTGGACAAAATGTTGCTTATTTTCATATTTTTTTCATAAAAATTTCAAAATCTTGACAAAATTTTGCTTATTTTCATATTGTTTTTATAAAACTTACTAAAACAGGAGAAAATGTTCCTTATTTTCATATTTTTTTATGAAAATTTCTAAATCTGGACAAAATGTTGCTTATTTTCATATTTTTTTCATAAAAATTTCAAAATCTTGACAAAATTTTGCTTATTTTCATATTGTTTTTATAAAACGTACTAAAACAGGAGAAAATGTTCCTTATTTTCATATTTTTTTATGAAAATTTCTAAATCTGGACAAAATGTTGCTTATTTCCTTATTCTTTTGTAAAAATTTCTAAATCTGGACAAAATGTTGCTTATTTTCATATTTTTTTATAAAAATTTCGAAATCTTGACAAAATGTTGCTTATTTTCATATTGTTTTTATAAAACTTACTAAAACAGCAGAAAATGTTACTTATTTTCATATTTTTTTATGACAATTTCTAAATCTGGACAAAATGTTGCTTATTTTCATATTTTTTTGGCAAAATTTCTAAATCTGGACAAAATGTTGCTTATTTTCATATTTTTTCATAAAAATTTTTAAATCTTGACAAAATGTTGCTTATTTTCATATTGTTTTTATAAAAACGTCTACTTCTGGACAAAATGTTGCTTATTTTCATATTGTTTTTATAAAACTTACTAAAGCAGGAGAAAATGTTCCTTATTTTCATATTTTTTCATGAAAATTTCTAAATCTGGACAAAATATTCCTTATTTTCATATTTTTTTATAAAAACATCTAAATCTGGACAAAATGTTGCTTATTTTCATATTTTTTTATAAAAATTTCGAAATCTTGAAAAAATGTTGCTTATTTTCAGATTTTTTTTATAAAACTTTGTAAAACAGGAGAAAATGTTCCTTATTTTCATATTTTTTTATAAAAAGGTCTAAATCTGGACAAAATGTTGCTTATTTTCATATTTTTTTATAAAAATTTCGAAATCTTGACAAAATGTTGCTTATTTTCAGATTTTTTTTATAAAACTTACTAAAACAGGAGAAAATGTTCCTTATTTTCATATTTTTTTATGAAAATTTCTAAATATGGACAAAATGTTGCTTATTTTCATATTTTTTTGTAAAAATTTCTAAATCTGGACAAAATATTCCTTATTTTCATATTTTTTTATAAAAACTTCTAAATCTGGACAAAATGTTGCTTATTTTCATATTTTTTTCATAAAAATTTCAAAATCTTGACAAAATTTTGCTTATTTTCATATTGTTTTTATAAAACTTACTAAAACAGGAGAAAATGTTCCTTATTTTCATATTTTTTTATGAAAATTTCTAAATCTGGACAAAATGTTGCTTATTTCCTTATTCTTTTGTAAAAATTTCTAAATCTGGACAAAATGTTGCTTATTTTCATATTTTTTTATAAAAATTTCGAAATCTTGACAAAATGTTGCTTATTTTCATATTGTTTTTATAAAACTTACTAAAACAGGAGAAAATGTTACTTATTTTCATATTTTTTTATGAAAATTTCTAAATCTGGACAAAATGTTGCTTATTTTCATATTTTTTCATAAAAATTTTTAAATCTTGCAAAATGTTGCTTATTTTCATATTGTTTTTATAAAAACGTCTACTTCTGGACAAAATGTTGCTTATTTTCATATTGTTTTTATAAAACTTACTAAAGCAGGAGAAAATGTTTCTTATTTTCATATTTTTTCATGAAAATTTCTAAATCTGGACAAAATATTCCTTATTTTCATATTTTTTTATAAAAAGATCTAAATCTGGACAAAATGTTGCTTATTTTCATATTTTTTTATAAAAATTTCGAAATCTTGAAAAAATGTTGCTTATTTTCAGATTTTTTTTATAAAACTTTGTAAAACAGGAGAAAATGTTCCTTATTTTCATATTTTTTTATGAAAATTTCTAAATATGGACAAAATGTTGCTTATTTTCATATTTTTTTGTAAAAATTTCTAAATCTGTACAAAATATTCCTTATTTTCATATTTTTTTGGCAAAATTTCTAAATCTGTACAAAATGTTGCTTATTTTCATATATTTTCATAAAAATTTCAAAATCTTGACAAAATTTTGCTTATTTTCATATTATTTTTATAAAACTTACTAAAACAGGAGAAAATGTTCCTTATTTTCATATTGATTTATAAAACTTACTAAAGCAGGAGAAAATGTTCCTTATTTTCATATTTTTTCATGAAAATTTCTAAATCTGGACAAAATATTCCTTATTTTCATATTTTTTTATAAAAAGGTCTAAATCTGGACAAAATGTTGCTTATTTTCATATTTTTTTATAAAAATTTCGAAATCTTGACAAAATGTTGCTTATTTTCAGATTTTTTTTATAAAAATTTCAAAATCTTGACAAAATTTTGCTTATTTTCATATTGTTTTTATAAAACTTTGTAAAACAGGAGAAAATGTTCCTTATTTTCATATTTTTTTATGAAAATTTCTAAATATGGACAAAATGTTGCTTATTTTCATATTTTTTTGTAAAAATTTCTAAATCTGGACAAAATATTCCTTATTTTCATATTTTTTTATAAAAACTTCTAAATCTGGACAAAATGTTGCTTATTTTCATATTTTTTTCATAAAAATTTCAAAATCTTGACAAAATTTTGCTTATTTTCATATTGTTTTTATAAAACTTACTAAAACAGGAGAAAATGTTCCTTATTTTCATATTTTTTTATGAAAATTTCTAAATCTGGACAAAATGTTGCTTATTTCCTTATTCTTTTGTAAAAATTTCTAAATCTGGACAAAATGTTGCTTATTTTCATATTTTTTTATAAAAATTTCGAAATCTTGACAAAATGTTGCTTATTTTCATATTGTTTTTATAAAACTTACTAAAACAGGAGAAAATGTTACTTATTTTCATATTTTTTTATGAAAATTTCTAAATCTGGACAAAATGTTGCTTATTTTCATATTTTTTTGGCAAAATTTCTAAATCTGGACAAAATGTTGCTTATTTTCATATTTTTTCATAAAAATTTTTAAATCTTGCAAAATGTTGCTTATTTTCATATTGTTTTTATAAAAACGTCTACTTCTGGACAAAATGTTGCTTATTTTCATATTGTTTTTATAAAACTTACTAAAGCAGGAGAAAATGTTCCTTATTTTCATATTTTTTCATGAAAATTTCTAAATCTGGACAAAATATTCCTTATTTTCATATTTTTTTATAAAAAGATCTAAATCTGGACAAAATGTTGCTTATTTTCATATTTTTTTATAAAAATTTCGAAATCTTGAAAAAATGTTGCTTATTTTCAGATTTTTTTTATAAAACTTTGTAAAACAGGAGAAAATGTTCCTTATTTTCATATTTTTTTATGAAAATTTCTAAATATGGACAAAATGTTGCTTATTTTCATATTTTTTTGTAAAAATTTCTAAATCTGTACAAAATATTCCTTATTTTCATATTTTTTTGGCAAAATTTCTAAATCTGTACAAAATGTTGCTTATTTTCATATATTTTCATAAAAATTTCAAAATCTTGACAAAATTTTGCTTATTTTCATATTATTTTTATAAAACTTACTAAAACAGGAGAAAATGTTCCTTATTTTCATATTGATTTATAAAACTTACTAAAGCAGGAGAAAATGTTCCTTATTTTCATATTTTTTCATGAAAATTTCTAAATCTGGACAAAATATTCCTTATTTTCATATTTTTTTATAAAAAGGTCTAAATCTGGACAAAATGTTGCTTATTTTCATATTTTTTTATAAAAATTTCGAAATCTTGACAAAATGTTGCTTATTTTCAGATTTTTTTTATAAAACTTACTAAAACAGGAGAAAATGTTCCTTATTTTCATATTTTTTTATGAAAATTTCTAAATATGGACAAAATGTTGCTTATTTTCATATTTTTTTGTAAAAATTTCTAAATCTGGACAAAATATTCCTTATTTTCATATTTTTTTATAAAAACTTCTAAATCTGGACAAAATGTTGCTTATTTTCATATTTTTTTCATAAAAATTTCAAAATCTTGACAAAATTTTGCTTATTTTCATATTGTTTTCATAAAACTTACTAAAACAGGAGAAAATGTTCCTTATTTTCATATTTTTTTATGAAAATTTCTAAATCTGGACAAAATGTTGCTTATTTTCATATTTTTTTCATAAAAATTTCAAAATCTTGACAAAATTTTGCTTATTTTCATATTGTTTTTATAAAACGTACTAAAACAGGAGAAAATGTTCCTTATTTTCATATTTTTTTATGAAAATTTCTAAATCTGGACAAAATGTTGCTTATTTCCTTATTCTTTTGTAAAAATTTCTAAATCTGGACAAAATGTTGCTTATTTTCATATTTTTTTATAAAAATTTCGAAATCTTGACAAAATGTTGCTTATTTTCATATTGTTTTTATAAAACTTACTAAAACAGCAGAAAATGTTACTTATTTTCATATTTTTTTATGAAAATTTCTAAATCTGGACAAAATGTTGCTTATTTTCATATTTTTTTGGCAAAATTTCTAAATCTGGACAAAATGTTGCTTATTTTCATATTTTTTCATAAAAATTTTTAAATCTTGCAAAATGTTGCTTATTTTCATATTGTTTTTATAAAAACGTCTACTTCTGGACAAAATGTTGCTTATTTTCATATTGTTTTTATAAAACTTACTAAAGCAGGAGAAAATGTTCCTTATTTTCATATTTTTTCATGAAAATTTCTAAATCTGGACAAAATGTTGCTTATTTCCTTATTCTTTTGTAAAAATTTCTAAATCTGGACAAAATGTTGCTTATTTTCATATTTTTTTATAAAAATTTCGAAATCTTGACAAAATGTTGCTTATTTTCATATTGTTTTTATAAAACTTACTAAAACAGCAGAAAATGTTACTTATTTTCATATTTTTTTATGAAAATTTCTAAATCTGGACAAAATGTTGCTTATTTTCATATTTTTTCATAAAAATTTTTAAATCTTGACAAAATGTTGCTTATTTTCATATTGTTTTTATAAAAACGTCTACTTCTGGACAAAATGTTGCTTATTTTCATATTGTTTTTATAAAACTTACTAAAGCAGGAGAAAATGTTCCTTATTTTCATATTTTTTCATGAAAATTTCTAAATCTGGACAAAATATTCCTTATTTTCATATTTTTTTATAAAAACATCTAAATCTGGACAAAATGTTGCTTATTTTCATATTTTTTTATAAAAATTTCGAAATCTTGAAAAAATGTTGCTTATTTTCAGATTTTTTTTATAAAACTTTGTAAAACAGGAGAAAATGTTCCTTATTTTCATATTTTTTTATAAAAAGGTCTAAATCTGGACAAAATGTTGCTTATTTTCATATTTTTTTATAAAAATTTCGAAATCTTGACAAAATGTTGCTTATTTTCAGATTTTTTTTATAAAACTTACTAAAACAGGAGAAAATGTTCCTTATTTTCATATTTTTTTATGAAAATTTCTAAATATGGACAAAATGTTGCTTATTTTCATATTTTTTTGTAAAAATTTCTAAATCTGGACAAAATATTCCTTATTTTCATATTTTTTTATAAAAACTTCTAAATCTGGACAAAATGTTGCTTATTTTCATATTTTTTTCATAAAAATTTCAAAATCTTGACAAAATTTTGCTTATTTTCATATTGTTTTTATAAAACTTACTAAAACAGGAGAAAATGTTCCTTATTTTCATATTTTTTTATGAAAATTTCTAAATCTGGACAAAATGTTGCTTATTTCCTTATTCTTTTGTAAAAATTTCTAAATCTGGACAAAATGTTGCTTATTTTCATATTTTTTTATAAAAATTTCGAAATCTTGACAAAATGTTGCTTATTTTCATATTGTTTTTATAAAACTTACTAAAACAGGAGAAAATGTTACTTATTTTCATATTTTTTTATGAAAATTTCTAAATCTGGACAAAATGTTGCTTATTTTCATATTTTTTCATAAAAATTTTTAAATCTTGCAAAATGTTGCTTATTTTCATATTGTTTTTATAAAAACGTCTACTTCTGGACAAAATGTTGCTTATTTTCATATTGTTTTTATAAAACTTACTAAAGCAGGAGAAAATGTTCCTTATTTTCATATTTTTTCATGAAAATTTCTAAATCTGGACAAAATATTCCTTATTTTCATATTTTTTTATAAAAAGATCTAAATCTGGACAAAATGTTGCTTATTTCATATTTTTTTATAAAAATTTCGAAATCTTGAAAAAATGTTGCTTATTTTCAGATTTTTTTTATAAAACTTTGTAAAACAGGAGAAAATGTTCCTTATTTTCATATTTTTTTATGAAAATTTCTAAATATGGACAAAATGTTGCTTATTTTCATATTTTTTTGTAAAAATTTCTAAATCTGTACAAAATATTCCTTATTTTCATATTTTTTTGGCAAAATTTCTAAATCTGTACAAAATGTTGCTTATTTTCATATATTTTCATAAAAATTTCAAAATCTTGACAAAATTTTGCTTATTTTCATATTATTTTTATAAAACTTACTAAAACAGGAGAAAATGTTCCTTATTTTCATATTGATTTATAAAACTTACTAAAGCAGGAGAAAATGTTCCTTATTTTCATATTTTTTCATGAAAATTTCTAAATCTGGACAAAATATTCCTTATTTTCATATTTTTTTATAAAAAGGTCTAAATCTGGACAAAATGTTGCTTATTTTCATATTTTTTTATAAAAATTTCGAAATCTTGACAAAATGTTGCTTATTTTCAGATTTTTTTTATAAAACTTACTAAAACAGGAGAAAATGTTCCTTATTTTCATATTTTTTTATGAAAATTTCTAAATATGGACAAAATGTTGCTTATTTTCATATTTTTTTGTAAAAATTTCTAAATCTGGACAAAATATTCCTTATTTTCATATTTTTTTATAAAAACTTCTAAATCTGGACAAAATGTTGCTTATTTTCATATTTTTTTCATAAAAATTTCAAAATCTTTACAAAATTTTGCTTATTTTCATATTGTTTTCATAAAACTTACTAAAACAGGAGAAAATGTTCCTTATTTTCATATTTTTTTATGAAAATTTCTAAATCTGGACAAAATGTTGCTTATTTTCATATTTTTTTCATAAAAATTTCAAAATCTTGACAAAATTTTGCTTATTTTCATATTGTTTTTATAAAACGTACTAAAACAGGAGAAAATGTTCCTTATTTTCATATTTTTTTATGAAAATTTCTAAATCTGGACAAAATGTTGCTTATTTCCTTATTCTTTTGTAAAAATTTCTAAATCTGGACAAAATGTTGCTTATTTTCATATTTTTTTATAAAAATTTCGAAATCTTGACAAAATGTTGCTTATTTTCATATTGTTTTTATAAAACTTACTAAAACAGCAGAAAATGTTACTTATTTTCATATTTTTTTATGAAAATTTCTAAATCTGGACAAAATGTTGCTTATTTTCATATTTTTTTGGCAAAATTTCTAAATCTGGACAAAATGTTGCTTATTTTCATATTTTTTCATAAAAATTTTTAAATCTTGCAAAATGTTGCTTATTTTCATATTGTTTTTATAAAAACGTCTACTTCTGGACAAAATGTTGCTTATTTTCATATTGTTTTTATAAAACTTACTAAAGCAGGAGAAAATGTTCCTTATTTTCATATTTTTTCATGAAAATTTCTAAATCTGGACAAAATGTTGCTTATTTCCTTATTCTTTTGTAAAAATTTCTAAATCTGGACAAAATGTTGCTTATTTTCATATTTTTTTATAAAAATTTCGAAATCTTGACAAAATGTTGCTTATTTTCATATTGTTTTTATAAAACTTACTAAAACAGCAGAAAATGTTACTTATTTTCATATTTTTTTATGAAAATTTCTAAATCTGGACAAAATGTTGCTTATTTTCATATTTTTTCATAAAAATTTTTAAATCTTGACAAAATGTTGCTTATTTTCATATTGTTTTTATAAAAACGTCTACTTCTGGACAAAATGTTGCTTATTTTCATATTGTTTTTATAAAACTTACTAAAGCAGGAGAAAATGTTCCTTATTTTCATATTTTTTCATGAAAATTTCTAAATCTGGACAAAATATTCCTTATTTTCATATTTTTTTATAAAAACATCTAAATCTGGACAAAATGTTGCTTATTTTCATATTTTTTTATAAAAATTTCGAAATCTTGAAAAAATGTTGCTTATTTTCAGATTTTTTTTATAAAACTTTGTAAAACAGGAGAAAATGTTCCTTATTTTCATATTTTTTTATAAAAAGGTCTAAATCTGGACAAAATGTTGCTTATTTTCATATTTTTTTATAAAAATTTCGAAATCTTGACAAAATGTTGCTTATTTTCAGATTTTTTTTATAAAACTTACTAAAACAGGAGAAAATGTTCCTTATTTTCATATTTTTTTATGAAAATTTCTAAATATGGACAAAATGTTGCTTATTTTCATATTTTTTTGTAAAAATTTCTAAATCTGGACAAAATATTCCTTATTTTCATATTTTTTTATAAAAACTTCTAAATCTGGACAAAATGTTGCTTATTTTCATATTTTTTTCATAAAAATTTCAAAATCTTGACAAAATTTTGCTTATTTTCATATTGTTTTTATAAAACTTACTAAAACAGGAGAAAATGTTCCTTATTTTCATATTTTTTTATGAAAATTTCTAAATCTGGACAAAATGTTGCTTATTTCCTTATTCTTTTGTAAAAATTTCTAAATCTGGACAAAATGTTGCTTATTTTCATATTTTTTTATAAAAATTTCGAAATCTTGACAAAATGTTGCTTATTTTCATATTGTTTTTATAAAACTTACTAAAACAGGAGAAAATGTTACTTATTTTCATATTTTTTTATGAAAATTTCTAAATCTGGACAAAATGTTGCTTATTTTCATATTTTTTCATAAAAATTTTTAAATCTTGCAAAATGTTGCTTATTTTCATATTGTTTTTATAAAAACGTCTACTTCTGGACAAAATGTTGCTTATTTTCATATTGTTTTTATAAAACTTACTAAAGCAGGAGAAAATGTTCCTTATTTTCATATTTTTTCATGAAAATTTCTAAATCTGGACAAAATATTCCTTATTTTCATATTTTTTTATAAAAAGATCTAAATCTGGACAAAATGTTGCTTATTTCATATTTTTTTATAAAAATTTCGAAATCTTGAAAAAATGTTGCTTATTTTCAGATTTTTTTTATAAAACTTTGTAAAACAGGAGAAAATGTTCCTTATTTTCATATTTTTTTATGAAAATTTCTAAATATGGACAAAATGTTGCTTATTTTCATATTTTTTTGTAAAAATTTCTAAATCTGTACAAAATATTCCTTATTTTCATATTTTTTTGGCAAAATTTCTAAATCTGTACAAAATGTTGCTTATTTTCATATATTTTCATAAAAATTTCAAAATCTTGACAAAATTTTGCTTATTTTCATATTATTTTTATAAAACTTACTAAAACAGGAGAAAATGTTCCTTATTTTCATATTGATTTATAAAACGTACTAAAGCAGGAGAAAATGTTCCTTATTTTCATATTTTTTCATGAAAATTTCTAAATCTGGACAAAATATTCCTTATTTTCATATTTTTTTATAAAAAGGTCTAAATCTGGACAAAATGTTGCTTATTTTCATATTTTTTTATAAAAATTTCGAAATCTTGACAAAATGTTGCTTATTTTCAGATTTTTTTTATAAAACTTACTAAAACAGGAGAAAATGTTCCTTATTTTCATATTTTTTTATGAAAATTTCTAAATATGGACAAAATGTTGCTTATTTTCATATTTTTTTGTAAAAATTTCTAAATCTGGACAAAATATTCCTTATTTTCATATTTTTTTATAAAAACTTCTAAATCTGGACAAAATGTTGCTTATTTTCATATTTTTTTCATAAAAATTTCAAAATCTTTACAAAATTTTGCTTATTTTCATATTGTTTTTATAAAACTTACTAAAACAGGAGAAAATGTTCCTTATTTTCATATTTTTTTATGAAAATTTCTAAATCTGGACAAAATGTTGCTTATTTCCTTATTCTTTTGTAAAAATTTCTAAATCTGGACAAAATGTTGCTTATTTTCATATTTTTTTATAAAAATTTCGAAATCTTGACAAAATGTTGCTTATTTTCATATTGTTTTTATAAAACTTACTAAAACAGGAGAAAATGTTACTTATTTTCATATTTTTTTATGAAAATTTCTAAATCTGGACAAAATGTTGCTTATTTTCATATTTTTTTGGCAAAATTTCTAAATCTGGACAAAATGTTGCTTATTTTCATATTTTTTCATAAAAATTTTTAAATCTTGCAAAATGTTGCTTATTTTCATATTGTTTTTATAAAAACGTCTACTTCTGGACAAAATGTTGCTTATTTTCATATTGTTTTTATAAAACTTACTAAAGCAGGAGAAAATGTTCCTTATTTTCATATTTTTTCATGAAAATTTCTAAATCTGGACAAAATGTTGCTTATTTCCTTATTCTTTTGTAAAAATTTCTAAATCTGGACAAAATGTTGCTTATTTTCATATTTTTTTATAAAAATTTCGAAATCTTGACAAAATGTTGCTTATTTTCATATTGTTTTTATAAAACTTACTAAAACAGCAGAAAATGTTACTTATTTTCATATTTTTTTATGAAAATTTCTAAATCTGGACAAAATGTTGCTTATTTTCATATTTTTTTGGCAAAATTTCTAAATCTGGACAAAATGTTGCTTATTTTCATATTTTTTCATAAAAATTTTTAAATCTTGCAAAATGTTGCTTATTTTCATATTGTTTTTATAAAAACGTCTACTTCTGGACAAAATGTTGCTTATTTTCATATTGTTTTTATAAAACTTACTAAAGCAGGAGAAAATGTTCCTTATTTTCATATTTTTTCATGAAAATTTCTAAATCTGGACAAAATATTCCTTATTTTCATATTTTTTTATAAAAAGATCTAAATCTGGACAAAATGTTGCTTATTTTCATATTTTTTTATAAAAATTTCGAAATCTTGAAAAAATGTTGCTTATTTTCAGATTTTTTTTATAAAACTTTGTAAAACAGGAGAAAATGTTCCTTATTTTCATATTTTTTTATGAAAATTTCTAAATATGGACAAAATGTTGCTTATTTTCATATTTTTTTGTAAAAATTTCTAAATCTGTACAAAATATTCCTTATTTTCATATTTTTTTGGCAAAATTTCTAAATCTGTACAAAATGTTGCTTATTTTCATATATTTTCATAAAAATTTCAAAATCTTGACAAAATTTTGCTTATTTTCATATTATTTTTATAAAACTTACTAAAACAGGAGAAAATGTTCCTTATTTTCATATTGATTTATAAAACTTACTAAAGCAGGAGAAAATGTTCCTTATTTTCATATTTTTTCATGAAAATTTCTAAATCTGGACAAAATATTCCTTATTTTCATATTTTTTTATAAAAAGGTCTAAATCTGGACAAAATGTTGCTTATTTTCATATTTTTTTATAAAAATTTCGAAATCTTGACAAAATGTTGCTTATTTTCAGATTTTTTTTATAAAACTTACTAAAACAGGAGAAAATGTTCCTTATTTTCATATTTTTTTATGAAAATTTCTAAATATGGACAAAATGTTGCTTATTTTCATATTTTTTTGTAAAAATTTCTAAATCTGGACAAAATATTCCTTTTTTTCATATTTTTTGATAAAAACTTCTAAATCTGGACAAAATGTTGCTTATTTTCATATTTTTTTCATAAAAATTTCAAAATCTTGACAAAATTTTGCTTATTTTCATATTGTTTTTATAAAACTTACTAAAACAGGAGAAAATGTTCCTTATTTTCATATTTTTTTATGAAAATTTCTAAATCTGGACAAAATGTTGCTTATTTTCATATTTTTTTCATAAAAATTTCAAAATCTTGACAAAATTTTGCTTATTTTCATATTGTTTTTATAAAACGTACTAAAACAGGAGAAAATGTTCCTTATTTTCATATTTTTTTATGAAAATTTCTAAATCTGGACAAAATGTTGCTTATTTCCTTATTCTTTTGTAAAAATTTCTAAATCTGGACAAAATGTTGCTTATTTTCATATTTTTTTATAAAAATTTCGAAATCTTGACAAAATGTTGCTTATTTTCATATTGTTTTTATAAAACTTACTAAAACAGCAGAAAATGTTACTTATTTTCATATTTTTTTATGAAAATTTCTAAATCTGGACAAAATGTTGCTTATTTTCATATTTTTTTGGCAAAATTTCTAAATCTGGACAAAATGTTGCTTATTTTCATATTTTTTCATAAAAATTTTTAAATCTTGCAAAATGTTGCTTATTTTCATATTGTTTTTATAAAAACGTCTACTTCTGGACAAAATGTTGCTTATTTTCATATTGTTTTTATAAAACTTACTAAAGCAGGAGAAAATGTTCCTTATTTTCATATTTTTTCATGAAAATTTCTAAATCTGGACAAAATGTTGCTTATTTCCTTATTCTTTTGTAAAAATTTCTAAATCTGGACAAAATGTTGCTTATTTTCATATTTTTTTATAAAAATTTCGAAATCTTGACAAAATGTTGCTTATTTTCATATTGTTTTTATAAAACTTACTAAAACAGCAGAAAATGTTACTTATTTTCATATTTTTTTATGAAAATTTCTAAATCTGGACAAAATGTTGCTTATTTTCATATTTTTTTGGCAAAATTTCTAAATCTGGACAAAATGTTGCTTATTTTCATATTTTTTCATAAAAATTTTTAAATCTTGACAAAATGTTGCTTATTTTCATATTGTTTTTATAAAAACGTCTACTTCTGGACAAAATGTTGCTTATTTTCATATTGTTTTTATAAAACTTACTAAAGCAGGAGAAAATGTTCCTTATTTTCATATTTTTTCATGAAAATTTCTAAATCTGGACAAAATATTCCTTATTTTCATATTTTTTTATAAAAACATCTAAATCTGGACAAAATGTTGCTTATTTTCATATTTTTTTATAAAAATTTCGAAATCTTGAAAAAATGTTGCTTATTTTCAGATTTTTTTTATAAAACTTTGTAAAACAGGAGAAAATGTTCCTTATTTTCATATTTTTTTATAAAAAGGTCTAAATCTGGACAAAATGTTGCTTATTTTCATATTTTTTTATAAAAATTTCGAAATCTTGACAAAATGTTGCTTATTTTCAGATTTTTTTTATAAAACTTACTAAAACAGGAGAAAATGTTCCTTATTTTCATATTTTTTTATGAAAATTTCTAAATATGGACAAAATGTTGCTTATTTTCATATTTTTTTGTAAAAATTTCTAAATCTGGACAAAATATTCCTTATTTTCATATTTTTTTATAAAAACTTCTAAATCTGGACAAAATGTTGCTTATTTTCATATTTTTTTCATAAAAATTTCAAAATCTTGACAAAATTTTGCTTATTTTCATATTGTTTTTATAAAACTTACTAAAACAGGAGAAAATGTTCCTTATTTTCATATTGTTTTTATAAAACTTACTAAAACAGGAGAAAATGTTCCTTATTTTCATATTTTTTTATGAAAATTTCTAAATCTGGACAAAATGTTGCTTATTTCCTTATTCTTTTGTAAAAATTTCTAAATCTGGACAAAATGTTGCTTATTTTCATATTTTTTTATAAAAATTTCGAAATCTTGACAAAATGTTGCTTATTTTCATATTGTTTTTATAAAACTTACTAAAACAGGAGAAAATGTTACTTATTTTCATATTTTTTTATGAAAATTTCTAAATCTGGACAAAATGTTGCTTATTTTCATATTTTTTTGGCAAAATTTCTAAATCTGGACAAAATGTTGCTTATTTTCATATTTTTTCATAAAAATTTTTAAATCTTGCAAAATGTTGCTTATTTTCATATTGTTTTTATAAAAACGTCTACTTCTGGACAAAATGTTGCTTATTTTCATATTGTTTTTATAAAACTTACTAAAGCAGGAGAAAATGTTCCTTATTTTCATATTTTTTCATGAAAATTTCTAAATCTGGACAAAATATTCCTTATTTTCATATTTTTTTATAAAAAGATCTAAATCTGGACAAAATGTTGCTTATTTTCATATTTTTTTATAAAAATTTCGAAATCTTGAAAAAATGTTGCTTATTTTCAGATTTTTTTTATAAAACTTTGTAAAACAGGAGAAAATGTTCCTTATTTTCATATTTTTTTATGAAAATTTCTAAATATGGACAAAATGTTGCTTATTTTCATATTTTTTTGTAAAAATTTCTAAATCTGTACAAAATATTCCTTATTTTCATATTTTTTTGGCAAAATTTCTAAATCTGTACAAAATGTTGCTTATTTTCATATATTTTCATAAAAATTTCAAAATCTTGACAAAATTTTGCTTATTTTCATATTATTTTTATAAAACTTACTAAAACAGGAGAAAATGTTCCTTATTTTCATATTGATTTATAAAACTTACTAAAGCAGGAGAAAATGTTCCTTATTTTCATATTTTTTCATGAAAATTTCTAAATCTGGACAAAATATTCCTTATTTTCATATTTTTTTATAAAAAGGTCTAAATCTGGACAAAATGTTGCTTATTTTCATATTTTTTTATAAAAATTTCGAAATCTTGACAAAATGTTGCTTATTTTCAGATTTTTTTTATAAAACTTACTAAAACAGGAGAAAATGTTCCTTATTTTCATATTTTTTTATGAAAATTTCTAAATATGGACAAAATGTTGCTTATTTTCATATTTTTTTATAAAAATTTCTAAATCTGGACAAAATATTCCTTATTTTCATATTTTTTTATAAAAACTTCTAAATCTGGACAAAATGTTGCTTATTTTCATATTTTTTTCGTAAAAATTTCAAAATCTTGACAAAATTTTGCTTATTTTCATATTGTTTTTATAAAACTTACTAAAACAGGAGAAAATGTTCCTTATTTTCATATTTTTTTATGAAAATTTCTAAATCTGGACAAAATGTTGCTTATTTTCATATTTTTTTGTAAAAATGTCTAAATCTGGACAAAATTTTCCTTATTTTCATATTTTTTTATAAAAACTTCTAAATCTGGACAAAATGTTGCTTATTTTCATATTTTTTTCATAAAAATTTCAAAATCTTGACAAAATTTTGCTTATTTTCATATTGTTTTTATAAAACGTACTAAAACAGGAGAAAATGTTCCTTATTTTCATATTTTTTTATGAAAATTTCTAAATCTGGACAAAATGTTGCTTATTTTCTTATTCTTTTGTAAAAATTTCTAAATCTGGACAAAATGTTGCTTATTTTCATATTTTTTTATAAAAATTTCGAAATCTTGACAAAATGTTGCTTATTTTCATATTGTTTTTATAAAACTTACTAAAACAGGAGAAAATGTTACTTATTTTCATATTTTTTTATGAAAATTTCTAAATCTGGACAAAATGTTGCTTATTTTCATATTTTTTTGGCAAAATTTCTAAATCTGGACAAAATGTTGCTTATTTTCATATTTTTTCATAAAAATTTTTAAATCTTGCAAAATGTTGCTTATTTTCATATTGTTTTTATAAAAACGTCTACTTCTGGACAAAATGTTGCTTATTTTCATATTGTTTTTATAAAAACTTACTAAAGCAGAAGGAAATGTTCCTTATTTTCATATTTTTTCATGAAAATTTCTAAATCTGGACAAAATATTCCTTATTTTCATATTTTTTTATAAAAACATCTAAATCTGGACAAAATGTTGCTTATTTTCATATTTTTTTATAAAATTTCGAAATCTTGAAAAAATGTTGCTTATTTTCAGATTTTTTTTATAAAACTTTCTAAAACAGGAGAAAATGTTCCTTATTTTCATATTTTTTTATGAAAATTTCTAAATATGGACAAAATGTTGCTTATTTTCATATTTTTTTATGAAAATTTCTAAATCTGTACAAAATATTCCTTATTTTCATATTTTTTTGGCAAAATTTCTAAATCTGTACAAAATGTTGCTTATTTTCATATATTTTCATAAAAATTTCAAAATCTTGACAAAATTTTGCTTATTTTCATATTATTTTTATAAAACTTACTAAAACAGGAGAAAATGTTCCTTATTTTCATATTGATTTATAAAACTTACTAAAGCAGGAGAAAATGTTCCTTATTTTCATATTTTTTCATGAAAATTTCTAAATCTGGACAAAATATTCCTTATTTTCATATTTTTTTATAAAAAGGTCTAAATCTGGACAAAATGTTGCTTATTTTCATATTTTTTTATAAAAATTTTGAAATCTTGACAAAATGTTGCTTATTTTCAGATTTTTTTTATAAAACTTACTAAAACAGGAGAAAATGTTCCTTATTTTCATATTTTTTTATGAAAATTTCTAAATATGGACAAAATGTTGCTTATTTTCATATTTTTTGTAAAAATTTCTAAATCTGGACAAAATATTCCTTATTTTCATATTTTTTTATAAAAACTTCTAAATCTGGACAAAATGTTGCTTATTTTCATATTTTTTTCATAAAAATTTCAAAATCTTGACAAAATTTTGCTTATTTTCATATTGTTTTTATAAAACTTACTAAAAACGGAGAAAATGTTCCTTATTTTCATATTTTTTTTATGAAAATTACTAAATCTGGACAAAATGTTGCTTATTTTCATATTTTTTTGTAAAAATTTCTAAATCTGGACAAAATATTCCTTATTTTCATATTTTTTTATAAAAACTTCTAAATCTGGACAAAATGTTGCTTATTTTCATATTTTTTTCATAAAAATTTCAAAATCTTGACAAAATTTTGCTTATTTTCATATTGTTTTTATAAAACTTACTAAAACAGGAGAAAATGTTCCTTATTTTCATATTGATTTATAAAACTTACTAAAACAGGAGAAAATGTTCCTTATTTTCATATTTTTTTATGAAAATTTCTAAATCTGGACAAAATGTTGCTTATTTTCATATTTTTTTGTAAAAATGTCTAAATCTGGACAAAATTTTCCTTATTTTCATATTTTTTTATAAAAACTTCTAAATCTGGACAAAATGTTGCTTATTTTCATATTTTTTTCATAAAAATTTCAAAATCTTGACAAAATTTGGCTTATTTTCATATTGTTTTTATAAAACGTACTAAAACAGGAGAAAATGTTCCTTATTTTCATATTTTTTTATGAAAATTTCTAAATCTGGACAAAATGTTGCTTATTTTCTTATTCTTTTGTAAAAATTTCTAAATCTGGACAAAATGTTGCTTATTTTCATATTTTTTTATAAAAATTTCGAAATCTTGACAAAATGTTGCTTATTTTCATATTGTTTTTATAAAACTTACTAAAACAGGAGAAAATGTTACTTATTTTCATATTTTTTTATGAAAATTTCTAAATCTGGACAAAATGTTGCTTATTTTCATATTTTTTTGGCAAAATTTCTAAATCTGGACAAAATGTTGCTTATTTTCATATTTTTTCATAAAAATTTTTAAATCTTGCAAAATGTTGCTTATTTTCATATTGTTTTTATAAAAACGTCTACTTCTGGACAAAATGTTGCTTATTTTCATATTGTTTTTATAAAACTTACTAAAGCAGGAGGAAATGTTCCTTATTTTCATATTTTTTCATGAAAATTTCTAAATCTGGACAAAATATTCCTTATTTTCATATTTTTTTATAAAAACATCTAAATCTGGACAAAATGTTGCTTATTTTCATATTTTTTTATAAAAATTTCGAAATCTTGAAAAAATGTTGCTTATTTTCAGATTTTTTTTATAAAACTTTCTAAAACAGGAGAAAATGTTCCTTATTTTCATATTTTTTTATGAAAATTTCTAAATATGGACAAAATGTTGCTTATTTTCATATTTTTTTGTAAAAATTTCTAAATCTGTACAAAATATTCCTTATTTTCATATTTTTTTGGCAAAATTTCTAAATCTGTACAAAATGTTGCTTATTTTCATATATTTTCATAAAAATTTCAAAATCTTGACAAAATTTTGCTTATTTTCATATTATTTTTATAAAACTTACTAAAACAGGAGAAAATGTTCCTTATTTTCATATTGATTTATAAAAC
>OZ010579.1:68030710-68098234 GCA_963932145.1 Acanthosepion lycidas
CTAAAACAGGAGAAAATGTTCCTTACTTTCATATTTTTTTATAAAAACTTCTAAATCTGGACAAAATGTTGCTTATTTTCATATTTTTTTATAAAACTTACTAAAACAGGAGAAAATGTTCCTTATTTTCATATTTTTTCATGAAAATTTCTAAATCTGGACAAAATGTTGCTTATTTTCATATTTTTTTGTAAAAATTTCTAAATCTGGACAAAATATTCCTTATTTTCATATTTTTTCATAAAAACCTCTAAATCTGGACAAAATGTTGCTTATTTTCATATTTTTTTATAAAACTTACTAAAACAGGAGAAAATGTTCCTTATTTTCATATTTTTTTATGAAAATTTCTAAATCTGGACAAAATTTTGCTTATTTTCATATTTTTTTTATAAAACTTACTAAAACAGGAGAAAATGTTCCTTATTTTCATATTTTTTTATGAAAATTTCTAAATCTGGACAAAATGTTGCTTATTTTCATATTCTTTTTATAAAACTTACTAAAACAGGAGAAAATGTTCCTTACTTTCATATTTTTTTATAAAAACTTCTAAATCTGGACAAAATGTTGCTTATTTTCATATTTTGTAAAAATTTCTAAATCTGGACAAAATATTCCTTATTTTCATATTTTTTTATAAAAACTTCTAAATCTGGACAAAATGTTGCTTATTTTCATATTGTTTTTATAAAACTTACTAAAACAGGAGAAAATGTTCCTTACTTTCATATTTTTTTATGAAAATTTCTAAATCTGGACAAAATGTTGCTTATTTTCATATTTTTTTGTAAAAATTACTAAATCTGGACAAAATATTCCTTATTTTCATATTTTTTTATAAAAACCTCTAAATCTGGACAAAATGTTGCTTATTTTCATATTTTTTTTATAAAACTTACTAAAACAGGAGAAAATGTTCCTTATTTTCATATTTTTTTATGAAAATTTCTAAATCTGGACAAAATGTTGCTTATTTTCATATTTTTTTATAAAACTTACTAAAACAGGAGAAAATGTTCCTTATTTTCATATTTTTTTATAAAAACTTCTAAATCTGGACAAAATGTTGCTTATTTTCATATTTTGTAAAAATTTCTAAATCTGGACAAAATATTCCTTATTTTCATATTTTTTTATAAAAACTTCTAAATCTGGACAAAATGTTGCTTATTTTCATATTGTTTTTATAAAACTTACTAAAACAGGAGAAAATGTTCCTTACTTTCATATTTTTTTATGAAAATTTCTAAATCTGGACAAAATGTTGCTTATTTTCATATTTTTTTGTAAAAAATTCTAAATCTGGACAAAATATTCCTTATTTTCATATTTTTTTATAAAAACTTCTAAATCTGGACAAAATGTTGCTTATTTTCATATTGTTTTTATAAAACTTACTAAAACAGGAGAAAATGTTCCTTACTTTCATATTTTTTTATGAAAATTTCTAAATCTGGTCAAAATGTTGCTTATTTTCATATTTTTTTGTAAAAATTTCTAAATCTGGACAAAATATACCTTATTTTCATATTTTTTTATAAAAACCTCTAAATCTGGACAAAATGTTGCTTATTTTCATATTTTTTTATAAAACTTACTAAAACAGGAGAAAATGTTCCTTATTTTCATATTTTTTGATGAAAATTTCTAAATCTGGACAAAATTTTGCTTATTTTCATATTTTTTTTTATAAAACTTACTAAAACAGGAGAAAATGTTGCTTATTTTCATATTCTTTTTATAAAACTTACTAAAACAGGACAAAATGTTCCTTACTTTCATATTTATTTATGAAAATTTCTAAATCTGGACAAAATGTTGCTTATTTTCATATTTTTTTATAAAACTTACTAAAACAGGAGAAAATGTTCCTTATTTTCATATTTTTTTATGAAAATTTCTAAATCTGGAGAAAATGTTGCTTATTTTCATATTGTTTTTATAAAACTTACTAAAACAGGAGAAAATGTTCCTTACTTTCATATTTTTTTATGAAAATTTCTAAATCTGGACAAAATGTTGCTTATTTTCATATTTTTTTGTAAAAATTTCTAAATCTATACAAAATATTCCTTATTTTCATATTTTTTTATAAAAACCTCTAAATCTGGACAAAATGTTGCTTATTTTCATATTGTTTTTATAAAACTTACTAAAACAGAAGAAAATGTTCCTTACTTTCATATTTTTTTATGACAATTTCTAAATCTGGACAAAATGTTGCTTATTTTCATATTTTTTTATAAAACTTACTAAAACAGGAGAAAATGTTCCTTATTTTCATATTTTTTTATGAAAATTTCTAAATCTGGACAAAATGTTGCTTATTTTCATATTGTTTTTATAAAACTTACTAAAACAGGAGAAAATGTTCCTTACTTTCATATTTTTTTATGAAAATTTCTAAATCTGGACAAAATGTTGCTTATTTTCATATTTTTTTGTAAAAATTTCTAAATCTGGACAAAATATACCTTATTTTCATATTTTTTTATGAAAATTTCTAAATCTGGTCAAAATGTTGCTTATTTTCATATTTTTTTGTAACAATTTCTAAATCTGGACAAAATATTCCTTATTTTCATATTTTTTTTATAAAAACCTCTAAATCTGGACAAAATGTTGCTTATTTTTATATTCTTTTTATAAAACTTACTAAAACAGGAGAAAATGTTCCTTATTTTCATATTTTTTTATGAAAATTTCTAAATCTGGACAAAATTTTGCTTATTTTCATATTTTTTTTATAAAACTTACTAAAACAGGAGAAAATGTTCCTTATTTTCATATTTTTTTATGAAAATTTCTAAATCTGGACTAAATGTTGCTTATTTTCATATTCTTTTTATAAAACTTACTAAAACAGGAGAAAATGTTCCTTACTTTCATATTTTTTTATAAAAACTTCTAAATCTGGACAAAATGTTGCTTATTTTCATATTTTGTAAAAATTTCTAAATCTGGACAAAATATTCCTTATTTTCATATTTTTTTATAAAAACTTCTAAATCTGGACAAAATGTTGCTTATTTTCATATTGTTTTTATAAAACTTACTAAAACAGGAGAAAATGTTCCTTACTTTCATATTTTTTTATGAAAATTTGTAAATCTGGACAAAATGTTGCTTATTTTCATATTTTTTTGTAAAAAATTCTAAATCTGGACAAAATATTCCTTATTTTCATATTTTTTTATAAAAACCTCTAAATCTGGACAAAATGTTGCTTATTTTCATATTGTTTTTATAAAACTTACTAAAACAGGAGAAAATGTTCCTTACTTTCATATTTTTTTATGAAAATTTCTAAATCTGGACAAAATGTTGCTTATTTTCATATTTTTTTATAAAACTTACTAAAACAGGAGAAAATGTTCCTTATTTTCATATTTTTTTATGAAAATTTCTAAATCTGGACAAAATTTTGCTTATTTTCATATTTTTTTTATAAAACTTACTAAAACAGGAGAAAATGTTCCTTATTTTCATATTTTTTTATGAAAATTTCTAAATCTGGACTAAATGTTGCTTATTTTCATATTCTTTTTATAAAACTTACTAAAACAGGAGAAAATGTTCCTTACTTTCATATTTTTTTATAAAAACTTCTAAATCTGGACAAAATGTTGCTTATTTTCATATTTTGTAAAAATTTCTAAATCTGGACAAAATATTCCTTATTTTCATATTTTTTTATAAAAACTTCTAAATCTGGACAAAATGTTGCTTATTTTCATATTGTTTTTATAAAACTTACTAAAACAGGAGAAAATGTTCCTTACTTTCATATTTTTTTATGAAAATTTCTAAATCTGGACAAAATGTTGCTTATTTTCATATTTTTTTGTAAAAAATTCTAAATCTGGACAAAATATTCCTTATTTTCATATTTTTTTATAAAAACCTCTAAATCTGGACAAAATGTTGCTTATTTTCATATTTTTTTAGAAAACTTACTAAAACAGGAGAAAATGTTCCTTATTTTCATATTTTTTTATGAAAATTTCTAAATCTGGCCAAAATTTTGCTTATTTTCATATTTTTTTTATAAAACTTACTAAAACAGGAGAAAATGTTCCTTATTTTCATATTTTTTTATGAAAATTTCTGAATCTGGACAAAATGTTGCTTATTTTCATATTCTTTTTATAAAACTTACTAAAACAGGAGAAAATGTTCCTTACTTTCATATTTTTTTATAAAAACTTCTAAATCTGGACAAAATGTTGCTTATTTTCATATTTTTTTATAAAACTTACTAAAACAGGAGAAAATGTTCCTTATTTTCATATTTTTTTATGAAAATTTCTAAATCTGGACAAAATGTTGCTTATTTTCATATTTTTTTGTAAAAATTTCTAAATCTGGACAAAATATTCCTTATTTTCATATTTTTTTATAAAAACCTCTAAATCTGGACAAAATGTTGCTTATTTTCATATTTTTTTGTAAAAATTTCTAAATCTGGACAAAATATTCCTTATTTTCATATTTTTTTATAAAAACCTCTAAATCTGGACAAAATGTTGCTTATTTTCATATTTTTTTATAAAACTTACTAAAACAGGAGAAAATGTTCCTTATTTTCATATTTTTTTATGAAAATTTCTAAATCTGGACAAAATGTTGCTTATTTTCATATTGTTTTTATAAAACTTACTAAAACAGGAGAAAATGTTCCTTACTTTCATATTTTTTTATGAAAATTTCTAAATCTGGACAAAATGTTGCTTATTTTCATATTTTTTTGTAAAAAATTCTAAATCTGGACAAAATATTCCTTATTTTCATATTTTTTTATAAAAACCTCTAAATCTGGACAAAATGTTGCTTATTTTCATATTGTTTTTATAAAACTTACTAAAACAGGAGAAAATGTTCCTTACTTTCATATTTTTTTATGAAAATTTCTAAATCTGGACAAAATGTTGCTTATTTTCATATTTTTTTATAAAACTTACTAAAACAGGAGAAAATGTTCCTTATTTTCATATTTTTTTTATGAAAATTTCTAAATCTGGACAAAATTTTGCTTATTTTCATATTTTTTTTATAAAACTTACTAAAACAGGAGAAAATGTTCCTTATTTTCATATTTTTTTATGAAAATTTCTAAATCTGGACTAAATGTTGCTTATTTTCATATTCTTTTTATAAAACTTACTAAAACAGGAGAAAATGTTCCTTACTTTCATATTTTTTTATAAAAACTTCTAAATCTGGACAAAATGTTGCTTATTTTCATATTTTGTAAAAATTTCTAAATCTGGACAAAATATTCCTTATTTTCATATTTTTTTATAAAAACTTCTAAATCTGGACAAAATGTTGCTTATTTTCATATTGTTTTTATAAAACTTACTAAAACAGGAGAAAATGTTCCTTACTTTCATATTTTTTTATGAAAATTTCTAAATCTGGACAAAATGTTGCTTATTTTCATATTTTTTTGTAAAAAATTCTAAATCTGGACAAAATATTCCTTATTTTCATATTTTTTTATAAAAACCTCTAAATCTGGACAAAATGTTGCTTATTTTCATATTTTTTTAGAAAACTTACTAAAACAGGAGAAAATGTTCCTTATTTTCATATTTTTTTATGAAAATTTCTAAATCTGGCCAAAATTTTGCTTATTTTCATATTTTTTTTATAAAACTTACTAAAACAGGAGAAAATGTTCCTTATTTTCATATTTTTTTATGAAAATTTCTGAATCTGGACAAAATGTTGCTTATTTTCATATTCTTTTTATAAAACTTACTAAAACAGGAGAAAATGTTCCTTACTTTCATATTTTTTTATAAAAACTTCTAAATCTGGACAAAATGTTGCTTATTTTCATATTTTTTTATAAAACTTACTAAAACAGGAGAAAATGTTCCTTATTTTCATATTTTTTTATGAAAATTTCTAAATCTGGACAAAATGTTGCTTATTTTCATATTTTGTAAAAATTTCTAAATCTGGACAAAATATTCCTTATTTTCATATTTTTTTATAAAAACTTCTAAATCTGGACAAAATGTTGCTTATTTTCATATTGTTTTTATAAAACTTACTAAAACAGGAGAAAATGTTCCTTACTTTCATATTTTTTTATGAAAATTTCTAAATCTGGACAAAATGTTGCTTATTTTCATATTTTTTTGTAAAAAATTCTAAATCTGGACAAAATATTCCTTATTTTCATATTTTTTTATAAAAACCTCTAAATCTGGACAAAATGTTGCTTATTTTCATATTGTTTTTATAAAACTTACTAAAACAGGAGAAAATGTTCCTTACTTTCATATTTTTTTATGAAAATTTCTAAATCTGGACAAAATGTTGCTTATTTTCATATTTTTTTATAAAACTTACTAAAACAGGAGAAAATGTTCCTTATTTTCATATTTTTTTATGAAAATTTCTAAATCTGGACAAAATTTTGCTTATTTTCATATTTTTTTTATAAAACTTACTAAAACAGGAGAAAATGTTCCTTATTTTCATATTTTTTTATGAAAATTTCTAAATCTGGACTAAATGTTGCTTATTTTCATATTCTTTTTATAAAACTTACTAAAACAGGAGAAAATGTTCCTTACTTTCATATTTTTTTATAAAAACTTCTAAATCTGGACAAAATGTTGCTTATTTTCATATTTTGTAAAAATTTCTAAATCTGGACAAAATATTCCTTATTTTCATATTTTTTTATAAAAACTTCTAAATCTGGACAAAATGTTGCTTATTTTCATATTGTTTTTATAAAACTTACTAAAACAGGAGAAAATGTTCCTTACTTTCATATTTTTTTATGAAAATTTCTAAATCTGGACAAAATGTTGCTTATTTTCATATTTTTTTGTAAAAAATTCTAAATCTGGACAAAATATTCCTTATTTTCATATTTTTTTATAAAAACCTCTAAATCTGGACAAAATGTTGCTTATTTTCATATTTTTTTAGAAAACTTACTAAAACAGGAGAAAATGTTCCTTATTTTCATATTTTTTTATGAAAATTTCTAAATCTGGCCAAAATTTTGCTTATTTTCATATTTTTTTTATAAAACTTACTAAAACAGGAGAAAATGTTCCTTATTTTCATATTTTTTTATGAAAATTTCTGAATCTGGACAAAATGTTGCTTATTTTCATATTCTTTTTATAAAACTTACTAAAACAGGAGAAAATGTTCCTTACTTTCATATTTTTTTATAAAAACTTCTAAATCTGGACAAAATGTTGCTTATTTTCATATTTTTTTATAAAACTTACTAAAACAGGAGAAAATGTTCCTTATTTTCATATTTTTTTATGAAAATTTCTAAATCTGGACAAAATGTTGCTTATTTTCATATTTTTTTGTAAAAATTTCTAAATCTGGACAAAATATTCCTTATTTTCATATTTTTTTATAAAAACCTCTAAATCTGGACAAAATGTTGCTTATTTTCATATTTTTTTGTAAAAATTTCTAAATCTGGACAAAATATTCCTTATTTTCATATTTTTTTATAAAAACCTCTAAATCTGGACAAAATGTTGCTTATTTTCATATTTTTTTATAAAACTTACTAAAACAGGAGAAAATGTTCCTTATTTTCATATTTTTTTATGAAAATTTCTAAATCTGGACAAAATGTTGCTTATTTTCATATTGTTTTTATAAAACTTACTAAAACAGGAGAAAATGTTCCTTACTTTCATATTTTTTTATGAAAATTTCTAAATCTGGACAAAATGTTGCTTATTTTCATATTGTTTTTATAAAACTTACTAAAACAGGAGAAAATGTTCCTTACTTTCATATTTTTTTATGAAAATTTCTAAATCTGGACAAAATGTTGCTTATTTTCATATTTTTTTGTAAAAATTTCTAAATCTGGACAAAATATTCCTTATTTTCATATTTTTTTATAAAAACTTCTAAATCTGGACAAAATGTTGCTTATTTCATATTGTTTTTATAAAACTTACTAAAACAGGAGAAAATGTTCCTTACTTTCATATTTTTTTATGAAAATTTCTAAATCTGGACAAAATGTTGCTTATTTTCATATTTTTTTGTAAAAATTTCTAAATCTGGACAAAATATTCCTTATTTTCATATTTTTTTATAAAAACCTCTAAATCTGGACAAAATGTTGCTTATTTTCATATTGTTTTTATAAAACTTACTAAAACAGGAGAAAATGTTCCTTACTTTCATATTTTTTTATGAAAATTTCTAAATCTGGTCAAAATGTTGCTTATTTTCATATTTTTTTGTAAAAATTTCTAAATCTGGACAAAATATACCTTATTTTCATATTTTTTTATAAAAACCTCTAAATCTGGACAAAATGTTGCTTATTTTCATATTTTTTTATAAAACTTACTAAAACAGGAGAAAATGTTCCTTATTTTCATATTTTTTGATGAAAATTTCTAAATCTGGACAAAATTTTGCTTATTTTCATATTTTTTTTTATAAAACTTACTAAAACAGGAGAAAATGTTGCTTATTTTCATATTCTTTTTATAAAACTTACTAAAACAGGACAAAATGTTCCTTACTTTCATATTTATTTATGAAAATTTCTAAATCTGGACAAAATGTTGCTTATTTTCATATTTTTTTATAAAACTTACTAAAACAGGAGAAAATGTTCCTTATTTTCATATTTTTTTATGAAAATTTCTAAATCTGGAGAAAATGTTGCTTATTTTCATATTGTTTTTATAAAACTTACTAAAACAGGAGAAAATGTTCCTTACTTTCATATTTTTTTATGAAAATTTCTAAATCTGGACAAAATGTTGCTTATTTTCATATTTTTTTGTAAAAATTTCTAAATCTATACAAAATATTCCTTATTTTCATATTTTTTTATAAAAACCTCTAAATCTGGACAAAATGTTGCTTATTTTCATATTGTTTTTATAAAACTTACTAAAACAGAAGAAAATGTTCCTTACTTTCATATTTTTTTATGACAATTTCTAAATCTGGACAAAATGTTGCTTATTTTCATATTTTTTTATAAAACTTACTAAAACAGGAGA
This sequence comes from Acanthosepion lycidas, assembly GCA_963932145.1. Classification (NCBI taxonomy): domain Eukaryota; kingdom Metazoa; phylum Mollusca; class Cephalopoda; order Sepiida; family Sepiidae; genus Acanthosepion; species Acanthosepion lycidas. The sequence goes on from OZ010579.1 coordinate 68,039,749, forward strand.
AAATGTTCCTTATTTTCATATTTTTTTATGAAAATTTCTAAATCTGGACAAAATGTTGCTTATTTTCATATTGTTTTTATAAAACTTACTAAAACAGGAGAAAATGTTCCTTACTTTCATATTTTTTTATGAAAATTTCTAAATCTGGACAAAATGTTGCTTATTTTCATATTTTTTTGTAAAAATTTCTAAATCTGGACAAAATATACCTTATTTTCATATTTTTTTATGAAAATTTCTAAATCTGGTCAAAATGTTGCTTATTTTCATATTTTTTTGTAAAAATTTCTAAATCTGGACAAAATATTCCTTATTTTCATATTTTTTTTATAAAAACCTCTAAATCTGGACAAAATGTTGCTTATTTTTATATTCTTTTTATAAAACTTACTAAAACAGGAGAAAATGTTCCTTACTTTCATATTTTTTTATAAAAACTTCTAAATCTGGACAAAATGTTGCTTATTTTCATATTTTTTTATAAAACTTACTAAAACAGGAGAAAATGTTCCTTATTTTCATATTTTTTCATGAAAATTTCTAAATCTGGACAAAATGTTGCTTATTTTCATATTTTTTTGTAAAAATTTCTAAATCTGGACAAAATATTCCTTATTTTCATATTTTTTCATAAAAACCTCTAAATCTGGACAAAATGTTGCTTATTTTCATATTTTTTTATAAAACTTACTAAAACAGGAGAAAATGTTCCTTATTTTCATATTTTTTTATGAAAATTTCTAAATCTGGACAAAATTTTGCTTATTTTCATATTTTTTTTATAAAACTTACTAAAACAGGAGAAAATGTTCCTTATTTTCATATTTTTTTATGAAAATTTCTAAATCTGGACTAAATGTTGCTTATTTTCATATTCTTTTTATAAAACTTACTAAAACAGGAGAAAATGTTCCTTACTTTCATATTTTTTTATAAAAACTTCTAAATCTGGACAAAATGTTGCTTATTTTCATATTTTGTAAAAATTTCTAAATCTGGACAAAATATTCCTTATTTTCATATTTTTTTATAAAAACTTCTAAATCTGGACAAAATGTTGCTTATTTTCATATTGTTTTTATAAAACTTACTAAAACAGGAGAAAATGTTCCTTACTTTCATATTTTTTTATGAAAATTTCTAAATCTGGACAAAATGTTGCTTATTTTCATATTTTTTTGTAAAAAATTCTAAATCTGGACAAAATATTCCTTATTTTCATATTTTTTTATAAAAACCTCTAAATCTGGACAAAATGTTGCTTATTTTCATATTTTTTTATAAAACTTACTAAAACAGGAGAAAATGTTCCTTATTTTCATATTTTTTTATGAAAATTTCTAAATCTGGACAAAATTTTGCTTATTTTCATATTTTTTTTATAAAACTTACTAAAACAGGAGAAAATGTTCCTTATTTTCATATTTTTTTATGAAAATTTCTAAATCTGGACTAAATGTTGCTTATTTTCATATTCTTTTTATAAAACTTACTAAAACAGGAGAAAATGTTCCTTACTTTCATATTTTTTTATAAAAACTTCTAAATCTGGACAAAATGTTGCTTATTTTCATATTTTGTAAAAATTTCTAAATCTGGACAAAATATTCCTTATTTTCATATTTTTTTATAAAAACTTCTAAATCTGGACAAAATGTTGCTTATTTTCATATTGTTTTTATAAAACTTACTAAAACAGGAGAAAATGTTCCTTACTTTCATATTTTTTTATGAAAATTTCTAAATCTGGACAAAATGTTGCTTATTTTCATATTTTTTTGTAAAAAATTCTAAATCTGGACAAAATATTCCTTATTTTCATATTTTTTTATAAAAACCTCTAAATCTGGACAAAATGTTGCTTATTTTCATATTGTTTTTATAAAACTTACTAAAACAGGAGAAAATGTTCCTTACTTTCATATTTTTTTATGAAAATTTCTAAATCTGGACAAAATGTTGCTTATTTTCATATTTTTTTATAAAACTTACTAAAACAGGAGAAAATGTTCCTTATTTTCATATTTTTTTTATGAAAATTTCTAAATCTGGACAAAATTTTGCTTATTTTCATATTTTTTTTTATAAAACTTACTAAAACAGGAGAAAATGTTCCTTATTTTCATATTTTTTTATGAAAATTTCTAAATCTGGACTAAATGTTGCTTATTTTCATATTCTTTTTATAAAACTTACTAAAACAGGAGAAAATGTTCCTTACTTTCATATTTTTTTATAAAAACTTCTAAATCTGGACAAAATGTTGCTTATTTTCATATTTTGTAAAAATTTCTAAATCTGGACAAAATATTCCTTATTTTCATATTTTTTTATAAAAACTTCTAAATCTGGACAAAATGTTGCTTATTTTCATATTGTTTTTATAAAACTTACTAAAACAGGAGAAAATGTTCCTTACTTTCATATTTTTTTATGAAAATTTCTAAATCTGGACAAAATGTTGCTTATTTTCATATTTTTTTGTAAAAAATTCTAAATCTGGACAAAATATTCCTTATTTTCATATTTTTTTATAAAAACCTCTAAATCTGGACAAAATGTTGCTTATTTTCATATTTTTTTAGAAAACTTACTAAAACAGGAGAAAATGTTCCTTATTTTCATATTTTTTTATGAAAATTTCTAAATCTGGCCAAAATTTTGCTTATTTTCATATTTTTTTTATAAAACTTACTAAAACAGGAGAAAATGTTCCTTATTTTCATATTTTTTTATGAAAATTTCTGAATCTGGACAAAATGTTGCTTATTTTCATATTCTTTTTATAAAACTTACTAAAACAGGAGAAAATGTTCCTTACTTTCATATTTTTTTATAAAAACTTCTAAATCTGGACAAAATGTTGCTTATTTTCATATTTTTTTATAAAACTTACTAAAACAGGAGAAAATGTTCCTTATTTTCATATTTTTTTATGAAAATTTCTAAATCTGGACAAAATGTTGCTTATTTTCATATTTTTTTGTAAAAATTTCTAAATCTGGACAAAATATTCCTTATTTTCATATTTTTTTATAAAAACCTCTAAATCTGGACAAAATGTTGCTTATTTTCATATTTTTTTGTAAAAATTTCTAAATCTGGACAAAATATTCCTTATTTTCATATTTTTTTATAAAAACTTCTAAATCTGGACAAAATGTTGCTTATTTTCATATTGTTTTTATAAAACTTACTAAAACAGGAGAAAATGTTCCTTACTTTCATATTTTTTTATGAAAATTTCTAAATCTGGACAAAATGTTGCTTATTTTCATATTGTTTTTATAAAACTTACTAAAACAGGAGAAAATGTTCCTTACTTTCATATTTTTTTATGAAAATTTCTAAATCTGGACAAAATATTCCTTATTTTCATATTTTTTTATAAAAACCTCTAAATCTGGACAAAATGTTGCTTATTTTCATATTGTTTTTATAAAACTTACTAAAACAGGAGAAAATGTTCCTTACTTTCATATTTTTTTATGAAAATTTCTAAATCTGGACAAAATGTTGCTTATTTTCATATTTTTTTGTAAAAATTTCTAAATCTGGACAAAATATACCTTATTTTCATATTTTTTTATAAAAACCTCTAAATCTGGACAAAATGTTGCTTATTTTCATATTTTTTTATAAAACTTACTAAAACAGGAGAAAATGTTCCTTATTTTCATATTTTTTTATGAAAATTTCTAAATCTGGACAAAATTTTGCTTATTTTCATATTTTTTTTTATAAAACTTACTAAAACAGGAGAAAATGTTGCTTATTTTCATATTCTTTTTATAAAACTTACTAAAACAGGAGAAAATGTTCCTTACTTTCATATTTATTTATGAAAATTTCTAAATCTGGACAAAATGTTGCTTATTTTCATATTTTTTTGTAAAAATTTCTAAATCTGGACAAAATATTCCTTATTTTCATATTTTTTTATAAAAACCTCTAAATCTGGACAAAATGTTGCTTATTTTCATATTTTTTTGTAAAAATTTCTAAATCTATACAAAATATTCCTTATTTTCATATTTTTTTATAAAAACCTCTAAATCTGGACACAATGTTGCTTATTTTCATATTGTTTTTATAAAACTTACTAAAACAGGAGAAAATGTTCCTTACTTTCATATTTTTTTATGAAAATTTCTAAATCTGGACAAAATGTTGCTTATTTTCATATTGTTTTTATAAAACTTACTAAAGCAGGAGAAAATGTTCCTTACTTTCATATTTTTTTATGAAAATTTCTAAATCTGGACAAAATGTTGCTTATTTTCATATTTTTTTGTAAAAATTTCTAAATCTGGACAAAATATTCCTTATTTTCATATTTTTTTATAAAAACTTCTAAATCTGGACAAAATGTTGCTTATTTTCATATTGTTTTTATAAAACTTACTAAAACAGGAGAAAATGTTCCTTACTTTCATATTTTTTTATGAAAATTTCTAAATCTGGACAAAATGTTGCTTATTTTCATATTTTTTTGTAAAAATTTCTAAATCTGGACAAAATATTCCTTATTTTCATATTTTTTATAAAAACCTCTAAATCTGGACAAAATGTTGCTTATTTTCATATTGTTTTTATAAAACTTACTAAAACAGGAGAAAATGTTCCTTACTTTCATATTTTTTTATGAAAATTTCTAAATCTGGACAAAATGTTGCTTATTTTCATATTTTTTTGTAAAAATTTCTAAATCTGGACAAAATATACCTTATTTTCATATTTTTTTATAAAAACCTCTAAATCTGGACAAAATGTTGCTTATTTTCATATTTTTTTATAAAACTTACTAAAACAGGAGAAAATGTTCCTTATTTTCATATTTTTTTATGAAAATTTCTAAATCTGGACAAAATTTTGCTTATTTTCATATTTTTTTTTATAAAACTTACTAAAACAGGAGAAAATGTTGCTTATTTTCATATTCTTTTTATAAAACTTACTAAAACAGGAGAAAATGTTCCTTACTTTCATATTTATTTATGAAAATTTCTAAATCTGGACAAAATGTTGCTTATTTTCATATTTTTTTATAAAACTTACTAAAACAGGAGAAAATGTTCCTTATTTTCATATTTTTTTATGAAAATTTCTAAATCTGGACAAAATGTTGCTTATTTTCATATTGTTTTTATAAAACTTACTAAAACAGGAGAAAATGTTCCTTACTTTCATATTTTTTTATGAAAATTTCTAAATCTGGACAAAATGTTGCTTATTTTCATATTTTTTTCTAAAAATTTCTAAATCTATACAAAATATTCCTTATTTTCATATTTTTTTATAAAAACCTCTAAATCTGGACAAAATATTGCTTATTTTCATATTGTTTTTATAAAACTTACTAAAACAGTTGAAAATGTTCCTTACTTTCATATTTTTTTATGAAAATTTCTAAATCTGGACAAAATGTTGCTTATTTTCATATTTTTTTATAAAACTTACTAAATCAGGAGAAAATGTTCCTTATTTTCATATTTTTTTATGAAAATTTGTAAATCTGGACAAAATGTTGCTTATTTTCATATTGTTTTTATAAAACTTACTAAAACAGGAGAAAATGTTCCTTACTTTCATATTTTTTTATGAAAATTTCTAAATCTGGACAAAATGTTGCTTATTTTCATATGGTTTTTATAAAACTTACTAAAACAGGAGAAAATGTTCCTTACTTTCATATTTTTCTATGAAAATTTCTAAATCTGGACAAAATGTTGCTTATTTTCATATTTTTTTGTAAAAATTTCTAAATCTGGACAAAATATTCCTTATTTTCATATTTTTTTATAAAAACTTCTAAATCTGGACAAAATGTTGCCTATTTTCATATTGTTTTTATAAATCTTACTAAAACAGGAGAAAATGTTCCTTACTTTCATATTTTTTTATGAAAATTTCTAAATCTGGACAAAATGTTGCTTATTTTCATATTTTTTTGTAAAAATTTCTAAATCTGGACAAAATATTCCTTATTTTCATATTTTTTTATAAAAACCTCTAAATCTGGACAAAATGTTGCTTATTTTCATATTTTTTTATAAAACTTACTAAAACAGGAGAAAATGTTCCTTATTTTCATATTTTTTTATGAAAATTTCTAAATCTGGACAAAATGTTGCTTATTTTCATATTTTTTTGTAAAAATTTCTAAATCTGGACAAAATATTCCTTATTTTCATATTTTTTTTATAAAAACATCTAAATCTGGACAAAATGTTGCTTATTTTCATATTGTTTTTATAAAACTTACTAAAACAGGAGAAAATGTTCCTTATTTTCATATTTTTTTATGAAAATTTCTAAATCTGGACAAAATGTTGCTTATTTTCATATTTTTTTGTAAAAATTTCTAAATCTGGACAAAATATTCCTTATTTTCATATTTTTTTATAAAAACCTCTAAATCTGGACAAAATGTTGCTTATTTTCATATTGTTTTTATAAAACTTACTAAAACAGGAGAAAATGTTCCTTACTTTCATATTTTTTTATGAAAATTTCTAAATCTGGACAAAATGTTGCTTATTTTCATATTTTTTTATAAAACTTACTAAAACAGGAGAAAATGTTCCTTATTTTCATATTTTTTTATGAAAATTTCTAAATCTGGACAAAATGTTGCTTATTTTCATATTGTTTTTATAAAACTTACTAAAACAGGTGAAAATGTTCCTTACTTTAATATTTTTTTATGAAAATTTCTAAATCTGGACAAAATGTTGCTTATTTTCATATTTTTTTGTAAAAATTTCTAAATCTGGACAAAATATTCCTTATTTTCATATTTTTTTATAAAAACTTCTAAATCTGGACAAAATGTTGCTTATTTTTATATTCTTTTTATAAAACTTACTAAAACAGGAGAAAATGTTCCTTACTTTCATATTTTTTTATAAAAACTTCTAAATCTGGACAAAATGTTGCTTATTTTCATAATTTTTTGTAAAAATTTCTAAATCTGGACAAAATATTCCTTATATTCATATTTTTTTATAAAAACCTCTAAATCTGGACAAAATGTTGCTTATTTTCATATTTTTTTATAAAACTTACTAAAACAGGAGAAAATGTTCCTTATTTTCATATTTTTTTATGAAAATTTCTAAATCTGGACAAAATGTTGCTTATTTTCAAATTGTTTTTATAAAACTTACTAAAACAGGAGAAAATGTTCCTTACTTTCATATTTTTTTATGAAAATTTCTAAATCTGGACAAAATGTTGCTTATTTTCATATTTTTTTTGTAAAAATTTCTAAATCTGGACAAAATATTCCCTATTTTCATATTTTTTATAAAAACCTCTAAATCTGGACAAAATGTTGCTTATTTTCATATTGTTTTTATAAAACTTACTAAAACAGGAGAAAATGTTCCTTACTTTCATATTTTTTTATGAAAATTTCTAAATCTGGACAAAATGTTGCTTATTTTCATATTGTTTTTATAAAACTTACTAAAACAGGAGAAAATGTTCCTTATTTTCATATTTTTTTATGAAAATTTCTAAATCTGGACAAAATGTTGCTTATTTTCATATTGTTTTTATAAAACTTACTAAAACAGGAGAAAATGTTCCTTACTTTCATATTTTTTTATGAAAATTTCTAAATCTGGACAAAATGTTGCTTATTTTCATATTTTTTTGTAAAAATTTCTAAATCTGGACAAAATGTTCCTTATTTTCATATTTTTTTATAAAAACCTCTAAATCTGGACAAAATGTTGCTTATTTTCATATTGTTTTTATAAAACTTACTAAAACAGGAGAAAATGTTCCTTACTTTCATATTTTTTTATGAAAATTTCTAAATCTGGACAAAATGTTGCTTATTTTCATAATTTTTTGTAAAAATTTCTAAATCTGGACAAAATATTCCTTATATTCATATTTTTTTATAAAAACCTCTAAATCTGGACAAAATGTTGCTTATTTTCATATTTTTTTATAAAACTTACGAAAACAGGAGAAAATGTTCCTTATTTTCATATTTTTTTATGAAAATTTCTAAATCTGGACAAAATGTTGCTTATTTTCATATTGTTTTTATAAAACTTACTAAAACAGGAGAAAATGTTCCTTACTTTCATATTTTTTTATGAAAATTTCTAAATCTGGACAAAATGTTGCTTATTTTCATATTTTTTTGTAAAAATTTCTAAATCTGGACAAAATGTTCCTTATTTTCATATTTTTTTATAAAAACCTCTAAATCTGGACAAAATGTTGCTTATTTTCATATTGTTTTTATAAAACTTACTAAAACAGGAGAAAATGTTCCTTACTTTCATATTTTTTTATGAAAATTTCTAAATCTGGACAAAATGTTGCTTATTTTCATATTTTTTTGTAAAAATTTCTAAATCTGGACAAAATGTTCCTTATTTTCATATTTTTTTATAAAAACCTCTAAATCTGGACAAAATGTTGCTTATTTTCATATTGTTTTTATAAAACTTACTAAAACAGGAGAAAATGTTCCTTACTTTCATATTTTTTTATGAAAATTTCTAAATCTGGACAAAATGTTGCTTATTTTCATATTTTTTTATAAAACTTACTAAAACAGGAGAAAATGTTCCTTATTTTCATATTTTTTTATGAAAATTTCTAAATCTGGACAAAATGTTGCTTATTTTCATATTGTTTTTATAAAACTTACTAAAACAGGAGAAAATGTTCCTTATTTTCATATTTTTTTATGAAAATTTCTAAATCTGGACAAAATTTTGCTTATTTTCATATTTTTTTTTATAAAACTTACTAAAACAGGAGAAAATGTTGCTTATTTTCATATTCTTTTTATAAAACTTACTAAAACAGGAGAAAATGTTCCTTACTTTCATATTTATTTATGAAAATTTCTAAATCTGGACAAAATGTTGCTTATTTTCATATTTTTTTATAAAACTTACTAAAACAGGAGAAAATGTTCCTTATTTTCATATTTTTTTATGAAAATTTCTAAATCTGGACAAAATGTTGCTTATTTTCATATTGTTTTTATAAAACTTACTAAAACAGGAGAAAATGTTCCTTACTTTCATATTTTTTTATGAAAATTTCTAAATCTGGACAAAATGTTGCTTATTTTCATATTTTTTTCTAAAAATTTCTAAATCTATACAAAATATTCCTTATTTTCATATTTTTTTATAAAAACCTCTAAATCTGGACAAAATATTGCTTATTTTCATATTGTTTTTATAAAACTTACTAAAACAGTTGAAAATGTTCCTTACTTTCATATTTTTTTATGAAAATTTCTAAATCTGGACAAAATGTTGCTTATTTTCATATTTTTTTATAAAACTTACTAAAACAGGAGAAAATGTTCCTTATTTTCATATTTTTTTATGAAAATTTGTAAATCTGGACAAAATGTTGCTTATTTTCATATTGTTTTTATAAAACTTACTAAAACAGGAGAAAATGTTCCTTACTTTCATATTTTTTTATGAAAATTTCTAAATCTGGACAAAATGTTGCTTATTTTCATATGGTTTTTATAAAACTTACTAAAACAGGAGAAAATGTTCCTTACTTTCATATTTTTCTATGAAAATTTCTAAATCTGGACAAAATGTTGCTTATTTTCATATTTTTTTGTAAAAATTTCTAAATCTGGACAAAATATTCCTTATTTTCATATTTTTTTATAAAAACTTCTAAATCTGGACAAAATGTTGCCTATTTTCATATTGTTTTTATAAATCTTACTAAAACAGGAGAAAATGTTCCTTACTTTCATATTTTTTTATGAAAATTTCTAAATCTGGACAAAATGTTGCTTATTTTCATATTTTTTTGTAAAAATTTCTAAATCTGGACAAAATATTCCTTATTTTCATATTTTTTTATAAAAACCTCTAAATCTGGACAAAATGTTGCTTATTTTCATATTTTTTATAAAACTTACTAAAACAGGAGAAAATGTTCCTTATTTTCATATTTTTTTATGAAAATTTCTAAATCTGGACAAAATGTTGCTTATTTCCATATTTTTTTGTAAAAATTTCTAAATCTGGACAAAATATTCCTTATTTTCATATTTTTTTTATAAAAACATCTAAATCTGGACAAAATGTTGCTTATTTTCATATTGTTTTTATAAAACTTACTAAAACAGGAGAAAATGTTCCTTATTTTCATATTTTTTTATGAAAATTTCTAAATCTGGACAAAATGTTGCTTATTTTCATATTTTTTTGTAAAAATTTCTAAATCTGGACAAAATATTCCTTATTTTCATATTTTTTTATAAAAACCTCTAAATCTGGACAAAATGTTGCTTATTTTCATATTGTTTTTATAAAACTTACTAAAACAGGAGAAAATGTTCCTTACTTTCATATTTTTTTATGAAAATTTCTAAATCTGGACAAAATGTTGCTTATTTTCATATTTTTTTATAAAACTTACTAAAACAGGAGAAAATGTTCCTTATTTTCATATTTTTTTATGAAAACTTCTAAATCTGGACAAAATGTTGCTTATTTTCATATTGTTTTTATAAAACTTACTAAAACAGGTGAAAATGTTCCTTACTTTCATATTTTTTTATGAAAATTTCTAAATCTGGACAAAATGTTGCTTATTTTCATAATTTTTTGTAAAAATTTCTAAATCTGGACAAAATATTCCTTATATTCATATTTTTTTATAAAAACCTCTAAATCTGGACAAAATGTTGCTTATTTTCATATTTTTTTATAAAACTTACGAAAACAGGAGAAAATGTTCCTTATTTTCATATTTTTTTATGAAAATTTCTAAATCTGGACAAAATGTTGCTTATTTTCATATTGTTTTTATAAAACTTACTAAAACAGGAGAAAATGTTCCTTACTTTCATATTTTTTTATGAAAATTTCTAAATCTGGACAAAATGTTGCTTATTTTCATATTTTTTTGTAAAAATTTCTAAATCTGGACAAAATGTTCCTTATTTTCATATTTTTTTATAAAAACCTCTAAATCTGGACAAAATGTTGCTTATTTTCATATTGTTTTTATAAAACTTACTAAAACAGGAGAAAATGTTCCTTACTTTCATATTTTTTTATGAAAATTTCTAAATCTGGACAAAATGTTGCTTATTTTCATATTTTTTTATAAAACTTACTAAAACAGGAGAAAATGTTCCTTATTTTCATATTTTTTTATGAAAATTTCTAAATCTGGACAAAATGTTGCTTATTTTCATATTGTTTTTATAAAACTTACTAAAACAGGAGAAAATGTTCCTTATTTTCATATTTTTTTATGAAAATTTCTAAATCTGGACAAAATTTTGCTTATTTTCATATTTTTTTTTATAAAACTTACTAAAACAGGAGAAAATGTTGCTTATTTTCATATTCTTTTTATAAAACTTACTAAAACAGGAGAAAATGTTCCTTACTTTCATATTTATTTATGAAAATTTCTAAATCTGGACAAAATGTTGCTTATTTTCATATTTTTTTATAAAACTTACTAAAACAGGAGAAAATGTTCCTTATTTTCATATTTTTTTATGAAAATTTCTAAATCTGGACAAAATGTTGCTTATTTTCATATTGTTTTTATAAAACTTACTAAAACAGGAGAAAATGTTCCTTACTTTCATATTTTTTTATGAAAATTTCTAAATCTGGACAAAATGTTGCTTATTTTCATATTTTTTTCTAAAAATTTCTAAATCTATACAAAATATTCCTTATTTTCATATTTTTTTATAAAAACCTCTAAATCTGGACAAAATATTGCTTATTTTCATATTGTTTTTATAAAACTTACTAAAACAGTTGAAAATGTTCCTTACTTTCATATTTTTTTATGAAAATTTCTAAATCTGGACAAAATGTTGCTTATTTTCATATTTTTTTATAAAACTTACTAAAACAGGAGAAAATGTTCCTTATTTTCATATTTTTTTATGAAAATTTGTAAATCTGGACAAAATGTTGCTTATTTTCATATTGTTTTTATAAAACTTACTAAAACAGGAGAAAATGTTCCTTACTTTCATATTTTTTTATGAAAATTTCTAAATCTGGACAAAATGTTGCTTATTTTCATATGGTTTTTATAAAACTTACTAAAACAGGAGAAAATGTTCCTTACTTTCATATTTTTCTATGAAAATTTCTAAATCTGGACAAAATGTTGCTTATTTTCATATTTTTTTGTAAAAATTTCTAAATCTGGACAAAATATTCCTTATTTTCATATTTTTTTATAAAAACTTCTAAATCTGGACAAAATGTTGCCTATTTTCATATTGTTTTTATAAATCTTACTAAAACAGGAGAAAATGTTCCTTACTTTCATATTTTTTTATGAAAATTTCTAAATCTGGACAAAATGTTGCTTATTTTCATATTTTTTTGTAAAAATTTCTAAATCTGGACAAAATATTCCTTATTTTCATATTTTTTTATAAAAACCTCTAAATCTGGACAAAATGTTGCTTATTTTCATATTTTTTTATAAAACTTACTAAAACAGGAGAAAATGTTCCTTATTTTCATATTTTTTTATGAAAATTTCTAAATCTGGACAAAATGTTGCTTATTTTCATATTTTTTTGTAAAAATTTCTAAATCTGGACAAAATATTCCTTATTTTCATATTTTTTTTATAAAAACATCTAAATCTGGACAAAATGTTGCTTATTTTCATATTGTTTTTATAAAACTTACTAAAACAGGAGAAAATGTTCCTTATTTTCATATTTTTTTATGAAAATTTCTAAATCTGGACAAAATGTTGCTTATTTTCATATTTTTTTGTAAAAATTTCTAAATCTGGACAAAATATTCCATATTTTCATATTTTTTTATAAAAACCTCTAAATCTGGACAAAATGTTGCTTATTTTCATATTGTTTTTATAAAACTTACTAAAACAGGAGAAAATGTTCCTTACTTTCATATTTTTTTATGAAAATTTCTAAATCTGGACAAAATGTTGCTTATTTTCATATTTTTTTATAAAACTTACTAAAACAGGAGAAAATGTTCCTTATTTTCATATTTTTTTATGAAAACTTCTAAATCTGGACAAAATGTTGCTTATTTTCATATTGTTTTTATAAAACTTACTAAAACAGGTGAAAATGTTCCTTACTTTCATATTTTTTTATGAAAATTTCTAAATCTGGACAAAATGTTGCTTATTTTCATAATTTTTTGTAAAAATTTCTAAATCTGGACAAAATATTCCTTATATTCATATTTTTTTATAAAAACCTCTAAATCTGGACAAAATGTTGCTTATTTTCATATTTTTTTATAAAACTTACGAAAACAGGAGAAAATGTTCCTTATTTTCATATTTTTTTATGAAAATTTCTAAATCTGGACAAAATGTTGCTTATTTTCATATTGTTTTTATAAAACTTACTAAAACAGGAGAAAATGTTCCTTACTTTCATATTTTTTTATGAAAATTTCTAAATCTGGACAAAATGTTGCTTATTTTCATATTTTTTTTGTAAAAATTTCTAAATCTGGACAAAATATTCCCTATTTTCATATTTTTTTATAAAAACCTCTAAATCTGGACAAAATGTTGCTTATTTTCATATTGTTTTTATAAAACTTACTAAAACAGGAGAAAATGTTCCTTACTTTCATATTTTTTTATGAAAATTTCTAAATCTGGACAAAATGTTGCTTATTTTCATATTTTTTTATAAAACTTACTAAAACAGGAGAAAATGTTCCTTATTTTCATATTTTTTTATGAAAATTTCTAAATCTGGACAAAATGTTGCTTATTTTCATATTGTTTTTATAAAACTTACTAAAACAGGAGAAAATGTTCCTTACTTTCATATTTTTTTATGAAAATTTCTAAATCTGGACAAAATGTTGCTTATTTTCATATTTTTTTGTAAAAATTTCTAAATCTGGACAAAATGTTCCTTATTTTCATATTTTTTTATAAAAACCTCTAAATCTGGACAAAATGTTGCTTATTTTCATATTGTTTTTATAAAACTTACTAAAACAGGAGAAAATGTTCCTTACTTTCATATTTTTTTATGAAAATTTCTAAATCTGGACAAAATGTTGCTTATTTTCATATTTTTTTGTAAAAATTTCTAAATCTGGACAAAATATACCTTATTTTCATATTTTTTTATAAAAACCTCTAAATCTGGACAAAATGTTGCTTATTTTCATATTTTTTTATAAAACTTACTAAAACAGGAGAAAATGTTCCTTATTTTCATATTTTTTTATGAAAATTTCTAAATCTGGACAAAATTTTGCTTATTTTCATATTTTTTTTTATAAAACTTACTAAAACAGGAGAAAATGTTGCTTATTTTCATATTCTTTTTATAAAACTAACTAAAACAGGAGAAAATGTTCCTTACTTTCATATTTATTTATGAAAATTTCTAAATCTGGACAAAATGTTGCTTATTTTCATATTTTTTTATAAAAATTTCGAAATCTTGACAAAATGTTGCTTATTTTCATATTGTTTTTATAAAACTTACTAAAACAGGAGAAAATGTTCCTTACTTTCATATTTTTTTATGACAATTTCTAAATCTGGACAAAATGTTGCTTATTTTCATATTTTTTTATAAAACTTACTAAAACAGGAGAAAATGTTCCTTATTTTCATATTTTTTTATGAAAATTTCTAAATCTGGACAAAATGTTGCTTATTTTCATATTGTTTTTATAAAACTTACTAAAACAGGAGAAAATGTTCCTTACTTTCATATTTTTTTATGAAAATTTCTAAATCTGGACAAAATGTTGCTTATTTTCATATTTTTTTGTAAAAATTTCTAAATCTGGACAAAATATACCTTATTTTCATATTTTTTTATGAAAATTTCTAAATCTGGTCAAAATGTTGCTTATTTTCATATTTTTTTGTAAAAATTTCTAAATCTGGACAAAATATTCCTTATTTTCATATTTTTTTTATAAAAACCTCTAAATCTGGACAAAATGTTGCTTATTTTTATATTCTTTTTATAAAACTTACTAAAACAGGAGAAAATGTTCCTTACTTTCATATTTTTTTATAAAAACTTCTAAATCTGGACAAAATGTTGCTTATTTTCATATTTTTTTATAAAACTTACTAAAACAGGAGAAAATGTTCCTTATTTTCATATTTTTTCATGAAAATTTCTAAATCTGGACAAAATGTTGCTTATTTTCATATTTTTTTGTAAAAATTTCTAAATCTGGACAAAATATTCCTTATTTTCATATTTTTTTATAAAAACCTCTAAATCTGGACAAAATGTTGCTTATTTTCATATTGTTTTTATAAAACTTACTAAAACAGGAGAAAATGTTCCTTACTTTCATATTTTTTTATGAAAATTTCTAAATCTGGACAAAATGTTGCTTATTTTCATATTTTTTTGTAAAAATTTCTAAATCTGGACAAAATATACCTTATTTTCATATTTTTTTATAAAAACCTCTAAATCTGGACAAAATGTTGCTTATTTTCATATTTTTTTATAAAACTTACTAAAACAGGAGAAAATGTTCCTTATTTTCATATTTTTTTATGAAAATTTCTAAATCTGGACAAAATTTTGCTTATTTTCATATTTTTTTTTATAAAACTTACTAAAACAGGAGAAAATGTTGCTTATTTTCATATTCTTTTTATAAAACTTACTAAAACAGGAGAAAATGTTCCTTACTTTCATATTTATTTATGAAAATTTCTAAATCTGGACAAAATGTTCCTTATTTTCATATTTTTTTATAAAACTTACTAAAACAGGAGAAAATGTTCCTTATTTTCATATTTTTTTATGAAAATTTCTAAATCTGGAGAAAATGTTGCTTATTTTCATATTGTTTTTATAAAACTTACTAAAACAGGAGAAAATGTTCCTTACTTTCATATTTTTTTATGAAAATTTCTAAATCTGGACAAAATGTTGCTTATTTTCATATTTTTTTGTAAAAATTTCTAAATCTATACAAAATATTCCTTATTTTCATATTTTTTTATAAAAACCTCTAAATCTGGACACAATGTTGCTTATTTTCATATTGTTTTTATAAAACTTACTAAAACAGGAGAAAATGTTCCTTACTTTCATATTTTTTTATGACAATTTCTAAATCTGGACAAAATGTTGCTTATTTTCATATTTTTTTATAAAACTTACTAAAACAGGAGAAAATGTTCCTTATTTTCATATTTTTTTATGAAAATTTCTAAATCTGGACAAAATGTTGCTTATTTTCATATTGTTTTTATAAAACTTACTAAAACAGGAGAAAATGTTCCTTACTTTCATATTTTTTTATGAAAATTTCTAAATCTGGACAAAATGTTGCTTATTTTCATATTTTTTTGTAAAAATTTCTAAATCTGGACAAAATATTCCTTATTTTCATATTTTTTTTATAAAAACCTCTAAATCTGGACAAAATGTTGCTTATTTTTATATTCTTTTTATAAAACTTACTAAAACAGGAGAAAATGTTCCTTACTTTCATATTTTTTTATAAAAACTTCTAAATCTGGACAAAATGTTGCTTATTTTCATATTTTTTTATAAAACTTACTAAAACAGGAGAAAATGTTCCTTATTTTCATATTTTTTCTTGAAAATTTCTAAATCTGGACAAAATGTTGCTTATTTTCATATTTTTTTGTAAAAATTTCTAAATCTGGACAAAATATTCCTTATTTTCATATTTTTTCATAAAAACCTCTAAATCTGGACAAAATGTTGCTTATTTTCATATTTTTTTATAAAACTTACTAAAACAGGAGAAAATGTTCCTTATTTTCATATTTTTTTATGAAAATTTCTAAATCTGGACAAAATTTTGCTTATTTTCATATTTTTTTTATAAAACTTACTAAAACAGGAGAAAATGTTCCTTATTTTCATATTTTTTTATGAAAATTTCTAAATCTGGACTAAATGTTGCTTATTTTCATATTCTTTTTATAAAACTTACTAAAACAGGAGAAAATGTTCCTTACTTTCATATTTTTTTATAAAAACTTCTAAATCTGGACAAAATGTTGCTTATTTTCATATTTTGTAAAAATTTCTAAATCTGGACAAAATATTCCTTATTTTCATATTTTTTTATAAAAACTTCTAAATCTGGACAAAATGTTGCTTATTTTCATATTGTTTTTATAAAACTTACTAAAACAGGAGAAAATGTTCCTTACTTTCATATTTTTTTATGAAAATTTCTAAATCTGGACAAAATGTTGCTTATTTTCATATTTTTTTGTAAAAAATTCTAAATCTGGACAAAATATTCCTTATTTTCATATTTTTTTATAAAAACCTCTAAATCTGGACAAAATGTTGCTTATTTTCATATTTTTTTAGAAAACTTACTAAAACAGGAGAAAATGTTCCTTATTTTCATATTTTTTTATGAAAATTTCTAAATCTGGCCAAAATTTTGCTTATTTTCATATTTTTTTTATAAAACTTACTAAAACAGGAGAAAATGTTCCTTATTTTCATATTTTTTTATGAAAATTTCTAAATCTGGACAAAATGTTGCTTATTTTCATATTCTTTTTATAAAACTTACTAAAACAGGAGAAAATGTTCCTTACTTTCATATTTTTTTATAAAAACTTCTAAATCTGGACAAAATGTTGCTTATTTTCATATTTTTTTATAAAACTTACTAAAACAGGAGAAAATGTTCCTTATTTTCATATTTTTTTATGAAAATTTCTAAATCTGGACAAAATGTTGCTTATTTTCATATTTTTTTGTAAAAATTTCTAAATCTGGACAAAATATTCCTTATTTTCATATTTTTTTATAAAAACCTCTAAATCTGGACAAAATGTTGCTTATTTTCATATTTTTTTGTAAAAATTGCTAAATCTGGACAAAATATTCCTTATTTTCATATTTTTTTATAAAAACCTCTAAATCTGGACAAAATGTTGCTTATTTTCATATTGTTTTTATAAAACTTACTAAAACAGGAGAAAATGTTCCTTACTTTCATATTTTTTTATGAAAATTTCTAAATCTGGACAAAATGTTGCTTATTTTCATATTTTTTTATAAAACTTACTAAAACAGGAGAAAATGTTCCTTATTTTCATATTTTTTTATGAAAATTTCTAAATCTGGACAAAATGTTGCTTATTTTCATATTGTTTTTATAAAACTTACTAAAACAGGAGAAAATGTTCCTTACTTTCATATTTTTTTATGAAAATTTCTAAATCTGGACAAAATGTTGCTTATTTTCATATTGTTTTTATAAAACTTACTAAAACAGGAGAAAATGTTCCTTACTTTCATATTTTTTTATGAAAATTTCTAAATCTGGACAAAATGTTGCTTATTTTCATATTTTTTTGTAAAAATTTCTAAATCTGGACAAAATATTCCTTATTTTCATATTTTTTTATAAAAACCTCTAAATCTGGACAAAATGTTGCTTATTTTCATATTGTTTTTATAAAACTTACTAAAACAGGAGAAAATGTTCCTTACTTTCATATTTTTTTATGAAAATTTCTAAATCTGGACAAAATGTTGCTTATTTTCATATTTTTTTGTAAAAATTTCTAAATCTGGACAAAATATACCTTATTTTCATATTTTTTTATAAAAACCTCTAAATCTGGACAAAATGTTGCTTATTTTCATATTTTTTTATAAAACTTACTAAAACAGGAGAAAATGTTCCTTATTTTCATATTTTTTTATGAAAATTTCTAAATCTGGACAAAATTTTGCTTATTTTCATATTTTTTTTTATAAAACTTACTAAAACAGGAGAAAATGTTGCTTATTTTCATATTCTTTTTATAAAACTTACTAAAACAGGAGAAAATGTTCCTTACTTTCATATTTATTTATGAAAATTTCTAAATCTGGACAAAATGTTGCTTATTTTCATATTTTTTTATAAAACTTACTAAAACAGGAGAAAATGTTCCTTATTTTCATATTTTTTTATGAAAATTTCTAAATCTGGAGAAAATGTTGCTTATTTTCATATTGTTTTTATAAAACTTACTAAAACAGGAGAAAATGTTCCTTACTTTCATATTTTTTTATGAAAATTTCTAAATCTGGACAAAATGTTGCTTATTTTCATATTTTTTTGTAAAAATTTCTAAATCTATACAAAATATTCCTTATTTTCATATTTTTTTATAAAAACCTCTAAATCTGGACACAATGTTGCTTATTTTCATATTGTTTTTATAAAACTTACTAAAACAGGAGAAAATGTTCCTTACTTTCATATTTTTTTATGACAATTTCTAAATCTGGACAAAATGTTGCTTATTTTCATATTTTTTTATAAAACTTACTAAAACAGGAGAAAATGTTCCTTATTTTCATATTTTTTTATGAAAATTTCTAAATCTGGACAAAATGTTGCTTATTTTCATATTGTTTTTATAAAACTTACTAAAACAGGAGAAAATGTTCCTTACTTTCATATTTTTTTATGAAAATTTCTAAATCTGGACAAAATGTTGCTTATTTTCATATTTTTTTGTAAAAATTTCTAAATCTGGACAAAATATACCTTATTTTCATATTTTTTTATGAAAATTTCTAAATCTGGTCAAAATGTTGCTTATTTTCATATTTTTTTGTAAAAATTTCTAAATCTGGACAAAATATTCCTTATTTTCATATTTTTTTTATAAAAACCTCTAAATCTGGACAAAATGTTGCTTATTTTCATATTGTTTTTATAAAACTTACTAAAACAGGAGAAAATGTTCCTTACTTTCATATTTTTTTATAAAAACTTCTAAATCTGGACAAAATGTTGCTTATTTTCATATTTTTTTATAAAACTTACTAAAACAGGAGAAAATGTTCCTTATTTTCATATTTTTTCATGAAAATTTCTAAATCTGGACAAAATGTTGCTTATTTTCATATTTTTTTGTAAAAATTTCTAAATCTGGACAAAATATTCCTTATTTTCATATTTTTTCATAAAAACCTCTAAATCTGGACAAAATGTTGCTTATTTTCATATTTTTTTATAAAACTTACTAAAACAGGAGAAAATGTTCCTTATTTTCATATTTTTTTATGAAAATTTCTAAATCTGGACAAAATTTTGCTTATTTTCATATTTTTTTTTATAAAACTTACTAAAACAGGAGAAAATGTTGCTTATTTTCATATTCTTTTTATAAAACTTACTAAAACAGGAGAAAATGTTCCTTACTTTCATATTTATTTATGAAAATTTCTAAATCTGGACAAAATGTTGCTTATTTTCATATTTTTTTATAAAACTTACTAAAACAGGAGAAAATGTTCCTTATTTTCATATTTTTTTATGAAAATTTCTAAATCTGGAGAAAATGTTGCTTATTTTCATATTGTTTTTATAAAACTTACTAAAACAGGAGAAAATGTTCCTTACTTTCATATTTTTTTATGAAAATTTCTAAATCTGGACAAAATGTTGCTTATTTTCATATTTTTTTGTAAAAATTTCTAAATCTATACAAAATATTCCTTATTTTCATATTTTTTTATAAAAACCTCTAAATCTGGACACAATGTTGCTTATTTTCATATTGTTTTTATAAAACTTACTAAAACAGGAGAAAATGTTCCTTACTTTCATATTTTTTTATGACAATTTCTAAATCTGGACAAAATGTTGCTTATTTTCATATTTTTTTATAAAACTTACTAAAACAGGAGAAAATGTTCCTTATTTTCATATTTTTTTATGAAAATTTCTAAATCTGGACAAAATGTTGCTTATTTTCATATTGTTTTTATAAAACTTACTAAAACAGGAGAAAATGTTCCTTACTTTCATATTTTTTTATGAAAATTTCTAAATCTGGACAAAATGTTGCTTATTTTCATATTTTTTTGTAAAAATTTCTAAATCTGGACAAAATATACCTTATTTTCATATTTTTTTATGAAAATTTCTAAATCTGGTCAAAATGTTGCTTATTTTCATATTTTTTTGTAAAAATTTCTAAATCTGGACAAAATATTCCTTATTTTCATATTTTTTTTATAAAAACCTCTAAATCTGGACAAAATGTTGCTTATTTTCATATTGTTTTTATAAAACTTACTAAAACAGGAGAAAATGTTCCTTACTTTCATATTTTTTTATAAAATCTTCTAAATCTGGACAAAATGTTGCTTATTTTCATATTTTTTTATAAAACTTACTAAAACAGGAGAAAATGTTCCTTATTTTCATATTTTTTCATGAAAATTTCTAAATCTGGACAAAATGTTGCTTATTTTCATATTTTTTTGTAAAAATTTCTAAATCTGGACAAAATATTCCTTATTTTCATATTTTTTCATAAAAACCTCTAAATCTGGACAAAATGTTGCTTATTTTCATATTTTTTTATAAAACTTACTAAAACAGGAGAAAATGTTCCTTATTTTCATATTTTTTTATGAAAATTTCTAAATCTGGACAAAATTTTGCTTATTTTCATATTTTTTTTTATAAAACTTACTAAAACAGGAGAAAATGTTGCTTATTTTCATATTCTTTTTATAAAACTTACTAAAACAGGAGAAAATGTTCCTTACTTTCATATTTATTTATGAAAATTTCTAAATCTGGACAAAATGTTGCTTATTTTCATATTTTTTTATAAAACTTACTAAAACAGGAGAAAATGTTCCTTATTTTCATATTTTTTTATGAAAATTTCTAAATCTGGAGAAAATGTTGCTTATTTTCATATTGTTTTTATAAAACTTACTAAAACAGGAGAAAATGTTCCTTACTTTCATATTTTTTTATGAAAATTTCTAAATCTGGACAAAATGTTGCTTATTTTCATATTTTTTTGTAAAAATTTCTAAATCTATACAAAATATTCCTTATTTTCATATTTTTTTATAAAAACCTCTAAATCTGGACACAATGTTGCTTATTTTCATATTGTTTTTATAAAACTTACTAAAACAGGAGAAAATGTTCCTTACTTTCATATTTTTTTATGACAATTTCTAAATCTGGACAAAATGTTGCTTATTTTCATATTTTTTTATAAAACTTACTAAAACAGGAGAAAATGTTCCTTATTTTCATATTTTTTTATGAAAATTTCTAAATCTGGACAAAATGTTGCTTATTTTCATATTGTTTTTATAAAACTTACTAAAACAGGAGAAAATGTTCCTTACTTTCATATTTTTTTATGAAAATTTCTAAATCTGGACAAAATGTTGCTTATTTTCATATTTTTTTGTAAAAATTTCTAAATCTGGACAAAATATACCTTATTTTCATATTTTTTTATGAAAATTTCTAAATCTGGTCAAAATGTTGCTTATTTTCATATTTTTTTGTAAAAATTTCTAAATCTGGACAAAATATTCCTTATTTTCATATTTTTTTTATAAAAACCTCTAAATCTGGACAAAATGTTGCTTATTTTCATATTGTTTTTATAAAACTTACTAAAACAGGAGAAAATGTTCCTTACTTTCATATTTTTTTATAAAAACTTCTAAATCTGGACAAAATGTTGCTTATTTTCATATTTTTTTATAAAACTTACTAAAACAGGAGAAAATGTTCCTTATTTTCATATTTTTTCATGAAAATTTCTAAATCTGGACAAAATGTTGCTTATTTTCATATTTTTTTGTAAAAATTTCTAAATCTGGACAAAATATTCCTTATTTTCATATTTTTTCATAAAAACCTCTAAATCTGGACAAAATGTTGCTTATTTTCATATTTTTTTATAAAACTTACTAAAACAGGAGAAAATGTTCCTTATTTTCATATTTTTTTATGAAAATTTCTAAATCTGGACAAAATTTTGCTTATTTTCATATTTTTTTTATAAAACTTACTAAAACAGGAGAAAATGTTCCTTATTTTCATATTTTTTTATGAAAATTTCTAAATCTGGACTAAATGTTGCTTATTTTCATATTCTTTTTATAAAACTTACTAAAACAGGAGAAAATGTTCCTTACTTTCATATTTTTTTATAAAAACTTCTAAATCTGGACAAAATGTTGCTTATTTTCATATTTTGTTGTAAAAATTTCTAAATCTGGACAAAATATTCCTTATTTTCATATTTTTTTATAAAAACTTCTAAATCTGGACAAAATGTTGCTTATTTTCATATTGTTTTTATAAAACTTACTAAAACAGGAGAAAATGTTCCTTACTTTCATATTTTTTTATGAAAATTTCTAAATCTGGACAAAATGTTGCTTATTTTCATATTTTTTTGTAAAAAATTCTAAATCTGGACAAAATATTCCTTATTTTCATATTTTTTTATAAAAACCTCTAAATCTGGACAAAATGTTGCTTATTTTCATATTTTTTTATAAAACTTACTAAAACAGGAGAAAATGTTCCTTATTTTCATATTTTTTTATGAAAATTTCTAAATCTGGACAAAATGTTGCTTATTTTCATATTTTTTTGTAAAAATTTCTAAATCTGGACAAAATATTCCTTATTTTCATATTTTTTTATAAAACCTCTAAATCTGGACAAAATGTTGCTTATTTTCATATTTTTTTAGAAAACTTAGTAAAACAGGAGAAAATGTTCCTTATTTTCATATTTTTTTATGAAAATTTCTAAATCTGGCCAAAATTTTGCTTATTTTCCTATTTTTTTTATAAAACTTACTAAAACAGGAGAAAATGTTCCTTATTTTCATATTTTTTTATGAAAATTTCTAAATCTGGACAAAATGTTGCTTATTTTCATATTCTTTTTATAAAACTTACTAAAACAGGAGAAAATGTTCCTTACTTTCATATTTTTTTATAAAAACTTCTAAATCTGGACAAAATGTTGCTTATTTTCATATTTTTTTATAAAACTT
The DNA here is from genome assembly GCA_963932145.1 of Acanthosepion lycidas. Lineage (NCBI taxonomy): Eukaryota > Metazoa > Mollusca > Cephalopoda > Sepiida > Sepiidae > Acanthosepion > Acanthosepion lycidas. Next base: position 68,063,605 of record OZ010579.1, read on the forward strand.
ACTAAAACAGGAGAAAATGTTCCTTATTTTCATATTTTTTTATGAAAATTTCTAAATCTGGACAAAATGTTGCTTATTTTCATATTTTTTTGTAAAAATTTCTAAATCTGGACAAAATATTCCTTATTTTCATATTTTTTTATAAAAACCTCTAAATCTGGACAAAATGTTGCTTATTTTCATATTTTTTTGTAAAAATTTCTAAATCTGGACAAAATATTCCTTATTTTCATATTTTTTTATAAAAACCTCGAAATCTGGACAAAATGTTGCTTATTTTCATATTGTTTTTATAAAACTTACTAAAACAGGAGAAAATGTTCCTTACTTTCATATTTTTTTATGAAAATTTCTAAATCTGGACAAAATGTTGCTTATTTTCATATTTTTTTGTAAAAATTTCTAAATCTGGACAAAATATTCCTTATTTTCATATTTTTTTATAAAAACCTCTAAATCTGGACAAAATGTTGCTTATTTTCATATTTTTTTATAAAACTTACTAAAACAGGAGAAAATGTTCCTTATTTTCATATTTTTTCATGAAAATTTCTAAATCTGGACAAAATGTTGCTTATTTTCATATTTTTTTGTAAAAATTTCTAAATCTGGACAAAATATTCCTTATTTTCATATTTTTTTATAAAAACCTCTAAATCTGGACAAAATGTTGCTTATTTTCATATTGTTTTTATAAAACTTACTAAAACAGGAGAAAATGTTCCTTACTTTCATATTTTTTTATGAAAATTTCTAAATCTGGACAAAATGTTGCTTATTTTCATATTTTTTTATAAAACTTACTAAAACAGGAGAAAATGTTCCTTATTTTCATATTTTTTTATGAAAATTTCTAAATCTGGACAAAATGTTGCTTATTTTCATATTGTTTTTATAAAACTTACTAAAACAGGAGAAAATGTTCCTTACTTTCATATTTTTTTATGAAAATTTCTAAATCTGGACAAAATGTTGCTTATTTTCATATTTTTTTGTAAAAATTTCTAAATCTGGACAAAATATTCCTTATTTTCATATTTTTTTATAAAAACTTCTAAATCTGGACAAAATGTTGCTTATTTTCATATTGTTTTTATAAAACTTACTAAAACAGGAGAAAATGTTCCTTACTTTCATATTTTTTTATGAAAATTTCTAAATCTGGACAAAATGTTGCTTATTTTCATATTTTTTTATAAAACTTACTAAAACAGGAGAAAATGTTCCTTACTTTCATATTTTTTTATGAAAATTTCTAAATCTGGACAAAATGTTGCTTATTTTCATATTTTTTTATAAAACTTACTAAAACAGGAGAAAATGTTCCTTATTTTCATATTTTTTTATGAAAATTTCTAAATCTGGACAAAATGTTGCTTATTTTCATATTGTTTTTATAAAGCTTACTAAAACAGGAGAAAATGTTCCTTACTTTCATATTTTTTTATGAAAATTTCTAAATCTGGACAAAATGTTGCTTATTTTCATATTTTTTTGTAAAAATTTCTAAATCTGGACAAAATATTCCTTATTTTCATATTTTTTTATAAAAACCTCGAAATCTGGACAAAATGTTGCTTATTTTCATATTTTTTTATAAAACTTACTAAAACAGGAGAAAATGTTCCTTATTTTCATATTTTTTTATGAAAATTTCTAAATCTGGACAAAATGTTGCTTATTTTCATATTTTTTTGTAAAAATTTCTAAATCTGGACAAAATATTCCTTATTTTCATATTTTTTTATAAAAACCTCTAAATCTAGACAAAATGTTGCTTATTTTCATATTTTTTTGTAAAAATTTCTAAATCTGGACAAAATATTCCTTATTTTCATATTTTTTTATAAAAACCTCGAAATCTGGACAAAATGTTGCTTATTTTCATATTGTTTTTATAAAACTTACTAAAACAGGAGAAAATGTTCCTTACTTTCATATTTTTTTATGAAAATTTCTAAATCTGGACAAAATGTTGCTTATTTTCATATTTTTTTGTAAAAATTTCTAAATCTGGACAAAATATTCCTTATTTTCATATTTTTTTATAAAAACCTCTAAATCTGGACAAAATGTTGCTTATTTTCATATTTTTTTATAAAACTTACTAAAACAGGAGAAAATGTTCCTTATTTTCATATTTTTTTATGAAAATTTCTAAATCTGGACAAAATGTTGTTTATTTTCATATTTTTTTGTAAAAATTTCTAAATCTGGACAAAATATTCCTTATTTTCATATTTTTTTATAAAAACCTCTAAATCTGGACAAAATGTTGCTTATTTTCATATTGTTTTTATAAAACTTACTAAAACAGGAGAAAATGTTCCTTACTTTCATATTTTTTTATGAAAATTTCTAAATCTGGAAAAATGTTGCTTATTTTCATATTTTTTTATAAAACTTACTAAAACAGGAGAAAATGTTCCTTATTTTCATATTTTTTTATGAAAATTTCTAAATCTGGACAAAATGTTGCTTATTTTCATATTGTTTTTATAAAACTTACTAAAACAGGAGAAAAATGTTCCTTACTTTCATATTTTTTTATGAAAATTTCTAAATCTGGACAAAATGTTGCTTATTTTCATATTTTTTTGTAAAAATTTCTAAATCTGGACAAAATATTGCTTATTTTCATATTTTTTTATAAAAACTTCTAAATCTGGACAAAATGTTGCTTATTTTCATATTGTTTTTATAAAACTTACTAAAACAGGAGAAAATGTTCCTTACTTTCATATTTTTTCATGAAAATTTCTAAATCTGGACAAAATGTTGCTTATTTTCATATTTTTTTATAAAACTTACTAAAACAGGAGAAAATGTTCCTTACTTTCATATTTTTTTATGAAAATTTCTAAATCTGGACAAAATGTTGCTTATTTTCATATTTTTTTATAAAACTTACTAAAACAGGAGAAAATGTTCCTTATTTTCATATTTTTTTATGAAAATTTCTAAATCTGGACAAAATGTTGCTTATTTTCATATTGTTTTTATAAAACTTACTAAAACAGGAGAAAATGTTCCTTACTTTCATATTTTTTTATGAAAATTTCTAAATCTGGACAAAATGTTGCTTATTTTCATATTTTTTTGTAAAAATTTCTAAATCTGGACAAAATATTCCTTATTTTCATATTTTTTTATAAAAACCTCTAAATCTGGACAAAATGTAGCTTATTTTCATATTGTTTTTATAAAACTTACTAAAACAGGAGAAAATGTTCCTTACTTTCATATTTTTTTATGAAAATTTCTAAATCTGGACAAAATGTTGCTTATTTTCATATTTTTTTATAAAACTTACTAAAACAGGAGAAAATGTTCCTTATTTTCATATTTTTTTATGAAAATTTCTAAATCTGGACAAAATGTTGCTTATTTTCATATTGTTTTTATAAAACTTACTAAAACAGGAGAAAATGTTCCTTACTTTCATATTTTTTTATGAAAATTTCTAAATCTGGACAAAATGTTGCTTATTTTCATATTTTTTTGTAAAAAATTCTAAATCTGGACAAAATATTCCTTATTTTCATATTTTTTTATAAAAACCTCGAAATCTGGACAAAATGTTGCTTATTTTCATATTTTTTTATAAAACTTACTAAAACAGGAGAAAATGTTCCTTATTTTCATATTTTTTTATGAAAATTTCTAAATCTGGACAAAATGTTGCTTATTTTCATATTTTTTTGTAAAAATTTCTAAATCTGGACAAAATATTCCTTATTTTCATAATTCTTTTATAAAAACCTCTAAATCTGGACAAAATGTTGCTTATTTTCATATTGTTTTTATAAAACTTACTAAAACAGGAGAAAATGTTCCTTATTTTCATATTTTTTTATGAAAATTTCTAAATCTGGACAAAATGTTGCTTATTTTCATATTTTTTTGTAAAAATTTCTAAATCTGGACAAAATATTCCTTATTTTCATATTTTTTTATAAAAACCTCTAAATCTGGACAAAATGTTGCTTATTTTCATATTGTTTTTATAAAACTTACTAAAACAGGAGAAAATGTTCCTTACTTTCATATTTTTTTATGACAATTTCTAAATCTGGACAAAATGTTGCTTATTTTCATATTTTTTTATAAAACTTACTAAAACAGGAGAAAATGTTCCTTATTTTCATATTTTTTTATGAAAATTTCTAAATCTGGACAAAATGTTGCTTATTTTCATATTGTTTTTATAAAACTTACTAAAACAGGAGAAAATGTTCCTTACTTTCATATTTTTTTATGAAAATTTCTAAATCTGGACAAAATGTTGCTTATTTTCATATTTTTTTGTAAAAATTTCTAAATCTGGACAAAATATACCTTATTTTCATATTTTTTTATGAAAATTTCTAAATCTGGTCAAAATGTTGCTTATTTTCATATTTTTTTGTAAAAATTTCTAAATCTGGACAAAATATTCCTTATTTTCATATTTTTTTTATAAAAACCTCTAAATCTGGACAAAATGTTGCTTATTTTTATATTCTTTTTATAAAACTTACTAAAACAGGAGAAAATGTTCCTTACTTTCATATTTTTTTATAAAAACTTCTAAATCTGGACAAAATGTTGCTTATTTTCATATTTTTTTATAAAACTTACTAAAACAGGAGAAAATGTTCCTTATTTTCATATTTTTTCATGAAAATTTCTAAATCTGGACAAAATGTTGCTTATTTTCATATTTTTTTGTAAAAATTTCTAAATCTGGACAAAATATTCCTTATTTTCATATTTTTTCATAAAAACCTCTAAATCTGGACAAAATGTTGCTTATTTTCATATTTTTTTATAAAACTTACTAAAACAGGAGAAAATGTTCCTTATTTTCATATTTTTTTATGAAAATTTCTAAATCTGGACAAAATTTTGCTTATTTTCATATTTTTTTTATAAAACTTACTAAAACAGGAGAAAATGTTCCTTATTTTCATATTTTTTTATGAAAATTTCTAAATCTGGACTAAATGTTGCTTATTTTCATATTCTTTTATAAAACTTACTAAAACAGGAGAAAATGTTCCTTACTTTCATATTTTTTTATAAAAACTTCTAAATCTGGACAAAATGTTGCTTATTTTCATATTTTGTTGTAAAAATTTCTAAATCTGGACAAAATATTCCTTATTTTCATATTTTTTTATAAAAACTTCTAAATCTGGACAAAATGTTGCTTATTTTCATATTGTTTTTATAAAACTTACTAAAACAGGAGAAAATGTTCCTTACTTTCATATTTTTTTATGAAAATTTCTAAATCTGGACAAAATGTTGCTTATTTTCATATTTTTTTGTAAAAAATTCTAAATCTGGACAAAATATTCCTTATTTTCATATTTTTTTATAAAAACCTCTAAATCTGGACAAAATGTTGCTTATTTTCATATTTTTTTATAAAACTTACTAAAACAGGAGAAAATGTTCCTTATTTTCATATTTTTTTATGAAAATTTCTAAATCTGGACAAAATGTTGCTTATTTTCATATTTTTTTGTAAAAATTTCTAAATCTGGACAAAATATTCCTTATTTTCATATTTTTTTATAAAACCTCTAAATCTGGACAAAATGTTGCTTATTTTCATATTTTTTTAGAAAACTTACTAAAACAGGAGAAAATGTTCCTTATTTTCATATTTTTTTATGAAAATTTCTAAATCTGGCCAAAATTTTGCTTATTTTCCTATTTTTTTTATAAAACTTACTAAAACATGAGAAAATGTTCCTTATTTTCATATTTTTTTATGAAAATTTCTAAATCTGGACAAAATGTTGCTTATTTTCATATTCTTTTTATAAAACTTACTAAAACAGGAGAAAATGTTCCTTACTTTCATATTTTTATTATAAAAACTTCTAAATCTGGACAAAATGTTGCTTATTTTCATATTTTTTTATAAAACTTACTAAAACAGGAGAAAATGTTCCTTATTTTCATATTTTTTTATGAAAATTTCTAAATCTGGACAAAATGTTGCTTATTTTCATATTGTTTTTATAAAACTTACTAAAACAGGAGAAAATGTTCCTTACTTTCATATTTTTTTATGAAAATTTCTAAATCTGGACAAAATGTTGCTTATTTTCATATTTTTTTGTAAAAAATTCTAAATCTGGACAAAATATTCCTTATTTTCATATTTTTTTATAAAAACCTCGAAATCTGGACAAAATGTTGCTTATTTTCATATTTTTTTATAAAACTTACTAAAACAGGAGAAAATGTTCCTTATTTTCATATTTTTTTATGAAAATTTCTAAATCTGGACAAAATGTTGCTTATTTTCATATTTTTTTGTAAAAATTTCTAAATCTGGACAAAATATTCCTTATTTTCATAATTCTTTTATAAAAACCTCTAAATCTGGACAAAATGTTGCTTATTTTCATATTGTTTTTATAAAACTTACTAAAACAGGAGAAAATGTTCCTTATTTTCATATTTTTTTATGAAAATTTCTAAATCTGGACAAAATGTTGCTTATTTTCATATTTTTTTGTAAAAATTTCTAAATCTGGACAAAATATTCCTTATTTTCATATTTTTTTATAAAAACCTCTAAATCTGGACAAAATGTTGCTTATTTTCATATTGTTTTTATAAAACTTACTAAAACAGGAGAAAATGTTCCTTACTTTCATATTTTTTTATGACAATTTCTAAATCTGGACAAAATGTTGCTTATTTTCATATTTTTTTATAAAACTTACTAAAACAGGAGAAAATGTTCCTTATTTTCATATTTTTTTATGAAAATTTCTAAATCTGGACAAAATGTTGCTTATTTTCATATTGTTTTTATAAAACTTACTAAAACAGGAGAAAATGTTCCTTACTTTCATATTTTTTTATGAAAATTTCTAAATCTGGACAAAATGTTGCTTATTTTCATATTTTTTTGTAAAAATTTCTAAATCTGGACAAAATATACCTTATTTTCATATTTTTTTATGAAAATTTCTAAATCTGGTCAAAATGTTGCTTATTTTCATATTTTTTTGTAAAAATTTCTAAATCTGGACAAAATATTCCTTATTTTCATATTTTTTTTATAAAAACCTCTAAATCTGGACAAAATGTTGCTTATTTTTATATTCTTTTTATAAAACTTACTAAAACAGGAGAAAATGTTCCTTACTTTCATATTTTTTTATAAAAACTTCTAAATCTGGACAAAATGTTGCTTATTTTCATATTTTTTTATAAAACTTACTAAAACAGGAGAAAATGTTCCTTATTTTCATATTTTTTCATGAAAATTTCTAAATCTGGACAAAATGTTGCTTATTTTCATATTTTTTTGTAAAAATTTCTAAATCTGGACAAAATATTCCTTATTTTCATATTTTTTCATAAAAACCTCTAAATCTGGACAAAATGTTGCTTATTTTCATATTTTTTTATAAAACTTACTAAAACAGGAGAAAATGTTCCTTATTTTCATATTTTTTTATGAAAATTTCTAAATCTGGACAAAATTTTGCTTATTTTCATATTTTTTTTATAAAACTTACTAAAACAGGAGAAAATGTTCCTTATTTTCATTTTTTTTTATGAAAATTTCTAAATCTGGACTAAATGTTGCTTATTTTCATATTCTTTTTATAAAACTTACTAAAACAGGAGAAAATGTTCCTTACTTTCATATTTTTTTATAAAAACTTCTAAATCTGGACAAAATGTTGCTTATTTTCATATTTTGTTGTAAAAATTTCTAAATCTGGACAAAATATTCCTTATTTTCATATTTTTTTATAAAAACTTCTAAATCTGGACAAAATGTTGCTTATTTTCATATTGTTTTTATAAAACTTACTAAAACAGGAGAAAATGTTCCTTACTTTCATATTTTTTTATGAAAATTTCTAAATCTGGACAAAATGTTGCTTATTTTCATATTTTTTTGTAAAAAATTCTAAATCTGGACAAAATATTCCTTATTTTCATATTTTTTTATAAAAACCTCTAAATCTGGACAAAATGTTGCTTATTTTCATATTTTTTTATAAAACTTACTAAAACAGGAGAAAATGTTCCTTATTTTCATATTTTTTTATGAAAATTTCTAAATCTGGACAAAATGTTGCTTATTTTCATATTTTTTTGTAAAAATTTCTAAATCTGGACAAAATATTCCTTATTTTCATATTTTTTTATAAAACCTCTAAATCTGGACAAAATGTTGCTTATTTTCATATTTTTTTAGAAAACTTACTAAAACAGGAGAAAATGTTCCTTATTTTCATATTTTTTTATGAAAATTTCTAAATCTGGCCAAAATTTTGCTTATTTTCCTATTTTTTTTATAAAACTTACTAAAACATGAGAAAATGTTCCTTATTTTCATATTTTTTTATGAAAATTTCTAAATCTGGACAAAATGTTGCTTATTTTCATATTCTTTTTATAAAACTTACTAAAACAGGAGAAAATGTTCCTTACTTTCATATTTTTATTATAAAAACTTCTAAATCTGGACAAAATGTTGCTTATTTTCATATTTTTTTATAAAACTTACTAAAACAGGAGAAAATGTTCCTTATTTTCATATTTTTTTATGAAAATTTCTAAATCTGGACAAAATGTTGCTTATTTTCATATTTTTTTGTAAAAATTTCTAAATCTGGACAAAATATTCCTTATTTTCATATTTTTTTATAAAAACCTCTAAATCTGGACAAAATGTTGCTTATTTTCATATTTTTTTATAAAACTTACTAAAACAGGAGAAAATGTTCCTTATTTTCATATTTTTTTATGAAAGTTTCTAAATCTGGACAAAATGTTGCTTATTTTCATATTTTTTTGTAAAAATTTCTAAATCTGGACAAAATATTCCTTATTTTCATATTTTTTTTATAAAAACCTCTAAATCTGGACAAAATGTTGCTTATTTTCATATTGTTTTTATAAAACTTACTAAAACAGGAGAAAATGTTCCTTATTTTCATATTTTTTTATGAAAATTTCTAAATCTGGACAAAATGTTGCTTATTTTCATATTTTTTTGTAAAAATTTCTAAATCTGGACAAAATATTCCTTATTTTCATATTTTTTTATGAAAATTTCTAAATCTGGACAAAATGTTGCTTATTTTCATATTTTTTTGTAAAAATTTCTAAATCTGGACAAAATATACCTTATTTTCATATTTTTTTATAAAAACCTCTAAATCTGGACAAAATGTTGCTTATTTTCATATTTTTTTGTAAAAATTTCTAAATCTGGACAAAATATTCCTTATTTTCATATTTTTTTATAAAAACCTCGAAATCTGGACAAAATGTTGCTTATTTTCATATTGTTTTTATAAAACTTACTAAAACAGGAGAAAATGTTCCTTACTTTCATATTTTTTTATGAAAATTTCTAAATCTGGACAAAATGTTGCTTATTTTCATATTTTTTTGTAAAAATTTCTAAATCTGGACAAAATATTCCTTATTTTCATATTTTTTTATAAAAACCTCTAAATCTGGACAAAATGTTGCTTATTTTCATATTTTTTTATAAAACTTACTAAAACAGGAGAAAATGTTCCTTATTTTCATATTTTTTTATGAAAATTTCTAAATCTGGACAAAATGTTGCTTATTTTCATATTTTTTTGTAAAAATTTCTAAATCTGGACAAAATATTCCTTATTTTCATATTTTTTTATAAAAACCTCTAAATCTGGACAAAATGTTGCTTATTTTCATATTGTTTTTATAAAACTTACTAAAACAGGAGAAAATGTTCCTTACTTTCATATTTTTTTATGAAAATTTCTAAATCTGGACAAAATGTTGCTTATTTTCATATTTTTTTATAAAACTTACTAAAACAGGAGAAAATGTTCCTTACTTTCATATTTTTTTATGAAAATTTCTAAATCTGGACAAAATGTTGCTTATTTTCATATTTTTTTGTAAAAATTTCTAAATCTGGACAAAATATTCCTTATTTTCATATTTTTTTTATAAAAACCTCTAAATCTGGACAAAATGTTGCTTATTTTCATATTGTTTTTATAAAACTTACTAAAACAGGAGAAAATGTTCCTTATTTTCATATTTTTTTATGAAAATTTCTAAATCTGGACAAAATGTTGCTTATTTTCATATTTTTTTGTAAAAATTTCTAAATCTGGACAAAATATTCCTTATTTTCATATTTTTTTATAAAAACCTCTAAATCTGGACAAAATGTTGCTTATTTTCATATTTTTTTATAAAACTTACTAAAACAGGAGAAAATGTTCCTTATTTTCATATTTTTTTATGAAAATTTCTAAATCTGGACAAAATGTTGCTTATTTTCATATTTTTTTGTAAAAATTTCTAAATCTGGACAAAATATTCCTTATTTTCATATTTTTTTTATAAAAACCTCTAAATCTGGACAAAATGTTGCTTATTTTCATATTGTTTTTATAAAACTTACTAAAACAGGAGAAAATGTTCCTTATTTTCATATTTTTTTATGAAAATTTCTAAATCTGGACAAAATGTTGCTTATTTTCATATTTTTTTGTAAAAATTTCTAAATCTGGACAAAATATTCCTTATTTTCATATTTTTTTATAAAAACCTCTAAATCTGGACAAAATGTTGCTTATTTTCATATTGTTTTTATAAAACTTACTAAAACAGGAGAAAATGTTCCTTACTTTCATATTTTTTTATGAAAATTTCTAAATCTGGACAAAATGTTGCTTATTTTCATATTTTTTTATAAAACTTACTAAAACAGGAGAAAATGTTCCTTATTTTCATATTTTTTTATGAAAATTTCTAAATCTGGACAAAATGTTGCTTATTTTCATATTGTTTTTATAAAACTTACTAAAACAGGAGAAAATGTTCCTTACTTTCATATTTTTTTATGAAAATTTCTAAATCTGGACAAAATGTTGCTTATTTTCATATTTTTTTGTAAAAATTTCTAAATGTGGACAAAATATTCCTTATTTTCATATTTTTTTATAAAAACTTCTAAATCTGGACGAAATGTTGCTTATTTTTATATTCTTTTTATAAAACTTACTAAAACAGGAGAAAATGTTCCTTACTTTCATATTTTTTTATAAAAACTTCTAAATCTGGACAAAATGTTGCTTATTTTCATATTTTTTTGTAAAAATTTCTAACTCTGGACAAAATATTCCTTATTTTCATATTTTTTTATAAAAACCTCTAAATCTGGGCAAAATGTTGCTTATTTTCATATTTTTTTATAAAACTTACTAAAACAGGAGAAAATGTTCCTTATTTTCATATTTTTTTATGAAAATTTCTAAATCTGGACAAAATGTTGCTTATTTTCATATTTTTTTGTAAAAATTTCTAAATCTGGACAAAATATTCCTTATTTTCATATTTTTTTTATAAAAACCTCTAAATCTGGACAAAATGTTGCTTATTTTCATATTGTTTTTATAAAACTTACTAAAACAGGAGAAAATGTTCCTTATTTTCATATTTTTTTATGAAAATTTCTAAATCTGGACAAAATGTTGCTTATTTTCATATTTTTTTGTAAAAATTTCTAAATCTGGACAAAATATTCCTTATTTTCATATTTTTTTATAAAAACCTCTAAATCTGGACAAAATGTTGCTTATTTTCATATTGTTTTTATAAAACTTACTAAAACAGGGAAAATGTTCCTTACTTTCATATTTTTTTATGAAAATTTCTAAATCTGGACAAAATGTTGCTTATTTTCATATTTTTTTATAAAACTTACTAAAACAGGAGAAAATGTTCCTTATTTTCATATTTTTTTATGAAAATTTCTAAATCTGGACAAAATGTTGCTTATTTTCATATTGTTTTTATAAAACTTACTAAAACAGGAGAAAATGTTCCTTACTTTCATATTTTTTTATGAAAATTTCTAAATCTGGACAAAATGTTCCTTATTTTCATATTTTTTTATAAAAACTTCTAAATCTGGACAAAATGTTGCTTATTTTCATATTGTTTTTATAAAACTTACTAAAACAGGAGAAAATGTTCCTTACTTTCATATTTTTTTCTGAAAATTTCTAAATCTGGACAAAATGTTGCTTATTTTCATATTTTTTTGTAAAAATTGCGAAATCTGGACAAAATGTTGCTTATTTTCATATTTTTTTTATAAAACTTACTAAAACAGGAGAAAATGTTCCTTATTTTCATATTTTTTTATGAAAATTTCTAAATCTGGACAAAATGTTGCTTATTTTCATATTTTTTTGGCAAAATTTCTAAATCTGTACAAAATGTACCTTATTTTCATATTTTTTTATAAAAACTTCTAAATCTGGACAAAATGTTGCTTATTTTCATATTTTTTTATGAAAATTTCTAAATCTGGACAAAATGTTGCTTATTTTCATATTTTTTTATAAAAATTTCGAAATCTTGACAAAATGTTGCTTATTTTCATATTGTTTTTATAAAACTTACTAAAACAGGAGAAAATGTTCCTTATTTTCATATTTCTTTGTAAAAATTTATAAATCTGGACAAAATATTCCTTATTTTCATATTTTTTTATAAAAACGTCTAAATCTGGACAAAATGTTGCTTATTTTCATATTTTTTTGTAATAATTTCTAAATCGGAAAATATTCCTTATTTTCATATTTTTTTATAAAAACTTCTTAATCTGGTCAAAATGTTGCTTATTTTCATATTTTTTTATAAAAATTTCTAAATCTTGACAAAATGTTGCTTATTTTCATATTTTTTTTTTAAATTTCTAAATCTGGACAAAATATTCCTTATTTTCATATTTTTTTATAAAAACGTCTAAATCTGGACAAAATGTTGCTTATTTTCATATTTTTTTATAAAAACTTCGAAATCTTGACAAAATGTTGCTTATTTTCAGATTTTTTTTATAAAACTTACTAAAACAGGAGAAAATGTTCCTTATTTTCATATTTTTTTATGAAAATTTCTAAATATGGACAAAATGTTGCTTATTTTCATATTTTTTTGTAAAAATTTCTAAATCTGGACAAAATATTCCTTATTTTCATATTTTTTTATAAAAACCTCTAAATCTGGACAAAATGTTGCTTATTTTCATATTTTTTTATAAAACTTACTAAAACAGGAGAAAATGTTCCTTATTTTCATATTTTTTTATGAAAATTTCTAAATCTGGACAAAATGTGGCTTATTTTCATATTGTTTTTATAAAACTTACTAAAACAGGAGAAAATGTTCCTTACTTTCATATTTTTTTATGAAAATTTCTAAATCTGGACAAAATGTTGCTTATTTTCATATTTTTTTGTAAAAATTTCTAAATCTGGACAAAATATTCCTTATTTTCATATTTTTTTATAAAAACTTCTAAATCTGGACAAAATGTTGCTTATTTTTATATTCTTTTTATAAAACTTACTAAAACAGGAGAAAATGTTCCTTACTTTCATATTTTTTTATAAAAACTTCTAAATCTGGACAAAATGTTGCTTATTTTCATATTTTTTTGTAAAAATTTCTAAATCTGGACAAAATGTTGCTTATTTTCATATTTTTTTGTAAAAATTTCTAAATCTGGACAAAATATTCCTTATTTTCATATTTTTTTATAAAAACCTCTAAATCTGGACAAAATGTTGCTTATTTTCATATTGTTTTTATAAAACTTACTAAAACAGGAGAAAATGTTGCTTATTTTCATATTTTTTTATGAAAATTTCTAAATCTGGACAAAATGTTGCTTATTTTCATATTTTTTTATAAAACTTACTAAAACAGGAGAAAATGTTCCTTACTTTCATATTTTTTTATGAAAATTTCTAAATCTGGACAAAATGTTGCTTATTTTCATATTTTTTTGTAAAAATTTCTAAATCTGGACAAAATATTCCTTATTTTCATATTTTTTTTATAAAAACCTCTAAATCTGGACAAAATGTTGCTTATTTTCATATTGTTTTTATAAAACTTACTAAAACAGGAGAAAATGTTCCTTATTTTCATATTTTTTTATGAAAATTTCTAAATCTGGACAAAATGTTGCTTATTTTCATATTTTTTTGTAAAAATTTCTAAATCTGTACAAAATATTCCTTATTTTCATATTTTTTTATAAAAACTTCTAAATCTGGACAAAATGTTGCTTATTTTCATATTGTTTTTATAAAACTTACTAAAACAGGAGAAAATGTTCCTTACTTTCATATTTTTTTCTGAAAATTTCTAAATCTGGACAAAATGTTGCTTATTTTCATATTTTTTTGTAAAAATTGCGAAATCTGGACAAAATGTTGCTTATTTTCATATTTTTTTTATAAAACTTACTAAAACAGGAGAAAATGTTCCTTATTTTCATATTTTTTTATGAAAATTTCTAAATCTGGACAAAATGTTGCTTATTTTCATATTTTTTTGGCAAAATTTCTAAATCTGTACAAAATGTACCTTATTTTCATATTTTTTTATAAAAACTTCTAAATCTGGACAAAATGTTGCTTATTTTCATATTTTTTTATGAAAATTTCTAAATCTGGACAAAATGTTGCTTATTTTCATATTTTTTTATAAAAATTTCGAAATCTTGACAAAATGTTGCTTATTTTCATATTGTTTTTATAAAACTTACTAAAACAGGAGAAAATGTTCCTTATTTTCATATTTCTTTGTAAAAATTTATAAATCTGGACAAAATATTCCTTATTTTCATATTTTTTTATAAAAACGTCTAAATCTGGACAAAATGTTGCTTATTTTCATATTTTTTTGTAATAATTTCTAAATCGGAAAATATTCCTTATTTTCATATTTTTTTATAAAAACTTCTTAATCTGGTCAAAATGTTGCTTATTTTCATATTTTTTTATAAAAATTTCTAAATCTTGACAAAATGTTGCTTATTTTCATATTTTTTTTTTAAATTTCTAAATCTGGACAAAATATTCCTTATTTTCATATTTTTTTATAAAAACGTCTAAATCTGGACAAAATGTTGCTTATTTTCATATTTTTTTATAAAAACTTCGAAATCTTGACAAAATGTTGCTTATTTTCAGATTTTTTTTATAAAACTTACTAAAACAGGAGAAAATGTTCCTTATTTTCATATTTTTTTATGAAAATTTCTAAATATGGACAAAATGTTGCTTATTTTCATATTTTTTTGTAAAAATTTCTAAATCTGGACAAAATATTCCTTATTTTCATATTTTTTTATAAAAACCTCTAAATCTGGACAAAATGTTGCTTATTTTCATATTTTTTTATAAAACTTACTAAAACAGGAGAAAATGTTCCTTATTTTCATATTTTTTTATGAAAATTTCTAAATCTGGACAAAATGTGGCTTATTTTCATATTGTTTTTATAAAACTTACTAAAACAGGAGAAAATGTTCCTTACTTTCATATTTTTTTATGAAAATTTCTAAATCTGGACAAAATGTTGCTTATTTTCATATTTTTTTGTAAAAATTTCTAAATCTGGACAAAATATTCCTTATTTTCATATTTTTTTATAAAAACTTCTAAATCTGGACAAAATGTTGCTTATTTTTATATTCTTTTTATAAAACTTACTAAAACAGGAGAAAATGTTCCTTACTTTCATATTTTTTTATAAAAACTTCTAAATCTGGACAAAATGTTGCTTATTTTCATATTTTTTTGTAAAAATTTCTAAATCTGGACAAAATATTCCTTATTTTCATATTTTTTTATAAAAACCTCTAAATCTGGACAAAATGTTGCTTATTTTCATATTTTTTTATAAAACTTACTAAAACAGGAGAAAATGTTCCTTATTTTCATATTTTTTTATGAAAATTTCTAAATCTGGACAAAATGTTGCTTATTTTCATATTTTTTTGTAAAAATTTCTAAATCTGGACAAAATATTCCTTATTTTCATATTTTTTTATAAAAACCTCTAAATCTGGACAAAATGTTGCTTATTTTCATATTTTTTTATAAAACTTACTAAAACAGGAGAAAATGTTCCTTATTTTCATATTTTTTTATGAAAATTCTAAATCTGGACAAAATGTTGCTTATTTTCATATTTTTTGTAAAAATTTCTAAATCTGGACAAAATATTCCTTATTTTCATATTTTTTTATAAAAACCTCTAAATCTGGACAAAATGTTGCTTATTTTCATATTGTTTTTATAAAACTTACTAAAACAGGAGAAAATGTTCCTTACTTTCATATTTTTTTATGAAAATTTCTAAATCTGGACAAAATGTTGCTTATTTTCATATTTTTTTATAAAACTTACTAAAACAGGAGAAAATGTTCCTTACTTTCATATTTTTTTATGAAAATTTCTAAATCTGGACAAAATGTTGCTTATTTTCATATTTTTTTGTAAAAATTTCTAAATCTGGACAAAATATTCCTTATTTTCATATTTTTTTTATAAAAACCTCTAAATCTGGACAAAATGTTGCTTATTTTCATATTGTTTTTATAAAACTTACTAAAACAGGAGAAAATGTTCCTTATTTTCATATTTTTTTATGAAAATTTCTAAATCTGGACAAAATGTTGCTTATTTTCATATTTTTTTGTAAAAATTTCTAAATCTGGACAAAATATTCCTTATTTTCATATTTTTTTATAAAAACCTCTAAATCTGGACAAAATGTTGCTTATTTTCATATTTTTTTATAAAACTTACTAAAACAGGAGAAAATGTTCCTTATTTTCATATTTTTTTATGAAAATTTCTAAATCTGGACAAAATGTTGCTTATTTTCATATTTTTTTGTAAAAATTTCTAAATCTGGACAAAATATTCCTTATTTTCATATTTTTTTTATAAAAACCTCTAAATCTGGACAAAATGTTGCTTATTTTCATATTGTTTTTATAAAACTTACTAAAACAGGAGAAAATGTTCCTTATTTTCATATTTTTTTATGAAAATTTCTAAATCTGGACAAAATGTTGCTTATTTTCATATTTTTTTGTAAAAATTTCTAAATCTGGACAAAATATTCCTTATTTTCATATTTTTTTATAAAAACCTCTAAATCTGGACAAAATGTTGCTTATTTTCATATTGTTTTTATAAAACTTACTAAAACAGGAGAAAATGTTCCTTACTTTCATATTTTTTTATGAAAATTTCTAAATCTGGACAAAATGTTGCTTATTTTCATATTTTTTTATAAAACTTACTAAAACAGGAGAAAATGTTCCTTATTTTCATATTTTTTTATGAAAATTTCTAAATCTGGACAAAATGTTGCTTATTTTCATATTGTTTTTATAAAACTTACTAAAACAGGAGAAAATGTTCCTTACTTTCATATTTTTTTATGAAAATTTCTAAATCTGGACAAAATGTTGCTTATTTTCATATTTTTTTGTAAAAATTTCTAAATCTGGACAAAATATTCCTTATTTTCATATTTTTTTATAAAAACTTCTAAATCTGGACAAAATGTTGCTTATTTTTATATTCTTTTTATAAAACTTACTAAAACAGGAGAAAATGTTCCTTACTTTCATATTTTTTTATAAAAACTTCTAAATCTGGACAAAATGTTGCTTATTTTCATATTTTTTTGTAAAAATTTCTAAATCTGGACAAAATATTCCTTATTTTCATATTTTTTTATAAAAACCTCTAAATCTGGACAAAATGTTGCTTATTTTCATATTTTTTTATAAAAATTTCTAAATCTGGACAAAATATTCCTTATTTTCATATTTTTTTATGAAAATTTCTAAATCTGGACAAAATGTTGCTTATTTTCATATTTTTTTGTAAAAATTTCTAAATCTGGACAAAATATTCCTTATTTTCATATTTTTTTATGAAAATTTCTAAATCTGGACAAAATGTTGCTTATTTTCATATTTTTTTATAAAACTTACTAAAACAGGAGAAAATGTTCCTTATTTTCATATTTTTTTATGAAAATTTCTAAATCTGGACAAAATGTTGCTTATTTTCATATTGTTTTTATAAAACTTACTAAAACAGGAGAAAATGTTCCTTACTTTCATATTTTTTTATGAAAATTTCTAAATCTGGACAAAATGTTGCTTATTTTCATATTTTTTTCTAAAAATTTCTAAATCTATACAAAATATTCCTTATTTTCATATTTTTTTATAAAAACCTCTAAATCTGGACAAAATGTTGCTTATTTTCATATTGTTTTTATAAAACTTACTAAAACAGGAGAAAATGTTCCTTACTTTCATATTTTTTTATGAAAATTTCTAAATCTGGACAAAATGTTGCTTATTTTCATATTTTTTTATAAAACTTACTAAAACAGGAGAAAATGTTCCTTATTTTCATATTTTTTTATGAAAATTTCTAAATCTGGACAAAATGTTGCTTATTTTCATATTGTTTTTATAAAACTTACTAAAACAGGAGAAAATGTTCCTTACTTTCATATTTTTTTATGAAAATTTCTAAATCTGGACAAAATGTTGCTTATTTTCATATTTTTTTGTAAAAATTTCTAAATCTGTACAAAATATTCCTTATTTTCATATTTTTTTATAAAAACTTCTAAATCTGGACAAAATGTTGCTTATTTTCATATTGTTTTTATAAAACTTACTAAAACAGGAGAAAATGTTCCTTACTTTCATATTTTTTTCTGAAAATTTCTAAATCTGGACAAAATGTTGCTTATTTTCATATTTTTTTGTAAAAATTGCGAAATCTGGACAAAATGTTGCTTATTTTCATATTTTTTTTATAAAACTTACTAAAACAGGAGAAAATGTTCCTTATTTTCATATTTTTTTATGAAAATTTCTAAATCTGGACAAAATGTTGCTTATTTTCATATTTTTTTGGCAAAATTTCTAAATCTGTACAAAATGTACCTTATTTTCATATTTTTTTATAAAAACTTCTAAATCTGGACAAAATGTTGCTTATTTTCATATTTTTTTATGAAAATTTCTAAATCTGGACAAAATGTTGCTTATTTTCATATTTTTTTATAAAAATTTCGAAATCTTGACAAAATGTTGCTTATTTTCATATTGTTTTTATAAAACTTACTAAAACAGGAGAAAATGTTCCTTATTTTCATATTTCTTTGTAAAAATTTATAAATCTGGACAAAATATTCCTTATTTTCATATTTTTTTATAAAAACGTCTAAATCTGGACAAAATGTTGCTTATTTTCATATTTTTTTGTAATAATTTCTAAATCGGAAAATATTCCTTATTTTCATATTTTTTTATAAAAACTTCTTAATCTGGTCAAAATGTTGCTTATTTTCATATTTTTTTATAAAAATTTCTAAATCTTGACAAAATGTTGCTTATTTTCATATTTTTTTTTTAAATTTCTAAATCTGGACAAAATATTCCTTATTTTCATATTTTTTTATAAAAACGTCTAAATCTGGACAAAATGTTGCTTATTTTCATATTTTTTTATAAAAACTTCGAAATCTTGACAAAATGTTGCTTATTTTCAGATTTTTTTTATAAAACTTACTAAAACAGGAGAAAATGTTCCTTATTTTCATATTTTTTTATGAAAATTTCTAAATATGGACAAAATGTTGCTTATTTTCATATTTTTTTGTAAAAATTTCTAAATCGACAAAATATTCCTTATTTTCATATTTTTTTATAAAAACTTCTAAATCTGGACAAAATGTTGCTTATTTTCATATTTTTTTATAAAAATTGCGAAATCTGGACAAATGTTGCTTATTTTCATATTTTTTTGTAAAAATTTCTAATTCTGGACAAAATGTTGCTTATTTTCATATTTTTTTGTAAAAATTTCTAAATCTGGACAAAATATTCCATATTTTCATATTTTTTTATAAAAACTTCTAAATCTGTACAAAATGTTGCTTATTTTCATATTGTTTCTATAAAACTTACTAAAACAGGAGAATATATTCCTTATTTTCATATTTTTTTATAAAAATTTCTAAATTTGCACAAAATGTTACTTATTTTCATATATTTCTTAAAAAATTTCTAAATCTGGAAAAAATGTTTCTTATTTTCATATTTTTTTATAAAAATTTCTAAATTTGCACAAAATGTTACTTATTTTCATATATTTCTTAAAAAATTTCTAAATCTGGAAAAAATGTTGCATATTTTCATATTTTTTTATAAAAATTTGTAAATGTGAACAAAATGTTGCTTATTTTCATATTTTTCCATAAAAATTTCTAAATCTGGAAAAAATGTTGCTTATTTTCATGTTTTTATAAAAATTTCTAAATCTGGAAAAAGAGTTACATTCATATTTTGTTATGAAAATTTCTAAATCTATAAAAAAATATTGCTTATTTTCATATTTTTTTAAAAAAATTCTAAATCTGGACAAAATTTTGCTTGTTTTCATATTTTTTATAAAAAAATTCTAAATCTGGACAAAATGTTGCTTATCTTCATATTTTTTTATAAAAGTTTCTAAATCTGGACAAAATGTTGCTTATGTACATATTTTTTTTAAAAAAGTTTCTAAATATGGACGAAATGTGGCTTATTTTCATATTTTTTTATAAAAATTCTACATCAAGACAAAATGTTGCGTATTTTCATATTTTTTATAAATATTTCTAAATCTGGACAAAATGTTGCTTATTTTCATATTTTTCTATAAAAATTTCTAAATCTGGAAAAAATGTTGCTTTTTTCCATAATTTTTTATAAAAATTTCTAAATCTCGACAAAATGTTGCTTATTTTCATATTTTTTTAAAAAAATTTCAAATCTGGAAAAATTTTCCATATTTTCATAATTTTTTATGAAAATTTCTAAACCAGGAAAGGATGTTTGTAATTTCATATTTTTTTATAAAAATTTCCAAATCTGGGAAAAATGTTGCTTATTTTCATATATTTTTATAAAAATTTCTTAATCTATAAAAAAATGTTGCTTATTTTAATATTTTTTTTTATCTAAGTTTCTTAATCTGGAGAAAATGTTGCTTATTTTCATATTTTTTTATAAAATTTCTAAAACTGGAAAAAGTGTTACTTACATTCATATTTTTTTATGAAAATTTCTAAATCTATAAAAAAATGTTGCTGTTTTCATATTTTTTTATAAAAAAATCTAAATCTGGACAAAATGTTGCTTATCTTCATATTTTTTATAAATATTTTTAAATCTGGACAAAATATTGCTTCTTCCATATTTTTTTATAAAAATTCCTAAATCTGGAAAAAATGTTGCTTATTTCATATTTTTTTCATAAAAATTTCTAAATATGGACAAAATGTTGCTTATCTTCATATTTTTTTATGAAAATTTCTAAATCTGGACAAAATGTTGCTTATTTTCATAGTTTTTTATAAAAATTTGTAAATCTGGAAAAAATGTTGCATATTTCTATTTTTTTTTAGATAAATTTCTAAATCTGGAAAAAATGTTGCTTATTTTCATATTTTTTATAAAAATTTCTAAATCTGCACAAAATGTTGCTTAGTCTCATATCTTTTTTAAAAAATTTCAAATTTGGAAAAATTTTTTCATGAAAATTTCTAAAACTTGGAAAAAATGATCTTATTTTCGTATTTTTTTATAAAAATTTCTTAATCTATAAAAAAATGTTGCTTATTTTAATATTTTTTTTTATATAAGTTTCTTAATATGGACAAAATGTTGCTTATTTTCATTTTTTATAAAAATTTCTAAATTCTGAAAAAGTGTTACTTACATTCATATTTTTTTATGAAAATCTGGACAAAATGTTGCTTATCTTCATATTTTTTTATGAAAATTTCTAAATCTGCACAAAATGTTGCTTGTTTTCATATTTTTTATAAAAATTTCTAAATCTGGGCAAAATGTTGCTTATTTTCATATTTTTTTATAAAAATTTCTAAATTTGTCTAAATGTTGTTGTTCATATTTTTTTTAAAAAATTTCTACATCATACAAAATGTGTATTTTCATTTTTTTTATAAATATTTTTAAATCTGGACTAAATATTGCTTATTTCATATTTTTTTATAAAAACTTCTAAATCTGGACAAAATTTTGCTTATTTTCATATTTTTTTTATAACAATTGCGAAATCTGGACAAAATGTTGCTTATTTTCATATTTTTTTTATAAAACTTACTAAAACAGGAGAAAATGTTCCTTATTTTCATATTTTTTTATGAAAATTTCTGAATCTGGAAAAATGTTGCTTATTTTCATATTTTTTTGGCAAAATTTCTAAATCTGGACAAAATGTACCTTATTTTCATATTTTTTTCTAAAAACTTCTAAATCTGGACAAAATGTTGCTTATTTTCATATTTTTTTATAAAAATTGCGAAATCTGGACAAAATGTTGCTTATTTTCATATTTTTTTTTATAAAACTTACTAAAACAGGAGAAAATGTTCCTTATTTTCATATTTTTTTATGAAAATTTCTAAGTCTGGACAAAATGTTGCTTATTTTCATATTTTTTTGTAAAAATTTCTAAATCTGGACAAAATGTTGCTTATTATTTTATTTTTTTATAAAAACTTCTAAATCTGGGCAAAATGTTGCATATTTTCATATTTTTTTATAAAAATTTCTAAATCTGGACAAAATGTTGCTTATCTTCATATTTTTTTATGAAAATTTCTAAATCTGCACAAAATGTTGCTTGTTTTCATATTTTTTTATAAAAACTTCTAAATCTGGACAAAATGTTGCTTATTTTCATATTTTTTTATAACAATTGCGAAATCTGGACAAAATGTTGCTTATTTTCATATTTTTTTTATAAAACTTACTAAAACAGGAGAAAATGTTCGTTATTTTCATATTTTTTTATGAAAATTTGTAAATTAGGAGAAAATTGTTGCTTATTTTCATATTTTTTTGGTAAAATTTCTAAATCTGGACAAAATATTCCTTATTTTCATATTTTTTTATAAAAACTTCTAAATCTGGACAAAATGTTGCTTATTTTCATATTTTTTTATAAAAATTGCGAAATCTGGACAAAATGTTGCTTATTTTCATATATTTTTGTAAAAATTTCTAAATCTGGACAAAATGTTGCTTATTTTTTTATAAAAACTTCTAAATCTGGACAAAATGTTGCATATTTTCATATTTTTTTATAAAAATTTCTAAATCTGGACAAAATGTTGCTTATCTTCATATTTTTTTATGAAAATTTCTAAATCTGCACAAAATGTTGCTTATTTTCATATTTTTTTATAAAAACTTCTAAATCTGGACAAAATGTTGCTTATTTTCATATTTTTTTATAACAATTGCGAAATCTGGACAAAATGTTGCTTATTTTCATATTTTTTTTATAAAATTTACTAAAACAGGAGAAAATGTTCCTTATTTTCATATTTTTTTATGAAAATTTCTAAATCTGGACAAAATGTTGCTTATTTTCATATTTTTTTATAAAAATTGCGAAATCTGGACAAAATGTTGCTTATTTTCATATTTTTTTTATAAAACTTACTAAAACAGGAGAAAATGTTCCTTATTTTCATATTTTTTTATGAAAATTTCTAAGTCTGGACAAAATGTTGCTTATTTTCATATTTTTTTGTAAAAATTTCTAAATCTGGACAAAATGTTGTTTATTTTTTTATTTTTTTATAAAAACTTCTAAATCTTGGCAAAATGTTGCATATTTTCATATTTTTTTATAAAAATTTCTAAATCTGGACAAAATGTTGCTTATCTTCATATTTTTTTATGAAAATTTCTAAATCTGCACAAAATGTTGCTTGTTTTCATATTTTTTTATAAAAACTTCTAAATCTGGACAAAATGTTGCTTATTTTCATATTTTTTTATAAAAATTTCGAAATCTTTTCAAAATGTTGCTTATTTTCATGTTTTTTTTATAAAACTTTCTAAAACAGGAGAAAATGTTCCTTATTTTCATATTTTTTATGAAAATTTCTAAATCTGGACAAAATGTTGCTTATTTTCTTATTTTTTTGGTAAAATTTCTAAATCTGGACAAAATATTCCTTATTTTCATATTTTTTTATACAAACGTCTAAATCTGGACAAAATGTTGCTTATTTTCATATTTGTTTTATAAAACTTACTAAAACAGGAGAAAATGTTCGTTATTTTCATATTTTTTTATGAAAATTTCTAAATTAGGAGAAAATTGTTGCTTATTTTCATATTTTTTTGGTAAAATTTCTAAATCTGGACAAAATATTCCTTATTTTCATATTTTTTTATAAAAACTTCTAAATCTGGACAAAATGTTGCTTATTTTCATATTTTTTTATAAAAATTTCGAAATCTTTTCAAAATGTTGCTTATTTTCATGTTTTTTTTATAAAACTTACTAAAACAGGAGAAAATGTTCCTTATTTTCATATTTTTTATGAAAATTTCTAAATCTGGACAAAATGTTGCTTATTTTCTTATTTTTTTGGTAAAATTTCTAAATCTGGACAAAATATTCCTTATTTTCATATTTTTTTATAAAAACGTCTAAATCTGGACAAAATGTTGCTTATTTTCATATTTTTTCATAAAAATTTCGAAATCTTTGCAAAATGTTGCTTATTTTCATATTTTTTTATAAAAACTTCTAAATCTGGACAAAATGTTGCTTATTTTCATATTTTTTTATAAAACTTACTAAAACAGGAGAAAATGTTCCTTATTTTCATATTTTTTTATGAAAATTTCTAAATCTGGACAAAATGTCGCTTATTTTCATATTTTTTTGGTAAAATTTCTAAATCTGGACAAAATATTCCTTATTTTCATATTTTTTTGGCAAAATTTCTAAATCTGGACAAAATGTACCTTATTTTCATATTTTTTCATAAAAATTTCAACATCTAGACAAAATGTGTATTTTCATATTTTTAAATCTGGACTAAATATTGCTTATTTCATATTTTTTTGTAAAAATTCCTAAATCTTTACAAAATGTTGCTTATTTTCATATTTTTTTTTTTTAATTTTGAATCTGGACAAAATATTCGTTCTTTTCATATTTTTCTTATAAAAGTTTCTAAATCTGGACAAAATGTTGCATATTTTCAAATTTTTTTATAAAAATTTCTAAATCAATAAAAAAATTTTGCTTATTTTCATATTTTTTTATAAAAATTTCTAAGTCTGGACAAAATGTTGCTTATTTTCATATTTTTTTGTAAAAATTTCTAAATCTGGACAAAATGTTGTTTATTTTTTTATTTTTTTATAAAAACTTCTAAATCTTGGCAAAATGTTGCATATTTTCATATTTTTTTATAAAAATTTCTAAATCTGGACAAAATGTTGCTTATCTTCATATTTTTTTATGAAAATTTCTAAATCTGCACAAAATGTTGCTTGTTTTCATATTTTTTTATAAAAACTTCTAAATCTGGACAAAATGTTGCTTATTTTCATATTTTTTTATAAAAATTTCGAAATCTTTTCAAAATGTTGCTTATTTTCATGTTTTTTTTATAAAACTTTCTAAAACAGGAGAAAATGTTCCTTATTTTCATATTTTTTATGAAAATTTCTAAATCTGGACAAAATGTTGCTTATTTTCTTATTTTTTTGGTAAAATTTCTAAATCTGGACAAAATATTCCTTATTTTCATATTTTTTTATACAAACGTCTAAATCTGGACAAAATGTTGCTTATTTTCATATTTGTTTCATAAAAGTTACTAAAACAGGAGAAAATGTTCGTTATTTTCATATTTTTTTATGAAAATTTCTAAATTAGGAGAAAATTGTTGCTTATTTTCATATTTTTTTGGTAAAATTTCTAAATCTGGACAAAATATTCCTTATTTTCATATTTTTTTATAAAAACTTCTAAATCTGGACAAAATGTTGCTTATTTTCATATTTTTTTATAAAAATTTCGAAATCTTTTCAAAATGTTGCTTATTTTCATGTTTTTTTTATAAAACTTACTAAAACAGGAGAAAATGTTCCTTATTTTCATATTTTTTATGAAAATTTCTAAATCTGGACAAAATGTTGCTTATTTTCTTATTTTTTTGGTAAAATTTCTAAATCTGGACAAAATATTCCTTATTTTCATATTTTTTTATAAAAACGTCTAAATCTGGACAAAATGTTGCTTATTTTCATATTTTTTCATAAAAATTTCGAAATCTTTGCAAAATGTTGCTTATTTTCATATTTTTATAAAAATTTCTAAATCTGGAAAAAAACATTCATATTTTGTTATGAAAATTTCTAAATCTATAAAAAAATATTGCTTATTTTCATATTTTTTTAAAAAAATTCTAAATCTGGACAAAATTTTGCTTGTTTTCATATTTTTTATAAAAAAATTCTAAATCTGGACAAAATGTTGCTTATCTTCATATTTTTTTATAAAAGTTTCTAAGTCTGGACAAAATGTTGCTTATGTTCATATTTTTTTTAAAAAAATTTCTAAATATGGACGAAATGTTGCTTATTTTCATATTTTTTTATAAAAATTTCTACATCAAGACAAAATGTTGCGTATTTTCATATTTTTTATAAATATTTCTAAATCTGGACAAAATGTTGCTTATTTTCATATTTTTCTATAAAAATTTCTAAATCTGGAAAAAATGTTGCTTTTTTCCATAATTTTTTATAAAAATTTCTAAATCTCGACAAAATGTTGCTTATTTTCATATTTTTTTAAAAAAATTTCAAATCTGGAAAAATTTTCCATATTTTCATAATTTTTTATGAAAATTTCTAAACCAGGAAAGGATGTTTGTAATTTCATATATTTTTATAAAAATTTCTTAATCTATAAAAAAATGTTGCTTATTTTAATATTTTTTTTTATCTAAGTTTCTTAATCTGGAGAAAATGTTGCTTATTTTCATATTTTTTTATAAAATTTCTAAAACTGGAAAAAGTGTTACTTACATTCATATTTTTTTATGAAAATTTCTAAATCTATAAAAAAATGTTGCTTTTTTCATATTTTTTTATAAAAAAATCTAAATCTGGACAAAATGTTGCTTATCTTCATATTTTTTTAGGAAAATTTCTAAATCTGGACGAAATGTTGCTTGTTTTCATATTTTTTATAAAAATTTCTAAATCTTGACAAAATGTTGCTTGTTTTCATATTTTTTATAAAAATTTCTAAATCTTGACAAAATGTTGCTTATTTTCATATTTTTTTATAAAAATTTCTAAATCTGGACTAAATGTTGCTTATCTTCATATTTTTTTTTTTAAATTTCTAAATATGGACAAAATCTTGCTTATTTTCATATTTTTTTATAAAAATTTCTACATCTAGATAAAATGTTGCGTATTTTCATATTTTTTATAAATATTTTTAAATCTGGACAAAATATTGCTTATTCCATATTTTTTTATAAAAATTCCTAAATCTGGAAAAAATGTTGCTTATTTCATATTTTTTTCATAAAAATTTCTAAATATGGACAAAATGTTGCTTATCTTCATATTTTTTTATGAAAATTTCTAAATCTGGACAAAATGTTGCTTATTTTCATAGTTTTTTATAAAAATTTCTAAATCTGGAAAAAATGTTGCATATTTCCATTTTTTTTTAGATAAATTTGTAAATTTGGATAATATGTTGCTTATTTTCATATTTTTTTATAAAAATTTCTACATCTAGATAAAATGTTGCGTATTTTCATATTTTTTATAAATATTTTTAAATCTGGACAAAATATTGCTTATTTCATATTTTTTTGTAAAAATTCCTAAATCTTTACAAAATGTTGCTTATTTTCATATTTTTTTTTTTTAAATTTTGAATCTGGACAAAATATTCGTTCTTTTCATATTTTTCTTATAAAAGTTTCTAAATCTGGACAAAATGTTGCATATTTTCAAATTTTTTTATAAAAATTTCTAAATCAATAAAAAAATTTTGCTTATTTCCATATTTTTTTATAAAAATTTCTAAATCTGGACAAAATGTTGCGTATTTTCATATTTTTTATAAAAATTTCTAAATCTGGAGAAAATGTTGCATATTTTCATATTTTTTTCATAAAAATTTCCAAACCTGGACAAAATGTTGCTTATTTTCATATTTTTTTAGAAAAATTTCTAAACCTGGAAAAAATTTTGCATATTTCCATATTTTTTTAGAAAAATTTCTAAATCTGGAAAAAATGTTGCTTATTTTCATATTTTTTACAAAAATTTCTAAATCTGCACAAAATGTTGCTTATTTTCAAATTTTTTCTTAAAACATTTCTAAATTTGGAAAAAATGTTGCTTATTTTCATATTTTTTTTAAAAAATTTGAAATGTGGAAAAATTTTGCATATTTTCATATTTCTTTATGAAAATTTCTAAGTCAGAAATTTGAATTACAAACATCTTGTTTGTAATTCAAATTTTTTTATAAAAATTTCTTAATGTGGAAAAAATGTTGCTTATTTTCATATTTTTTTATAAAAATTTCTTAATCTATAAAAAAATGTTGCTTATTTTAATATTTTTTTTTATATGTTTCTTAATCTGCACAAAATGTTGCTTATTTCATATTTTTTTATGAAAATTTCTAAATCTATAAAAAAATGTTGCTTATTTCCATATATTTTTATAAAAATTCTAAATCTGGACAAAATGTTGCTTATCTTCATATTTTTTTATGAAAATTTCTAAATCTGGGAAAAAATGTTGCTTGTTTTCATATTTTGTATAAAAGTTTCTAAATCTGGAGAAAATGTTGCTTATTTTCATTTTTATAAAAATTTCTAAATCTGAACTAAATGTTGCTTATTTTCATATCTTTTTATAAAAATTTCTAAACCTGGAAAAAATGCTGCTTATTTTCATATTGTTTTTATAAAACTTACTAAAACAGGAGAAAATGTTCCTTACTTTCATATATTTTTTGAAAATTTCTAAATCTGGACAAAATATTCCTTATTTTCATATTTTTTTATAAAAACCTCTAAATCTGGACAAAATGTTGCTTATTTTCATATTTTTTTATAAAACTTACTAAAACAGGAGAAAATGTTGCTTATTTTCATATTTTTTTATGAAAATTTCTAAATCTGGACAAAATTTTGCTTATTTTCATATTTTTTTTATAAAACTTACTAAAACAGGAGAAAATGTTCCTTACTTTCATATTTTTTTATGAAAATTTCTAAATCTGGACAAAATGTTGCTTATTTTCATATTTTTTTGTAAAAATTTCTAAATCTGGACAAAATATTCCATATTTTCATATTTTTTTATAAAAACTTCTAAATCTGTACAAAATGTTGCTTATTTTCATATTGTTTCTATAAAACTTACTAAAACAGGAGAATATATTCCTTATTTTCATATTTTTTTATAAAAATTTCTAAATCTGGACAAAATGTTGCTTATTTTCATATTTTTTTAAAAAAACTTCTAAATCTGGACAAAATGTTGCTTATTTTCATATTTTTTTATAAAAATTTCTAAATTTGCACAAAATGTTACTTATTTTCATATATTTCTTAAAAAATTTCTAAATCTGGAAAAAATGTTGCAT
Organism: Acanthosepion lycidas; assembly: GCA_963932145.1. NCBI lineage: Eukaryota > Metazoa > Mollusca > Cephalopoda > Sepiida > Sepiidae > Acanthosepion > Acanthosepion lycidas. The sequence goes on from OZ010579.1 coordinate 68,093,022, forward strand.
ATTTTCATATTTTTTTATAAAAATTTGTAAATGTGAACAAAATGTTGCTTATTTTCATATTTTTCCATAAAAATTTCTAAATCTGGAAAAAATGTTGCTTATTTTCATGTTTTTATAAAAATTTCTAAATCTGGAAAAAAACATTCATATTTTGTTATGAAAATTTCTAAATCTATAAAAAAATATTGCTTATTTTCATATTTTTTTAAAAAAATTCTAAATCTGGACAAAATTTTGCTTGTTTTCATATTTTTTATAAAAAAATTCTAAATCTGGACAAAATGTTGCTTATCTTCATATTTTTTTATAAAAGTTTCTAAGTCTGGACAAAATGTTGCTTATGTTCATATTTTTTTTAAAAAAATTTCTAAATATGGACGAAATGTTGCTTATTTTCATATTTTTTTATAAAAATTTCTACATCAAGACAAAATGTTGCGTATTTTCATATTTTTTATAAATATTTCTAAATCTGGACAAAATGTTGCTTATTTTCATATTTTTCTATAAAAATTTCTAAATCTGGAAAAAATGTTGCTTTTTTCCATAATTTTTTATAAAAATTTCTAAATCTCGACAAAATGTTGCTTATTTTCATATTTTTTTAAAAAAATTTCAAATCTGGAAAAATTTTCCATATTTTCATAATTTTTTATGAAAATTTCTAAACCAGGAAAGGATGTTTGTAATTTCATATTTTTTTATAAAAATTTCTTAATCTATAAAAAAATGTTGCTTATTTTAATATTTTTTTTTATCTAAGTTTCTTAATCTGGAGAAAATGTTGCTTATTTTCATATTTTTTTATAAAATTTCTAAAACTGGAAAAAGTGTTACTTACATTCATATTTTTTTATGAAAATTTCTAAATCTATAAAAAAATGTTGCTTTTTTCATATTTTTTTATAAAAAAATCTAAATCTGGACAAAATGTTGCTTATCTTCATATTTTTTTATGAAAATTTCTAAATCTGGACGAAATGTTGCTTGTTTTCATATTTTTTATAAAAATTTCTAAATCTTGACAAAATGTTGCTTGTTTTCATATTTTTTATAAAAATTTCTAAATCTTGACAAAATGTTGCTTATTTTCATATTTTTTTATAAAAATTTCTAAATCTGGACTAAATGTTGCTTATCTTCATATTTTTTTTTTTAAATTTCTAAATATGGACAAAATCTTGCTTATTTTCATATTTTTTTATAAAAATTTCTACATCTAGATAAAATGTTGCGTATTTTCATATTTTTTATAAATATTTTTAAATCTGGACAAAATATTGCTTATTCCATATTTTTTTATAAAAATTCCTAAATCTGGAAAAAATGTTGCTTATTTCATATTTTTTTCATAAAAATTTCTAAATATGGACAAAATGTTGCTTATCTTCATATTTTTTTATGAAAATTTCTAAATCTGGACAAAATGTTGCTTATTTTCATAGTTTTTTATAAAAATTTCTAAACCTGGAAAAAATTTTGCATATTTCCATATTTTTTTAGAAAAATTTCTAAATCTGGAAAAAATGTTGCTTATTTTCATATTTTTTACAAAAATTTCTAAATCTGCACAAAATGTTGCTTATTTTCAAATTTTTTCTTAAAACATTTCTAAATTTGGAAAAAATGTTGCTTATTTTCATATTTTTTTTAAAAAATTTGAAATGTGGAAAAATTTTGCATATTTTCATATTTCTTTATGAAAATTTCTAAATCAGAAATTTGAATTACAAACATCTTGTTTGTAATTCAAATTTTTTTATAAAAATTTCTTAATGTGGAAAAAATGTTGCTTATTTTCATATTTTTTTATAAAAATTTCTTAATCTATAAAAAAATGTTGCTTATTTTAATATTTTTTTTTATATGTTTCTTAATCTGCACAAAATGTTGCTTATTTCATATTTTTTTATGAAAATTTCTAAATCTATAAAAAAATGTTGCTTATTTCCATATATTTTTATAAAAATTCTAAATCTGGACAAAATGTTGCTTATCTTCATATTTTTTTATGAAAATTTCTAAATCTGGGAAAAAATGTTGCTTGTTTTCATATTTTGTATAAAAGTTTCTAAATCTGGAGAAAATGTTGCTTATTTTCATTTTTATAAAAATTTCTAAATCTGAACTAAATGTTGCTTATTTTCATATCTTTTTATAAAAATTTCTAAACCTGGAAAAAATGCTGCTTATTTTCATATTGTTTTTATAAAACTTACTAAAACAGGAGAAAATGTTCCTTACTTTCATATTTTTTTATGAAAATTTCTAAATCTGGACAAAATGTTGCTTATTTTCATATTTTTTTATAAAACTTACTAAAACAGGAGAAAATGTTCCTTATTTTCATATTTTTTTATGAAAATTTCTAAATCTGGACAAAATTTTGCTTATTTTCATATTTTTTTTATAAAACTTACTAAAACAGGAGAAAATGTTCCTTACTTTCATATTTTTTTATGAAAATTTCTAAATCTGGACAAAATGTTGCTTATTTTCATATTTTTTTGTAAAAATTTCTAAATCTGGACAAAATATTCCATATTTTCATATTTTTTTATAAAAACTTCTAAATCTGTACAAAATGTTGCTTATTTTCATATTGTTTCTATAAAACTTACTAAAACAGGAGAATATATTCCTTATTTTCATATTTTTTTATAAAAATTTCTAAATCTGGACAAAATGTTGCTTATTTTCATATTTTTTTATAAAAATTTCTAAATCTGGACAAAATGTTGCTTATTTTCATATTTTTTTATAAAAATTTCTAAATTTGCACAAAATGTTACTTATTTTCATATATTTCTTAAAAAATTTCTAAATCTGGAAAAAATGTTGCATATTTTCATATTTTTTTATAAAAATTTGTAAATGTGAACAAAATGTTGCTTATTTTCATATTTTTCCATAAAAATTTCTAAATCTGGAAAAAATGTTGCTTATTTTCATGTTTTTATAAAAATTTCTAAATCTGGAAAAAGACATTCATATTTTGTTATGAAAATTTCTAAATCTATAAAAAAATATTGCTTATTTTCATATTTTTTTAAAAAAATTCTAAATCTGGACAAAATTTTGCTTGTTTTCATATTTTTTATAAAAAAATTCTAAATCTGGACAAAATGTTGCTTATCTTCATATTTTTTTATAAAAGTTTCTAAGTCTGGACAAAATGTTGCTTATGTTCATATTTTTTTTAAAAAAATTTCTAAATATGGACGAAATGTTGCTTATTTTCATATTTTTTTATAAAAATTTCTACATCAAGACAAAATGTTGCGTATTTTCATATTTTTTATAAATATTTCTAAATCTGGACAAAATGTTGCTTATTTTCATATTTTTCTATAAAAATTTCTAAATCTGGAAAAAATGTTGCTTTTTTCCATAATTTTTTATAAAAATTTCTAAATCTCGACAAAATGTTGCTTATTTTCATATTTTTTTAAAAAAATTTCAAATCTGGAAAAATTTTCCATATTTTCATAATTTTTTATGAAAATTTCTAAACCAGGAAAGGATGTTTGTAATTTCATATTTTTTTATAAAAATTTCTTAATCTATAAAAAAATGTTGCTTATTTTAATATTTTTTTTTATCTAAGTTTCTTAATCTGGAGAAAATGTTGCTTATTTTCATATTTTTTTATAAAATTTCTAAAACTGGAAAAAGTGTTACTTACATTCATATTTTTTTATGAAAATTTCTAAATCTATAAAAAAATGTTGCTTTTTTCATATTTTTTTATAAAAAAATCTAAATCTGGACAAAATGTTGCTTATCTTCATATTTTTTTATGAAAATTTCTAAATCTGGACGAAATGTTGCTTGTTTTCATATTTTTTATAAAAATTTCTAAATCTTGACAAAATGTTGCTTGTTTTCATATTTTTTATAAAAATTTCTAAATCTTGACAAAATGTTGCTTATTTTCATATTTTTTTATAAAAATTTCTAAATCTGGACTAAATGTTGCTTATCTTCATATTTTTTTTTTTAAATTTCTAAATATGGACAAAATCTTGCTTATTTTCATATTTTTTTATAAAAATTTCTACATCTAGATAAAATGTTGCGTATTTTCATATTTTTTATAAATATTTTTAAATCTGGACAAAATATTGCTTATTCCATATTTTTTTATAAAAATTCCTAAATCTGGAAAAAATGTTGCTTATTTCATATTTTTTTCATAAAAATTTCTAAATATGGACAAAATGTTGCTTATCTTCATATTTTTTTATGAAAATTTCTAAATCTGGACAAAATGTTGCTTATTTTCATAGTTTTTTATAAAAATTTGTAAATCTGGAAAAAATGTTGCATATTTCCATTTTTTTTTAGATAAATTTGTAAATTTGGACAATATGTTGCTTATTTTCATATTTTTTTTAAAAAATTTGAAATGTGGAAAAATTTTGCATATTTTCATATTTCTTTATGAAAATTTCTAAATCAGAAATTTGAATTACAAACATCTTGTTTGTAATTCAAATTTTTTTATAAAAATTTCTTAATGTGGAAAAAATGTTGCTTATTTTCATATTTTTTCATAAAAATTTCTTAATCTATAAAAAAATGTTGCTTATTTTAATATTTTTTTTTATATGTTTCTTAATCTGCACAAAATGTTGCTTACTTTCATATTTTTTTATGAAAATTTCTAAATCTGGAAAAAGTGTTACATTCATATTTTTTTATGAAAATTTCTAAATCTATAAAAAAATGTTGCTTATTTCCATATATTTTTATAAAAATTCTAAATCTGGACAAAATCTTGCTTATCTTCATATTTTTTTATGAAAATTTCTAAATCTGGGAAAAAATGTTGCTTGTTTTCATATTTTGTATAAAAATTTCTAAATCTGGAGAAAATGTTGCTTATTTTCATTTTTATAAAAATTTCTAAATCTGAACTAAATGTTGCTTATTTTCATATCTTTTTATAAAAATTTCTAAACCTGGAAAAAATGTTGGATATTTTTTTATAAAAATTTGTAAATCTGGAGAAAATGTTGCTCATTTTCATATTTTTTTATAAAATATTCTGAATATGGCAGTGATATGTCCAGAGAAAGGTTACTCTTTTCGACACAAAACTACACACGCCTACTCTATCCCTCGTCTAAAGTGACAAAATCTATTGAAAAATAAATACAAAAAACAAAGGCAAAATCCTTTCAATTTATAGTGACATTAATTTAATAAAT